>JAPQNM010000020.1:7512561-7622561 GCA_029783475.1 Metacarcinus magister
AGAGAGAGAGAGAGAGAGAGAGATCATCAGAGTGTAATGCTAAGATTCATATGAAAGGTTCAAATGTTCATTTCGTCCCGTAAAAGTATGTGCTGTTCTAGTGACACCCTTCTCTTCCCTTGCGACGTGACTCAGATTCACTGTGAAGGAGGAACAGCTTCGCGGGGGAAGTGTATGGTCTGATATACAATCCCGCCCTGTCTCTGCCCCTGCCACAGCCGAGCAGAAGGCCCGTGCCTCTTTCCTTCCACTCAGTTTCGACTGGCGGAACGTGCAAGGCGTAAACTATGTTTCCCCCGTACGTGATCAAGGTTCCTGCGGGTCCTGTTATGCCTTCGCCTCCATGGCCAACATGGAGTCCCAAGTGAGGATTGTGACCCACAACCAGCGGCAGGACATCTTCTCCCCACAGGTAAGGAGGAGGAGTGTAAATAGTAGGTATGCTCCTGATAGAAGAAAATAATGATATTCCTGCATATTATCTCCAATTTTTATCTCATTGTGTTTTTCCTTTATATAACATGTGTGAAGCAAAACAAATTTGATTTTAATGGTAACCCAAAATACTGAAAAAAAAATCGAAAACATAATACAACCCTGTGTTCTGCCCCGGCCTCTACAGGATCCTGTTTCGTGCTCGGTGCTCGCTCAGGGTTGCCTTGGGGGCTTTGATTACTTGATTGCAGGACGCTACGCTCAGGACCAAGGAGTCGTGGCCGAGGAATGCAACTCTTACACTGGAAAAGTAAGTTGGTCATAATGACCTTGATCCTCCCAAATATACATTAGTTTATGTTGATGGTCGTTCATCATACTTCTTCCAGTAAAGTAAATTTATTGATAAATTCTGGTTGCATGGTAACAACTATATGTTGTTTTCATTTGATATTTCCATAAATTTGTCTTTTGTTCCACATGCTCATATGTTCACATGTATGAAATGGTAAAGATTACAGATGATACTTTACGTTTGCTGCATTTTCAGGATTACCCTTGCAACACCGATTCGTCCTGCTCGCGCACCTACGTTAGCGAATACCAACACGTGGGAGGCTACAATGGGGCGTGCAATGAGGAGGTGATGCTGGAGGCCCTGGTAAACACAGGCCCCATATCTAGTTCATTCATGGTGTACAGTGACTTCCACAGCTACGACGGAGGCATCTATCACCATACTGGCCTTAAAAATGAATTCAACCCCTTCGAGGTACGTTCAGGGTGTACAACACTCAGTGTGTCAGTATCCAGTGACGGCACTAGATAGGAGAGCCTTGACGTACACTTGCGTTCTGGCTAGCTGAGGTTTTGGTAACTTTGTAGAGTTCGTTGCTGATATGTGGATGAGGAGGGGTTTGCCGTGGGAAAGACTTGAGAAAAACTTTGGAGCCGCTATCACTGACAACCAGTGGTCTAGCAATGAATGTGAGCCCATTGCCGAACACGTTTTTTTTTTACCACATGCTCTTTTTCCCCTGGCAGATCACTAATCACGTGGTGCTGGTGGTGGGCTACGGGGTGGACGAAAACAGTGGAGAGAAGTACTGGATCGTCAAGAACTCGTGGGGCAAGTACTGGGGCGAGGACGGCTACTTCAGGATCAGGCGAGGCAACGATGAATGCTCTTTCGAATCAATGGCTGTACAGATCACAATCATCCCTTGAGATTCCTAAGATTCAGGAAATTACCTTAATAAAGAAAACAAAATCTTGAAAACTATGTACAGAATGTATCCAAACGAGTGCGGTGTTAAGTATTACGGAAGGAAATTGAGGATTCTTTATTTGTTTCTATACAACATAAGAATGTTTAGTACATACCTTTACCATGGAATTTGTCTTGTCAAAATCACATTGATATATTTTTTAAAAATCTCTCTCTCTCTCTCTCTCTCTCTCTTTTTTTTTCTCTCTCTCTCTCTCTCTCTCTCTCTCTCTCTGTGCTGAGTCAATAGGTAGCTTTAAAAGACGGTTGGATGAGAGTATGGATAGGGATGACAGATGGGATGGCTAAATATTGGATTATTCCAAGGGTGGAGGACAAGGAACTGCCTCGTGTAGGTCACCAACTGGCCTCTTGCAGTCTCCTCATTTCTTATGTTCTTATGTTTTTATGCTCTCTCTCTCTCTCTCTCTCTCTCTCTCTCTCTCTCTCTCTCTCTCTCTCTCTCTCTTCTCTCTCTCTCTCTCTCTCTCTCTCTCTCTCTCTCTGTCCATTATTAAGGATGATATGAATCTGACCACTGCGGCCGCAGTGACACCGACACTTGGGAGCTTGATTGGCACGCGTTTCCGCAGATGGCAGGTGACTTCGCATTCGAGGAGAGCTAATTACAAAGAATTACATAGAGTATCAGACCACACAGATCACAAGGTTTAAACTAGGTGTATGTCCTTAATCTAGAGTAAACGCTATCTAATGCAACCATGATCACAATTTAACAAGTCATAAACAACATAATTAAACATCCAGCAGTACGCTGGATCATATAGCCTCAAACCTTTCTGGAGGAGATGGTAGTCGAGTTTAAGTAGGAATCTATTGTGATACGCTGCCTCACGGATTGTGGGAGCTTATTGCACTCTAAACAACGTCATTAGTAAACAAAAATTCAGTGCAGTCAAATTGTATTTATCCACATCTTAGTTTTACTCCGTTACTCCTCGTTCGTCATAAGTCATCAATTAAAAACAGTTAATTTTTATCAACATTCGTAACCGATTAAGTATTTCAAAACACACTATAGATTTCCTCTGAACTTGTGATACAAGTCACGTGGGACAACAAGATCTAGATCGACATGTTGATGCAACACCCAAAGACTTCACAAGAGCTCGGCATTTTGTGGATCTCTTCCAGTCAACCACTGTTTCACTTTGGTTATTTCAGTTGTTTACCCTCCAGAAATCAAATGATGTCATGTGAAAACCACATATATCCGAATCAACTTGGACTTGGGCTTGGCTTGTTGAACTTGAACTTTCATACTTCATACTGTTGGGGATGGTGGGTATAACCTTTGTAACAGTACCCTTTCACACCTCGCCGAGGCAGGTGCCAGGTCACTACCCCAGAAGGCAGGTCACAAGCCTTGGCTAACATCCGGTACCCATTCACTGCTGGGTGGACAGGGGCATGGGTGTAAGGAAAACGCCCAACGTTTTCCTCTCCGGGGTGTTTTGATCTTGATCTAAATATATCGATGTAACCTTTAGATCGGCGTTCTCCCAATAACACCTGCTGGAAGAAACAAACAAATGGACAAGAAACTAAAAGTTTTCATTGCTTCCTACCTCTGAGGTTCTGAGGGCTGAGGCTGAGGGCCGAGGCTCAGGCCGTTCCGTTACGTGGTTCGGCAAGGCCGAAACGAGCCCAGTGCAACAGTGGTAGTTGGCCGTGTATTTGAAAAATGATCAATAAGTTATAGATCCAATACACAAGAGCTAATAAATCGATAACTAATGGTTATAAACCAATAGATAATAACCACGTATAAGGTTATTACTCACTGCCTTGCTATAAAGTGCGTAGATACTTTCCTCTAAGATCTATGCCTTTTCTCATATACAAAAAATTGTATTTTTGTGATAGTTTTTTAATATTAAACATATTCAAAACATTGTTTAAAGTAAATAACAATTTTGATGTCAACACTAACGGCAGAACACAGATGTAAACACTGGTTGGGGGGGCTGCTAGGAGGGCCCTTCGCCTCCTTCTTCCTTTTTTTTCGTTTTATGAAGAATCGTGTGTCCCATAATAATATAATTCGTATCGTAGTAGTGTTGTGTGTACATAGGTTGTACTAGTCCAGGAAATGGTGAGTGTGGAGGGTGAGTACACCTGTTGCTGAGAGTGGATCCTCCGCCCAAGGAAGAGGCGTGCACATGGTAACTTGAAGATGGAGCAGGAGGACGAGAATATCTCCCTTCTGCTCAACATGGGATTTCCTGATGTACGGGCCATCAAGAGGGCACTCAAACTGAGCAATGGTGACGTGAACGAAGCAGTGACCTTCCTCACGGAGCAGCCACTAACTTCTTATAGCACCGTCGACGACCTCAGGGATGTCGAGATGGCTGACCCCGCCCTTCGGCCGCCTTCCTATGACGAAGTGGGTTTGTTAACCTTTTCGACCACTAGGTTTTTTTTCCAACCTTATGTCATGAACTTTAGGTTTAGCCTGTTATTGTGTACACCTTTTACCCTAATACTGTTTTGTAGGATGTACGCAGATATTCACATATACTCTCAGATCTTCTGGAAAAGGTGTTAAACCTGTGGCTTCAGTTCAATGGTCACATCATCTACTGTGTGGTGGTGGACACTGATTACATTTTTGGTTTATTTGCAGAAAAAAAGATAAATTATTTTTGAAGAAAAGTTAGTATTTCAGGTTTTTTTTTGGGTGTGACCATCAAAAAGAGATATTTGCTGTATAAATGAGGTCGAAAATCAATTGAAGCACATAGAAAATACCAGAAAACTAATTTTCCTTTGAAAGCATGGTATTTCTTTACAACTACTGCTCCACCTCTTTCTTTTTACTCTCTGATATTTCTTTACAACTACTGCTCCACCTCTTTCTTTTTTATCTCTTTCCCTACATACTATACATAGTGTATTCAACACATCTGTGAAGGTTTCAGATGGTGCTCACCATTATTTACCTCTCAAAATGTATTTGAAGCTATGTTAGGTTATGTTTAGTTAAGTTGGTTATGTTATGTTAAGTTATAGTTAGGTTATCGTTGTTAGGTTATGGTTAGGTTGAGTTAGGTTTGGTTCGGTTATATAAGATTTTTACATTTTATATCCCAAAAGTTAGGGTTCTCAACCATAGATTTTTTGTTCTGGATTGGGTAGTAAAATGTAAAAATCTTATATAACCAAATCTAGCTGAACTGAACCTAACCTAACATAACCGTAACCTAACCTAACAACCTTAACCTAACCATAACTTAATGTAACCTAACCAACCTAACATAACTTCAAACACGTTTTGCGAGGTAAATAATGGTGAGCACCGCCTGAAACCTTTACAGATGTATTGAGTATACTATGTATAGTCATAGGGAAAGAGAGAAAAAATAAAGAGGTGGAGCAGTAGTTGTAAAGAAATACCAAAACCATTTTTTCTGGGCTTCCCCCACTGGCTCGTCACCAAACCCCCTCCGGCCTGCCTGTTTAAAATATTAAAAAAAAAAAAAAATTTAATGAATCTTTCCTAACCCTAAACAACCCTTTGAAGCTCCCTCAACACTGCCCATTTTCGAATTTTCTAAAATTAAATCAAACTTTTCTTAATCTAAACCTAAACTAAGCTGAATTTGAATAATTCATTAGGCCTTTTTGCTGTAGTAAGAAACGTAATAAAACGAAAGTTATCTAGCTTACTCGGAGCTGTCAAAGGATTTTTCCTTTTCAATCCTGGGAAGTTGCGGAAGTTCCACTTGCTAGGGACCTTGTCCTGACATACACATGTGTCTTTTTTACACTTAAGGCATTGTACTACAGAAGGCAGAACACCCTGTGCCCTAAGAAAGTCAGTCAAGCCTTTTTCTTCCTCATAAAACCAATTTATTGCCTGCCAAGGGTTAAGCGCACACTTGGCACATGAGACTGCCATAGTAACTTAATTTAAATCTCCATCTTACAGGAAAAGGGGATATATGGAATACTGAAACATGTTTGGCTAATGTCAGGTTATTTGTGTTGTCATTGGCTAGGTTTTTTTTTTTATATAAAATTTTTTTTTTTTTTTTATTATCATAAAAATGCGTACGGCACCATAACACCATAATACAGTGCATAACACACACATCACTCACACTACCACACACATACACACACACACACACACAGGTGGCTAGGATTTTCAGCCTTCCGCTCCTGCCGGGATTGCAAGGTCACAAACTGTCGGCTTACTCCCGTACTTATTTTACTGGTAGGGGAGCAGGGGTTACAGCGTTTAAAAAGACAAACCCATTTTGTCTTCACCTGCCTGGGATTCGAACCCAGATCATCTCAGCTGTGAGCTGAGCGTGCTAACCACTACCACCAGGCTGCTGATATCTTACAGTGTATCCAAAAATCCAAAAATGGCATACATTTTGAGAACCTCTTTCTGCATATTATTCAAATCTTTGATCCTAGTTTCTTCAATGATTATCTAATTTTGTTTTAAATACTTCTACATTATTGGCATTCATCACTTACTCGGAGAGACCATTCCAGTTGTTAACCACTCTGTTGGGGAATGCATACTTCCTTACATTTAATCTTGCACTGTTTTTTGATATTTTCTTGATGTTTCTTCTTGTGTCACTTTTTCTTATCCAGAATAGCCCTTCTATGCAGTGTTCATCATATTTACTAGTCACAATTTTGTAAGTTTCTATCATGTCCCTGTGAGATCTATACGACAGAGTGGGCAGGTTTAATTTCTTGAGTTGACTATCATCGTCTAAATCCTTTAAATCTGGCACTATAGTCTTCCAAATCTTAACATAGATTCCTGGTGGGGCAGAATCCAGCATTCCCATGGGTCCGACGCTGCCAAATTTCGTTAAAACATTTTATATGCCTTTTACTTATGTACATCAAGTTCTAACTGGCTAGTTCACGTAGACATGGCAGCTTTGGACCCATGGGAATACTGGATTCTGCTCCACCAGGAATCTATGTTAAGATTTGGAAGACTATAGTTTAGTGACTCTTTGCTGCACATTCTTTATTATGCCAATGTATATATCAGGTATGACACCATATTTAATTGGCATAGTCCAGGTGTAACCTCTGTACAGGGCCTTGCATATGTTTGAATTTAGATGTACAAAATGTTCTTATCAAACACACTATTCTTGCATGCTGTGCTTATACAGTGTCCAGGGCTAGGCAGGTATGGTTAATTTCAGTATCTAAATACCAGAACTTGAAGACAATGGAACTGGCATTACTGGTACTAGTACTGATGGGAGACTAGAACTAGAGGTGCATGTTGTGGTGCAATCAGCTTCACAAGCTGCTGTCGGGGTAGGGAAAGCATAGGAGGGATTTTAGCAGGTGCAAGAGAGGGAGAGGGTGGTAGTGGAGTATTGTTGCTCTAAAATAGAATCTAAAATTAAATTAAGTGTTAGTAATCTTATTGTTTATTTATAAAGGCTGGAGGTGAAGATGGCAACAGTATGGAGTTCCCAACCACCAACCTTTATGAGCTGGAGGGGCGTGTGTTCACTGACGCTTGGTCTATTCCTTACAAGAGGGATGAGTCTCTTGGCAAGTGTCTGATATCAGCAGCCAGACTTGCAGAGGAAGGTAAGAACCTCCCCATTAAATTGTCTCCCTTTAGAATGGATGGCATTTTAAAATCAAACTATACTTATGAATTATATCTCCAATTTCTCAACTATATATTTTTTTGTTCTTGCTTACCTTAGATTGCAAACCATAAATTTTATTTTTAAGCCTCAGAACATCCTTAAAATTGCCTTGTGCCAAATGCATGTGGATGTATGTGTGTGTGGACACCTTGTCTCGGCTACCCTACTTTAATGGGGATATAAGCCTGGTATATAGATAGAAAAGCCATATTGGCTTATGTACAATATGCTTTTTTATCCAGATAATATTATTTGTGTTTTTGGAGTGAAAAATGCTCAGGTAACATTCTTTGACCATTTCTTGCAGGTCTGTGTGATGCTGATGAGTCTTGTCATCGATTTATGGAGCGTTGTCTGCCTGAGTGTTTCCATAAACTTCTGAACAATGGTGCTGTGAGACGCTGGGGGATGGAAATACAAGAAGGAGTATTTAACATGCTTGATTTGCTCACCAATCTTGTCATTGTTCGCCTCAAACATGGACCCGTGCCAGAGACTCTGCTCAAGAATGTCTATGCTCTTGTAAGTTATAGTAATAATAAGTCTGTATATTGTTATGATTAAAAAAAAAAAATATTTAATTGATAATTCAGATGATAAAAAAAGTAATATCTTGTGTTAGGATAAGAAGTCATGTCTGTTTGATTAGATTTCTCTAACATTTCAGTTTTAAGTAGGTATTATGGTGGTTTGGTCATAATGAGAGGGCAAAGGAGTACATACATGAAAGAGGTGCTGATAGAAAGGGAGGGGCTGAACAAGCAAGGGAGTGTTTGGATAGGGAGAGGTGGAGGCTCTTCTGTAGTGGTCATTCCCTTTGGGGATGTTCCTTCCTAGGAGTGAGGTGTTGGAGACTAAATACAATAGATTGAAAACAGTGCTTAAAACTGTTTTTTGCTGTTTTCAAGAACAATAAATAAATGGAATCCTTTTTTGTATCTAGGCCATGGACTCTGAGTGTGAATGGAACCAGAAGAACAAAAACCGCCCAGCAGCGTTCACTGGAGATACTACCTATGCAAAATCTACCTCACAGTTTGTAAATATTCCAGTCCTTCTGTGTTACTAGTATGATGTAATTTGTTGTGTGAAACTTCATTATGTGTCATTGTATCCGTTGAATTAAATGTCTAGATTGTTTTGCCTAACCATTAATTATTATAATCTTAAGTTGATATGTTTTTGCCTGTTAACTTGTAGGAAATGTATGGTTGGCTCATGGACCTCATCAACTTGTTTGGGAGTCGAGGAGGCATTGAACTTCTGGTGAGTCGCTTTACCAGTGGGGAGGACCTGGATGCTGGTCAGATGGCAGCCCTACTCCTCCCCATGGGACAGTGTGTCAAGTTCCTGGTGAAGGAAATAGTGTGCCCCATCCTTCTGCCAGCTGTGAACCAGGCCCTCCAGTATGTTGCCAGCCTAGAGGAAAAACAGCTCAGAGGCCAGGTGAGTCATATGCTTTCAATAAAACTGAAAGGAGTGCCATATTAATATTTCTCTTTTTGTGTCTATACATGTTGAATTATGAAAGACTGTCCATAGTTTGAAGTTATAATGTTGTCGGTTTGTATGGTGTATTTCATTCATATGGTTGCTAACTTTTTGTAAATTTTCAAGAGTCAAAACTTACTTGTTTTGTATTTTGGATTTGTTTTAATCATTTAAATCTGTTTACTTACTTCATGTACTTGATTATTTCAGTGTGATTCTTATTTGTCATGCTTTCAGAAGATCAGCTCGTGCTATGACCTTTTAGAAGCTGTGCGGCTGTTATGTGTGTGTCTGTGGCCTGAGAAAGTTCAGCGCACAAGTGACCTCAGGCTAGAGATGATCATACGCATGCTCAAAACACCCCACTTCTCAGCACGGATGAATGCTCTGAAGGTAAGAAACTGAGGGTAATTCATAGGAACAGGTGTCAAATAGATAGATAGATCAATGCTTTAAATCCTACATATCATTGGTTGCTCCTCCAAATATTGCAAGTGAAATCAATTGCACCAATCAGAATACCATTACACCAACATATTTTTCCTGCATTCAGTTACCACACATGGGGATATATAGAGTTATGATGGTGTAATTTTGAGTAATGAGAAATGTTTTATTGTATGACATGATTATTGATCTGACTGCAATTCTTTACTCTGATTTAATTTGTGTGAAGAGTATTGCACATGACTATGTGTTATATAGCTACTCAATTCTTGAAGGCCATTTTTGTTTTCAGTTTGTGATAGTGTGTTTTTATTTGATAATCATATTGTATTGTCATGTAAGTAATATTAAAAATCTGTCTTACACAGGAACTTGCAAGACTGATTGAGGACAGTAAGAGAGGACGAAGTAATGTCATTGATACAGACATTATACAAGAATGGATGACAAACAAGCGAGTTTTATCTCTTGCACTTGAAGGTAATAAGTTCTTGCATGTAATGAAGTGTAATTTCTAAAGATATTACATTTATCCCTTCAATAATTTAAATTTATCAGAAAATACCCCAACTTTTTTATGAAATTCAAATGAGAATTTTGTTGAAGGAATTTAACAGAATTGTTTTCTTTTATTTTTTCATGAAAGAATATGTGTGATAACATCCATATTTTCATTTTCAGGTAACATTGATCAGGTGCAATATACAGACCGCATGAAAGAACTGGTTGAGTTCATGGGTCCTAAGCTGCAGCAGGAGGAGCTATCCCGTATCTGGCACATGGCAGATAAAGCCAGCCCCCATGTGATTGACAACATACAACGTATCATGGCTGCAGCAGCAACGAGATTCAACCCTCAGCAGTTTGACTACTTGTTGGGCCTTGTTAGGAAGGTGAGTGTGTTTATGTAGCTGAGATTGGGATGATGCTTCACCCCTTATTGTGTCTATTGTGTTAGAAAACATGTTTAAGTAAATGTGCATCATAGTGTGCCTTGCTTTAACTGTTACATGATGAATTGTTTGCAGTGTTTGGAATAAATTCCTTAGTGTTATTATGGGGATGGTAAAACATTGTAATCAATCTGTCTGCAGGTTTCTTTTGTGTGTAGCTGTGTATCTGTATTTTTACATTGCAGCTTGCCTTGTTCCTTACTTTGTTATTTATTGGATGTCAGGTTCTACTTTATGAATTTTTTACTGTATCTCTTTAAACTCTGTGGTGGGTGCTGCAAAATCCTGTAAGATAACTACCACCGTATTCCCTGTGGATCGTAAAGGGCAATAAAAAGGGATGGAACGTGGGGCCTGGGAAGCCCTCTTGATTCTCCTACGGAAACACACGGGACAGAAGGAGACAGGAGAGTAAAATCTCCCTGAAACCTAAATGCCTTGTCTTGGGTACCCCCTTTAAATAGGGATATAAGCCAGGTATATAGATAGATGGATAGACCTCAAAAGAATATTCTCCATTCATGTTTACCTTTTTCAGAGTTGGGATGGTGGAAATGATCGGCTCCGGGAAAAGCTTCTCTCATTCATAGGGAAGATTGGCCAAGACTCAAGACTGGGTCAGACTGCTGTGAAGATGCTGGATGCTTTGTGGGAGTTAGCTCGGGTGCCGGCACTGCCACCCAAATTGGTGCATCAGGCTATGAATGAACACCTTACAATACTCAATGAATCAGCCACTAGAGACCAGGTAAGGCAAGACTATTCAATACCAAGGGTGATTATGTGATTAACTTAGTCATTGCAAACTTGCTCAAACTTTTGTGGCAGATTTTTTATTTTGTTATTTGCTTAGTCATTAAAGTATTTTATCTATCTATCTGATGCCGCGTTCCCTCTGGAAACGCTCTCCAAGGGGATAGCCACGGCAGAAGAGCCTTCATCTTTCCCTATCTAGACACTCCCTCCTTGCTAGTTCAATCCCTGCCCCTCTATCAGCAACTCTTTCATGCATGTACTCCTTCACCCTATCCTTCCATCTTACAACTGGCTTTCCTCTCCTCCAAGGACCTATAATTTCACTCACATACACTTTTTTCACAAACTCTTCACTGTTCTTCCTTTCAATATGACCAAAACACCTCAAAGTATTTATTTTCACCCATACCACTACACCATTCTTCACTCCATTTTTCCTCATAGTTCTGTATTTGTTAATATTTTGGTATTTAATTGAAATGCAAACAAATAGAAACTTATTTGCTATGAATTTGAAAAGTAGTAAGCAATTATTTTTTCAGCTGCGCAAAACTTACATAGTTCGTTGTGTGGAGGATATAAAAAGGAGTCCTGCAGTTTATCTCCCGTTGAAACAGCTGCACTACTTAGCTCAGTCTATTACAAAAGGAGGAGCATCATATTTCAAGACTGAAAAGGTATGTGTCATATGAAATATCTTACGTTTTTACTTTAGCATAGTGACAGTAGATATTCATGTAAATTAATTAGATTTGGAATATCAAATTGTATGTGACTGATGTAAAAAGAAATAACAATAATTGGAAAGAAGTGGTAGAAAATGGCATGCTATAAGATAATGTTTTTGGTTTGCATTATTTTTCAGCAGTATATAGTGATGTTATAGTACTAAATACATTTCAGGCAACTCTTTCTGAGCTGAATCGCAGTCATGAAATTGTAAAGCTGATTACTGCCAGCCTGTCCAAGTGTCATGCCCTGGCTGTGTCTACCTGCGGCAACAATCAGCCTCCTCCCGACACCCTCATTGATGGAAAATATACTCATGACCATGTAAGTAGCTTGCATTAACTCTTCCTTACTTACAACATTTCCAGATTCCTTGATAGTAGATTATGTGAGTGCATTTTTTTTATTTTCCCTGCCAACTCAGCAATTCATTGTATAAATACCATGCATAAATTCTCTGTGGTCACTAGAATTATCCTTTTCCTATTTCAGTATTTGAAAGTCCACTTGGAATTCCTTCAATTTCTGCTGAAGGAAGGAGACATCTACTTGGCATGGCCACGGTGCAAGGACATCTGGGACACATTGGTGGCTAACCCAAAGGCCTCAGGCTATGATAAAGAGGTTGGGAACTTCATGTTTTTTTTCCAAGCATTGTTGCCAGCTGCGAACTGTTGCTCACTCAGGGAAGAAGGGTTTTGTTAGCACTAGTTTGATTGTTCTACCTTTCAAGGTAGAATAATAACAGTACATAATGTCTCCCATACCTTTCTTGAGAGACCATTAGCCCTTGAAGTCTATGAAGCAAGAGATTAAGGTTATTTTTAATTGTATCTTATAGAAAGAGTAAAGAAGAGTGAACATGTGGGATCATTACTCATACATCACTCTCTATCCGGCACAGGACTAACCCACACTTTTCTACACTCAAGTTATTGCTGACCTGCTGGCCTATACTATCCAGTTTCCCACCATAGATAAAGCTTCAACCACCTCACTACCCACATCACTCCTCACCTTAGGTACAACACAAACAACTATGTCAGACACACTTCCAGTTGGAGCACATTTTGTTTAGTATCGCATTGGATTGGAAGGAAGAGGTCAGTCAGTCTTCAGGGAGCAATTTAATATCAGGAGTCTTCCTCCTCGCTTATAGCTGACTTATCATTCATATTTTCCCTTTGGAGCAAGCTATTTTGAAGGAGGACTCCCTGTGCTGTTTGTAGATGAGTGATTCAATAACAGATTTGCCATGTTTATTTAATAGTGGGAGGGGGGAGGCATGTCTCCATGAACCATGAAGATTGGGTCTGAATGTGCGTGGATGTAGTACACTTGAGGGTAAAAGGGAGACAATTGGAAAAATCTTTGTGGAGCTTAAGTGAAATGACGTGAATTTGATAACTCGTGGAGGAGGTTCCCTCTTATCTGGTATCAGCCTTGAATCATATCAGGTGTGGGAAGGATGAAGGTATGAGTTAGATATGAAGTGGCAGGGGCAAACCTTGAGAACCTCTTTTAGATAGGACCCCTACCCTTGGCACAAATATTCATAATGACAATTGTAGAGTTTAATTAGGTCTATCAGATGCTGCAATGATATTTCCAATATCTCTCATAGTTTTTGAGAAAATAAGGAGGAAAGTTATGTTTTGGATAAAGATAAGGTTTAATTTTACTGCATAATTATTAGTCATAGAACAAATATTCATAATGACAGTTGTAGAGTTTAATTAGGTCTATCAGATGCTGCAATATTTCCAATATCTCTAATAGCTTTCGGGAAAATGAGGAGGAAAGTTATGTTTTGGAAAAAAGATACGGTTTAATTTTACTACGTAATTATTAGTCATAGAACAAATATTCATAATGACAGTTGTAGAGTTTAATTAGGTCTACCAGATGCTGCAATGATATTTCTAATATATATATATTTATATATATATATATATATATATATATATATATATATATATATATATATATATATATATATATATAATAAATTATAAAGGTTATAAACAGAATATGTGAAACTACTTTAAAAAAATGTATTTGAGAGCCGAAAGAGCTGTTTGGGAGCCGAAAGAACCGGCTCTATTGAGTGAACGTGAACGAAAGAACCGGGTCCCTGAAAAGAGCCGGAATTTCCATTACTACTTCAGATAACACTTCAAACCTTTTATTTCACTCTAGATTACTTTTTAAATGCTTGTTTAAACTGATTTACATATAAATATGAAGAATAAACAAAAAACCCAAAAAATCCAGGGGTTTGGGGGTTTTTTTTATATAAAAAACCCAGGTTTTTTCCAACCCTGACCCTTGCCCCTATTTGTGTGACTGACCTGACAAGATATATTTGGGCTGGGTGTACATCTTTTTGCCTCTGGAGGTCTAGAGTATGCTGAGTGAGAGGAGTGTATATGTATGTGTGCTTGGGTGTGTATGTGTGCCTTGTCTTGGCTTCCCCACTTTATGTGGATAGCAGTCTGATATATAGATAGATGAACTGATTTAATATTGAATTCATTTGTATAATCATCACTATCATTATGATGTATAATATTTTGGTTACCTAATGCTCCTGACAGGTTTGCTTTGCTTGGTTCAGTGGGTGTCTGGGTGACCTTGAGAGCACCACCCAGCGGGACCTCTTCTGTGACAAGCTGCTGCGGCTCGATCCAGTGACTCTCACCCGACCTGCATTCACTTGTGTTGTTGACTATTTCCATGCTGTCAACCTAAATGATCATAAGTTGATTCGCAATGGAAATATGATTGTAAGCTTGTGTTATGCTCTTGTTATTGATTACTAAATATTTTTTATTCTTTCACAGAGTTTGAAATATATATATATAATATATATATATATATATATATAATTTACAGAGATGCGTTTCTTGGATATGCTGAGGTTAAAGTTTATGTACTGTATACTTATGAATAATTTTTGTTTTCTGTCTCCAGTCATACATGTATTATGGCATATTAGATGTATGTATAAGTGTAGAAACATAACATTATCAAAGGATTAGCTAGTTAGGTTTTAAATTTGCATGTTTAGCATAAATAATTTTTACATTGAGATTTGAACAACAGCTTTATCCTCAAATTTGTTCAAGGTTGTAGACAAGCTGGAACCTTTAGGCCTCGAATTTTTCTGGCAATTGGTGCTTGAGTGTCAGGACGAATATCTGGCTGAGGATGCCATGAAGCTTCTTTTGGACATGAGCTACATGAGTCTGTCAGTGCGGCTCAAGCGTGACCCAGCACAACTTCATGCACGCTTCGTCACAGAGTGTTATAGAAAGCTGGAGGTGAGTGGATCTGTCCATACTTCTAAATGTGCTTAATTTTGTTCCATGCAAAACTAGGAAAACTTAGTTTCATGATACATATTTTTGTTGTAAATTATTGAAAGTGTCCAAAAGCAGCCATGAATCATGTAAGTACATATGGATTAGTTGAGTAAAAAATTTGTACATTAATAGAGAAGTTGATTAATGATAGAACCTCATTGATGTTTTGACAAATTGCTGTCTTCAGACATTTATTTTGAAGTTCAGAAGTTTGAATCTATGATAAAACATGCATAACCCAATGGTTAATTATATTTTCAAATGTATCACTTGGATGTTCTTTGTTTTAGAAATTGATGCACCATGTAAATGAAACTGCATTGGGTGCTGCAGTGTCCACTGCTACAAAGACCTTGACTGCTATGGCAGTTTCAGACCTAGGAGGACTTTCTCCTGCATCTAGGTTAGAAAACTCACTTGAAATAATAGTTTGAATTTTGTTTTCAAAGTTTTTATAGCATTTATAAAATTTTAAAAATTTTCCCCTCCACCAGAAACAGTTGCATTCAACACATCCGTCGGGTGCTGGTGTTGGCAGAGCGCTACATTTGCAGCATTGAGGAGCAGCACCCAAGTCCTCGCTCCCTTCCCCCACATGGCTCCTCCTTCACAGGCACACCAGTCATGCTCTATGTTAACTGTGACTCCATCAGAATGGATGTCAATTTGGAGGTACACACAGGCAGAGCTTCTAGGAGAAATATAATATTTATGTTATTGCATTTTAACCAAACTAGTGGGTAATATTTTAATACCATCTTTATTTTTTCCTTCATTATACATTTGTTCTATATTTTGCTATATTTTACCCAGCATCCTGTTTCTTCCATCACAGTGCCACAGCAATGAGCGTCTTGGTGTAGTGCGTAGTAAGATAGCCAGCTGTGCCAGGGTGCCCATTGATCAGGTGCAGAACCTCTCATTTGGGGAGGGCAGTAACAGTTTTCTGGTGACGGGTGGAGAGCAAGATAACCGTCTCCTTCACAGCATAGGGGTGCATACCAACACTACTGTCACTGCCAAGATCAGCTCAAGTGGTGCACAGCTCAAGGAGGCAAGTTTAAGTGCATGTTTCACAATCAACCTTTCATGTCAAAAAGAAGCTTTTCATTGTAGGAGTGTGTGTTTATATTTGTACATTATTTTTTATGACATTGGGAATTAATGCAATTGCTCACTCTTGCTGACCTCATCTTGTCATTGCAGCATGCTCCTGTCTTGTAATAAGGGAAGTTGAATTTGTATGCGTGTGTGTGAGTGCATGCATGCATATATGTAATTTACCATGATTTATGTATATGACAATACAAGAAGAGCAAAGTAATTTTTTGAATGCAAAAGTGTAAGTGATTTAGATATAAAAATTTATGACTATGTTACCTAAACATATTGAAAGGGGTGGAGTTATGCTGATACCATGCCACGCTGGTGTCTTGGCAG
Source organism: Metacarcinus magister (assembly GCA_029783475.1). Taxonomy (NCBI): domain Eukaryota; kingdom Metazoa; phylum Arthropoda; class Malacostraca; order Decapoda; family Cancridae; genus Metacarcinus; species Metacarcinus magister. The sequence goes on from JAPQNM010000020.1 coordinate 7,529,123, forward strand.
GGGAACACTTTTTGTTTGATTTTTGCAGTGATCCTGTCTAGTTTTGCTCCAATGATCATTGAAATGTTAAGCCTTCTCACCTTGTCAAGGTAGTGTTCCTGCGAAAAGGAAATAAAAAAACAAATGAGATGCATAATGTTAAAGTATACAAAAAAAATTTCCAGTATATACCTAACTACACTTTCCTAAATATGATTTATTCATACACACAATTCTTTTGCTCACATTGATGCATCTTGATGCATTTTATTGTAGTATTTTTATTATATGTACTGCATGTATCTCTGCATGCATATACATATAATCATTTAACTGTAAATGCATATATATATATATATATATATATATATATATATATATATATATATATATATATATATATATATATATATATATATATATATACATATACATATTTATATACCCATATTTATACATGTATATCTCACTCACATACATATTTTGATATAATCATCCAATGTAGCTGTACCACAAAGTGGTGAATGGTTACATGGCTACATCTACATGGCATAGTCATGATGGTGAATACAGTATTTTCAGAGCCTATACTTCCTTAGGAATGATTTAGCTTTTAATATCAGTCTCTCTTTTAATCAGGTTGGTGATAATTGTTGGGATGAGCTGCCAGGCACTGTAAGCTACTGTGATAATGCAGAAACAGGACTATTTGATGACACTGGAAACTCTGCGGGTGCATCTGGAGGAGGTGCAGGTTCCCTCAGGCATGGGGCAGGATCCTCTGCAGCAGCTGTGGGGGATGGCCACGGATACAATTTAGATCAAGAAAAGCAGCTGCCTGGGGTTGTGATGGCAAGCCAGGGTCAAAACTTTTTCTCCTTGCTGTATCAGCTTGCTCAGTTAGATGATTCCAGGTATGTGTGATTTCTCATAGATTATACATCATGTATGTTTATTGCATGTACTCCTGCTCATTTATCTATATATCTATATATTCTCCCCGTCAGTTCTACTCCTTGTAGTATACTGTGTACACCACGTGAAGGTGGGGATGGGCTAATCTACTACTTCAGTAGTGGTAGACGTTATTGCTTTTATTTATTTTTTCCCCCAATAGCACACCTCATTGGTTATGATACTGTCACTGCACAAAGCCCCTGATGGGGTCTTTCTATACTAAGTATCTTTCACAATGAAAATTTTTGACAGGATCGTTGATGCAGTTCGAAGAGTTCTGTACCTGGTACCAACTGACCACAGTGTGGCAGACAGATTAGATTCCATAAATAGTGTTGGAATGTCTGCCTCAGATGCTAGTCCAAGGACAACACCATATGGTTCACCTGCCAAGAGGGACAAAATCCGTGACCGTGAAAAAGATAGAGAGGCTGGAAGAGTAACCTTACGTTCCTTGTTGGATCCAGGTTCCGGTGACATAACACCTTTCAGGCTTTTGTACAATGTTGAGGTAGGTATCACTTCTTTTATCTGTGTTTCTATCTATCTATCTTGGACTAGAATACCAGTCAAATTATCTGTATCCGCATTCTTTTTCACAGGTTCTATCAGGAAAAATCATGCCAATATCCATGGAAGGGACCATGAATGACAGTGCCCGCTTCTGTGAAGAATTCCTTATGTGTGGAGGCCTGAACCTTATCACTATTCTTCTCCATAAAGATTCTCTCCCTCAAGAAGTGGATTATGAGATTCGTCAGAACATATATTTGATAGTCTTGCAGATATTGAAGTAAGTATTGTGCTGTATTCATGATGTATAATTTTGATGCATTTTTAAGTGATACAAATCTTTTTCTTGGGTGTGTATGATATCCTGTGGTGGGGTCTGCAAGAATACTACCACCATATTCTTTGTGGATTGTAAAACACAATAAAAAGGGGCAGAGCTATGGGTCTAGGAAGCCACTCCTCAGTATTTTCTCATCGAGAAGACAAGGCACAGAGGGAGAGGGGAGAGTAATATGTCCTTGAACCCTATAAACTGGGTCTCTGAATATGGGATGTAGTATGCTTGAGGTTAACAGAGAAGTGATTGGTAGAATGTTCATAGAACTATAGTTTGATGTGTTAGCTTTGAGTGAAACAAAAAGGAAAAAGAAGGGTGAATGTGAGTTTGGATGTGTGAATGGAGGGTAAGTGGTCTGAACCAGTAATTATGTATGTAGATATATAGATAGATATATGATGCTAATAACTTTTTAACATTTCAGATTTCTTGTGTGTGGCTCCATCCCTAAAGGTCAAGAGCTTCCCATCACAGGGATCCAGCCTGTCCCTGGTCCTGCTAAGCGCTCAGCGCTTGACTCCTCAACTCAAACTACCCCGCCACCCCATGTTCACTCATCCCTGACACCCATTATTGCCAACAGGGTGGTGCTCGTAAGTTGCTGGCTTAGTATGATTTTTACTGCATTTTCTCATATTATATTTTTATGTATTGACTTCACCTTTTATGTATATGTGAGATGGGATCAAAGAAAGAATAAAGAAAAATTTTAACAAATAACAATTGTGTAAGATTGAATAGCTAATATTCATATACATCCACTCACTTTGTCTCACATTCATACATCTCATTATATTATTTGTTTATTGATATTTTTGTACAATTATTTATATAATAATACAAGGTGCAGTGGGATAAGGAAGAGTAATGTCTTTCTAAACCCTAAAGATTAAGTCTCTGAATCTGAATGTAATACACTGGAGGATAAAAGGGAGGTGATGGGAAAAATGGTTGTGGAGTGAATGTTTGATGCGTTAGTATTGAGTGCAAGAAAACTGAAAGGGAAGGGTGTTAGTTTAGTGAGTGGAAGGATGCCAGGTGATATTAGATGAGAAGCAGTGACATTACTAATGAATCTGAAAGTGAGGCAGTGTGTGGTGGAATGGAAAGAAGTGTCATGAAGGCTAATGTGGGTTAAATTAAAGTTTGGGCAGGAGTTGTGGGTGTTTGTGTCTGCATATGTATGGTCCTGGTAGTGATAAGGATGAAACAGAAAGGGAGGCTTTTTGGAATAATTTGGCTTAGTGTTTGGAGCAAATATGAATATTGTGTTCATCTATCTATCCTTATATGCAGCAAATATTACCCTTAAAGGGGGGTAGCCAAGACAACGGGATTATGGTTTGGGAAGACACTACTCTTGGTTTTCCTCTATTCCCTTCTGTGGCTTGTCTTTTTATAGGAGAGGATACAGAGGAGGAGCTTCACAGACACCTCACTCTGTCCCAATGCATATTCCCCTTTATAAGTTTTGAATTACTATAACAATCTGTATAAATGTATCCATCCTGTATGCGGATGGAGCTAGAAGTTTTTACAGATTACACAATTTACGTGGCATTGGTAGTCTGAAAATGTATTATATCAAAGTTTTATGCTATTTGTATTTACATATTAGTTTTCTTGAAGATATACCATAACAAAATAAGAAATGTAAGCCCTCTTCCAGGTTCACATTAACATTACTCAAAGTGAGATTGATATGCATTGTCTAAGTTGTTTGCTAAGTTTGCTGAGAAACCAACCTATTCTACACAGGGTTTTAGTGAGGAAGAGTGGAGTGAGATGGTGTCCTGCCTGATGAGGGTGTCCTGGGCTGGGGCTGCTGGAAAGCTTTACCTCCCTTCAGCAACCCTCACAATGCCTGACCCGGTCCTCTCCCCTCCAGATAACAGCAAGTCATCCAGGCAGAGTAGTACAGGTAAACTTTTATGTAGTTTTAATGACATTAAAACCTACTTTAGGGAACGAGGCATCAGAGATCAGAATAAAATAGATTATAATCAATATTTTTTAGGCCATTTCAAGACCCAATTGTAACAATATACTGGAATTTTATCAAGATATGCAAACAGGTAATGTTAGTCTAAGTAAAACAAGTATCTGCATATTCATGGATTGGAAAGTTACAGTAAATCAAGTGACATGTGCACTACATTTATTCCCATACCTTTCAGTCAAATTCAATGCAGTCATGTAACCCTACCTAGTTTACATAACCTTTTGTAAGTACTACATACTATGCCTTATTTGTGGGCATTGTCATGGAATACAAGCCTCACCATCTTATCCTGTATCAGAGATGACACTTGTTATTTGATAATGCCATTGTAAAGTGGAATTGGTAGCCAACTCTCATTAAATTTGGATGTTCTTGATTATGCAGCAATTGTCTGTGTTTTGCACACAGGCAGTGTTCACAGTTCCAGCAGTGAGAGTGAGACAGTGTTGCATGGAGGAGTGTGTGTACAGCAGGCAACCATCTCACCCACTGACTCGCTAATTGCATCTCAAGCTCTGCAACTTTTGATAGCCTTCCTCAAGTTCCGTCCACAGCTAATAGGTAATGTGAAACTGTGCTCCTAGTATAACTAATAGAAGTATAATTGAATTTATTATCTTAAGCTTAGCATAGGGGTTAAGTAAGAGAAGTGTATATGTATGTGTGCATAGGTGTGTGTATGCGTTAAGGGGATTACAGTCTGGTATATAGATAGATAGATCTTTATTATGTTTGTTATATTTGTTATTTAAGCTTCTTTGCCCAACAGATCAATGGTATGGTATGTTGAGTGTAAAAGACTTCATTATTGAGATCTTGGTGGGGTGTAGCAGTGAGGAGGTGAGGGAGGTGGCTTACCACCAGTTCACTAGCCTCATCAACATGACAACCCCAGCAGAACTCAGCCTGAAGAAGTTTCTCACTCAGGTGCAGCATTTATTTTTTTTTCCACATTGTAATATGGAAAATTGCATGGTGCAGTGGGGTGAATTATGGGGACCTTTGATATATGTCTGATTTTTTTTTTATTTGATTATCTCTTCATTTAATTACCTATATCAAATGTGGAATATTGTTCATCATCTTTTCATCTTCATTTGATACCCTTCTCAATTGTGGACCATTGTTCTTGGTTACATATTCTCAGCAGTTGTACTTGTTCTTTCACTTCAAAGGAAATACTGTTATTGATGTGAATATGCAAATAATGTTTAACTATCAGTTGATATATTGCCTCTTTCTCAGATACTTTTGAAGGCACATCTACCTCTCTGGGTTTCCTCCACCAGTGCTCGAGGTGCTACTCTGAAGCTACTGTCTCAGTGCACACATTATTTTAGTCTTAGGTAAGGCAGAGTAACACTAGAATTGATAAGACTCGCAACTGACAAACAAAATAGGAGACAAAATAGTACCTCCCACTTATTGTTTTGTTACACCATGATAATTTCCAGAAGAGTTGTTCCCATTCCTCTGTCACCATCCCTTTTTACCTTTTATGATGTGCAAGGAATATGAGACATACACAAAAACTTTGTGTCTTAAAGACAACAAAAATAGAAAAAAATGTTTTAGACATTTCATGAATAAATTCTATCATTAGTTTCAAATCTTCCACAGGTCAAAGTTGTTGTCAGACTTGAGCAGCAAAGATCAAGAGGCTCTGGGAATCAGTGCAATTCAAATGCTTGAGGATGAAATTGGTTGGTTGACCAACTTTACTGCCACCCGAGAAGTCATGAGGGAGAGACCAGAGTCAGGGGTTTCAGCCATGCGCCATGCTGACAACATCCTTCTGGCTGGCCATCTGATGCTTATTTCAGCTTTAATGTCTTGTGAGGGGATTAACAGAGAGGAAACTGGTAAGTGCATCTATCTATCAATTTATGAGTGGGATTTTTTTTTACCTTTTTACCCATGTAGATACTTAAGAGCATTTTTATTATCATTATTATTTTTTTTTTGCAGGTACTTCTTTAATTCCTCTACTTATTTTTGAGTACCTCTTCCCGGCATCCAAATTGGTGCTGGAAGGAGGGTTGGGATTGGACTCCCTTAGTGCCAGCAAAAACTACTGGGCCAAGTGCACTGGGAAGGAGTCAAGACATGCAGCTTACCATCTCCTCATTCAGCTTATTGTGGCCTCAGAGCATAATCTGACTGCCCTCGTTGGACACCTTATCTCTCTCCACCATAATCTGAATCCTGACCTCCTTAAAGAGTTTCAGGTAAATATGGTTTGCAGAGCATTTCAACTTATCTTTTGAGGAATTTGATATTACAGTTGTAGACGCCTGTTCACTTAGTTCATTAAAGCTGTGTGCAAATATGCCAAACTTATATGTCCAGTATCACATTTGCATTTAAGGATTTACTCAAAACAAAATCAGTTTCACTATTGATGTAATGATTACAAATTGGCTGGAGAATAATAATAAAAAAAAAGATAAATGAATAAAATAAAATAATGTAATGTAATGGCAGTGACTGTCAACATTAATTTTGATATTTCCATAATCATGCTCTCCACCTCTAATTACACTGTCCCTTTGTGTCGCTCTCTCAGTATGCCCCTGCTGTGGATGGACGAGGTGCTAGTGGGTTTGTTGGCTTGAAGAATGGGGGAGCTACTTGTTACATGAACTCAGTCCTCCAACATCTGTTTCTGATACCAGGGGTAGCAGAGGACATCTTGGCAGTGTGCAGTGAAAAGGAGAACGAGGACAGGTTAGACATGCATATCATTATCATCATAATTATTATCTCATCATCTCATCGTAATCATCATCTTCATTGTTTTGAAAAGGATGATCCATGTTTATATTGGTCACCAGTCCCCAGTGTCTCTCCAAGTTGTATTTAGGATATAAGAAAAATATCAGTGATGGAGTACTTCTTGATGTCTCATGCACAAAATAGACTATGTATTTAATGTATCATGCACAGTCTATGTTATTTCTCTGATCTTTCCTTTTGGATGCTGATTTTGTGAAAAATATAATTCACTTTTCCTTTCCATGCATCTCCCATTTTATTGTAAATATAGATGATAATGTCTAGAGACTGCAGCATGATGAGGTGGATGTGTAAAGATGTGAAAGATGGCACAAGTGAGGAGTTGAGATGTAAAGTTGTGATTAAAAGCATCAGTGAAGTGAACCGAGCATGGAGATTGTGTTGGTTTGCTCATGTTGAGATAAAGAAAGAATTAGAAGAATTTTGAAGTGGAAGGTGAAGTGCCAGTTGATAGACTAAATAAAGAAGACATAAGATGAGGTTGTGAAGAAGGATCTAGAAAGTGTAACAGATTTGACTAATTGTGCACAACCAACTGTAACTTTGTCACCTGTTATCAGGTGACAAAGTCTTACTCATTTGAACTTGGAATCTGTCTTTTAGAATGATGATGGTGGGGTTTTACAATTCATATTATTTCTTTTTGATAATGAACATAGGGAATTGAGATTTTTAGTGAAGAAATGTGACAGAAATCAAATAAGTTAGATTTTATGTTCAATTGACCAAATTTAATGATATTTCACATTTTTCCAGTTTGTTCTACCAGCTTCAGATGGTGTTTGCCCATCTTATGGAGTCACAGCTGCAATACTATGTACCAGACAAATTCTGGAAGTGCTTCAGAATGGATGGCCAACCAGTCAATGTCAGAGAACAGCAAGGTGGGACTCTTTATATTAGCAAATTAATAAATGATCTTGCATGAAGTTTTTTTTTTAATTTGGTAAAACTGTTTCTATGGTTTGTTATGATATAGAAATTGAAACTGTCACGAGTTTCATCAGTGGCATTAGATGTTGTGCACTAACATGGCATTATGATTCCTTAGGAGTCTTACATGACAAACCGTGATAGTGTAGTAGTGAGGAGATGATTTTATTATGCATTAAGTAATTTCTTTGAAGTAAGAATAAATGAATGATTGGAAAATATGCTTTGAAGTAGTGGTCAATCATAAATTTTCTTTGTTTGTCAAACTTCTTTCTCCTCCCCAAAAGATGATAAACATGAACTTTTAGTTTAAATACTGGTACTTTAATATTGCCTAATTGTGATATAGAGGATGAATAAGTCCAAGCCTTTCAGCTTTTTTCAAAAATGTATGAAAATAGAAAAAGAGAAGTTCAAGAAAATGTGACAGTATGTATGAATGCGAATGAATGTGTAAAAAACAAAATTTTATAGATGACTTGAATATACTATATATTGGGTATTTCACTGGATTTTTTCAAACTTGTGCTCTTCAATAAGTTTAAATTGTCCAATAAATAGTGAGTACAGGGTATGATCTCCCTCGTTTATGTGAATTTAATGGATAAAGGGAGCCATATGATTTGTGTTGAGGTTAGAAGTTTCTAAGGTTGCAGGTAATGAACAGTACATAAGTTGATGGTGTATAGGGATGAGGTGTGTTTACTGTACAATTGCCTTATACCACCTGCAGATTGCCAGTCTTGTTTGGCATGCAAAATGATCCTCATTTTAAAAGAATAGATATTGTCAAGAAGGTGTCCATCTCTTGGCCAATTTTGATACAAATCATAAGATGTGATTTTTTACTGGTTACTTTTATAACATACGTCAACAAATTATTGTCCCTTTGAATGAGTCCTTCAGGAACATTATTTTGATTATGAAAATTGCAGCAAGATGTAAGAAATAATTAAATCCTACACACAACTCTTTTCTTCCAGATGCATTTGAGTTTTATACAAGATTAACAGAGCAAGTGGACGATTATCTCAAAAGTCAGAGTAAGGAGAGAGTGTTTGCCCAACGCTTTGGAGGTGTTTATTCAATCCAAAGAATATGCCAAGATTGCCCACACAGGTTCGTATCTGGTACTAGTTAATGTCCTTATCACTGTCATCTTCAGTGTTTACAATAATAGTTATTAAAGTTATATTCTGTTTGTTCAAAGCTTTTATAATTTCAAAATATATTAACTGTTTGCTACAATGAAAATTTAGGTTTTTCATGTTGCCTGTTAACTGGTTATGATGCAGGATCAGTGTTAATTACATAAAGACGTAGTAATAACAATAATAATTTCATTTCATCCGAAGGCATAGGAAATACAAACGGATAAAGTGAGTATAGGGAGAAATAAATAATAATTATAATAATACTGATATTAATGTTAATCATAATAATAATACTAAAAGTATTATTAGCTTAGTCTTCTGTTAGCCAGAGTAGATAAGAGAGGAAGAGGAAAAGATTATATCTATGTCTATTTATCTATCTATCTATATACAGGAAATCTTCGTTTTACGATAGCAATGCGTTCCTTGAAACCCTATCGTAAACCGAAATAGCGTATACCGAACCCATTTTTACATGTATTAGATAGGGATGCGTTCCAGCACATTGCCAAAGTCACTCCTTCAGGTTCAGATACATACATAAAGACATAACTTAGTGTAAAAATAAACAAATTGAATGTAAATAATAAAGAAAATAAAGAAAAGAATATAATTATGCAATCATCTGATCAGCTGATGCGGGCAACGTAGGCGGTGAGGCGGAGGTCGAGGGTGAGGCGGGAGATTCAAAGCCTGAAGTTGATTGCTCTGTTGAAGTGGATGGTCCAGCTGATGTTGATGGGCTGGCATGTTTGAAGAACGTCGAGATCGTTGTTGACTGTTTGGCACAAGGTTTCACTGTGTTTGGCGCTGCATGCGCCACCACGCCGATTTGGCCACGCCCAACTCGCCACGCCGATTTTGGCGCCTTTTTTGAATATTGTAACTGCGAATCAAGTATCGTAAATCGAAAAAAGGGTACTAATTGGCTAGTATCGTATCTGCGAATTTAACGTAAACCGAACTATCGTATAGCAAAGACTTCCTGTATATATATAGATATATATAGATAGATAATGGCGAAACTGCCATGGCAGAAAAGTCTCTACCTCTCCCTATCCACACACTCCCTCCATGCTTGTTCACACCCTCCCCCTCTATCAGCACCTTTTTCATGCATGTATTCCTTTACCATATCCATCCATTTTACAACTGGCCTTCCTAGAACCACTCACATATACTTTCTTCACAAACTCTTCACTCTCCTTTCTTTCAATATGACCAAGTCACTTCAAAGTGTTTCTGTTCACCCATTCTGATACACCACACTTCACTCCATTTGCACAAGGTCCCATGACACATATTTCATACTCACTTTAATTCTATACCCCTCCCATCTGTGTGATGTATGAAACATCACAGACTTATTCATAGATCTGTCACTATGAGCTCTATGCTCTTTTGGGGAGGGTAATGGTTGACAATCACGAGTCCAGTGTGTGAATTATACACACACACACGCCTGTATGTATATATTAGATAAGATGTATTTCTGCTTTTAATCTTAGGCTTCACAAAATGTCCCTCTGATAGATATGAGAGAGAGGAGCCATTCCTCGCCCTGAACCTGACTGTCACAAAATGCCATGATCTTCAGGATTCACTTGATCAGTTTGTGAAAGGAGAGCTGCTGGAAGGGGATAATGCCTACTATTGTGAGAAGTGCAATCAAAAGGTCTGCCCCATTCATCTTATTACAACTGTCCATTTTTGAAATTTGTATTAACTGTGTTATCACCAAGTTCACCAATTTTTGGCTGCTCTAAAATGAGGATGCCTATCTATTTCTTTTTTATTAGTTGCCTGAATTTTAAGAGCTTGTTGATTTGCTTTCCTAATACCAATAAGACACTCCTCTGAAGGCTTTATATCAGTCCAATATTCATGTGACCATGTTGTACTCTGTCATATCTAACTAAATTAATTAGAATACATTTGTTATTATAAGACTTAAACGAAGGATAGAAAGTATCTTGTTATTGCAAGAGAAGTCTTTTATTAAAGTTAAACTATATATATGACTTTCTTTTTCTTTTTTGTTTTACAGAGAACTGCAGTCATTAGAACTTGTGTCAAAACACTTCCTCCAGTTCTAGTAATACAGCTGAAGAGGTTTGGGTATGACTGGGAAGCCTCGAGAGCCCTCAAGTTTGATGACTATTTTAAGGTGATTGACTGATTGAGTGAGTGAATGTAGTCAAGTTTTTAAGGTGAGTGTTCATCAACTCTTGCTTTGAGTGTCACAGATTGAATTCATTAGCACACATGAAAGTCCACAATGGGTAACCAATAATACAAGATATAGAAAAGATAAACCATCAAGATTGGACCTATTGTTTACCAAAGGAATAAATCTGGAAAAAAATACAAATTATGAATGCCCGTTTGAAAAAGTGACCATGTGATCGCTTGACCACTGTACCACCGCCTTCCCCGGTATGTGCAATGATGCGGCATATCTGTTAATCCTGCCAGCCACACCTAAAGTGACTTGATAAGTTGGAAACACTACATGTGTACTATCACATGGCTGTACGAGTTTTACGATGTTCCTCTTGTGTTACCTTATTAAACTTGTTTATGGTGTATTTTGTCATGACTTTGTTCCAGTAATAAAAATTTGGCATGTTAGCCATTATTTTCAAACATTTTGAATGATGGACATATCATACATTGTTCTGGTTATGCTTTTGAAGTAGATAATATTGGTTTGAAAAGAATGGTTACCATGTTTGCAAAATTTAGTAAGACTTTTTTTTTCTCCTGCCAGTTTCCATGGGTACTGGACATGGGGAACTACACAGCTGAGGGCTTAGCAGAGCAGGAGGAGGAGTTGAATAGTGGCAGTGGTAGCAGAGGTACAACTCCCTCTCCTGACCCCAAAGACTCTGACTCCTCCATGAACCTATCAGTCAGCTCCACCTCCACCACCCACTCACCCATGAAGACCAGGAAGTCAGGCATTACCTCAGGACACACCCCAAAGTATGATATACAGGCAAGAGTATTGTTGCTTTTGAAAGCATATTGATGTACATATTATCATTTCTCCTTCATTCATCTATCATATTAGTCTGCTGCTGATGAATTGGTTGTTTGTCTAAATTTGAAGAGTTTTATTGATGTAGAATGTTTGCATCAATTGGCTATATTATTGGTTTTCCTTTGCAGAATAAATACCAGAATAAGGCACAAAGGAGCCATCTATGAGCTTGTTGGGGTCATTGTGCACAGTGGACAGGCTAGTGCAGGACACTACTATTCCTACATTAAGGACCGGAGGTAAGATGGGAGTGGTGCTTGGCCAGCATTAGGTTGAAATGACGTAAGTCGTTGAAAATAGTCTTTAATGGAACTTATTTAAAAAATTGTGAGTAATATGTTTAAGTACTTTTTTTTACAAAAATTACCTTGTATTCCCTTCTTGTTGTTAAAGGTGACTAATAGGGACAGAGTGAGGGGGTTTGGGCCCCCTCGCCTCTGTATTGTATTTTCCTACTATGAGACAAGTAGAAGGGGAGAAGAGACAATTTTCACTTTAAGGCGATATAAGCTAGGTATATAGCCCTGTGGTGAGGGATACGAGAAGTCTACCACCGTAATCCCTGCGATTCGTAAGAGGTGACAAAAGGGACGAAGTGAGGGGTCTGGGAAGCATTTCCTCTGTATACTGAACTACAAAAAGAGAAGGTGCAAAGGGGAAGGGGAGAGTAATGTCTCCACGAATGCTTGCCTGCCTTGTCTTGGCTACTCCCCTTTAGGGAGATAATAGCCTGGTATAAAGATAGATCGATAGATGTAGACAGATAGACATTACTGTATACTGCTGATGTTATGGACTTGAGATTTTTAGGGCATAATGGAAAAGAATGCAGATTTAGAATGCCCATTAAATTACAGTAGCAGTCCATCACTTCTCAGAGCATCTAGTTACTACACTACTAATTGGTGATGGTATGTTGGTTAGCTAACAGAGCATTAGACACACATGGAGAGAATGGTGGAGGACTGGTTTGTGAAGAAAATAGTATGATCCGATGTAAGAGCTGTCAGGTTGAGAGGAAGGTTAAGAATGGAATGAATGGATGGTGTGAAAAGAGTATTTAATGAAAGAGGTATGTCTGTGGAGCAAGGAAGGATGATTATACATGATAGAAGTGCATGGAGAGCTGTTGTGAATGCATGATTAATGACGCGTCCTTGACGATGCTTGGAGGAGATTCTCGCTCATATAGTGTGACCCTTGGATCACATCAGGTGCGGGGTGGGAGAAGGCATACGTTGAATATGATGTGGCAGAAGTAAACCACGAGACCCTGTTGTGAATACGACCCCAGCCCTCATCCCCATTTCATTTGCATGACTGACTTGACACAGCTGCTTAATAACAGTGAGCTTCATTTCAAGACAAGCTTCTTCTCACATGTTTTGGTTTCACCTCAGATAAAGTAGAGCTTGCTGGACGTTTAGAAGCCATCACTGTACCATACACTGGTAATTTTAATCACACAAAAAAAAAATTATTAAATTATCACAACATACCTGTAACACTGTACTAAGCTCAAGTGTGGTGCGGGAAACACTCGGTGGCAGAGTTGTGAGAGTTTGCTACTGAGGCATGAGGGCGCTGCAATTGTAAACAAATGCCTTTATAAATGCGATGCTCTCCAGCCAGTTGGGCGTATAGACGACTACACGGTGATCGCAAATTAAAAAGGGGGTAATATTACTGATATATGTGAAATATCATAAACCAATGCATCATTGTATGGCTCGTGAGTAGTGTACTCTTCTTTCTTTTCAGTGATGTGAATTGCATGCTTTTACATATATTACTGAGGATATTGTATTTGACTTTCTGCATTCTGTTTTAGGGGAGATTCATTGACTAACCCAAACAATGGCCACTGGTTCAAGTTCAATGACACCACAGTGGAGGAAGTAGACATGTGTGATATACTCCTGGAACAAGAATGTTTTGGGGGAACGTACAAAGCAAAGGTCTCTTATGACTCTTGTAAGTAAAATTCCATTATGTATTTTCTTAGTAGTATATTGCTCACATACAAGATTTTTAAATACAAATTTGGGCTTATTACATGATTTAATGTTGATTCTTTTCTTAGGTTGACTGTAAAGGTAATGTATGTGGAAAGTTTAATGTACATTAGAGCCCCAGCACGCACAACCATTTGGTTAAGTGACCCTTCATACATTGCAAAAAATTGCAAATAGTCCATACATCATAATGAATACATTTGTAAATACATAATATTGATTATTGAAGTATATTATGGTAAAAAAGTTGTGTATAATACAAACATTCACCATCAATCTAGAGGATCATAGAATACATTTTCATCTCTCCCATCTCTGCCTTTCCATCTGTTTTTTTCCTCTTACTGATGATAAATGACGAATTATGATATGAAGTAAGAAAACATGGTGTTCCAAGCAGAAATCACCATATAACCTTTGGTGAATCATCAAGTCTGTAGCAGATGATCAACTTGTAAGCATGAGTGCTAATAAATCACATTCTGATCCTACAGTAATCATCCCTACTGTGTCTGTGTGTATCTCTTCGGTACCACAAAATTGGTTTTGGTACCTTTTGGATCTAATGTACCTTGAATGCCATCAATACATTTGCAATCTTAGATACTGTTAATGCATTTTGTACACTTATTTTGTGTAGGTTTCCTTAGATTCATAGAGAAATTTTGACTCATATCAAGATTGTTAATTTTTGCCCCTGAAACCAAGCCTCCCTCAGCGTGCATTCCTTCAGCAATGGTTTCTTGGATGAATCTTTACTCATGCCAAGATATTAAATATTGAAATAATTACATTACCAAATACTATATGTAAAGTTGATTAATATAGTTAATTATTAATAATTAATATATAATATGTTTACTCTATATCTATATCTATCTATATACCAAGCTGTTATCCCCCTAAAAAGACAAAGCACGCATACGCACACCCATCCATGCACACATACATATACAATCCTCTCACTTAGCCTAGATAAGGTAATAAACGGTACAGATAATAGATTTTATTCCAATAGATTCAGCATTATTTAAATTTTGAGAGTTGTGATGTACTACTACGCCACAAGGCGCAAGCTGCTACTAGAATCATTGCGCTTGTGTGGCTGAATAGTGAGATGAGGGAAAATATGAATTCAAATAGGTCTATGAGGATGCTGTGGTTAGCCTTTGTAATGGCATCTTTTCACTGCCGGGTGTAGCTTTGGCACACTGTCATTGGCGTGCATGAGTTGTCTGAATTTTTATTATTCTATGTTTGCGTATTATACATTGCTATTTGTGCTAACCCAATAGGAATTATGATGCCTTGTGCCTTTTATTTAGTTTTGTGCATTATTTCAGCAAATCCTCTCCCTGAAGATCGTTTAAGGTATTGGAATGCCTACATGCTTGTGTATGACAGCCTGGATGACCGATTGTCCACCCCAAAGACACCCAAGACTCCACGAGTGGGTGTCACCTCACGCTCATTTAGGGCTTCTACCAGCAGGTAAGTGGCGGGCACCAGCCCTACCAAAAACTTGTTAAGGTTGTTGTGAGATTTTTATTGAAGGCAAAACTTTACCAGGTAGCTGTACATTTCTATATTGAGAAGATTGTAGGGTATGTCAAATTATTTTACAGGGTTGAAGTGATTAAAATTTTTTGTTTTTGGTTTCTTCTATTAGTGCAAAGAAGAACTTATCTATGAGTGGGACCTCCAGTGAGATAAGAGCACGCTCAAGCCTTTGTGAACTAAGTCAACTGCTGCAGCAGGGGGAGAAGCAAGGAATGTTCCGAGAATACATGCCTCCTCGCATAATGTCTGCCATCACCTACGAGAACCTCACTTTCCTCAAGAACCGTGATGTCTTCTCTCATGATTACTACACTTTTATTCAACAAATATGTTCTGCTAATACAGTGAGTCAAATGGTACACCCAAAGTACTGAAGCATGAATTTGAACTGTGACGGCATTGTGATCTCTCATAACTAAATACACATGATCATTACTTCCTTGTCCATTGACCTTGAAGATGGCAGAGTGTATGAGAACACTGCTCTTTTACAGGGAAGTGGCCAGTTTGATGTTCCAGCCCATATCTCCACTCAAGTAGTGTATTTAGGGATGAACTTCCTGCTCAACACTTATCTCCGCATCAAGGACAAGGAAGAGGCAGTGGTTACTCACTGGGTGCAGTTGATTAACTCATGGGTGCAGCATTCCAAGGAAGCATCTAGTTGGTGTGTCAAGTACTTTTCGAGTGAGGATGGTGTAGCACATATCCAGCCCCTGCTCCTGGAGGCTCCTGAAAAGATGACTCGGGGACACTTCAGGTTAGTCATGGCTGTACTTCTTTCAACCTTTTCAACCTTAGTTATACTGAATCCACTTGTAGCTACACTACATATATTTCACATGATATTCTGAATGCCTTTAGTAAACTTTATTTGACCGTTTCTCAAACATTTGGATTGGCACCCAACAGAAAAGCAGAATGCATGAATTCAGTTCATTGTAAAAAGAATTAGATGTTTCTATATATGCTACTTTTATGTTACTATCAAACCATTTTACTTCTGAAATAGTTTGTTTTCATACTCTAGTGTAACAGCATAACTAGATTATATCATGTGAATGCGAGAAGCAGAAAGGGGAGAGAGGAGATGATGAAGTTCTGGAATAATGTGAATGATTGATAGAAAATGGAAAAGGAAAATTTAAGGACCTGATGTGTCGATGAAGAATTTGGTATAAAGCCAAGTATTATAAAAATAAAAAAGTTGTTTTGGAGTGAAGTTAGACAGAGAGAGGAAGAGTTGTGGGTGTGAATGTGTGAATTAAGAGAGAGGATAGAGTTCATATAAGTGTGTGTGAAACTATAGATAGAATAGATAGAAGGAAAATAGTGAGATGAGTTAATGTGAGCAAAAGGAGATTGTATCTGTATGTATTATATGTTCTTTGATCTTATATTTTTTAGGTTTTGCAGAATTTTTTATTTCTGCTTCTTCTTGGATGCTGCCTTGTATGTGTAGGAAAGGGCAGGTTGCATAGAAAAACAAAAAATGAAAAACAGTAAGGTGATGAATATAACAAATTTTAATTAAGATAATTTAGTGCAGTGAATGAATCAGCTTTATGTGGGTAAATATGAAATTCCTACTGACACATCTTTCCCTTCCATCCTGCCTTTCTGCTCCCTTGAAAAAAGACATCACATGTGATACTATGAATTTTCCTCAACAGCACCTTATTGGGGTCCATATTCAAGGCTGAGTTTGAGCACTGCAGTAGTGTTGACACTCTGCAGACTGTGATGAAGCACCTCATATCTCTGCTTGTCACTGAAGTACCTGCAGCTATCAAGACATCGTGCCAATACTTTTCCCTTCTCTATAATTACTGCCAGCAGGTAAATGGAAGATATTTTAACTATTTTGTATTGTATTCGAGCATTCTAAAATGTTTTGGCCATATAGATAGAATGCAAGAAGGTGAGATGACAAAGAGTGTGCATATGAGCATGGTAGGTGCAGGGTGTGCAAGAGGACAACTCCCAGTAAAATGGAAGTATACAGTGATAGAGTATGTAAGAGGAAGGGGAGAAAGGAGAATGAGAGGATTAGAATATGTATGATGGGAATGTAAGGACTGAGATGTATGGAGACTTCTGTCGTGGCCATCCCCTGCAGGGAGTTCTTAGAAACAGGTGTCAGATATAGATAGTTTGATAGATAATGTTCTCTTTTTTCTTTTGTAAATTCTCAAGAATTTAGGAATATTATCTGGGCATATGTAACCTCACAACTGCTTTTGTGACTATCATTGGGGAAAACTTGTTCCTCATTTCAGTGGGAATGCTTACTATGGTGAACATTATTATTAATTTTCAGTATTACAACTTGAAGGCAGGTTGTAGTAGTACACCTTAGTGTTTGGAAATTTTTATCAGTCTATAATCCGATGACTAATAAGTAATTGTAATTTCAGGGCATACATCATTGTCGGCAATTCTTGGCTCTTGGTGGGTTTTCAAGTCTCCTCAGCTTCCTTCTTGGTCCATCCGACCTTGAAAAGCGCCGCTGGGCCCCTATTCAGGTTCAGGAGTTTGGACCACTGCATTCCATCATTGCAACCATAATTAATGCTTGTGATCTGACTCCTCACCAGACAACAGGTAATATTCAAATCGATGTTCTCAAAGTCAATTTGCTGGATTAAGACAGCCAATTAAGTTATTTGTCATATTTTATTTGATTAATTGTAAATCCTAACTCTTTGTGTATACATTGGAATGTGATCATGTGTAAAGTCCTCATACACCTGTTGAGTGTGTGATGAATTAAACTCTATAACCTGTACAGAGTCATCCAGCAGCCAGCAGACTGAGGGTGAGGCAGACAAGCTGGTGATGTCAGTGGAGGTGGCTCAGGTAGTGTATGGAGCAGAACAGGCACGCTGGCTAAGGGAAGTTGTCCTTGCATACAAGGAGATCAATGGTAGCATCCCCCAGATGACAGCAGCTCTCACTGCAGCAGCAATGGAAAATTCATCTTTCACCAAAGCTTTGCTAACAGCAGTCATGGTATGTATTTGAATTGTAGTTAAAAATGGATCTAGGAATACTTACACTTTTATGTGCTTTGAAAGCCTTTCTATATATAGACACTGCCATTATATGAGCTGTGGTTTATGCATGTATCATATTATATTGAGGCATTTCAAAATATAAATAGTTATATTTTGCCACACAAGGAACAAGAATTCTCACGACTTTGTGTATTGATTTTTCAGACAGAATATTCTAAGCCTCCTTCAAACATACTTAAGGAACTTTCATCCCTCATTATGGAAATTTTGGTAAGTAATTAACTGATGTTAAGTATTAATGTAAAGGAATAAATTTGTAAGTACAGAAAGTCCACAACTTAGAACAGGTTCAGTTTCAAGCGGTCGTTCATAAGTCTGTATGTTTTAAGTCCAACATGCAGTATTGCAGTGTAGTATATGTATGTGTGAACACTGGGTAACTTAAAAGTGTACATACTCTATGAAACAAACCAAACAAGCAATCTATCTTTTCTCTATCTAGATATATCTATAGATAGAGATAAATAGATTGATAGATGTTAACTTGTAAACAGGACCTTGTGGAAGAACAATTGCAATCCACAAGCACAAACCAATTGCACATATGTGGAAATTACAGTAAAATATTTGAGATTTTTAACTAACTAAGCATCAACATCTGCATCACTGCTGCTCTACACTATATTGCAATGCATCTTAAGTATAAAGATAACAAATAACATTTAATTTGTGGAAATGCTCACAAGTAATATTAGCGCTGCCACCTGGTAGATTACAAAGTAAACCTTATATGGCAGATTTAAAAACATTTTTTTTTTTTTTTTTTTTTTTTTTTTTATATACTTCAGGACAACTTTGTTTCTATTATTAAAAGCTTGCAACTGGTATGGTTATAAGTCTTGGACTTTCTGTTGTTGTTTATTTCAGGTAAGTGTTGAAATCATAGTGTTGTATACTAGAATTGTAGATATTGTATGTTTCATGAATTAATTGCACAATTTTGCATTTTCATTGTATTTTTAAGCAATAATTTAAAAATGTAAATTTAATTTACCAGAGTGTAAGTGATTCTCTTCAACCGAGCCGCACCACTGCTGTTCTGGAAGGTTTTGTGAGCTCAGAATCTGAAAATGTGATGGGCCTCTTGGGTGAGTGTTGTCAAGTGAAATAAGTTGTCATCATCATCATCATCACTTGCCAGACAAGTTTCACATTTATTTATATTAATCAGCCTTAAGTTACCTAATAACAGCTTACCATGCTGCAACTTTTTTGTTTTCTTAAGTCAAATCTAGTAAGCTATAACTAGGTAAATACTTTAGTAACCATCATGGCAAAGACATTTCTTTCAGATTACAAAACAAAATGTAGCTACTTTTTCTTCTAGAACATCATAATCATCTTTTTTTATGATTTCCTCCCTTCTGGGGAGCTCCATGAAAGGGATGGCAAAGGCTTAATTTCCCAAAATATTATAATTCTTTTATTTTTAAAGAGTTGTTAGACAATAAATATAGAACTTCACTTTCTTACTTGATGTAGAACCAAATTACAATAACTCTTTGTCCACTTTTCCTTGATTATGGTTTAATTTTTTAGCAACTTCTATGACATGAAGCCTTTACAGTTGCCATGCAAGTTGTGTACATCACACAGTCACACTTTAGCCAGTTATCTGGAACCCGAAGTTAGTGGAATCACCATCCTATCACAATCATATTTGTTAAGATTTGTGGTATACAGGTAGTGGTATGTGTTATGACACTTTGTTTTATACTGCAGACATGATAGGTATAAACAAGGACTGTTATAGCAGACGAGCCTACCAGTGCATCAAGCTTGTAGTGGCATTATCAGCCAGATGCCCAGTAGCTCGTGACCACCTCACCAGGACACAGGCTCGTTGGCAGTGGGCTGTAGAGTGGCTCAGAGAGAAGATGGATGACCACTCTGCCACTCTTTCAGCAGCTGCCAGCCTCAGCAATGAAGATTCTAATACCAAGAACTTCCAGCGCACAACCAGTGCACAGGTACTGTCTATGGGATGTTTGTCACTTTAATATCTGATAAGAAGCATAAAGCTTGCACACACCTTACCATATATGCTAAATTCTTGGACCAAAATTCTACTGAAGGGAGGGCTGGGAAGCCCAGGGAAATTTTTTTCTTCTAAATATTCCTTGCTAAATTATAGGTGCGCCTTATATGGCGGAAAATACGGTAGTTAAATAGACTTTCAGTATCTAATCATATTTAGTCTAACTCTCCCGCTGTGCCATATCTTTTAAATGGGAAAACACAGAGGAGGGGCTTCCCAAATCCCTAGCTTCATCCCTTTTGGTCACCATTTATGATCTGAAGGGAATACGATGGAAACATTCTTATAGCCCCTATCACAGGGCTCTCAATTCTATGTGCAAAATATAATTAATGGAAAATTTGAATATTTTCATTACTTTCATCTTTGAGATTACGTTTCTCTTGGAAACAACTTTTACCATTGTTTAAGACATGTTATTGTTTCAGTTAACATTGGAAGAGGCCACAGCTCTTCTAAGCGAGATGGAATCATCAGAGATGGAAATTGACTGTGAGCTGTCTGAGCTTGGAGACATTAAGGAGAGTGTATCAGAGCATGAAAATTCACCTTCACAAGACCTGGATGGCATTGATCCTTAATTCACATGAGATAAAATGTTATTAGTTATGATTTGTTTAATTGTTGTCTTCCATGAAAAAAGAACAACTTCCAAAAATTTAGGCACATTTTAGAACAGTGACGAGGCTGCCAGAGAACATTGTAATGTCTTGATGAAGGAACTACATTATTGAAATTTGTTAGGGCATTCATCATCTTTTTGTTGCTTGTTTCTTGTGGTAAATAAGTTATTTTACATTACTTAAATTAAATATATGAATGAATTTGTTATACTTTCTGAAAAAATTATATTGGATCTTGTTTGTGGAAATGATTTTGATTAATTTTACTGTAAAAATACATTGTTGCATGCTCTTGAACATACAGGAATTTTGTAGTTTACCGCCTAGTTGTTCAAAATGACCATTGTTGATACCACAAGTGCCATAATCCGTTTAATTAGAGTATGATTAAGTATACTGCAGTGTCACTAAGTTCATTGTTTATGGAGGTGATGACTCCAGTTAATTTCTGTACACTTTCCTTTATATTCTTTTAACTTCCTCTTATTATGTTTTACCTTGAGAGGTTGACATTTGAATTCTCGCCAAGTTTGTTGGAGGTAAGAGACCAAAGATTCCTCCCTTTTAAATGAAAATATTTTTATTCTAATATAATCATGATTTATTATAAATGGAAATAAAACTTTGTAAATTAAATCTTCACTACAAATATTGAAGATTTTCATTGTATATACAGATTTAAATTTTTTACTATGCATTACCCACTTTGCAAGTCCTTTCGCCATAATAAAGGTATAAATGCATAGAATCTGATATCTGGTATCCTCCTTAGTAAGATTAAGGAGCAAATTCTGATCATGAAGTGGAAGAGGAATTGTGTTAAATGAAGGAACAAGGGGAGTGGGAGTGCTGCCCACGTCACCTGCTGCTGCTTCTTACCGCACGACGCTGCCACCATTGTCGTCACCGCCAAAAACAGTGACCACCACTGTCAACAGCGTCGCTAGCCGCCATGTCTGACGACGACAAAACCATGACTGCTAACATTGCCTTCCATGCACCTCCATTCTGCAGCCAGGACCCATTTATGTGGTTCTCCATCTTGGACTACAACTTCAAGGCTTCCCGCATCACTACAAGCCTTACAAAATTCTCCAACATCACAGCTCTTCTGCCACCGAACGTGCTCTTGCAAGTCTCTGATGTCATCGGCAACGCTGCCACCTCTGACACTCTCTACCTTAAGACTACCATTTTGTCCTGCTTGGAATCTTCAGTGGCTGCACGTCTTCAGGAACTTCTGTCAAAAAAAGAGCTTGGCAATGAAAAAGAAACCTTCAGACCTGTTAAGACATATGAAGAAGTTACTCAGAGACAAGTACACGTCTTTCGATCAAGAACTTTTCAAGCAACTCTTCTACCAATGTCTGCCACCCACCATCCAATGCAACCTTTTCAGTGTCAAGAGCAAACTCTTGATGAAGTTACCGAGGTCGCTGACAAGTTCATGGCGACTTCCCGTGGACACCTTGTCTTCTGTCGCAAGCATCGGTGCAAAAGTGGACACTCAGCTACTTGCTGAGCTTGTGACACGACTCACAGTACAAGTTAGCGCCATTCCGAAACAGTTCAATGAAGTGTGCTCACGTTGCCGTTCTACAACCCCGTACTCTTACCGGCGACGATCAAGATTTGCTAGCCACTCAAGAAACAAGCCTGGCTTCTGCTTTTACCACCAAAAGTTTGGTTAAGACTGATTCAAGTGCAACTCACCATACTTTCAGCGTTGCCCTATGTCTATGATCTATTCTCCAGGAACAAGTTCCTCATCGACACAGAAGACACTGCCACCAGTCATGCACCTCTACGCTGCTAACGGTACCAAGATACCCGTGCACAAGCGACAGACGCTGTGACTGGAGCTCAACCTTCGCTGTTCCTTCGAGTGGACCTTCTATGTCGGACCAGTCTCACAAGCCATCTTGGGTGCCGATTTTTTGACACACTTTGACCTCATCGACATAAAAAATCGCAAACTCCAAGATCCCTAACTACTGTTGCAATCTCAGCAGCAACAACCACTGGCGAGAGCACTCTCATCTCCACCGTCAGTGCAAACAATCCGTATGCTTCACTGCTGAGGTCCTTCCCGACAGTCACACAGCCTTACTCTGCAGCTGATCTTGCAAAACACCTAGTCACACACCACATTGAGACTACTGGACCACCGACTTACGCCAAGGCCCGTCGTCTAGCTCCAGAACGTTACCAGGGAGCCAAGTCCGAGTTTGAGTCTCTTGTGTCAAGGTATCATCCGTCCCAGAAGAACGGTGACATCAGACCATGTGGAGACTATCGTGCACTCAACTCTCACACCGTCATGGACAGGTATCCGGTGCCCAACATTCAAGAGTTCTCAGAACTCTCTGACTGTACCATCTTCTCCAGGATCAACCTCGTCAAGATTCCAGTCAATCCAGCAGACATCTTGAAAACAGCCATCATCACCCTGTTTGACTTGTTTGAATACATCAGGATGCTGTTTGGATTACGTAATGCTGCCCAGACTTTCCAACGCTTCATGGATGAGGTCCTGCGAGGTCTACCCTTCTGCTTTCCCCACATTGATGACCTCCTCATTGCCAGTTCTGATGCTGAAGCACATCTCCAGCAGATCTTCACTCGTCTGCTGGACTATGGGATCCAGATCAACATAGACAAGTCTGTGTTTAGTATTCCTTCAGTTGACTTCCTTGGCCACACTGTCTCCTTTGCAGGCATCACTCCACTCCAGTCAAAGTGTGAGTCCATCCAGCAGTTTCCAAAGCCGTCAACCCAGAGCCAGCTCAAGGAGTTCCTTGGCATGCTGAACTATTACAACCGCTTCATCCTGAACTGCTCACTTCTCCGGCCACTCTACGCCATGATCAGGCCCTGCAAGAAAAGACAGTCTATCATCCTCGTCTGGACCCCTTAAGCTGACGACGCCTTCCTTACTGCTAAGCAGGCCCTTGGTGACGTTTCGATGGTCAGCTTCCCCTCTCCAGATGCTTCAGGCATTGGTGCTGGTGCCGTCCTGGAGCAGTATATCAACGGGGGCTAGAAGCCCATTGCTTTCTTCTCCAAGAAGTTCAACAATGACGAAACGAAGTACAGTGCTTTCGACAGAGAACTTCTTGCTGTCTACAAGGCAATCAAGAGATTCCGGTACTTCATTGAAGGTCGCTGATTCCATGTCTACACTGACCACAAGCCTCTCACTACTACATACCTCAACAACAAGACTACTTACACTCCACGACAACTGCGTCACATCGACTTCATCTCGCAGTTCACCACTGACATTCGGGTACAGATAATACTCCAGCCGATGCACTATCATGCAACATTTTTGCTATTTCTTCTCTCATTGACTATGGTGCCATTGCTGCTTAACTACAGCAACTCCAGCAGAATGCCGCCTTGAAGATGAAGAAGATCCAACTTCCAGGGACCAAAGAGCACCTCTACGCTGATGTCTCTACTGACACTGTCTGGCCGTAGATTCCAAAGCAGCAACGTTACCAGCTCTTCTGTCAGTTACATGACCTCTCTCACCCTGGCATCTGAGCATCGCAACACATAGTAACCATCTGGAATGGTATCAACAGACGTCAGACAGTGGACTCACACCTCCCGTCACGTCACGTCATGTCGGCAGTCGGAGGTGGTAGTGGAACCCCTCATCAATTCGTCAATTCTTTGCTTACGGGTGAAGTATTTGAGGTAGGAAGTTGTAGAAATTGCTCATAAGGGTGTACTGGTCGTATCTGTGCAGTAAAAATCACAAAATGGATACAAGAAGTGTGAAAACAAGGAACTCAAGAGGTGGAGGTGGAGCATATGGTCTTGGTGGGAGAGTGTTTACCCCACCACCAGCAACAACAAAGGAAACAGAACAGCAAGGCCCTCAACAACACCCCATCAGCAACTAGAGGTTGTATGAGTAGGGACAGCAGAGCACAGAACACTGGCATCACTGAGGAGGACCATAGATGTAAAAATGGGATTCAAGGTGCATTTATCAGCCTAATGATAAGTCAGGAACACGTGATTGGATCAGTTGTGATGGCTGCTCCCAGTGGTTTCATTGTGAATGTGCAGGAATGTCGAAGGAAGTGCTTGCATATTTTGAAATACAAAAGAAGCCATATATTTGTAATCAGTGTTCAGAGGATGTGCCAAACCTTTTTAAAGCAAAAGATTTTTTGAAAGACCTTGGTGGGATCAAACCTCATCATTAAGGGAATGGAAGAGGCAAGGGCTAATGACCCAATTGACAAGAAAAATGAAGATGCACAAAATGTGGAAAAATTAGTTAAAGACTTGGGGGTCAATGAAGAAATTGAGATTAGGTCGCTGACTAGGCTAAACCCCCCAAGAACTCGAGGGAATCTGGGTCAACAGGTGTGTAGGGGACCAAGATTTCTTAAAGTAGTCCTTGGGAGCGAAGACCTGAAATGGAAGATACTAAAAAAACATAAAGAAGCAAGTGAAAATGCATCTGGTAATGACAACATACAAATAGTACCAGATCGAACCTACAAGGAGAGACAGGACCATGCAAAACTAGCAAAGGAGCGTGATGAAAAGAACAAAAATCTCGATATGAATGATGCCAGGGGAAAAAAGTGGATAATATCCAGAGGAAAACTAAGGCAAGTGCCATTGCCAGGACGTACCAGCGACCAAATGCCACAACACGGAAGCAGACCGAGATCACCAACCAACACACGTCCCTCTTCAAGGGAAAATTTGGAAACAATGTGTCAGGACCAGGAATCTCTTCAAGATTCGACCACGTCCACATAGTTGGCCATTGTTGGCCCGCTGCCTTACTCTAATGGTTACCAGTACACCCTTACCTGCACCGACCGATTCATCTGCTGGCCTGAAGCTGCACTCCTTGTGGACATCACAACGGACTCTGTTGCCCGTGCTTTCATCAGTACATGGGTCTCCAGATTCGGTGTTCCTCTCAGCCTCACATCGGACCGTGGAAGCCAGTTTGAGTCTAAGCTGTGGAGTAGTCATAACTCTGCTCGTCATTTGATGCTACAGGACTGCCAGCTATCACCCACAAGCTAACGGTCTCATTGAGCGCTTCCACCGGCAACCCAAGTCTTCTCTGGCAGCTTCAGCCCAACAATGTGAAGACAGGGCTGTTGCTCTACCCCTTGTCCTCCTCGGCATACAAACGTCACTGAAGGAAGATCTAGGCCACTCCTCTGCTGAGCTGGTCTATGGAACCACACTCAGGCTACCAGGTGAATTCCTCACCAGTACACCTGATTCCAGACCTTGCAGTATCCAGGACTTCGCCAGCAGCCTCAAGGATTCCATGCAACCTGTGAAGCCTCGCACCTCTCCCTCCAAGACCTTCGTCAGCCAGGACCTTAACAGCTGCACTCACATCTTTGTCAGGGTAGACATAATCAAGAACCCCCTTCAACAACCGTAGGATGAGGAAGAACTTCACCATCAACCGCAATAGGACTTCCGATGTTATCGCCATTGACAGTGAAACCTGCCTACCTGATCCACTCCACTGCAACCACACCTGATGCAAGAGCACGAAGTACTTAAAGTGTGCTCGGATCCGGAGGTGCCCATGGCACCTTCAGGTCGTTCATGACTGAACTAATAGTTAGCCTCTCATCCTTTCAGTTTTCAGCAGTTTGTTCCACTCCTCTACTACCCTATTAGTGAACTAATTTTCTTATCTTTTCTGAATCTGAACTTATCTAGCTTGTAACCATTTGTTATGTTCTAACTTTCTCCTTGACTATGAGAACCTTGTTTTATATCTCATCTGTTGAAACCCTAGACTCATTTAAACACCTATCAGATCTCCCCTTATCCTGTCTTTCTAAAGAGTGCAGATTGAGGTGTTTTAGTCTATCCTTGTATGTTAGGTTCCTTATCCCCTGAATCATTTAGTCATCCTTCTTTGTAATGCTTCTAGCTTAACAATATCAATTCTATGGTACGGAGACCAGTACTGCACACCATAATCTAAATGAACCCTAACTAATGCTAAGTAAAATCTTAGGCTCGCTTCACACGAGCATTTTTTCCCCGTGGGTGTAAAAGAAGAATGGTCTGACTGAACTTAATGGATTTCTAAACTGGGCGGTTTTCCGTGCGGGATAAAACCGCTCGTGTGAAGCAAGCCTCAGGATTACATCTAATCATCTATTACTCATGCTCTTGGTGACAAGCCAGAACTCTGTTAGCTCTGTACCTGGTACTAATACACTGTTCTCAAAGAGAAATAATGCTAG
Source organism: Metacarcinus magister (assembly GCA_029783475.1). Classification (NCBI taxonomy): domain Eukaryota; kingdom Metazoa; phylum Arthropoda; class Malacostraca; order Decapoda; family Cancridae; genus Metacarcinus; species Metacarcinus magister. Next base: position 7,556,413 of record JAPQNM010000020.1, read on the forward strand.
AAAAAATAAAAAGGCCTCAAACTGAAGTCCGAGGCTGTAGAGGAGGCCAAAAGGTCTCCATCACAGCATTGGGTCACAATTTTTCGTCCCGAAGCCCCTCCACAGTGGTAATGGAAGTGGGAGATTTTAATTGTAATAAAGTAAGATGGGAGAAGTTTGAAAACTTAGGTAAAAATACTTGGGGAAATATTATTGAAACTAACAATGAGCAATACAATGATACAATATGTAACTGATAATACAAAATATAGAGGAGAAAATAAACCAAGATTAAACCTATTATTCATCAAAGGAATAAATCGGAAAAAGACTTGGTTAGATAGTTGAGAGAACAAAAAGGATAATGTATAGAACTTTTTTTTTTGTGTGTGTGGGGCTTCATGTAATTTGATGTAAATACTGGTTAAATCTAACAAATCCTATTTTGAAACACAAAATTCAAGTTTCCTGTATGAGGTACTTTAGGTTATGTTCATCAAAATTACGACATACTATTTAATTTTTAAGTGAAATTAACACAATGGTGGTGGTATGTTGATTATATGATTTGGTGAATCTCTATCCCCATCAGGGCCCATGTCAAGTGGAATGTTACATTGTCAGAAATACATGTTTCATGGGCTATTCATGAATTCATCCTTTCAAGTGTCCCATATATTAAAGTATAAAAAATTTTAGTGTCACAGTTGAAATGTAACTGAAAACGTGTCCTTGCATTTCCTTCCATAACTGTGACACAGTCCTGTTGCTTAAGATCTATAATTTGGCATCCCATACTATGGCTTGTGGTAGCTCCTGTTAATTTGTGATACAACTGTTAACAATATAAAGTTCAGTCTGTGCAAGAGATAAGTGAGTAATGTTTCTTACTACTGCAATGTAGTTTTTTCTAATTAATAGTGTGATTTAAGATGGGTTGAATACTAGTTTGGTTTGGCCACCCCAACCTTGGACTTTCTGGTAAAGTAGTCTTGTGTCTTCCGAGGTGTTCTGACTTGGATTGATGCTTTTGATATGACTTGGTGAATAGTTGCAGGTGTCAAAAAAAATCACAATCTTTCTGTGATTGATGTCCAGTCTTTTGAGGAGATTCACTGTTGATGTCTGTAAGAAAGGACAAAATATCAGTTATGGGAAAAGAAATCAATATGATTTTAACCATGACCATTTCAATTAAACTTAATTGCCCATGATACCAATTAAATGGTAAATTTCAGCACCTATATGAGTCAACAACAGCCATGGGCCAGAGTCGGAGGTCTTTAAATTATATTATGCAACTGATATTTTAAATATATGTGGGACAGGGGAGAATCAAGTATTTTCTTTGTCATGTAACATAGGTAGGTATAGATGTCCTATTTATTTATCTATATCTAAAGCCTGTTCCTAAAAACTCCTCCCTTCATTACCCAATATCCCCTCCGTTTCCAAGCCCATAGCTGTTGTGGGAGCTTTGGGACAAGAGATTGAGGCCTGCTGATGCTGCCATACCTTGGACTTCAGTCTCTGGTCCAACCAATTTTCGCTCTGCCTTTTTATTTTTCTAGCTTTATTTCCCCTTGTTTCATCTGTCTTTTCTTCCTAACCTTTCTCTTCAAGTTCAGTCATGAACAGCCTGAAGCTGGCTTCACAAACTTGTGTGTTGTCCATATATGTGCATATAAGGCAAACGTACTGTAGGTTCTGATGATTTTTATGGCTCATGGTAAAAATTCTATTTATCATAAAAATGTACAACAAAGAAGTCTCACTCACCGTGCCACTGATGTGGTTTGGCAGTCCCAAAAATCTTATTAGTGCACAACTGTTGCTGACAAGACGAGTATTCTTGCTGGCGTTGAGTGTTCTCCAAAGCCACAGAAGAATTTACATTGTTGTTGGGATGCACTGATGTTGAAGGCCTGAAGATTTCGCACCAAGTCCGAGGCAGGAACTGAGTTGGAGAAGTCAGAGGCAAGCAATGTTGATCTGAAGTGAAGGTTGAAGGTTGAGGTAGGTTCTGATGGTGATACTGTTGAGGTGCTACGGATTGCCTAGCATCAACTTGAGGATCATGGAAGTTAGGAAAATAAGGGGATACTATAAATACATCTCCATCTCTCCTTGGTTCATGGTAACCTTGTTCCTGCAAAAACTGTTGAGATTGTGGTAGCTGGTGATACTGTTGTAGTGTCTGCAGATATTGTGGTTGTAAGGATAACTGTTGATATTGTTGTGGTGGCTGCTGATGGTGTGAAGGCTTTTGATGCTGCCATGGTGACTGCTGACACTGCTGTGGTGGCTCTACATCTTTCCTCTCGTCATGTTCCATAAAATGCATGAATTTGTATGGGTTGGAAAGATTCTTTGATGGATCCTTGGAGTCAGTGTGCAAGACATGTAGATCTGTTGACTCTGGCAGTGGTATAGATAATGCACTGAGGTGTTTGGAACCATAGTTACTTGTAATAACTGCTGGAACAACTGTAGCAGTGTGAGAACTATTGGTTCTTGTTAGCTCTTCTGATGGGACAAAAGATGTGGGAACAACTGCAGTATTGTTTATGTTAAAATATGAATTAGCAGCGATTGCTTCATTGTTTACTGTGGATGAATATTCACAGTTTACATAATTTTCTGTAAACAACGAAACCTTGTCTGGCAAGAAAAGGGAGGGAACAGGAGGCACCAGTCTTTCTTCCTCTTCACAACAGGGAATGGTTCCTTCCAATTTTTTCCCTTCCGAAGAGATAGATGTTGTCTTACTATCATGAACATCTTCATGATTATAAACGGAGTGGGTAAGGGACTGTGCATCATCTGTCTCCTTTTGATCTGCATCTTCCATTCCCATGATCTTTGATCCATATAAGACATTTGCATCTCCCTTGGCTAATAATGCCTTTGTACTCTCACAAGAATATCTGCCAACTTTGATATCAGTTATTGGTTCACCATGTACAAACTTGTAAAGCATCTGAAATAATACACAAGACAAGTTATTGGTTCATCTTTTTCTAACTAATAGAGCATTTGTAATAACATGCAAGAATATGTTTTAAGCTTGTAAATTAATTCAGGTAATAGACATGAAAAATAAAATTGTAATCAGTTAAGATGTGTTCAGAGTGCCATCAGAGGTAATGGGATTTGCACATAAGTAGCAGGCTGTTAAGGCTGGAACAATAAGAGTGTAATAACTGCTGTAGTCATGATATTTGCCTTGTGTAGCAGCCAGGAAAGAAAGATAACAAGATCATCTGTGAATTTTGCCATGAAGTTTTTAACTCCAACATCGGTGTCATATATGTATATTATGAATAGCACACGACCATTGATAATTATTTGTCGCAAGCTTGTCATCGCTGTGCTTCAATGGCTCAGCACATAAACACAAAGAAATAACATAAGATACCCTATAATAAATTGGATGGGAAAAGATTCAATTCACTTTTACTATTTTTTTTATATTATTATTTTATTTTTTTTCCTTCTCTCCTGAATCTGTGGCGCTGGTAGGCTTAATGGAGACGTTAGATGGTTGGCCTTCGCTCGTTAGTAACGCAAGTTAGATTTTTAAGTGACGCCTCGTTTCTTGTTGAGAGGCTTATGCTACCAGCGGAAGCTCCTCGTTGCATATAACTTTGCAGTCCCATTGAGGATAGTGTTATGGCAGCATGTGGGTGATCTTTGGCCACTCGGCAGTCACTTACTTTATATTAGCGGTCACTTATGACGTAGCACAGTATTAATCTCTCTATTTCCTATCTGTAGTGACTACAATGACAAGTCTAAATTATTATGGAGATTTTTAAAGAAAGTTATGTAGAAAAATGACTATCAATATGTGCTAAGAGAATGCCTACCCCCCCCCACCCCCCAAAAAAAAATAAAAAAAAAAAGAAGAAGAAGAAGAAGAGAGTGGTCTCACCATAATCACTTTCTCTGGTATCCAGGGCAGGGCCTTTCTCATCTGAGGCAGTGATGATTCCAGCAGTTGGAGTAAGCTCATGGCTGTCAAGATCACCTGCAGCATTTTAAAATGTTGTGATGGACATATTAACAAAAGCATTTTTATTTTGAAATGAATATTATCTAATTCAGATTTCTGAAACAGATTTTAAAATAGGTCCTAAGATTCATTGTCATAATTAAAAGGGATAAAGGCAGGAGACAGGAAACTTCTTCCCTTAAGAGCTTTCTTCCCTATGTAAGAAAGTGATTCCTTTATGTATGCCACCTTGCACATGCAAAGAAGGCCATGTTATGTAAGAAAAATATGTAGTATCAATGACAGACTCTTTCTCATCAAAGCAAGAGGTGTATTTTCTATTACCCTTAGTTTGTTCTACTTCCAGCTCAATGACAGTCAAAAATTATAGTCCCACCTGAGCTGTGATAGAGTTGATGCAGGGGAGTGACAGCAATAGACGCTCATGCTTGAAGAAGAAGAAGAAAAAAAGTTATTAGGAATTGTAACCAATCATTAGGAATCACCAGAATTAATTATGGAATACATTTTTGGGCAAAGCTGTATTGACCTGTAAGTGCTAGTATGTACATAGGAAAATAAAATATGTAATTACAAAAAAATTGGCATTGGCATTTCTGTATTGTAATTAAAGACAGCGTATAATATCTTATTACAGATTGAAGGGAAAATGCATGGAATGATAATCTTAAAACATGATGAAAAAGGTTAAGATGTAGGAACTCACCGAACTCATTTGAGAAGTGAGCCAGGGACGAGTTGTCCACTCCTCTGGGTCCCATACTGGTGAAGAGGCTCGTGATGCCTCACACAAGTCCCGTACCACCTCCCCCACCTCACCACCATCATAGTAGATAACAAGAAATGAGTAAAGATAGAATTAATAACACTCCTAACCTACGTTGAAGTACAGTGCTTAACTTTTACATATGTCTATCTATCTATCTATATAGTACTAGGCTGACACAAGGCACACACCCATGTATACATATTCATACACTCCTCTCACTTAGTCCCTAGATCCATAGAAGAAAAGAGAAGGGTATCCTGCCCAATACAGTACGTCCAGTCAGTCATGCAAATAGAGCCAAGGGTGGGAGGCTCTTCCACAACAGGGCATGGTTGGTTTACCCCTACCATTTCATATTATGTAATGCGGATCCTCTCTCTCCTCACACCTGATCTGATTTATTGGTCACACTGTTAGGTAGAGATAGGTTGGAAGTTGATGTACACTATTTTTGCTTGAACAGAAACTTGCACCAGTCATGTACAAGACCTGTCAGACACAGCACAGTGATAGATGCTACTTACTTTGATATCCAACATTCAAGAATAATACCACCGTATTCCCTGTGAATTGTAAAAGGCAACAGAAAGGGACAGAGGGAGAGGTCTAGGAAGCCCCTCCTCTGTATTCTCTCCTACTAAAAGACAGAGTGCAGAATGGGATGGAAGAGTAGTCTTCCTGAACCCTAAATGTCTTGTCTTTGCTACTCTCCTTTTAAGGGGGATATAAGCCAGGTATATAAATAGATAGATATAGACTACAATTGCTAACTATACCAAAATAAAGATGTGGGGTTACCTGATGGAGATTGTAGGCTAGTAGGAGTGACACAGTGTACTCTGGGGAACGAAAGAGTGCACATGTGGCCACCAGTCGTGTTAGGGCTCGCACCACGCTGCTCCGGAACTCATATCTGAGCCATCATCCCACCATTATCATTACTGATATTGTAAGCAGTTTAAAACTATTCAGTATATAATTATTGTGTATCTACCATGATGTTTTTCCTACATCTGCTTTATTGGCCATAACAAACAATACTGATGTTATCACCTCTATGTTTTAAATGCATCTTTTAATTTTTTCTTATACCACTTTTATATGTTAACATCAACACTACCTGTGCTGTCTCTCTACTGAATAATTTTCAATACTTTTCAATATTGTTTGTTTTTTAGAAGCATTAACACCACCTGCACACCCATGTGATCATCATCAGAGCTTAACATAAACTTTATCACAGAACACCACCAACTATCTCATTGACTTTTCCTCTTCCTTGCCACACCAACCTACCCTGAACTGTTTGACTGCTGAGCATACAAGAGAATGTAGCAGGTGGTACATTGGAGAGAGAGAAGGACCAGTTGGCAAGTGAGCTCGTTCAGATGGGCGTCAGAACGGAGGGTGGCAAGCGGTCGCAGCAACACACAGGTCCTTTCATCCAGTAGCAGGTCTGCCCATCCTTGCCTGCCCTCCTCTATCATTACATCCCTGCATGGTTATAATTATAGTAAAGTACACAACCCTTGATTTATGCAGTATTAGCAATGCCTTAACAGTATCAAAGTATCAGGTGTCTGTTTGTAAGATCTTTGCCAAGAATGTGTGGTAGAGAAAATTGTTGGTTACTACTATGCAGGTGGGACAGAGGATAAAAGTGGTAGTGCCTCACCTTGCATTCCTCTCAACCAAATTGATATCAAACATAGAAGTAAGGATGTAGTGGAGCTCATTATTTGCTGTGACAGAATTGCTTGCCACCACTGTTAATGAGTCCCTCTGTCCAGAACTCCTGTTGTACCTTATCCCTCCTGAGGTTTCACTTCTGCTGGTGATATTAATTCTGCCTTTGCCTTCCTGCTGGTCTCTAGTTTCATCCCTGGCGGCAGACTCTTTATCACCTGCAATTAAAATTATTAATAAGAAATTCAATATTAAGGAATGGCAGATGTTAAATGGAGTATGCAAGTTTTGTTGAGGTGTAAGTAGTTGTGCATGAAGGAACTGACCAGCATTAGGACTTGGTACGGTAAAGGACACCACATGGATGTTCTGGCGGGTGCAATGGTCAACACAAACAGAGGAACCACTGCTACCTTCCCACTCCACCACAAGGCTAAACTGTGAGCATGGCAGCTGGTGCATAGCCTCCCCTTCCTCCCACACCACCACACTCTGCTGCTCAAGCCTGGAATGTGACACAGAGTTGCCCTTTATAAAAGTTTCATATTTGACTATATTATCCTGACCTGTTCTCTTCATTAATATTGACGAGTATAAGTACTACAACAATGCTTGGTCACTTTCACTTCTGTTAACCATACCACATTACGTATAATGATATTAAGGCATATTCCGCGCGCGTGTGTGTGTGTGTGTGTGTGTGTGTGTGTGTGTGTGTGTGTGTGTGTGTGTGTGTGTGTGTGTGTGTGTGTGTGTGTGTGTGTGTGTGTGTGTGTGTGTGTGTGTGTGTGTGTGTGTGCAAACTTACAAGTGGAGTACATGGTCATACTCAGGCAGGCGAGAAAGAAGAGCGACATTATCCGACCCGAACTCTTCCTCCAGCTGGCGACACACCCACTGCGCCATGCGGCTTACTGCCACCAGAACCTGCAGGAAAATACTGTTGGCAAAATTTGGCAGTGGAGGATCAGGGGCAAGATGAGAAGAAATGGTCTGGAAAAGTTTTAGAAAGAAAGGGGGAGGCTGGAGAATTTGAAAGGATTTGCGTGTGGGGAAAGGGGGTGCTATAAAAGGTAGGAGACTGAGAAAAGGAAGTAATAATGGGGATACTCCAGAGGTGAGCAATTTTGGGTAAATAAGGCCCTGTATGATAAAGGTTACAGCTTAGAAAGAAAGAAAGAAAGAAAGAAAGAAAGAAAGAAAGAAAGAAAGAAAAAAAAATAAAATAAAATAAATAAATAAATAAATTAAAAGGGCAACTAAACTATTTGAGGTATTTCATACGAGTTAATGTAAATGCACTTGAACTGAGTTTCTAGTCTTTAGGTGAGTTGCTGAGATTCTGTGTCCCAACATTTGATGTATGTCATGTAATTCTGGATTTGTCAACTGAAACGCCAAGCAAGAGGAAAGTGACAGCTTGCTAGCACAAATCTTGCTTGCTCCAAAGAAGAAAATATTCAAAGAGTTTATTTGAGTGCACTTTCATCAATGTAAAAAAATTGCTAATTGGCAGCTTGTCAATTGCAGTTTTAGTTTTCACCTACCTATTTATATACTAATTATAAACAATCTATAGACTTATTCTAAAGAACCCTCCCCAGAGAATGGCAATGACACAAGTGTCGCCATTTATTCCAGTCCTATATTCTCTCCTTGCATGCTCTAATCCTCTCATTCTCTTTTTTTCCCATTTCTCTCACTGGATATCGTCCTCTTGTACACACCGCATCTACAATGCTCATGTAGGTACTCTGTCATATCCCTTTCTAAGTTAGAAAGGGATATGACAGTGAAGGAATGGGATGTGTAGTGATTAAGAAGGTCAAATGCAACACCTTGCGATGGTTCTGTCACATAGAAGGTTAGACATTTCTAACCTTCTATGTGGCAGAACCATCGCAAGGTGTTGCATTTGACCTTCTTAATCACTACACATCCCATTCATTCACCTTTTCTAGACATACCAAATGTTGTTATACACAGTCGTTACTTTCTCCATCTATTCTTGCACCATAGGCTATTCTCAGCTATTTATACAATCTGTTTTCACTCTTCGACATGACTGCAAGAGGAAACAAGGCTATGTATTACCTTTTGGGCTACCTATGAATGATAACGACAAACTGGACGTGAAATTAATATAATCCTAATACGTAGCAGAAACGTACACACACTCTCTCTCGCTCTCTTAACATCCATTTCCTGATTGTTGAGGGGACAACAAATGTTATCGATCATAGTAAACTATTAGATACATAGCTCTGTAACAGTTCAATGCTTCATTTGAAGCAAGGTCGAACTTGGTCTGAAAAAAAGAGAATTAGTTTTGATATTTAGGTATGAAGATAAAGCCATCGAAGGAGAAAAAAGTGAAAATCATAAAGAGGATGATCTGCCTTACCTTAAACTCTGTGTCGCCTGGATCTCCTCGTTGCCTTGCCCGCTGTATCTCCCGCCGAAGCGTAGTTACCTTGGGATGCACCACCCCATCGCCGCCCCGCTCCCGCACTGCTGCTAGTCGCGCTACCACCTCTGTGTAACAACCTGAACAACACCTGGCCGTTAGGAGGGGACGGGTGCGTCTTACACACAACACCACCACAGTAACATAGATGAAATTTTGGTGACACATTTGTGATGCTAAGAAATATACGGATGGCTTTTCACTACCTAGATAAAGATAAGACGGAAAAAATATAATTTCAATGATTATATCAAAATTGGAATATGCTTAAGTTATACGGTCCCCTCATAAGAAAAGCATGAGTCGAAACTATAAGCCTTACTACGCGGATTTTTGTTTGCTTATTTTTTAAGCAGAAAAATAATACTTATTACATGTATTTATATATTTATAAAACAAGTAAATACAATTTATTATATTGTTTTTCAGTGAATCATGTGGTTTTTCGCATTATTGTATATCGATTATCTACTTGCCGAAAAGAATGCACAGATTGGGACAATTTGAAAGAGGGTTGCCGAACGGCATTTTCTTTCCGGAGATGGAATGCACTCAGTGCATTCCATCTCCGGAAAGAAAGTCTTATAATACGATTGATTATCGTACCTTACACTTGTTTTTCTTGCACTACATGTGAACACTAGCTTTATATTCCTAGTTTCTGGTTTTTGTCTGGTACAAATGGAATGTTGGGTTGACTTTCCTATTTCAACTCATACAACGTGTGCAAATACGGTATGTAACATGCACGCCAGGGTGTAGCAATTTCATGAAGGAAAATAAAAAAAAATATATAATATATTTATATATATATATATATATATATATATATATATATATATATATATATATATATATATATATATATATATATATATATATATATATTTATTTAAATATATTTTTTTATTGGCTAAATCGACCTATTTTTTTTACCATAAAAGTAACAGAACAATAGTTTGATTTACAAAAAGCTTACAGCCGTGCAATCACATTTTTTTTTCTCTGTTTCGTGTCCCTGATTATATCCCTCCACCTCCTTGGGCCCCCAAGACCTTCACCATCCACCTTTCGCCTCACACACGACCTATAAGTCAAGGCTGCCCACCCTCTTCCGACAAAAAAGTGTTGCTGCCATCGCCTCCTCCTCCGCTGATACTCCCCACTATTTCACAGATGGATCTGCCAAAGAAGATGGCGAAAGTCGAGTGGTGAGCGCACACACATACGTACAGTACATGCATGCAGGCACGCTCGCACACGAAGAAAAAGAAAATAAATTAATTAAAAAAAATAAATAAATAAAAAAAAAAAAAAAATAAAATAAATAAATAAATTCAACGAAGCTATAACTTTCTCATTTGATATGATCGATATGTTGAGGAGTAAAACATCGAGGTTGAACATATAGTAGAGCCTTCAGATACAGAAGTACTTGAAAACGCATTAAAAGTAATGTATGAAAAATGCTTGTGCAACCGAAGTAGGGATTAAAAAGGTGTTTAAATAATCCTCCCGAACTAGGTAGCTTTAGACTATATAGTTCTACTAGGGTTAATTAACGAGAGTGCTACCCCTCTCACCAAGAAGCTGTCTTGAGCCAGGAACGAACTGACAAGTTTAATAAGGCCACGCGCCGAGCACGGTATCACAAAGTAGGGAGATAAACAGATACGGTGGACACATAATGATGCCGAGAAGACGTGAGGAGAGGACACCTAAGGGTTCTCCGATTACACACACAACTATCACTGACGTAATAACCTGGGCCCGTATTCATAAAACTGTTAAGCATTGACAAATAGCTGCTATGTTAACATTTAGCTCTTAAGCGCTAACAGTGCGGAGCAAAACTCTGTTAAGCGCATCAATGCTCACGGACCAACCAAGGACTTCCTCACTGGCGGGCTGGCGCCCGCATTGTATTCTTATGTACAAATTATTTATTATCTTTGTATATCTAAGCATAAGTTTACAATAAACCTATTAAAAAAAAAGCGTCTTAGCAGATCTGTTAAACTAAAAATCCTCGGGAGGACTATTAAGCGCTAACAGAATCCTATTAGTAAGACGTAAACATGGCTCAAGTACAGCAGCGTAGGAGACGTCTTCTCGGAGTTTAACACGCGTGTTGATTGTTTACAACAATGCGTCAGTAAATATGCCAGATATGCTGAGAAATTTACCCTACAAAGATAGGTTAAAACGTCTTAATCTCCACTCCCTAGAGAGAAGGAGGGCAAGAGGGGATATGATTGAGGTTTTCAAATGGGTAAAAGGAATTAATAAGGGAAACATTGATCAGGTTTTATAAATTAATAGTCAGGATAGGACACGTGGAAATGGGTACAAGCTAGAAAAACTTAGATTCAGGACAGACATAGGTAGATATTGGTTCACTAACAGAGTCGTGAACGATTGGAATAGGCTGGGTAGACAAGTAGTAAGTGCTGAGTCAATAGGTAGCTTTAAAAGACGGTTGGGTGAGAGTATGGATAGGGATGACAGGTGGGATGGCTAAATATCGGATTATTCCAAGGGTGGGGGACAAGGAGCTGCCTCGTGTAGGTCATTAACTGGCCTTTTGCAGTCTCCTCATTTCTTATGTTCTTATGTTCTACTACTACTACTATTTATAATAATAATAATAATAATAATAATCACAGTAATAATAAAAGTAATAATAATAGTACCTATTAATATAAATAATAATAGTAACAGTAATAATGATAATATTAATAGCGGTCTCTAAGGCTCTGAAAGTAGATCTAGTCTGTCATCATTAGTAGCTGATTACCAGTATCATCGCCACTCTTCTTCAATTTAATGTAAGAAATAACAACTTTTTTTTTACTAGATCTTGTGAAGAGTCTTGCAAAAATATTGAAGTCATCAGCAATCGTTTATGCTTTCATAATAATAATAATAATAATAATAAAAGAAAATAAAGCATATAGAATTTATCCAAGCTTTATCTCCGAGTATACTGATAAGATCTCATCTCAGATTACGAAGCAATACGAAGTCTTCAATCTTCATCGAGGATAGTGACAAAATTTTCCGCAGACGCACCTAGAATAGAGAACTCGCTGCCGTTTACCAAATCACTGACGGACTTTACAGGTATCTTTGGCAGTTCTTCTGGGTAAGAAGAATTCTATGTTAAACGAATACCTAACGGAATTACGTGCTGGTTATAGGAGAGATGAAATTCAGCATGTGCGTAGTGAAGCCACTGTTTAACGCTGAGACACCTGATGCAGGACGGCAGGTATAGAACAGTGGAAATTAACAATTCTCTCCTTGCCTGGTTAGATGGAGCTGTGGCAGGATACCACCATGGGGGAAGACCTTGAAACTACGGTATCTGAGAACGTCACCGTCGTAGAGGTCGAACAATGGCGTGTGGTGCTGGACACCATCAACAGCGTCATCATGACCTCCAACACAATCAATCTTATGTTGGGAATGGGCGCCGCCATCTCCCTTACGGAGGTGAGGGCCAGAGTTCCTCGGTTACCCTGAGGCTGGCATCGGGGTGATCCATTCTGTAGTTTATGACCATGTCTTGCCGTATCTTGGATATGGGAAGGACGTACTACTTTGGTTCAAACGTCACCCGTGCTGCCTGACAAGAGTATCTACGGCGAGGATGTAGTGTTCCTCGGAATCAAAGGGTTCCTGCAGCAAAGTTACTCCTTTCCAGATATGGACGCACACCAAGCGGCCCATCGGGGCGGTGATCGGCATGCTGGGACAGTTCGCAGTATTGCCGGCCATCGGTTTCTGCCTCTCTTTAGGATTCAAATTGCGGCCGTATGAGGCACTGGGAGTCCTCATCATTTCCTGCTGCCCAGGCGGATCCTTCTCTAATTTCTTTACCTTTTGGGTTGACGGAGACTTGGCACTCAGGTGAGTCATGATCCGACCCACCGCCGCACTCAGTGGCTTTCTCGCCTTACTCACATATCACTCCTGTTTGTTGCAGTCTGTGTAACGTGTGTAAGTCGTAGGAACACATTCGCAGCTCTGTGAATGTTATTGTTTTACTGTTGCAGCATTATGATGACGGTGTGCTCATCTCTACTCGCCTTGGGAGGGATGCCCTTCAACCTATGGCTGTACGGCAGTTACTGGCAAGAAGGAAATAACGACTTCGTCATCCCCTTCACTAATATCGTAATTTCCCTCCTCTTTGTTTCTGTGCCGGTCATTGTGGGCATGACAGTAAGGCACTTCCACCAACGGGCAGCAGAAATCATCACTCGGGTAAGTCCTGCCTGGTGCAAGTGGGGCTCAGGGTTACTCAATGGAAAACACAAGTAGGCTGACCCAAAATATGTTCGCACTTCGCACTATGAAGTTGCAGATTGTTTACTTCAGTTAAGGGGCTTCCAACAAGGTTCATAACGTCCCTCAATGGACTGGGGTGCCACGCCATAATCATGAGAAGGACCTTCAAAGGTCCCAGCAGGCTACACCACAATCAGTGTCTTTTGTTTGACAGGTATCGAGTCTGATTGGGTGGGTGGGCGTGATCTCTGGCATCGTCATTTGGATTATCCTGTACTGGCAAGTCTTCGTGCTGGCCACCCCTCTGCTCTATCTAGCCGCTATTCTCCTTCCGTCCGTTGGGTTTACCTTTGCTTTCCTCTTGGCCAAATTAGCCTGCCAGGTACGTAGTACTATGTTTTCTCAGTGCACCGCGGTGGTCGCGCGTTTCATCCTTTTCACTGCCTGAAAACTATATCCATATCGTCTGTTACAGAACAACATGATCGGACGAACCATCGGTATAGAAACCAGTTCCCAGAACATGCCTGTTGCAATCAGCATCATTCTTCTCTCTTTTACCGGCGGTGAGGTAAATATACTAGTGTCAGCAATCATGATATTCCAAATACGCAGCGTACCCTTTGCTCCAAACAGTACGTCAATGTGATATCTCTCTCTCTCTCTCCAGCTGAAGGGTGAACTTATGCTGTTTCCCACGTTGTATGCAGTCTTCCTGACCTCAGAAGCCATGTTGGGCATCTCTGCCTACCAGTTGTATAAGCGGTTTAACAAGAAGGCCGATGACTACCCAGCAATGCAAACAGCCCACCTGGAGCTTTCCACCCCAGCCGAGAAGGAAACTTTTAAAGTGTGACATGGCCAGCGGACCAACGCAGGCAGCGAAGCTATTGTTTCTATGTTGAACAGTGTGTATGTTGGGGTTTGGGGAGGGGGAGCGGAAGGTATGATAATAAGAGTGTTATCTAATAAACTCTTTTGGACAACTTTTGTATTTACTATCATTTTTGCTAATGGAGAAAAGTAAATTGATAAAAAACACCGAATGTTTTGCAGTGTATTACCTCGCTGGATCTGCTGTTTGGCCTCTTACCAGCATTGTACTCGAGCCTATGGTAGACGAATATTCTACGGACTGTTGCACGAGCTGCCTCATAAATCATGTTAATGTTAGGGAGTTGCCACCAAAGAGGGGGCACTTATCCAAACTCGCTTAATGAATGTGGTGTCACACTTTTTTTTTGTAGGCTGAGGCGCAAATTCGATGAACGTTTGATTTGAGTGCCGTCATAAGGATAATAAATCAAATATGTGATGTGTCTTGTAATCTTGATAAAGAATGAAGAATAAAAACTTCTGCCCCCTTAAAGATAAGCAGCCAATCATATCCATGACTGATAAGATAACTAGCCTGTACCAACGTGCGTGTACTCTTGATTTATCCACTGCGATGTGTGTGAGTCCTAACAATTTGTAGCCAAAAGTGGATTTCACAGTGCATGGTGCTGGTTCTACGGTGTCCTGCAGTGTCTGCTGAGGCGAGGGTAAGCTAAAGGTACTGTAGAGCACGACACGTTATCCCGTAAAGAACACATATACTCTTAACTTCCACGAATATTCTTGTAATGACTGTTACAGCTCAAAGCAGTTCATAACTAAGCCTTACGACACGTTTAACCATCTTACAGACCCTCGTGGATGTGTAGAATTGACCTCAACATATGGTGTATTTTTGTCATTTTTTCTAATCCGGGAAATTTTTTGCAAAATTTCCTCTTCGATTTTGTTGTTTTTAAAATATGTTGTACATGGGAATACTGTAAGACTTTCAGCTTAGTTTCAGTTAATTTCACCAGAAACTTTTATTGTTATAAATTAATTTATTTGGGTTAAAACAAATGATAAAATCAGTATGGTGGATCTAATACTTTACCAATGTTGATGGAAAAGATATCAGATATTCCTTATAAAATTACCAACTAATAAACAAAGCACTTTGTTCAATTGGTATCTTAGCTTAGAAGCTAATATTGTTTGTTTAATGATATCATTATTTTAGTAAATAACTATTTTTCATGAGATAGATACTGATCAAATATAACAAAGAGTTATGTTGTGAAATCATAAATATTTTTCTCTTCTTTTTAAACCCTATCCCATTCCAATCCTGCGTCTAGTTTCTTTTTTCATTATTTATAATCTACGTAATTTACGTGAGGACGTAATATATATTTTCTTAATATTGTGTTTAGCAGTACTTGTTACATACCATAAGGATCGGAAAAAGGTGCAGATTTTGAAGCATTGCTTGAAAATTCAATACGAGTAAAACGAAAGGAGTTACAGCTAGTTTAAGTAGAACATATGATGAAAACAAGTTTTTATACACTATTTCAGGATGGCAGAGTCTGTTTGATTACTCCTGTAGTGTACATAGCCATTCTTTGACCTTCTTAAATGCTGCTGCATAAAGATAAGGCTCACTAGAATTAGGTATATAGAGGCAGAAAACAATTCAGTTCCCACCGCTCGTTCGGTCATGACTGGCCGATCAAAATCTTCACTACTGACTCTGTCACCGGTGCCACCAATGGCTATGGAAGTTATTTATTTTCATTAAAAAATGTAATGCAGTACTTTTCTTGCAGTGTCAAGCTCCATCAAGAGGATATGATAGCTATCAGTAACCTGCGTATACTCCTACACACGACACATTACCCCGTAAGGAACACGCATAGTCTTAACGTCCACGAATATTCTTGTAATGACTGTTACAGCTCAAAGCAGTTCATAACTAAGCCTTACGACACGTTTAACCATCTTACAGACCCTCGTGGATGTGTAGAATTGACCTCAACATATGGTGTATTTTTGTCATTTTTTCTACTCCGGGAAATTTTTTGCAAAATTTCCTCTTCGATTTTGTTGTTTTTAAACTATGTTGTACATGGGAATACTGTAAGACTTTCAGCTTAGTTTCAGTTAATTTCACCAGAAACTTTTATTGTTATAAATTATTTATTTGGGTTAAAACAAATGATAAAATCAGTATGGTGGATCTAATACTTTACCAATGTTGATGGAAAAGATATCAGATATTCCTTAGAAAATTACCAACTAATAAACAAAGCACTTTGTTCAATTGGTATCTTAGCTTAGAAGCTAATATTGTTTGTTTAATGATATCATTATTTTAGTAAATAACTATTTTTCATGAGATAGATACTGATCAAATATAACAAAGAGTTATGTTGTGAAATCATAAATATTTTTCTCTTCTTTTTAAACCCTATCCCATTCCAATCCTGCGTCTAGTTTCTTTTTTCATTATTTATAATCTACGTAATTTACGTGAGGACGTAATATATATTTTCTTAATATTGTGTTTAGCAGTACTTGTTACATACCATAAGGATCGGAAAAAGGTGCAGATTTTGAAGCATTGCTTGAAAATTCAATACGAGTAAAACGAAAGGAGTTACAGCTAGTTTAAGTAGAACATATGATGAAAACAAGTTTTTATACACTATTTCAGGATGGCAGAGTCTGTTTGATTACTCCTGTAGTGTACATAGCCATTCTTTGACCTTCTTAAATGCTGCTGCATAAAGATAAGGCTCACTAGAATTAGGTATATAGAGGCAGAAAACAATTCAGTTCCCACCGTCGTTCGGTCATGACTGGCCGATCAAAATCTTCACTACTGACTCTGTCACCGGTGCCACCAATGGCTATGGAAGTTATTTATTTTCATTAAAAAATGTAATGCAGTACTTTTCTTGCAGTGTCAAGCTCCATCAAGAGGATATGATAGCTATCAGTAACCTGCGTATACTCCTACACACGACACATTACCCCGTAAGGAACACGCATAGTCTTAACGTCCACGAATATTCTTGTAATGACTGTTACAGCTCAAAGCAGTTCATAACTAAGCCTTACGACACGTTTAACCATCTTACAGACCCTCGTGGATGTGTAGAATTGACCTCAACATATGGTGTATTTTTGTCATTTTTTCTACTCCGGGAAATTTTTTGCAAAATTTCCTCTTCGATTTTGTTGTTTTTAAAACTATGTTGTACATGGGAATACTGTAAGACTTTCAGCTTAGTTTCAGTTAATTTCACCAGAAACTTTTATTGTTATAAATTAATTTATTTGGGTTCAAAACAAATGATAAAATCAGTATGGTGGATCTAATACTTTACCAATGTTGATGGAAAAGATATCAGATATTCCTTATAAAATTACCAACTAATAAACAAAGCACTTTGTTCAATTGGTATCTTAGCTTAGAAGCTAATATTGTTTGTTTAATGATATCATTATTTTAGTAAATAACTATTTTTCATGAGATAGATACTGATCAAATATAACAAAGAGTTATGTTGTGAAATCATAAATATTTTTCTCTTCTTTTTAAACCCTATCCCATTCCAATCCTGCGTCTAGTTTCTTTTTTCATTATTTATAATCTACGTAATTTACGTGAGGACGTAATATATATTTTCTTAATATTGTGTTTAGCAGTACTTGTTACATACCATAAGGATCGGAAAAAGGTGCAGATTTTGAAGCATTGCTTGAAAATTCAATACGAGTAAAACGAAAGGAGTTACAGCTAGTTTAAGTAGAACATATGATGAAAACAAGTTTTTATACACTATTTCAGGATGGCAGAGTCTGTTTGATTACTCCTGTAGTGTACATAGCCATTCTTTGACCTTCTTAAATGCTGCTGCATAAAGATAAGGCTCACTAGAATTAGGTATATAGAGGCAGAAAACAATTCAGTTCCCACCGCTCGTTCGGTCATGACTGGCCGATCAAAATCTTCACTACTGACTCTGTCACCGGTGCCACCAATGGCTATGGAAGTTATTTATTTTCATTAAAAAATGTAATGCAGTACTTTTCTTGCAGTGTCAAGCTCCATCAAGAGGATATGATAGCTATCAGTAACCTGCGTATACTCCTACACACGACACATTACCCCGTAAGGAACACGCATAGTCTTAACGTCCACGAATATTCTTGTAATGACTGTTACAGCTCAAAGCAGTTCATAACTAAGCCTTACGACACGTTTAACCATCTTACAGACCCTCGTGGATGTGTAGAATTGACCTCAACATATGGTGTATTTTTGTCATTTTTTCTACTCCGGGAAATTTTTTGCAAAATTTCCTCTTCGATTTTGTTGTTTTTAAACTATGTTGTACATGGGAATACTGTAAGACTTTCAGCTTAGTTTCAGTTAATTTCACCAGAAACTTTTATTGTTATAAATTATTTATTTGGGTTAAAACAAATGATAAAATCAGTATGGTGGATCTAATACTTTACCAATGTTGATGGAAAAGATATCAGATATTCCTTAGAAATTACCAACTAATAAACAAAGCACTTTGTTCAATTGGTATCTTAGCTTAGAAGCTAATATTGTTTGTTTAATGATATCATTATTTTAGTAAATAACTATTTTTCATGAGATAGATACTGATCAAATATAACAAAGAGTTATGTTGTGAAATCATAAATATTTTTCTCTTCTTTTTAAACCCTATCCCATTCCAATCCTGCGTCTAGTTTCTTTTTTCATTATTTATAATCTACGTAATTTACGTGAGGACGTAATATATATTTTCTTAATATTGTGTTTAGCAGTACTTGTTACATACCATAAGGATCGGAAAAAGGTGCAGATTTTGAAGCATTGCTTGAAAATTCAATACGAGTAAAACGAAAGGAGTTACAGCTAGTTTAAGTAGAACATATGATGAAAACAAGTTTTTATACACTATTTCAGGATGGCAGAGTCTGTTTGATTACTCCTGTAGTGTACATAGCCATTCTTTGACCTTCTTAAATGCTGCTGCATAAAGATAAGGCTCACTAGAATTAGGTATATAGAGGCAGAAAACAATTCAGTTCCCACCGCTCGTTCGGTCATGACTGGCCGATCAAAATCTTCACTACTGACTCTGTCACCGGTGCCACCAATGGCTATGGAAGTTATTTATTTTCATTAAAATATGTAATGCAGTACTTTTCTTGCAGTGTCAAGCTCCATGAAGAGGATATGATAGCTATCAGTAACCCGCGTATACTCCTACACACGACATGTTACCCCGTAAGGAACACATATAGTGTTAACGTCCACGAATATTCTTGTAATGACTGTTACAGCTCAAAGCAGTTCATAACTAAGCCTTACGACACGTTTAACCATCTTACAGACCCTCGTGGATGTGTAGAATTGACCTCAACATATGGTGTATTTTTGTCATTTTTTCTACTCCGGGAAATTTTTTGCAAAATTTCCTCTTCGATTTTGTTGTTTTTAAACTATGTTGTACATGGGAATACTGTAAGACTTTCAGCTTAGTTTCAGTTAATTTCACCAGAAACTTTTATTGTTATAAATTAATTTATTTGGGTTCAAAACAAATGATAAAATCAGTATGGTGGATCTAATACTTTACCAATGTTGATGGAAAAGATATCAGATATTCCTTAGAAAATTACCAACTAATAAACAAAGCACTTTGTTCAATTGGTATCTTAGCTTAGAAGCTAATATTGTTTGTTTAATGATATCATTATTTTAGTAAATAACTATTTTTCATGAGATAGATACTGATCAAATATAACAAAGAGTTATGTTGTGAAATCATAAATATTTTTCTCTTCTTTTTAAACCCTATCCCATTCCAATCCTGCGTCTAGTTTCTTTTTTCATTATTTATAATCTACGTAATTTACGTGAGGACGTAATATATATTTTCTTAATATTGTGTTTAGCAGTACTTGTTACATACCATAAGGATCGGAAAAAGGTGCAGATTTTGAAGCATTGCTTGAAAATTCAATACGAGTAAAACGAAAGGAGTTACAGCTAGTTTAAGTAGAACATATGATGAAAACAAGTTTTTATACACTATTTCAGGATGGCAGAGTCTGTTTGATTACTCCTGTAGTGTACATAGCCATTCTTTGACCTTCTTAAATGCTGCTGCATAAAGATAAGGCTCACTAGAATTAGGTATATAGAGGCAGAAAACAATTCAGTTCCCACCGCTCGTTCGGTCATGACTGGCCGATCAAAATCTTCACTACTGACTCTGTCACCGGTGCCACCAATGGCTATGGAAGTTATTTATTTTCATTAAAATATGTAATGCAGTACTTTTCTTGCAGTGTCAAGCTCCATGAAGAGGATATGATAGCTATCAGTAACCCGCGTATACTCCTACACACGACATGTTACCCCGTAAGGAACACATATAGTGTTAACGTCCACGAATATTCTTGTAATGACTGTTACAGCTCAAAGCAGTTCATAACTAAGCCTTACGACACGTTTAACCATCTTACAGACCCTCGTGGATGTGTAGAATTGACCTCAACATATGGTGTATTTTTGTCATTTTTTCTACTCCGGGAAATTTTTTGCAAAATTTCCTCTTCGATTTTGTTGTTTTTAAACTATGTTGTACATGGGAATACTGTAAGACTTTCAGCTTAGTTTCAGTTAATTTCACCAGAAACTTTTATTGTTATAAATTAATTTATTTGGGTTCAAAACAAATGATAAAATCAGTATGGTGGATCTAATACTTTACCAATGTTGATGGAAAAGATATCAGATATTCCTTAGAAAATTACCAACTAATAAACAAAGCACTTTGTTCAATTGGTATCTTAGCTTAGAAGCTAATATTGTTTGTTTAATGATATCATTATTTTAGTAAATAACTATTTTTCATGAGATAGATACTGATCAAATATAACAAAGAGTTATGTTGTGAAATCATAAATATTTTTCTCTTCTTTTTAAACCCTATCCCATTCCAATCCTGCGTCTAGTTTCTTTTTTCATTATTTATAATCTACGTAATTTACGTGAGGACGTAATATATATTTTCTTAATATTGTGTTTAGCAGTACTTGTTACATACCATAAGGATCGGAAAAAGGTGCAGATTTTGAAGCATTGCTTGAAAATTCAATACGAGTAAAACGAAAGGAGTTACAGCTAGTTTAAGTAGAACATATGATGAAAACAAGTTTTTATACACTATTTCAGGATGGCAGAGTCTGTTTGATTACTCCTGTAGTGTACATAGCCATTCTTTGACCTTCTTAAATGCTGCTGCATAAAGATAAGGCTCACTAGAATTAGGTATATAGAGGCAGAAAACAATTCAGTTCCCACCGCTCGTTCGGTCATGACTGGCCGATCAAAATCTTCACTACTGACTCTGTCACCGGTGCCACCAATGGCTATGGAAGTTATTTATTTTCATTAAAAAATGTAATGCAGTACTTTTCTTGCAGTGTCAAGCTCCATCAAGAGGATATGATAGCTATCAGTAACCTGCGTATACTCCTACACACGACACATTACCCCGTAAGGAACACGCATAGTCTTAACGTCCACGAATATTCTTGTAATGACTGTTACAGCTCAAAGCAGTTCATAACTAAGCCTTACGACACGTTTAACCATCTTACAGACCCTCGTGGATGTGTAGAATTGACCTCAACATATGGTGTATTTTTGTCATTTTTTCTACTCCGGGAAATTTTTTGCAAAATTTCCTCTTCGATTTTGTTGTTTTTAAACTATGTTGTACATGGGAATACTGTAAGACTTTCAGCTTAGTTTCAGTTAATTTCACCAGAAACTTTTATTGTTATAAATTAATTTATTTGGGTTCAAACAAATGATAAAATCAGTATGGTGGATCTAATACTTTACCAATGTTGATGGAAAAGATATCAGATATTCCTTAGAAATTACCAACTAATAAACAAAGCACTTTGTTCAATTGGTATCTTAGCTTAGAAGCTAATATTGTTTGTTTAATGATATCATTATTTTAGTAAATAACTATTTTTCATGAGATAGATACTGATCAAATATAACAAAGAGTTATGTTGTGAAATCATAAATATTTTTCTCTTCTTTTTAAACCCTATCCCATTCCAATCCTGCGTCTAGTTTCTTTTTTCATTATTTATAATCTACGTCATTTACGTGAGGACGTAATATATATTTTCTTAATATTGTGTTTAGCAGTACTTGTTACATACCATAAGGATCGGAAAAAGGTGCAGATTTTGAAGCATTGCTTGAAAATTCAATACGAGTAAAACGAAAGGAGTTACAGCTAGTTTAAGTAGAACATATGATGAAAACAAGTTTTTATACACTATTTCAGGATGGCAGAGTCTGTTTGATTACTCCTGTAGTGTACATAGCCATTCTTTGACCTTCTTAAATGCTGCTGCATAAAGATAAGGCTCACTAGAATTAGGTATATAGAGGCAGAAAACAATTCAGTTCCCACCGCTCGTTCGGTCATGACTGGCCGATCAAAATCTTCACTACTGACTCTGTCACCGGTGCCACCAATGGCTATGGAAGTTATTTATTTTCATTAAAAAATGTAATGCAGTACTTTTCTTGCAGTGTCAAGCTCCATCAAGAGGATATGATAGCTATCAGTAACCTGCGTATACTCCTACACACGACACATTACCCCGTAAGGAACACGCATAGTCTTAACGTCCACGAATATTCTTGTAATGACTGTTACAGCTCAAAGCAGTTCATAACTAAGCCTTACGACACGTTTAACCATCTTACAGACCCTCGTGGATGTGTAGAATTGACCTCAACATATGGTGTATTTTTGTCATTTTTTCTACTCCGGGAAATTTTTTGCAAAATTTCCTCTTCGATTTTGTTGTTTTTAAACTATGTTGTACATGGGAATACTGTAAGACTTTCAGCTTAGTTTCAGTTAATTTCACCAGAAACTTTTATTGTTATAAATTATTTATTTGGGTTCAAAACAAATGATAAAATCAGTATGGTGGATCTAATACTTTACCAATGTTGATGGAAAAGATATCAGATATTCCTTAGAAAATTACCAACTAATAAACAAAGCACTTTGTTCAATTGGTATCTTAGCTTAGAAGCTAATATTGTTTGTTTAATGATATCATTATTTTAGTAAATAACTATTTTTCATGAGATAGATACTGATCAAATATAACAAAGAGTTATGTTGTGAAATCATAAATATTTTTCTCTTCTTTTTAAACCCTATCCCATTCCAATCCTGCGTCTAGTTTCTTTTTTCATTATTTATAATCTACGTCATTTACGTGAGGACGTAATATATATTTTCTTAATATTGTGTTTAGCAGTACTTGTTACATACCATAAGGATCGGAAAAAGGTGCAGATTTTGAAGCATTGCTTGAAAATTCAATACGAGTAAAACGAAAGGAGTTACAGCTAGTTTAAGTAGAACATATGATGAAAACAAGTTTTTATACACTATTTCAGGATGGCAGAGTCTGTTTGATTACTCCTGTAGTGTACATAGCCATTCTTTGACCTTCTTAAATGCTGCTGCATAAAGATAAGGCTCACTAGAATTAGGTATATAGAGGCAGCAAACAATTCAGTTCCCACCGTTCGGTCATGACTGGCCGATCAAAATCTTCACTACTGACTCTGTCACCGGTGCCACCAATGGCTATGGAAGTTATTTATTTTCATTAAAAAATGTAATGCAGTACTTTTCTTGCAGTGTCAAGCTCCATCAAGAGGATATGATAGCTATCAGTAACCTGCGTATACTCCTACACACGACACATTACCCCGTAAGGAACACGCATAGTCTTAACGTCCACGAATATTCTTGTAATGACTGTTACAGCTCAAAGCAGTTCATAACTAAGCCTTACGACACGTTTAACCATCTTACAGACCCTCGTGGATGTGTAGAATTGACCTCAACATATGGTGTATTTTTGTCATTTTTTCTACTCCGGGAAATTTTTTGCAAAATTTCCTCTTCGATTTTGTTGTTTTTAAACTATGTTGTACATGGGAATACTGTAAGACTTTCAGCTTAGTTTCAGTTAATTTCACCAGAAACTTTTATTGTTATAAATTAATTTATTTGGGTTAAAACAAATGATAAAATCAGTATGGTGGATCTAATACTTTACCAATGTTGATGGAAAAGATATCAGATATTCCTTAGAAAATTACCAACTAATAAACAAAGCACTTTGTTCAATTGGTATCTTAGCTTAGAAGCTAATATTGTTTGTTTAATGATATCATTATTTTAGTAAATAACTATTTTTCATGAGATAGATACTGATCAAATATAACAAAGAGTTATGTTGTGAAATCATAAATATTTTTCTCTTCTTTTTAAACCCTATCCCATTCCAATCCTGCGTCTAGTTTCTTTTTTCATTATTTATAATCTACGTAATTTACGTGAGGACGTAATATATATTTTCTTAATATTGTGTTTAGCAGTACTTGTTACATACCATAAGGATCGGAAAAAGGTGCAGATTTTGAAGCATTGCTTGAAAATTCAATACGAGTAAAACGAAAGGAGTTACAGCTAGTTTAAGTAGAACATATGATGAAAACAAGTTTTTATACACTATTTCAGGATGGCAGAGTCTGTTTGATTACTCCTGTAGTGTACATAGCCATTCTTTGACCTTCTTAAATGCTGCTGCATAAAGATAAGGCTCACTAGAATTAGGTATATAGAGGCAGAAAACAATTAATTCAGTTCCCACCGCTCGTTCGGTCATGACTGGCCGGCCGATCAAAATCTTCACTACTGACTCTGTCACCGGTGCCACCAATGGCTATGGAAGTTATTTATTTTCATTAAAAAATGTAATGCAGTACTTTTCTTGCAGTGTCAAGCTCCATCAAGAGGATATGATAGCTATCCGTAACCTGCGTATACTCCTACACACGACACATTACCCCGTAAGGAACACGCATAGTCTTAACGTCCACGAATATTCTTGTAATGACTGTTACAGCTCAAAGCAGTTCATAACTAAGCCTTACGACACGTTTAACCATCTTACAGACCCTCGTGGATGTGTAGAATTGACCTCAACATATGGTGTATTTTTGTCATTTTTTCTACTCCGGGAAATTTTTTGCAAAATTTCCTCTTCGATTTTGTTGTTTTTAAACTATGTTGTACATGGGAATACTGTAAGACTTTCAGCTTAGTTTCAGTTAATTTCACCAGAAACTTTTATTGTTATAAATTAATTTATTTGGGTTCAAACAAATGATAAAATCAGTATGGTGGATCTAATACTTTACCAATGTTGATGGAAAAGATATCAGATATTCCTTAGAAAATTACCAACTAATAAACAAAGCACTTTGTTCAATTGGTATCTTAGCTTAGAAGCTAATATTGTTTGTTTAATGATATCATTATTTTAGTAAATAACTATTTTTCATGAGATAGATACTGATCAAATATAACAAAGAGTTATGTTGTGAAATCATAAATATTTTTCTCTTCTTTTTAAACCCTATCCCATTCCAATCCTGCGTCTAGTTTCTTTTTTCATTATTTATAATCTACGTAATTTACGTGAGGACGTAATATATATTTTCTTAATATTGTGTTTAGCAGTACTTGTTACATACCATAAGGATCGGAAAAAGGTGCAGATTTTGAAGCATTGCTTGAAAATTCAATACGAGTAAAACGAAAGGAGTTACAGCTAGTTTAAGTAGAACATATGATGAAAACAAGTTTTTATACACTATTTCAGGATGGCAGAGTCTGTTTGATTACTCCTGTAGTGTACATAGCCATTCTTTGACCTTCTTAAATGCTGCTGCATAAAGATAAGGCTCACTAGAATTAGGTATATAGAGGCAGAAAACAATTCAGTTCCCACCGTCGTTCGGTCATGACTGGCCGATCAAAATCTTCACTACTGACTCTGTCACCGGTGCCACCAATGGCTATGGAAGTTATTTATTTTCATTAAAAAATGTAATGCAGTACTTTTCTTGCAGTGTCAAGCTCCATCAAGAGGATATGATAGCTATCAGTAACCTGCGTATACTCCTACACACGACACATTACCCCGTAAGGAACACGCATAGTCTTAACGTCCACGAATATTCTTGTAATGACTGTTACAGCTCAAAGCAGTTCATAACTAAGCCTTACGACACGTTTAACCATCTGACAGACCCTCGTGGATGTGTAGAATTGACCTCAACATATGGTGTATTTTTGTCATTTTTTCTACTCCGGGAAATTTTTTGCAAAATTTCCTCTTCGATTTTGTTGTTTTTAAACTATGTTGTACATGGGAATACTGTAAGACTTTCAGCTTAGTTTCAGTTCATTTCACCAGAAACTTTTATTGTTATAAATTAATTTATTTGGGTTAAAACAAATGATAAAATCAGTATGGTGGATCTAATACTTTACCAATGTTGATGGAAAAGATATCAGATATTCCTTAGAAAATTACCAACTAATAAACAAAGCACTTTGTTCAATTGGTATCTTAGCTTAGAAGCTAATATTGTTTGTTTAATGATATCATTATTTTAGTATATAACTATTTTTCATGAGATAGATACTGATCAAATATAACAAAGAGTTATGTTGTGAAATCATAAATATTTTTCTCTTCTTTTTAAACCCTATCCCATTCCAATCCTGCGTCTAGTTTCTTTTTTCATTATTTATAATCTACGTCATTTACGTGAGGACGTAATATATATTTTCTTAATATTGTGTTTAGCAGTACTTGTTACATACCATAAGGATCGGAAAAAGGTGCAGATTTTGAAGCATTGCTTGAAAATTCAATACGAGTAAAACGAAAGGAGTTACAGCTAGTTTAAGTAGAACATATGATGAAAACAAGTTTTTATACACTATTTCAGGATGGCAGAGTCTGTTTGATTACTCCTGTAGTGTACATAGCCATTCTTTGACCTTCTTAAATGCTGCTGCATAAAGATAAGGCTCACTAGAATTAGGTATATAGAGGCAGAAAACAATTCAGTTCCCACCCCGTCGTCATGACTGGCCGGCCGATCAAAATCTTCACTACTGACTCTGTCACCGGTGCCACCAATGGCTATGGAAGTTATTTATTTTCATTAAAAAATGTCATGCAGTACTTTTCTTGCAGTGTCAAGCTCCATCAAGAGGATATGATAGCTATCAGTAACCTGCGTATACTCCTACACACGACACATTACCCCGTAAGGAACACGCATAGTCTTAACGTCCACGAATATTCTTGTAATGACTGTTACAGCTCAAAGCAGTTCATAACTAAGCCTTACGACACGTTTAACCATCTGACAGACCCTCGTGGATGTGTAGAATTGACCTCAACATATGGTGTATTTTTGTCATTTTTTCTACTCCGGGAAATTTTTTGCAAAATTTCCTCTTCGATTTTGTTGTTTTTAAACTATGTTGTACATGGGAATACTGTAAGACTTTCAGCTTAGTTTCAGTTCATTTCACCAGAAACTTTTATTGTTATAAATTTATTTATTTGGGTTCAAACAAATGATAAAATCAGTATGGTGGATCTAATACTTTACCAATGTTGATGGAAAAGATATCAGATATTCCTTAGAAAATTACCAACTAATAAACAAAGCACTTTGTTCAATTGGTATCTTAGCTTAGAAGCTAATATTGTTTGTTTAATGATATCATTATTTTAGTATATAACTATTTTTCATGAGATAGATACTGATCAAATATAACAAAGAGTTATGTTGTGAAATCATAAATATTTTTCTCTTCTTTTTAAACCCTATCCCATTCCAATCCTGCGTCTAGTTTCTTTTTTCATTATTTATAATCTACTTCATTTACGTGAGGACGTAATATATATTTTCTTAATATTGTGTTTAGCAGTACTTGTTACATACCATAAGGATCGGAAAAAGGTGCAGATTTTGAAGCATTGCTTGAAAATTCAATACGAGTAAAACGAAAGGAGTTACAGCTAGTTTAAGTAGAACATATGATGAAAACAAGTTTTTATACACTATTTCAGGATGGCAGAGTCTGTTTGATTACTCCTGTAGTGTACATAGCCATTCTTTGACCTTCTTAAATGCTGCTGCATAAAGATAAGGCTCACTAGAATTAGGTATATAGAGGCAGAAAACAATTCAGTTCCCACCGTCGATGACTGGCCGGCCGATCAAAATCTTCACTACTGACTCTGTCACCGGTGCCACCAATGGCTATGGAAGTTATTTATTTTCATTAAAAAATGTCATGCAGTACTTTTCTTGCAGTGTCAAGCTCCATCAAGAGGATATGATAGCTATCAGTAACCTGCGTATACTCCTACACACGACACATTACCCCGTAAGGAACACGCATAGTCTTAACGTCCACGAATATTCTTGTAATGACTGTTACAGCTCAAAGCAGTTCATAACTAAGCCTTACGACACGTTTAACCATCTGACAGACCCTCGTGGATGTGTAGAATTGACCTCAACATATGGTGTATTTTTGTCATTTTTTCTACTCCGGGAAATTTTTTGCAAAATTTCCTCTTCGATTTTGTTGTTTTTAAACTATGTTGTACATGGGAATACTGTAAGACTTTCAGCTTAGTTTCAGTTCATTTCACCAGAAACTTTTATTGTTATAAATTATTTATTTGGGTTCAAACAAATGATAAAATCAGTATGGTGGATCTAATACTTTACCAATGTTGATGGAAAAGATATCAGATATTCCTTAGAAAATTACCAACTAATAAACAAAGCACTTTGTTCAATTGGTATCTTAGCTTAGAAGCTAATATTGTTTGTTTAATGATATCATTATTTTAGTATATAACTATTTTTCATGAGATAGATACTGATCAAATATAACAAAGAGTTATGTTGTGAAATCATAAATATTTTTCTCTTCTTTTTAAACCCTATCCCATTCCAATCCTGCGTCTAGTTTCTTTTTTCATTATTTATAATCTACGTCATTTACGTGAGGACGTAATATATATTTTCTTAATATTGTGTTTAGCAGTACTTGTTACATACCATAAGGATCGGAAAAAGGTGCAGATTTTGAAGCATTGCTTGAAAATTCAATACGAGTAAAACGAAAGGAGTTACAGCTAGTTTAAGTAGAACATATGATGAAAACAAGTTTTTATACACTATTTCAGGATGGCAGAGTCTGTTTGATTACTCCTGTAGTGTACATAGCCATTCTTTGACCTTCTTAAATGCTGCTGCATAAAGATAAGGCTCACTAGAATTAGGTATATAGAGGCAGAAAACAATTCAGTTCCCACCGCTCGTATGACTGGCCGGCCGATCAAAATCTTCACTACTGACTCTGTCACCGGTGCCACCAATGGCTATGGAAGTTATTTATTTTCATTAAAAAATGTCATGCAGTACTTTTCTTGCAGTGTCAAGCTCCATCAAGAGGATATGATAGCTATCAGTAACCTGCGTATACTCCTACACACGACACATTACCCCGTAAGGAACACGCATAGTCTTAACGTCCACGAATATTCTTGTAATGACTGTTACAGCTCAAAGCAGTTCATAACTAAGCCTTACGACACGTTTAACCATCTGACAGACCCTCGTGGATGTGTAGAATTGACCTCAACATATGGTGTATTTTTGTCATTTTTTCTACTCCGGGAAATTTTTTGCAAAATTTCCTCTTCGATTTTGTTGTTTTTAAACTATGTTGTACATGGGAATACTGTAAGACTTTCAGCTTAGTTTCAGTTCATTTCACCAGAAACTTTTATTGTTATAAATTTATTTATTTGGGTTCAAACAAATGATAAAATCAGTATGGTGGATCTAATACTTTACCAATGTTGATGGAAAAGATATCAGATATTCCTTAGAAAATTACCAACTAATAAACAAAGCACTTTGTTCAATTGGTATCTTAGCTTAGAAGCTAATATTGTTTGTTTAATGATATCATTATTTTAGTATATAACTATTTTTCATGAGATAGATACTGATCAAATATAACAAAGAGTTATGTTGTGAAATCATAAATATTTTTCTCTTCTTTTTAAACCCTATCCCATTCCAATCCTGCGTCTAGTTTCTTTTTTCATTATTTATAATCTACTTCATTTACGTGAGGACGTAATATATATTTTCTTAATATTGTGTTTAGCAGTACTTGTTACATACCATAAGGATCGGAAAAAGGTGCAGATTTTGAAGCATTGCTTGAAAATTCAATACGAGTAAAACGAAAGGAGTTACAGCTAGTTTAAGTAGAACATATGATGAAAACAAGTTTTTATACACTATTTCAGGATGGCAGAGTCTGTTTGATTACTCCTGTAGTGTACATAGCCATTCTTTGACCTTCTTAAATGCTGCTGCATAAAGATAAGGCTCACTAGAATTAGGTATATAGAGGCAGAAAACAATTCAGTTCCCACCGTCATGACTGGCCGGCCGATCAAAATCTTCACTACTGACTCTGTCACCGGTGCCACCAATGGCTATGGAAGTTATTTATTTTCATTAAAAAATGTCATGCAGTACTTTTCTTGCAGTGTCAAGCTCCATCAAGAGGATATGATAGCTATCAGTAACCTGCGTATACTCCTACACACGACACATTACCCCGTAAGGAACACGCATAGTCTTAACGTCCACGAATATTCTTGTAATGACTGTTACAGCTCAAAGCAGTTCATAACTAAGCCTTACGACACGTTTAACCATCTGACAGACCCTCGTGGATGTGTAGAATTGACCTCAACATATGGTGTATTTTTGTCATTTTTTCTACTCCGGGAAATTTTTTGCAAAATTTTCTCTTCGATTTTGTTGTTTTTAAACTATGTTGTACATGGGAATACTGTAAGACTTTCAGCTTAGTTTCAGTTCATTTCACCAGAAACTTTTATTGTTATAAATTTATTTATTTGGGTTCAAACAAATGATAAAATCAGTATGGTGGATCTAATACTTTACCAATGTTGATGGAAAAGATATCAGATATTCCTTAGAAAATTACCAACTAATAAACAAAGCACTTTGTTCAATTGGTATCTTAGCTTAGAAGCTAATATTGTTTGTTTAATGATATCATTATTTTAGTATATAACTATTTTTCATGAGATAGATACTGATCAAATATAACAAAGAGTTATGTTGTGAAATCATAAATATTTTTCTCTTCTTTTTAAACCCTATCCCATTCCAATCCTGCGTCTAGTTTCTTTTTTCATTATTTATAATCTACTTCATTTACGTGAGGACGTAATATATATTTTCTTAATATTGTGTTTAGCAGTACTTGTTACATACCATAAGGATCGGAAAAAGGTGCAGATTTTGAAGCATTGCTTGAAAATTCAATACGAGTAAAACGAAAGGAGTTACAGCTAGTTTAAGTAGAACATATGATGAAAACAAGTTTTTATACACTATTTCAGGATGGCAGAGTCTGTTTGATTACTCCTGTAGTGTACATAGCCATTCTTTGACCTTCTTAAATGCTGCTGCATAAAGATAAGGCTCACTAGAATTAGGTATATAGAGGCAGAAAACAATTCAGTTCCCACCGTCATGACTGGCCGGCCGATCAAAATCTTCACTACTGACTCTGTCACCGGTGCCACCAATGGCTATGGAAGTTATTTATTTTCATTAAAAAATGTCATGCAGTACTTTTCTTGCAGTGTCAAGCTCCATCAAGAGGATATGATAGCTATCAGTAACCTGCGTATACTCCTACACACGACACATTACCCCGTAAGGAACACGCATAGTCTTAACGTCCACGAATATTCTTGTAATGACTGTTACAGCTCAAAGCAGTTCATAACTAAGCCTTACGACACGTTTAACCATCTGACAGACCCTCGTGGATGTGTAGAATTGACCTCAACATATGGTGTATTTTTGTCATTTTTTCTACTCCGGGAAATTTTTTGCAAAATTTCCTCTTCGATTTTGTTGTTTTTAAACTATGTTGTACATGGGAATACTGTAAGACTTTCAGCTTAGTTTCAGTTCATTTCACCAGAAACTTTTATTGTTATAAATTTATTTATTTGGGTTCAAACAAATGATAAAATCAGTATGGTGGATCTAATACTTTACCAATGTTGATGGAAAAGATATCAGATATTCCTTAGAAAATTACCAACTAATAAACAAAGCACTTTGTTCAATTGGTATCTTAGCTTAGAAGCTAATATTGTTTGTTTAATGATATCATTATTTTAGTATATAACTATTTTTCATGAGATAGATACTGATCAAATATAACAAAGAGTTATGTTGTGAAATCATAAATATTTTTCTCTTCTTTTTAAACCCTATCCCATTCCAATCCTGCGTCTAGTTTCTTTTTTCATTATTTATAATCTACTTCATTTACGTGAGGACGTAATATATATTTTCTTAATATTGTGTTTAGCAGTACTTGTTACATACCATAAGGATCGGAAAAAGGTGCAGATTTTGAAGCATTGCTTGAAAATTCAATACGAGTAAAACGAAAGGAGTTACAGCTAGTTTAAGTAGAACATATGATGAAAACAAGTTTTTATACACTATTTCAGGATGGCAGAGTCTGTTTGATTACTCCTGTAGTGTACATAGCCATTCTTTGACCTTCTTAAATGCTGCTGCATAAAGATAAGGCTCACTAGAATTAGGTATATAGAGGCAGAAAACAATTCAGTTCCCACCGTCATGACTGGCCGGCCGATCAAAATCTTCACTACTGACTCTGTCACCGGTGCCACCAATGGCTATGGAAGTTATTTATTTTCATTAAAAAATGTAATGCAGTACTTTTCTTGCAGTGTCAAGCTCCATCAAGAGGATATGATAGCTATCAGTAACCTGCGTATACTCCTACACACGACACATTACCCCGTAAGGAACACGCATAGTCTTAACGTCCACGAATATTCTTGTAATGACTGTTACAGCTCAAAGCAGTTCATAACTAAGCCTTACGACACGTTTAACCATCTTACAGACCCTCGTGGATGTGTAGAATTGACCTCAACATATGGTGTATTTTTGTCATTTTTTCTACTCCGGGAAATTTTTTGCAAAATTTCCTCTTCGATTTTGTTGTTTTTAAACTATGTTGTACATGGGAATACTGTAAGACTTTCAGCTTAGTTTCAGTTAATTTCACCAGAAACTTTTATTGTTATAAATTAATTTATTTGGGTTCAAAACAAATGATAAAATCAGTATGGTGGATCTAATACTTTACCAATGTTGATGGAAAAGATATCAGATATTCCTTAGAAAATTACCAACTAATAAACAAAGCACTTTGTTCAATTGGTATCTTAGCTTAGAAGCTAATATTGTTTGTTTAATGATATCATTATTTTAGTAAATAACTATTTTTCATGAGATAGATACTGATCAAATATAACAAAGAGTTATGTTGTGAAATCATAAATATTTTTCTCTTCTTTTTAAACCCTATCCCATTCCAATCCTGCGTCTAGTTTCTTTTTTCATTATTTATAATCTACGTAATTTACGTGAGGACGTAATATATATTTTCTTAATATTGTGTTTAGCAGTACTTGTTACATACCATAAGGATCGGAAAAAGGTGCAGATTTTGAAGCATTGCTTGAAAATTCAATACGAGTAAAACGAAAGGAGTTACAGCTAGTTTAAGTAGAACATATGATGAAAACAAGTTTTTATACACTATTTCAGGATGGCAGAGTCTGTTTGATTACTCCTGTAGTGTACATAGCCATTCTTTGACCTTCTTAAATGCTGCTGCATAAAGATAAGGCTCACTAGAATTAGGTATATAGAGGCAGAAAACAATTCAGTTCCCACCGCTCGTTCGGTCATGACTGGCCGATCAAAATCTTCACTACTGACTCTGTCACCGGTGCCACCAATGGCTATGGAAGTTATTTATTTTCATTAAAAAATGTAATGCAGTACTTTTCTTGCAGTGTCAAGCTCCATCAAGAGGATATGATAGCTATCAGTAACCTGCGTATACTCCTACACACGACACATTACCCCGTAAGGAACACGCATAGTCTTAACGTCCACGAATATTCTTGTAATGACTGTTACAGCTCAAAGCAGTTCATAACTAAGCCTTACGACACGTTTAACCATCTTACAGACCCTCGTGGATGTGTAGAATTGACCTCAACATATGGTGTATTTTTGTCATTTTTTCTACTCCGGGAAATTTTTTGCAAAATTTTCCTCTTCGATTTTGTTGTTTTTAAACTATGTTGTACATGGGAATACTGTAAGACTTTCAGCTTAGTTTCAGTTAATTTCACCAGAAACTTTTATTGTTATAAATTAATTTATTTGGGTTCAAAACAAATGATAAAATCAGTATGGTGGATCTAATACTTTACCAATGTTGATGGAAAAGATATCAGATATTCCTTAGAAAATTACCAACTAATAAACAAAGCACTTTGTTCAATTGGTATCTTAGCTTAGAAGCTAATATTGTTTGTTTAATGATATCATTATTTTAGTAAATAACTATTTTTCATGAGATAGATACTGATCAAATATAACAAAGAGTTATGTTGTGAAATCATAAATATTTTTCTCTTCTTTTTAAACCCTATCCCATTCCAATCCTGCGTCTAGTTTCTTTTTTCATTATTTATAATCTACGTAATTTACGTGAGGACGTAATATATATTTTCTTAATATTGTGTTTAGCAGTACTTGTTACATACCATAAGGATCGGAAAAAGGTGCAGATTTTGAAGCATTGCTTGAAAATTCAATACGAGTAAAACGAAAGGAGTTACAGCTAGTTTAAGTAGAACATATGATGAAAACAAGTTTTTATACACTATTTCAGGATGGCAGAGTCTGTTTGATTACTCCTGTAGTGTACATAGCCATTCTTTGACCTTCTTAAATGCTGCTGCATAAAGATAAGGCTCACTAGAATTAGGTATATAGAGGCAGAAAACAATTCAGTTCCCACCGCTCGTTCGGTCATGACTGGCCGATCAAAATCTTCACTACTGACTCTGTCACCGGTGCCACCAATGGCTATGGAAGTTATTTATTTTCATTAAAAAATGTAATGCAGTACTTTTCTTGCAGTGTCAAGCTCCATCAAGAGGATATGATAGCTATCAGTAACCTGCGTATACTCCTACACACGACACATTACCCCGTAAGGAACACGCATAGTCTTAACGTCCACGAATATTCTTGTAATGACTGTTACAGCTCAAAGCAGTTCATAACTAAGCCTTACGACACGTTTAACCATCTTACAGACCCTCGTGGATGTGTAGAATTGACCTCAACATATGGTGTATTTTTGTCATTTTTTCTACTCCGGGAAATTTTTTGCAAAATTTTCCTCTTCGATTTTGTTGTTTTTAAACTATGTTGTACATGGGAATACTGTAAGACTTTCAGCTTAGTTTCAGTTAATTTCACCAGAAACTTTTATTGTTATAAATTAATTTATTTGGGTTAAAACAAATGATAAAATCAGTATGGTGGATCTAATACTTTACCAATGTTGATGGAAAAGATATCAGATATTCCTTATAAAATTACCAACTAATAAACAAAGCACTTTGTTCAATTGGTATCTTAGCTTAGAAGCTAATATTGTTTGTTTAATGATATCATTATTTTAGTAAATAACTATTTTTCATGAGATAGATACTGATCAAATATAACAAAGAGTTATGTTGTGAAATCATAAATATTTTTCTCTTCTTTTTAAACCCTATCCCATTCCAATCCTGCGTCTAGTTTCTTTTTTCATTATTTATAATCTACGTAATTTACGTGAGGACGTAATATATATTTTCTTAATATTGTGTTTAGCAGTACTTGTTACATACCATAAGGATCGGAAAAAGGTGCAGATTTTGAAGCATTGCTTGAAAATTCAATACGAGTAAAACGAAAGGAGTTACAGCTAGTTTAAGTAGAACATATGATGAAAACAAGTTTTTATACACTATTTCAGGATGGCAGAGTCTGTTTGATTACTCCTGTAGTGTACATAGCCATTCTTTGACCTTCTTAAATGCTGCTGCATAAAGATAAG
This sequence comes from Metacarcinus magister, assembly GCA_029783475.1. Classification (NCBI taxonomy): domain Eukaryota; kingdom Metazoa; phylum Arthropoda; class Malacostraca; order Decapoda; family Cancridae; genus Metacarcinus; species Metacarcinus magister. The sequence goes on from JAPQNM010000020.1 coordinate 7,592,586, forward strand.
GCTCACTAGAATTAGGTATATAGAGGCAGAAAACAATTCAGTTCCCACCGCTCGTTCGGTCATGACTGGCCGATCAAAATCTTCACTACTGACTCTGTCACCGGTGCCACCAATGGCTATGGAAGTTATTTATTTTCATTAAAAAATGTAATGCAGTACTTTTCTTGCAGTGTCAAGCTCCATCAAGAGGATATGATAGCTATCAGTAACCTGCGTATACTCCTACACACGACACATTACCCCGTAAGGAACACGCATAGTCTTAACGTCCACGAATATTCTTGTAATGACTGTTACAGCTCAAAGCAGTTCATAACTAAGCCTTACGACACGTTTAACCATCTTACAGACCCTCGTGGATGTGTAGAATTGACCTCAACATATGGTGTATTTTTGTCATTTTTTCTACTCCGGGAAATTTTTTGCAAAATTTCCTCTTCGATTTTGTTGTTTTTAAAACTATGTTGTACATGGGAATACTGTAAGACTTTCAGCTTAGTTTCAGTTAATTTCACCAGAAACTTTTATTGTTATAAATTAATTTATTTGGGTTCAAAACAAATGATAAAATCAGTATGGTGGATCTAATACTTTACCAATGTTGATGGAAAAGATATCAGATATTCCTTAGAAAATTACCAACTAATAAACAAAGCACTTTGTTCAATTGGTATCTTAGCTTAGAAGCTAATATTGTTTGTTTAATGATATCATTATTTTAGTAAATAACTATTTTTCATGAGATAGATACTGATCAAATATAACAAAGAGTTATGTTGTGAAATCATAAATATTTTTCTCTTCTTTTTAAACCCTATCCCATTCCAATCCTGCGTCTAGTTTCTTTTTTCATTATTTATAATCTACGTAATTTACGTGAGGACGTAATATATATTTTCTTAATATTGTGTTTAGCAGTACTTGTTACATACCATAAGGATCGGAAAAAGGTGCAGATTTTGAAGCATTGCTTGAAAATTCAATACGAGTAAAACGAAAGGAGTTACAGCTAGTTTAAGTAGAACATATGATGAAAACAAGTTTTTATACACTATTTCAGGATGGCAGAGTCTGTTTGATTACTCCTGTAGTGTACATAGCCATTCTTTGACCTTCTTAAATGCTGCTGCATAAAGATAAGGCTCACTAGAATTAGGTATATAGAGGCAGAAAACAATTCAGTTCCCACCGCTCGTTCGGTCATGACTGGCCGATCAAAATCTTCACTACTGACTCTGTCACCGGTGCCACCAATGGCTATGGAAGTTATTTATTTTCATTAAAAAATGTAATGCAGTACTTTTCTTGCAGTGTCAAGCTCCATCAAGAGGATATGATAGCTATCAGTAACCTGCGTATACTCCTACACACGACACATTACCCCGTAAGGAACACGCATAGTCTTAACGTCCACGAATATTCTTGTAATGACTGTTACAGCTCAAAGCAGTTCATAACTAAGCCTTACGACACGTTTAACCATCTTACAGACCCTCGTGGATGTGTAGAATTGACCTCAACATATGGTGTATTTTTGTCATTTTTTCTACTCCGGGAAATTTTTTTTTTTTCCCTCTTCGATTTTGTTGTTTTTAAACTATGTTGTACATGGGAATACTGTAAGACTTTCAGCTTAGTTTCAGTTAATTTCACCAGAAACTTTTATTGTTATAAATGAATTTATTTGGGTTAAAACAAATGATAAAATCAGTATGGTGGATCTAATACTTTACCAATGTTGATGGAAAAGATATCAGATATTCCTTATGAAAATTACCAACTAATAAACAAAGCACTTTGTTCAATTGGTATCTTAGCTTAGAAGCTAATATTGTTTGTTTAATGATATCATTATTTTAGTAAATAACTATTTTTTCATGAGATAGATACTGATCAAATATAACAAAGAGTTATGTTGTGAAATCATAAATATTTTTCTCTTCTTTTGAACCCTATCCCATTCCAATCCTGCGTCTAGTTTCATTTCTCATTATTTATAATCTACGTCATTTACGTGAGGACGTAATATAGATTTTCTTAATATTGTGTTTATCAGTACTTGTTACATACCATAAGGATCGGAACAAATGGCGCAGATTCTGAAGCATGGCTTGAAAATTCAATACGAGTAAAACGAAAGGAGATACAGCTAGTTTAAGTAGAACATATGATGAAAACAAGTTTTTATACACTATTTCAGGATGGCAGAGTTTGTTTGATTACTCCTGTAGTGTACATAGCCATTCCTTTGACCTTCTTAAATGCTGCTGCATCAAGATAAGGCTCACTATAATTAGGTATATAGAGGCAGAAAACAATTCAATTCCCATCTCTCGTTCGGTCATGACTGGCCGATCAAAATCTTCACTACTGGCTGTCACCGGTGCCAATGGCTATGGAAGTTAGTTATTTTCATTAAAAAATGTAATGCAGTACTTTTATTGCAGTGTCAAGCTCCATCAAGAGGATATAATAGCTACCAGTAACCCACGTATACTCCTACACACAACCAGTGGCGTATGGTGGTTTCTGTCACTGGGTGTGCTGAACAGTGATTCTGTTCATAAATAACATATACCTAATTACTGTCAATTAGCTAGAAGTCAAGGGAAATGCACGTGCTCCCTCGACGTTGGCGTCAATGAAACTGAGTTAGTATAACTTGGCAACTCAACTTACTTCCGTTGTTTCATCGGTAAGAGAGTCCATGACTTAGGTTGCATTTAATCTTTATTTCTGATTGAGTGACTTAATAACATTTGGTTTCATAATAAATACTATATTATAATTTCTTCAAGTCTTAATTATGCCCATATAATGAATGGCAAAGACACTTTATACCTTCTAGCCAATATAAAATTTCAGCAGTAAAAACGAACGCAAGCAGTGTGCATTTGTAGAGCCGCACACCCAGCTCCATATTTTCAACAGTCTGCCCTCCCACTCCACCGTACGCGCTATGTTACATAATGATACAATTGATTATTGGGTGTGCAGTGCTTCTACAGAACACCTATAGTGCAAAATATTATAACAGGGCTAAAACCAATAAGAAAAATATCGTTTCCCACTTACTGCTGAATTTATTTATAACTATCATGCATTTCTCTCTCTGGCTGAGTGTGTGGCACACACCTAGCACACACTGAATATACGACCCTGCTGTAGAGTTGGAGGAGCAGCTACGGGGACCAGCTGTGCCCCGCACACAGTTAAGGCCCCCGAACAAATATTGTACTCGCCAATAGTTTAAACGTGCTTGCATTCATTCTGTTTGCTGTGGTTTTCATTGTTGCAGCCGAGGCCTCTTCCAAGTAACGCTAAAAAGACATCGATTGTATTGACATCATAGTAACGACCGAACTATACCAATCTGACAAGTTATATATATATATATATATATATATATATATATATATATATATATATATATATATATATATATATATAAATAAAAAAAAAATCCTTCATGTCCACAGGGCAGGTTTTATTTATTTTTTTTGGCAATCACCACGAGGTTATCATTTGAGTCAGCATTTCTTGAGTACATGTCGCTACCATTTGTGGCCAAATTAACAAATTTTCTTTTTCTTAAAATTTTTTTTTGTGGAATAATCTGGATTATTTGTAAGATTTTCGTGCAAAAATTAAGTTAGATGATACCACCACCGATATTAGAGCATTCAACAATATGAATTTGGATCCACCAGCTTAACTCATCAGTAGGTAGGTATAGTAGCAGCAGCATTAACAGTGCCAGAAACAACAAAACCAGTAGATACACCATCAACCCCAACACATAGTACCTCCTCTTTGAGACGGGGAGACAAACGATGGTTACAAGATGGTTGCATGTCTGACCTGGATGGTAGTAACTGGTCACGCTAACTAGCCAGCCATGCCTACTACACTACATTTGCTATGTAATAGTCGTAGCGCTGAACATTGGCTTGCAACGCCGCATAGTCTCTATCTTCTATGTGTCCTACTTGACCAGTGATTGTCTCCTCCCGCCTCCTTCCTCCTTTAGCTCTTAAGTGGCCTGGAGGGTGAGCGACCAGCCTCATGGACGGGCTGGGAAGCCTGCACGATGGCTCCAACAACAGCTTGGCCAGGGAGGTAGCGACGTTCCACGAGTTACCGGAGTGGTTGGTGAGGCTGGACCAGGCGGCTGCTCTCTTTATCATCTTCAACACAGTTATCTTCATGTTGGGCATCGGTGCCGCCACCTATTGGAAGGAGGTAACCCCTCTCTTTTGCCATGAGTTTGTGCCATTTGTGGTTCATTATCTGTCGTTGTGAAGCACCTTACCGCTTTTCTTTCTTTAGTTTTGGGAGCACCTGAGACGGCCATGGGCATGCCTCGTCGGAATGGCGTGTCAGTTTGTGCTACTACCAGCGATAGGCTTCGGTCTGTGCCTCGCCTTCCATCTGACGCCTTATGAGACTCTGGGCGTCCTTATTCTCGCTGGTAGCCCCGGCGGAGCATTTTCAAGTTTCTTCACGTTCTGGGTTGACGGCGATCTTGCTCTCAGGTTAGTGTTTCCTTAATCTTTAGATGACAGCACTGCTCATCGAGGGAATGTACATGATGATTCTAAACAAGTGTGGGGTGTGGTGCGCCAGTATCATCATGACGGCGCTGTCCTCCTTGCTGGCCTTCGGGGTGATACCATTGAACGTGTGGCTCTACTCATGGCACTGGTCGGATCAGGAGCTTCAGGTGCCTTACATCACCATTCTGATCAGCCTATTCATCGTCACGCTGCCAGTCATCGTCGGCATGGTGGTGCGCCAATTCAGCAGGCAGTGGGCTAGTTACCTCTCCAAGGTGAGCGTTAACATGAGCCACACTTCATCTTTATGATAAGGGAGAGATGAGCTTCGTTCCCATACAAGAACAATCAGCTAAATTTATTCTCCTCAAATTACCATCATCACATAAACACAAGATGTTTTGGGCAGGACAAGGATGAGGTTAAATAACAAGATAAAAAAATCATGGTGAGGCTTGTTTACTACCTTGTCCCTGCAAATAATCCACCACCATCACTTTGGTGGTTACATGCACAGTAACACAGGTGTTTCATGGTGACAGGTGTGCAGCGTGTTGGGATGGGCTGGCGCCCTCACCTGTGGGGTGCTGCTCATCCTCAGATACTGGGGCATCATTGTGCGGTCCTCCATCTACCTGGTCATCATCGCTGCACTTATACCCCTCTCAGGGTTCTTGGTGACATACATCATCGTCAAAGCCTTCTGTTTTGTATGTATTCCTGCTTGTGTAGCCATAATGCCGCCTATACACTTGACTTGATTATATGACAAACAAAACTCACTCCATGGTGGTAGTATTTGTTTTCCTCATGAACACCTTCAGAATCACAAGATCTGCTGGACGGTGGCCATTGAGACGGGTTGCCAGAACATGATGGTAGCGACCAGCATCATTCTCCTCTCCTTCACTAAACCCCAGGTGATGCTCCCACACATACCCGTCACACCAGGATATAATCCACGCACACACACACAAATAAACACATACACACAAAAAATAAATAAACACACACACACACACACACACACACATACACACGCTTAGACACACACACACACAGATATATATATATATATATATATATATATATATATATATATATATATATTTTTTTTTTGGGGGAGGCGGGGACCCTAGGCACGCTCGGGTGAGCGAGCCTAGGGTCCCAGGTTTGAATCCCCGATATTCGCTGACCACTTTTCATTCTTTGATATTACCGCCGAGTGGCCAAAGACTACCCAAATTGCTGCCATACTGTCCTCAGACGGGACTTACAACGTTATATGCATCTGAGGCTGTAGCAGCGATTAGCCTCACATGTTCTCAACATATTCAAGAGAGAACGTAAACATTTGAGGCGTCACTATAAAAATCTGATAACCTACGTCAAATAACAGGCGAGGCAAGTCCATTTGTGCCTCCATAAGCCTACTGGCGCCAATGGTTAATGATAAAAAAAAATATATATATATATATATATATATATATATATATATTATATATATATATATATATATATATATATATATATATATATATATATATATATATATATATATATATATATACATGCTCCAAAATCTAGCTAATAACTTTTGTGTTTTGTCTAGGAGAGAGGTCAGATGGTGGTGTTTCCCGTGTTGTATGGGCTGTGCCAGTTAGCCGAAGTCTTGGTGGTTACTGGACTGTTTCAGGCGTGGGTCTTTGCTCATCGCCACGACGTGAAGGAGGAAGAAATCACCTCGGTCCTGGACACTTCCCTACTCACTAGCATCCCCGTCCCCGCCCACAAACTGTCCCAGGTGAGGGTTCACTTTAGTTTAAGTGAACCAACTATAGTTTTATATACATCCGACATGATAAAGTTGTAACAATGATGCATCTCATGTGCCCAGGCAGGGACGGAGAAGATAGCAGATTACTGGACTGTGCCTGATATATGCAGCGGTCCGGGACCCCTTCCCCAACATCTCCAAACACCTGGGTACTGCATCTCGAACTATCTACCAGACATAATCTTACACACAACTAACTCTTCTTTAATAACACTCAACTGTCCTTCCCCTCCACATTCAACATTCTTAGAATGTCTTTTACTAAGAATCTCAACTAGAAATTTTTTGGGAAAAAATTAAAATAAGTAAATAAATATATATAATGGATTCCATTAAGTTGGGCGTATGGAATACGCCTGATATGTTGGAGTGGAAGGAAATTCACCAAAACATTTAAAAAAAAAAATAGGATGCAGGCTAAAGCTTTTCATCTTATGAACTCCCTCCCTATAACTTACTATCTACAAGGTCACTTGTCATGGTTACATTTCTTTTGAACTTGATAACTACATTCCTACCCTTTTGTGACGTTGCTACACAAGACTTTCTACATACTCTCACCCTTATCATGTGCAACCTACTAACGCAAAAGTTAACCATTATCTTCACTCTCATCTTTTTGTACTGGTAAGCTCTGGAACACAGTTTTATTTTTTTTCCCCCTACGACTTGAAAGGAATATAGAGATAATTCAGCAACTAAACTGGCTTTCTCTTTGGAATCTTTCCACAATATACTTTTCTTTATGAAGCAGCGACTAGGCCTTTTATTTTCTTCTTAGTCATTGGCCAGTCTTTTGTATTGTAAAAAAAATAAATAAATAAATAAAAATAAAATAAATAAAACAGAACAGGTTGAAAACTAATCTGTTAAAGGTTATGAACTTGAGTTACCTTTTCCCTATGTCAGGTACAGGAAGTACACAGACACTGTGGAATGTTATAGACCCGAGGAGATCCAAGCCTTCCTCCCCGGGAGACTAAGCACTCAGGCCTTGGAGACACCGTATCACGATTGGACTTCTGACACCCCACCCATGACGCCAAACCAGTTTACCCCTCATGACCACAACTCCACGACATACTACCCACAGGAAGACTCAATCGACCTAGACCCATGTTCTGATGGAGTATTGGAGTCTGCTCGCACCTACGACTCTGATTGCCCCTGCAGTCCTACTCTAAGCAACAAGGGTGTCCCAAACATGTTTCCTGTGACAGAGAGTGATTTCCAGAGTAACTACCCTTCAGATCAGGAGGATTCACCCCTCCCCTATGGCAGTCCTATTCCCTCTTACCACGGAAGGCCATTGGACCCTGTCATGGTAGAGCGTCAGGGAGTGGAAAGCTGCAGTTCGGCCAATCCTTCGCCTACACATCCCCAGAGCCCGGAGCCCTACGCCCGTCCCTTCGCCTTTTATCACCATAACATTCGCCTCGGCCAGACACAACAATTCAGTACGTTTGAGAGAAAATAATGACACGGATCAGAGGTAGCATGAAAGGCGATTTACGAGTATTCGTGTAACTTTGTATTTTGTATGAAAAGTGACGTTCATGAGAGTATGAAAGGCGACTTACAAATATTCATATAACTTCTTATATTGTATAAAAAATGATGTTCATGAGAGTATGGAAGGCGACTTATGAGTATTTATATAACTTCTTATATTGTATAAAAAATTATGTTCATGAGGTAGCATGAAAGGCGACTTACGAGTATTATTTATAATTTTATATATTGTATGAAGAATTACGTTCATAAGTTATCATACAATAATATGATTAATACAATTATTTTCTTTTATTTCCCATTGTACTGTATGGCCGAAACTCCTGAAATGACTGCAGAACTATTGTATCTGAAACGATAATATATATGCAGAGAACCAGACGGTTGTCCTGGGGGAAAAAGAGGGGGAAAGAGAGGGAGAGAGGGAGAGAGGGAGAGAGGGAGGGAGGGAGGGAGGGAGGGAGAGAGAGAGAGAGAGAGAGAGAGAGAGAGAGAGAGAGAGAGAGAGAGAGAGAGAGAGAGGGAGAGAGAGGGAGAGAGAGGGAGAGAGGGAGAGGGAGAGAGGGAGAGGGGGAGAGGGAGAGGGGGAGAGGGGGAGAGGGAGAGGGGGAGAGAGAGGGAGAGAGAGGGAGAGAGAGGAGAGAGAGAGAGAGAGAGAGAGAGAGAGAGAGAGAGAGAGAGAGAGAGAGACTGAGACTGACTGAGACTGACTGACTGACTTACCTGCCAGGAGGACGTGGTGAGTGCGTTGGAACTGGTCGAGACAGTGAAGGGCGGGCTCGAGGCCACAGTGCCGAAGTAGGTCTGCCGCCTTGATGAGGCCGTGGAGTGCCAGCAGGTCCTTGTAATGTGTATTTTCCTCATCACCTTTAAGTGGAAGGGAAGTACAGGGCTCAATGACCACCACCACCACCAGACACATACATAAGAACAGAAAGGTGAACATGAGTCTGATACAATGATGAAAAGGTAAATAAAGGTGTTTGATAAGGACAACTTGTATACGGGAGGGAAGGAAAGGTTCAGCGACCAACCACCTCTCTCAACACACCCACTGCTGCTGTGGCATGACAAGGCATGAGGAAAAGGAACCTCGTGAGCAAAAGGGACATTACTTTTGTGCATGCACCGGAACGTTCAGTGCTGCTCAGAAACTTTACAGCCACTGCCCACTGTGACACCCCTTCATTCGTCTCTCTCTCTCTCCCTCCACGCTACAGTGGATTATATAAGTATGTTAAGAAAAACAAATTAACAAGCATATCATGTAAATGTAGTTAAAGAAAATGAGAAGTGGTTACACTAGAGGATCACAGGCAAGACTTACTAGGCTGGCTTCGTCCCCGCCTCGTCCGGACCATTTGGTTGAGGAGAGAGCGAGTGTGGTCAGGCTGCAGCCAAGCGAACCCGTGACTGGGCCCCATCACACCATGGCTCCTAAGGGGGAACAGGAACGACTCTCCGGCAGCTACCACCATCCGTAGACACTCCTCGTACCTCTCTGGAACATGTCATGTCATTTATCAATTCTCTCTCTCTCTCTATTTCCACATATGCTTACCTTTCCACTTCAATTCTTTATTCTCGTTAATAATAAGGTACAAGTTCATGTAAAACAGCTACCTGTCCTCTCACCCCCAGCACACACCAAACCTGACTCCTACAGCTTCACCTCCACCTCACAAACCTCCAGTAACAAGCAGGACGCCTTACTCCCCTCTTAAACCTGCAATCAGGACCTTCACCCACATCCACCCAGAGGTCTCCTCACCTGTTCCTCATTCATCGAGGAACACCTTGAGGTACACCCATACTGTTCTAGCCATAAAAGCTTCCTTGGAGCAACTGAAACCTAGCCTCCGAGTTGCTCCTCTACAACTGAGTTCCCTCTGTACCCCGATTCCTCCCTTCCCTCAATAACCTGACCGCCAACTCTCCACATCTCCATGGCATACTTCTAAAAGGATCACAACTTAACTCGTTTTCCCAATAAATTAAGTTGTTGAAAGTGACAAAATTTTTGTCAATATTTCATTACTCTCAAACTTAACTAAATTAAACTATGCTAACCTTTTGCTCGCCCTGTGTGGTTGGGTAAAAGGGCAATGAAGACTCACCGTTGAGAGGCACCTCAACAATGTGGTGACGAGTGGTGCTGTGGGCTTTCCTCCTCCTCTTCCGTCCACGAGATCCCTCCACCTCATTCTCTTCGTCGGCTGACTCTTCCCTCCATCTCCTCTCCTTCTCCCTGGTGACGTCAGTTTCGCTGGCCGTTGGTGGGGTGATCTTGGATGACTGCTCGCTCACGCTGGTTGATGGTCGAGTTTGATGAGTTGATGTTTGGATGACACTGGATGACAAATGGACATCTGTGGCTGATGGATGGGTCCCAGTAATAGCTGGCTGGGTTTCACTTAACGATGGTTGGGTTTTACTAAAAGCTGGATGAGTCCCACCAACAGCTGTTTGGATCCCATAAATCGCTGGCTGAGTCCCACTAGCCCATGGCTGGGTCCCACTAACCACCAACTGTGTCACACTACTGACTGGCTGGAATCCACTAATCGCTGGCTTAGTCCTACTAACACCTGACTGGGTCCCACTATTTACTGGCTTGATTCCACTAACTGCTGGCTGGATTCCACTAACTGCTGGCTGGATTCCACCAACTGCTGGCTGGATCCAATTAACTGATGACGATGGGTGAAACCTATTGGGTGAAAGATGAGGACCTGCTACCCTCATATCACCGCCATGGTGTTGTTGGTCAAGGCCTACCACCATACTGCTACCCGTGGGTGCAGCAACAGGTACACGCCTTTCATGAGCCTCTTTCCCGCAGTGAATACTCTCCATGAAGTTCTGAAGGGTGTGGCTGAACTCCCTGGGGCACCGACTACCACCCTGTTGGGGCTGTGCGACACTTGACTCAGCATGTAGTTGGTCAATCTTCATCGATACTTGCCTAACAAAGTTGTTGACAGATGGCAGGGGACTTGGCTGGGGATCTGGCCCAGCTGGGGCGTTGTTCATGACCTTAATGTTGATCCCCGGTGGTGGTGTCAGTGCATGGTCAACCTCTCCAGCTGTGCCACACTCCCCACTTCCCTGCGTCAGGTGTTTGCTTCCTTTGGTTTCCATCGTAGAGGGAATGTCGTTATGTTTAAAATCTAAATCCTCGCACACATCTACAGGAACTGCACTGCCTCTGCCTTCAGGTCCAAAACTCACGCAAAGTTCCTCCTCCTGCAGGTACGTCCTGGTACTGCCACTTGAAGGAGGATTACCAATTTCCTTCTCGTCTAGCTTGTCTCCTCGACCTAGTGTTTCTCTGTTGTGAACTTCTGTCTCCACTACCACATCCTTCCGTGGACACTCTAAGCCCTCCTTGACCTCCTCCATGTTCGATTTCATATCTCCTTCCACCCTGAGTGGCTTGTATGCATTAAGCTCTTCTTCCCTCATTCCTTCTGCCTTGTTTGCTTTGTCTGCAATTTCATTTTGCTTTTCCCCACCTAACTGCTTTGAGTCATCATCACTTAGTGGGGCTTCACATTGAACTTTGGGCTGTGGCAGCTTGAACTGTATATCATTTTGGTCCTTGATCTCTGCGTCTGCACTGTGGTGAACTTCTGCAACGCACTGTATAATTGTAAACCCCGTACTCTCTTCCTTCCCCTTCCTCCCATTGTATGATCTTTGGTTACCAGCGTGAGTGAGTTCTTCAGGTTCAACAGGCAGTGCATCCAATGGATTATTTACTCCAAGTTTTTCCTCATGCCTGGCTTTCATCCTTCTCTCTCCCATAAGCCTTAGCTCTTCCACAAGGCCTTTAAATGCATCCATATGTCGTTGGCGACATAGGGAGGCTGAGTCCAAGGGAATTGGCGATACATTTTGCGTCTGGAAGTCACCCTGATCAACACTGGATCGAGATTCTGAATCAATGGAGACACAGGAGGCGGCATTAAGATGAGTTTGAGGGTAGGTTAGTGGGTGTGTCAGTTGTCCTCTCAATCTCAGAGCAACGAGGCGTTCCGCAAGGTGGGATATGCTGGTGCCGTTACTGTTTGCATTCCTCTTGGTGGCCAACTCGACCTGCCCTACACAGCCACCATCGTCCTCATTACCACTGAATTCTGAGCTTTTTACTACATAATTTTCAGGTCCTTGGGTCTTTACTTCAGGTGCTCGTTCATATAGTATTCTCTCCTCTACTACAGATACACTTTCAAGAATGACACTTTTCTCCTCTTCTGGTACTCGTTCAGGGTTTTCTCTTTTGTCTTCTACTCCATGTATCCGATCAGGGGTAACATTTTCCTCTTCTGTTCCAGGTACTTTTTCAAAGGTGATCCTTTCTTCCTCTTCTAGTACTCGTTCAGGAATCCCTCTTTTCTCTGGTACTTTAGGGACAAGTTGAGGCTTCGTTTTTCTCTCTTCTTTCTCATGCATTAAGGCGACCAGTGTGGTGTTTTCCATCTTTGCGTTAGAATTATTGTCTTGGGTTAAAATTTTGATGTTTTCATCGTTGATATTGCCAGTGTCATGATTTTCTTCAGGGGCTTCACTTAACGTTTGATGAAGCTCAGTGTTTGTTTTTAACATTGCTTTAATTATACATTCACTACCTTTAATTGCCTCACACAAGATTTCGTCTCTAGTGGACAGACTCTCGTTCACTTTCTCAGTGTCTTGAATGATTTTTTTATACGTTTTACTTGTATAAAGGAGTGGGATGCGTGTTGCATTAATTTCTTCTGTTTTGTTGGTTTCACCACTTATTGGATCATTTATCGCACGATTCTGAAACATTTTTGATTCATCTACAAATGACACTGATATCTGATTTGCTTCCTCCTTGCATGCAGTCTCTTTCATCTCTCTTACTTGAATCTCTTCACCATGACCTTCATTTCCTTGAGGTACTCTACCAGACTTCCCATGTATCTCACGAGTTTCCTCCCATTCCACGTTGGCCTGTTGTTTGTCTTGGAGGTCAATACATTCCTCTAAACTTACGGTAGCATTTAAAGTTTCAATTTTCGCTACCTGGTGTTCATTCCTCTCACATGCATTTCTTATTTCCTTTGGACTGCCAATGGTGGTGGGCGGTGAGTGTCGTGGTGAGTTGGCACAGAGGTGCAAGGGGAAGTTCGGTGATGCAGGAGAGCAAATGGAATGTTGGGGAAGCACCTGAGTCTCGTCACTCTTTTCTCTTGGGACAACATTCTCCTCTTCTCGCTCTGTAGATCTGGGTACTCGCATCGCCACAACCAGCTGCCCATCACTCACAAAGAGGGTGCAGGAAGGATCCACCACCTCCAAACAGTCCTCATCACTACCACTATGTCCTCCCCACATCCTCTCTTGCTCCTGCACTTCCTTGAGTTTTGCTGATCTTTTCTTCTTTTTACCCTTCGTCTCCATCTTTAGCTTCCTTTTCTTCTCTGAATAATTGATAGGAGTTATGGAGTCTTGCATTGTCTTGTCATTTTCCACCAGAGTCCTGATGTTACCTGTGTTCTCTTCTTTGGTGCTCCCTAGAGGGCTGCTATCTATCTCGCCAACCACTGCACTGTTTGGGTCCCCTGGCGTGGTAGGATCTATGCTTGCCTTCCTTGTCACACCAGCGTCATCTGAGGTATTGGTAATGGAGGTGTTGTTGGTGTAAGGCGGGCTTGTAGGTGACACAGCAGGTGGTTCATTTCCCTCATGTGGTGCTTTTTCTTCAGTGCTCTCGGACCGAGTCACTTTTTGAAACACTGCCTCCATGACTTTGTTTTCCTCGATTGTCATGGCATTATTTTTACCCTTCTCTGACATGACCCCATCCTCCCCCTTTGTGTGCAACTGATCATTTTTAATCTGCTTGATGTTATCCTCCTTTGTGACCTCAGTGTTCTTGCCATGGGCATTATTCACTGGTGCAGCCTCGTTCATCTTGTCACTTCCTGGTATCATTTCATTACTTGTCGGCTGTGTCTCTTTGTCACTTTGCACATCTTGTTGGGGAGTAGTATCACTGTTTGACTTCTCTTCTGTTTCTGGATGGTTCATGATGACATGCTGGACTGCATCACTTTGCTTTTCTTCAGTCGTTGAATTCATATACTGCTCTGCACAAGGCAGTGTGACCACCTCAAGATTATCAATGACTGAGGTGATGGTGCTTTCCGTCTGGTCGTGGGACGCAGCAGTACCTGCATAGAAGGTAGAGGAGAGGACCTCCTCTGTACTCCCACTACTACTCGTACTGGTGGCCATATTCTCAAAATCGTCATCCATCCATTCGTCCAAGTTCATGTCATCAAAAATGATGGTTGAGATGTCACTGAGGTTGTCTTCTACCCTGTTGTTATCCTCACAGCAAGACTTTGTGGGCGGCTGGGAGTCGGTCAGGTCTGGCAGCTCATCATCATCACTAGTCAGTGTTTTACTTGAACTTGTGTTAGACTTGGATGAAGGCTGAGGTGGGGCCTTGTGTAATCTTGCTTGTGTAGAGGTAGCTACAATTTGGGAGGAATGTGGCTCCCTGTTAGGCATCCTCCTGCTGTCTTGTATTCTGCTATGCACTTCGGGGGAAGAGTCGCTAGAAATTTCAATCAAGTCCACTTCACTGTCAGACATGAGGTGCAAGTCATCATCTTCAGTACACATGGCACTTTTTATTGTTCGTCCAGGATTGCCTGTTTTATGGTCCTGAGGGACGGTGAACACCAAGGGTTCTCTGTGGAAGCGGGTGGTGGGTTGGTGCAGCAACACGCTGGAATGCTGCTGTGATGCCTGGGAAAGAGTCGTCTGATGCCCCATAAAAGGAGAGTATGAGAAGTGACCTTGGTTGGGGTGTGCAGCATGGATGATGGGAGGGCGATCCTGCTGTTTCAGGGTGACTGAGGTGTGACTTTGGGAAAGGCTCCCTCCATCACTTGAAAGGGTTTGAGTCTTATGGCTTATGGGATTCGTGGTGTGAAGTGATGTAGAGGATGAGGGCATGACGGTGATGGGCAAGGTGCAGGAGGTGCCATCGGTGGACAGACGGTACAGGTGGTAGGTGGTGCGAGGTGGCGACACCTTCTCGATGTCGACCCATTCATCCTCCTCATCCTGAACCTGTCTACTCCCACGTCTTTGGACGCTGCCCCCCCGAAACAGTGGCCAGACAGGCCTTACTCTCCTCTGCAAGCAAAGATTTCCATTAGCAAATACACACCAGAAATAACCAAAGCATTTACTGGACAACAATAACCTGACATAATCAATCAAGCACCAGCAATCATTACATGTCACCTTCATCCTGGCCTAATAATTAACCTAAATTAATTATGCATATAACTGAATAGAAATACCGACACGACTCACTGGGGCTACATCCCTGGGCGGGGAGACAGGGAGTGGAGGTGGGCGACGGATAGGGCGTTGTTGTTGAGAATAGGGTTGGCGGGGGAAGGATCCTCTCCCAGACTGGACAAACTGTGAACGCATCTCCTGGATCCCTTTCACGAAAGTATCTTCTTCCTCCCAGTGCCTAAGGGAAAAGACATGTCAGGGGTAAAACTAAATCTCAATTAAATAATCCCCACAAACTAGGTAGCTAGAGACCATATAGTTCAGCGAGGGTTAATGAGTGCTAACTTTCTTACCAAGAAGCTGCCGTCAGGCGGGATCGAACTCGCTACCTTAAGGCTGAGCCGAGTACTGTATCATGGAGACACCCTGCCCCCAAAACTAAAGGGTCGAAGTTAATGTCTATATCACAAAAAGGGCTTAGAGGGGAGGAGAGGGCTTCTGGTTTAGTAAGCAAAATTTATGTGAATCATTTAAGTAGAGAAAACCCATGTTTCCAGTGGTGCTTGACCAACCTTGAGTTGATCCACGTGAGAGGCTGAGGTGTGGGCAGGGAGGGCTCAGCAACATGCACTGTGGGTCTGACGGGCTGTGTGGGGACGACCCGGCTGCCATGTCTGTTAATAGCACACAGAAATTGAGTAATACGCGATGCACGAAACTAGTGTCTGTCTGCTTCTACCTGCATCTACCTGCAGAGAGCACTTCCTGCTGGTGTAGTGTGTCTACTGCTTCATGAAGACTCTCAGTCATGAATAGTAGATGAAGATCTCTTGTAATCTCGCTCCCATAAATGTCTTAAGGTTTTACTCATGAGATAAAGAAAACTATGTCTACACAATAGTAATAATAATAATAATAATCCATCTATCTATATACCAGTCTGTTATCCCCCTAAAGGGGGTAACCAAGACAAGGCACGCATATACACACATACATATACACTCCTCTCACTTAGCCCCTAGGCTCCCATAGGAGAAGAGAAATACAACCTGCCCAAACACTGCATGTCATTTCACACACGCAAATGGCTAGGACGGGGGTCGTACCCACAACAGGGTCCTGAGGTTAACCCTGCCACTTCATTTTCAACTTATGCCTTCTCCCTCCTCGCACCTGATATGATCCAAGGGTCATACCAGATCCGCGAGAACCTCCTCCAAGGGTATTAAATAATATTAATAATATTAATAATAATAATAATAATAATAATAATAATAATAATAATAATAACAATAATAATAACAATAACAATAATAATAATAATAATAATAATAATAATAATAATAATAATAATAATAATAAATTGAACAAAAGACATACCGATGGAGACTCTGTTAACTGTGTTATATTTCCATCAATATCGGTGGTTATATCAGGCATTTCTTTCTACATCAGATTTCCTAATAACACTTGAGTGCCTACATTTCTCATCCATCATGTAAGGCATCTCTCCTAATTGTGAAACTCGGCGCTACAAACGTTCCATATCTACACACAGGTAACGTGGTTGTTAGTGATACAGGGGCGTGATCATTAGGTTAAGAGTACTTTTTTTTTTTTTTTAATTCAACTAAAACTACTGTGTTACTTACAATGTTTGGTGTCTGACTCAGATAACCACTCCTTACCATTAGGATAAGTCTTATTACTCAAAAATACTTTCCTTGTATTTCTAGAATACTAAGCACTAATATTTTTCATTCCATTGTTTGGTAATAACTAATAAATGTAATGCCAGAATAGTAAAGATTAAAATGTAGAAGGATGCATATCTGTCAGTAAGTCATGGTCAGTGAAGATTAGATATCAAAGACGAATGAGTCCCCATCTCCCCTTCCTTATCTCCCTTCACCTGCTAGCTCTGCCACATATCTAGATAGCGGCTTCTTAAATCACCTCAACCACTTCCCGCTTCAATAAACCAGGTCATATACAACTCTTAATGTCAGTCTCCTCTTACATAACATCGTAGTTAAAAATCTACTTCAAGACTATTCTTTGAGTATATATGCCGCACGCAATAAAAAAAAAGTATCATAATTTTTAAAGTGTTTTTGCGAGATCGAATGTATGCCCAATTACTTCATTACTTATTGATAAAATCCTTACAGCTCATCGTTAACCTTTTTTACAATTGTTCACCGTTGAGTTCCCGCACACTCCCCTGCCTATTGCCAGACCTTAAAGGCCTAATAAATACATTTAAAAAAATCATTGAAGTTGATCTAGCAGTATCCTTTTAACATGTTATAACCTACATTCCCAAGCCATCACTTAACTATATGAAGAGGATCTCTCTCTCTCCCTCTCTCTCTCTCTCTCTCTCTCTCTCTCTCTCTCTCTCTCTCTATATATATATATATATATATATATATATATATATATATATATATATATATATATATATATATATATACATACATACCTGGTGGTGGAGTGTGGCGTCATGGGGTCAGTAGCGATGGTGGTGGTAGTGGTTGAGGTGATGGTGGTGGTGGTTGGAGGAGGGAAGCGGGCTGCACGGCGAACCTCGGCGGCATACCTGATGGCGGCCTCCTCGAAACGACTCCTCACCAAACAGTTTAGCTTGAAGGGCCTCATAAACCATTTCTTCCTATTGGTTCCGATGGCTGACGTCACCTGCCCTGTCCGCCCACACACAACCCCTAGGGGCGTGGGCTGACAAGCTGCTGACGTATTGCCCTCCGTGGCTGCTGAAGTTGGTTGACAGTGGCAAAGACGGGAAGGAATGGCTGTTGGCTGTTCCTCGGAGTTTAAACGCTGTTAGATGACCAACTATTCAAAAAGAGATAACATGACAAGAGAGAGAGAGAGAGAGAGAGAGAGAGAGAGAGAGAGAGAGAGAGAGAGAGAGAGAGAGAGAGAGAGAGAGAGAGAGAGAGAGAGATTAATTTCCTTTAATTTTTCTTACATCATTTCTTGGTGTGTACTCTTGAAGATGACTGTCTAGGTTCCATATACTGTTATTGCTTATTCAAGCGTTGGTCTTATAAATGAGGTAATGATATTTACCATTTCATACATTATGTATTACCTCATATTGGTCTTTTGTATTTTGGCATCATCAGCAAACTATTTTATACCTACCTACAGTCTTTGACGCCTCGTTCCCTCAAGGAACATCCCCCTAAGGGGATGGCAACGGCACAAGAGCCTCCCCCTTTATCAGCAACTCTTTCACGCATGTATTATTTAATCCTCTCCTTCTATCTTACAACTGGCCTTCCTCTCCTCCTAAGACACCCCAGTTTCATTAACATACACTTTATTCATAAACTCTTCACTCTTTTTTCTCTCAATATGACTAAACCACGTCAACGTATTTTTTCACCCATTCCATTACACCACACTTAACTTTATTTGCACAAGGTCCAATGCCTTTCATACACACTTACATTGCTCTCACTCTCCCATCTTGTCACACGGCACATGCTCCTCTCAGATAACTCATTTCCACAGCATGCACTCTTGACTTATGTGCCCTATTCCATGTCCAAGTCTCTGATCAATACGTCAATGTTGGCAGGAGTATAATGTTCATCATATCTCTCTTTATCTCATGGACACATTTCTTCCTCTCTTGCAAGTGATCCTATGACACACCAGCCTTTCACAGCTCTCCTATTTCTCCTTCCATCTCTCCATGTTTGCATAGCACTGTTTCCAACAATTTAAACTCTTTCACTTCCTCTATTTTATCTCCTAGAACTACCTCACACCTTCCTACTGCTGGCACATTCACCTTATAAGGTGTATCATAGTCAATCACTTCTACTTACCTTCCTTCAAAAACCATCACCTTACTTTTCCCAGCACTCACTTTAGGCTTCGTTCTAGTACATACACTATATACAATTTATCCACCACTCTCTGAAGTTCCTATTAATTCTCTGCAAACAGGCATGCCACCACTGCCCGACCCATTTCATTCATCTTCAGTCTTAAATCTACATTCCCCACTTTAGCTTTAATTTCTTTCATACACCCATCCATAAAAATATTAAACAGCCATGGCGACATAACACATCCTTGTCTCACTCTCACTTCTCCATCTACCCTCACACATGCACTTGTATCCCTATAAAATGTCTTAATTCCTCCCAGTAACTTTCCTCCAACACCAAAATTTTTCAGAACGTGACTGGCACTATCAGCAAACATATTCACACACACACACACACACACACACTCACACGAGTGTAGCCCAGGCCCTGTATACTACAACTAGGTAAATACACACACCCACACGGACTGTAGGAAACATTTAAATGTAGTATATTTGCAAAATTCCATGGCGTGGCTAATCATTTTACCTTATTAAGTCTGGCAGAGTGGGCAGCCTATATAGCTTATGCATTTGCTTTATAAAGTTTAAGTTATCCTAGTCATAGCGGTAAATTCTCCAGTGTTTATAACCTGTTCGAGCCCCATAAATAAGGTAACTTTTTACATCTTCACCATAATGCCCCTGGATCTAAATAACACACTTATCGTATAGATTTTGATCCATTTAAAATTTTAATATTAATTTCCGTCGAAAATGGATATATTGTAAAATATCCCCCAACAAGCATTGGGAACTTGCATGGTTAGGTAAGACAAAATAGTGATTAACGCAAGTACCAGAATCACCAACATAACCTTACAATTCCCTATTTACGAACACGCAAAACACTGAAGGTCACACACAATCAAACGAACACACGCTTCTTCCTGAGGTAGAAACTACTATCCTAGTGTATCTAGTTTGCCTAACCTTACCTAAAGTAACTTATATGTAGTAACCTTACTTAACCTAACCTATCCTTTACGTTTGCAAGGTAGGGTTAGGCAAGCTCCTCTATGTTTCCATTAGATGATGCTGGGCAGTTGGGAGCATGGCACTTGCATAATAAATTTATATATAATTTGGAAGATAAAGAAGAAAAAAAACTTACTTTAGGTAAGGTTAGGCAAACTAGATACACTAGGATAGGCAGATTAGATAAGTTAGTGCAGCCAATCACGAGGCGAGACTGCTCGCGCATGCTCAGTGTGTGCGGGTAAATAGCTGCTTGCAGGCCCTTACGCCTCTTACCTGGCGTGTGGCTACGAAATAAATGGCGTAAACACCTCACCCAACCTCCAATTTTTGTTCATAGAAAACATTTGATATTTTCTAAATCAACCTAACCTAACCTAACCTAAATTAACCTTAACCTATATAGACAAATAACAGAACCTTGTTCAAACCAAACGAAACTTTACCTTATTTTCTAACAGAAGGTCCAGCCTCTTCCTCGTTGTCCTCTCTCAGGAAGTGAATTGACAATTACGGCGCTTTTATGATCAGGAAAATGTTTGTGTACCGCCACAACCAGTGATCTATAAATGTACAGTCTTTGACACTTGGGGCACCTCACATTCACAGCAAGAACACCGTGAGATTTAAGGAAGTCCATAGCAACATCGTTCAAAGTCAGAAAATTCCGCTATTCCTTCGATGAAAGAGTCGCACTGATTGGCGCCAAGTGATTTCAAGTCTGACGACTGACTCTACTCGACCCAAAACGTAAAGTGATGTGATTGGCTATAACGCACTTACCACGCAGGCGCACTTCAATTCAAGTCATGGTTCCAAACATTGGTTCCAGTGTCCAAACCCATGATGATAGTGTGCTTTTTATTTGTTTCAACCACCTGTGGTAGAAACTAGGACAGAATCACGGGTGTATCTCAGAGACGTGATCATAAAAAAAAAAACCATTGAATATCTCAGAAATTAGGGATTTGCGACAGAAGTGTAATTAGGAAACCTCAGAATTCATCAGGTAATGTAAAAATATAACATTAAATTCTTTAGAGCATTATAGTAAAGATATAAATTAATACCACATAATCCTTCTAATAACACGGCGTCACTTGTTGCTATACTTATTATATAAAGTAGTAGGTAAATACCACTAGCTATGTATGTCTACAAATAGTACGCTGCGTCAGTAACATATTTCATTGTTGGACCGCTGGTAACTTAAGGCCTCTTCTATTTGTTCCCAATAATCTATTCCGGATTCTGCTCTGAATCCGAATCCGTTTTGGATTCGGTGGGTACAAATAGAACATCAGAATCTGTTTTGGATTCGCTGGATCAAAACAATAACAATGAGAGGCCAGTCGCTGCCCAGCCGTCACACTAGTCACTTCTCCGAGGAAGTGTTGAGTTAATGCTTTCATTACCTGATGCATTTAGGGCGACAACGGCACCCATAATTATCAGCAACCTGCTTATTGTACAATAAAAAAAATTATATAACTAAATGTGTTATTGAAAACCCCATTAGATTCTTGAAAAGTAGATTCAGGTCTAATGAGCCGCGAGGTTAATACAAAGTGTCTTGGGTTAAAATAGTGCACATGCTGATTCTTTCATTATATTTCTGATATTGTTTGATAGTCTATAATTAAGACATTTTATTCCTGCCTTTAATAAGTGCCTTATTACCTGGTTATGACTTGAATTCTTTCAAAAGAGGAGTGTCAAGACACCTTTGTTAACTAGACCTCCACCCCTTGCTTCTATTTCTCCTACTGTCGTCTTTACAGGATGGCGACAAGAGGGATTTTATTTAACGTATTTTTGTTGTCCCTTAGCCAGTACCTTTTCAATGTATAAAAAATATATACTATATATAAACTTTTTTGTATTTCTTTACAAATACTGCTCCACCTCTACTATAAATATGAAGTCGTACATACTATACATAGTGTACTCAACATATCTGTGAAGGTTTCAGGCGGTGGTCACCATTATTTACCTCGCAAAACGTCTTTGAAGTTAGGTTAGGTTAGGTTAAGTTTTGGTTATGTTAAGGTTGTTAGGTTAGGTTACGGTTATGTTATGGTTAGGTTAGGTTCGGTTCAGTTAAGTTCGATTATATAAGATTTTTACATTTTATTACCTAAAAGTTAGGATTCGCAACTTAGATTTGTTCTGGGTTTGGGTAATAAAATGTAAAAATGCTATATAACCGAACCTAACCTAACTTAACATAACCGCAATCTAACCTAACAACCTTAACCTAACCATAACTTAACATAACCTAACTAACTTCAAAGACGTTTTGCGAGTTAAATAATGGTGAGCACCGCCTGAAACTTTCACAGATGTGTTAAGTACAGTATGTATAGTAATTAAGACTTCATATTTATAATAAAGAGGTGGAGCAGTAGTTGTATAGAAATACCCCTTATTTTTATATAT
This sequence comes from Metacarcinus magister, assembly GCA_029783475.1. NCBI lineage: Eukaryota > Metazoa > Arthropoda > Malacostraca > Decapoda > Cancridae > Metacarcinus > Metacarcinus magister. The sequence continues at coordinate 7,615,102 of JAPQNM010000020.1, forward strand.
GTCTAACCTGTGGCGCCAATAGGCTTACCCTGGTTAGGTTAGATTTGGGTAAAACTTCACTTTCACACCCGCCCAAAAAACCTTACATTCCCACATGTCCTCATGTTTATTGGGAGATGGGGAATGTGGATATCTTATTAACTATTTATTTGCGACGGTAATGAGTGTCAGAATCGTTTGTGTATATCAATGTAAAACTCCCGAGTAGAGCTTCCCCTTAACCAAAAAAAACGTTGGGGATATCTTATTTAACTGTTTATTTGCTACGGTTATACATATTTTTGTACCTACACTAGCATTTATGCAACATTTTTTTACCATTTAATCTCTTCCACGCACATGTAAGTTGTTTTCTTGGGAGTATATATATCAAAATTAAAAGAAAACAAATAATCCGGTTAGAGGCTGCCGTTATATTTCCTTTCTTTCTGGTATTCATCACCATTATTATACAATTTTAAGCCTACAGTAGTATTTCTGCACCTTTTCTTTACCACTAATGATAACAACGAAAATTATTTCTTTGACTATAACATTGCCTATTCCTTTTCATTCCCGCCCATGGAAGGTAGTATAAAAAAAGAAAAACACAAGAAAAAAAACCAAATGAATATAACATTGAATATTTAATTTTTTCTTTGTCATTGTACAAACTTGGCTAGACCTTCGCACCCAGAGGTTCCAACAGCTTCTTAAAGTGGTCAATGCCTCCATATGTATTGCCCTGTTTTTTTTTTCCCTGAGGGATGACCATGATAGATCTTCACTTGCATCTCTTAATGCATAGTTGCACATAATGAGTCTTCTTTCAAATAAAAAGATAATTAAATAATCCCCCCCGAACAATAGATCATATAGCTCTGCTGGGTCAACGGGAGGGCGCAAACCCTCTCACCAAGTTGTCATGAGACAGGATCGAACTCACAACCTTTAGGCCATGAGCGGAGAACTTTTCTTTCCATTGCTGGCAGCTGGCAAAGCTAGCGCAGTGTTCTTTCAAAAGAAAACTAGCCCATAGAATTGTCAAAGTAAAAATTACGAAAACATTGTTGTGCAGTAGCCTCCCGCTATTACATTCCCTTTGAGTATAATAACGGTGCGCACCAATTTTTTTTTTCTTCTATATCATTAACCGTTGACACCAGTAGGCATATGGACTTGTCTCGCCTGTTATTTGGTGTAGGTTTTATAATTTTTTTTAGTGACGCCTAGAATGATTAAGTTTTCTCTTGAAGGTAAGGATAGTATTTAATGTTAAACCTTTCCCAATTATTTAAGTTTCCCTATGCATTAGCAATCCTCACACCATGGTTAAGCCTCATTGGTTAAGATACTGCCACTAAAAAAGCCACAAAAATTTTTAACATTTATTGGAATAAGACAGAATCAGGAAGACCAATATAAAATATGCCATATTCACACCATTAAAATCAAGTAGAAAAATAATATGCGTCACATTCCCTTGTTGGCAGTTTCACAAAAGGTGGAACTACAAAGGACTTGTGGGTGGATTTATTCCAAGCATAATAGTACTATAAAGTATGAGTCATGGTAATGAGTAACACATTTTCAAGCATGGCAAAATAGAAACAAGGAAACTCAATCCCACAAGGGTGTGGGTTGGTTGGCTAAAATATTACAAAATACAAATGAAAGGAAACTTAGGTATTGTAGTAAGATGGTTAAAACAAGGACAAAATGAGTATAAATCGAGAAAGGCAACCTGATTCAGGGAATGACAACAAAACTTGAATCCTTGTATAATATCAAGAATTTATCCATATATTAAATTTTAGCTACATGATTCTGTTGGCAGGATCCCTTATTATAATACAGTTAATCCTGTATGTGTACATGGCACCTCATCACTTACCATACTAATAAGCATTAAATGTACTTAATTCTACCTTGTAGGTCATACATAATATATCAACAATTATGGTGCTTTATATAAAAATGAAAACAATTTTCTCGCATGTATCTCTTTCAAGTTATTGTGATATATAGATATATAGGGATATGTTTTATAAAACTATGTGCCATAGAGACCGTGTAAAGCTAAGCCCATCAACTGATGATTCAAGTTATAAGTTAATAATCAAGCCATAATAGTTGTTATTTGTGTAAGTAATATATAAATATATATATGTACAAATATTGTGGTTAAAATGTGTGCTATGTTTAGACTTGGAAGTCTTGGGGCCGCAGTGCATCAGGGTCCCAAGCCCTTATGTTAGCCAGTGCCTTGTTTAGCTTGTTGCACCAGGACAACCGCTCCTCTTTACTGTCTGAAGACAACAGCATTCTGAAAATCATTAAGTATGAAAACTCTCTTCTGGAGAGAATGGGAGGAAGTGAGATAATAAAGAAGATATACAAAGATGGAGTGGATGCTGTGGGTGTGAGAGGAAGGTCCCCTATAAAACGGGAGGACAGAGTATTAGAATGACTGAAAGAGGAAGGATGGAAGGTTGAGTGTGGAGTACATGGTAAGGAACAAGCGGAAACGAGATTTGCAATGAATGGATGACAGATTAAATTATGTAGATTAGAATTCTTAATGTGCACACCACACCTTGAATGCTGCAAACATAAAGAATTAAGTGATGGTTGAATATTAAGGAATTTCCATTGAAGCCTCTTTGTGATGCTTAGAGCTACAATTCAAAATTGTATAAACACAATACAAGTTTAATACACGCATTACATTAACCTAATTCACAGGAATAGGGATTGAGTGTAGATAATACTTTGGTCTGAGGAATGCTGTAAACTAACCATGTACACCTACTTTGTGATAAGTGAAGATCCTTTCACTTCCTGTACCAAGTTTGTCACATCCCTTGGGTGTGCAGGTCGCAGAAGTGTGAGCTGGAAAGTGTGTTGTCGGGCACAGACATCACGAGACACCAGTTCAACGCGTCGAGTAGTGCAAGCACGGAGGTCCAGTTGCCCCGATGCCTCCTGAAGATGACAGTAAATGCTTACTTTAGTATAAATTTCTTTAAAATGACATACCATTGAGTTAAGTACACATAATTATTCACTATTCATTTTCTATTGTTTCAAGGTTCAATATGTAGTCTCACTAAATAAATAGGTGGTGGTTCATGGAAAATTAGATCCTAAAGATGCATGAGGCATAGACTTAAGGTTCTGATATTATTGAAGACAAGAAAAGGACCCACCTTCTTGGTTTCATCATCAGGGTACCTCCAGTAGCGGAGGTGCATCCCACTCAACACACACCATCGCCTATTCCATGCTCCATAGCCACCAACATCCTCAAACATGGTGAGGAAGCCACGCTCTGTGATGCCTCCCTCAAAGCTACAGTTCACATGCATCAGCAGGTGTCCATCAAGCGGGGAAGAAAATGGCACCTGCAAGTCAATGCCACAAAAGTCAACGCAGATTTTATACTGATAGCATGTATGTCCTATTGTATATTCATAATTAAACTTTCCCCAAACATGTGGCATAGTATCCAAGAAATCCAAACCAAACGAGAAAACTTCACATAATACTCCAACACACACTTTTCAGCTTGACCAGCTAACTTTTTCATAACACCAGTTCTCCTTTGCACCTCCTCATTCCTTACTCGGTCCATACGTGTTACTCCAAACATACTCCTCAGATATCTCATCTTCATTACATTTAAACTTTTCTTGTTACTCCCATACAGTGCACTTCGCACAGCTATTCTTCTTTACATTCATTCCCATCGCTTCGCAATTAAACACTTTACTCATTCCTCCCAATGCAAAATTAACTTAACATAACTTGGCACACATATGTGCTAGGACACTGATTGCAACAAAAAGGCAACAAGTATACTTTCATATTCATATCAAACCTTTTCTAGAGTCCAAGCATTTTTAGTAAGAGTAGAAATGTTGAGGTGAGTGAAGCCAACCAGTTGGAAGGCTGATGTGCGGACAGCAAATGGTCCGCCAGGAGACTGGATGGATGGGGAAGCTGTTCGAGACTCATGTTTGTGCAGCTTCTTTAAGGGAGTCAGCTTCATTCGGCTCTGTTCCTGTGAACATTAAACAGATTTTACACATACAAATAGGTCATAGTAGCCATACATGATCATTCTGAATAATGTTTTTTTTATTAATTTATTTATAATCTATCTATATACCAGCCTGTTAATCCCCTAAAGGCAGTAGTCAATACATAGCATGCATACACACATACTTATACACTCCCCTCACTTAGCCCTGGCTCTCCTACATAAAGACACTTATTTATAATCTATCTATCTATATACCTGGCTTATATCCCCCTTAAAAAGGGGTAGCCAATACAAGACGTTTAGGGTTCCGGGAGTATTACTCTCCTCTTTCCTTATGTGCCTTGTATTTTCATAAAAACGAATAGAGGAGGGGCTTCCTGGGACCCCTCGCTCTGTACCTTTGGGTCACCTTTTACGACCTGCAGCCCCCATCACAGGACTAATTATTTAAAATACATAATAATAATAATGAAGCAACATGATGGTAAAAATAATGTTTTCTGATTTACCTTTTTCATATTAATTTGGCGAGGCTCATGGGTACAGAGAGCATATACTTCAAGAGTGATGTTAAAGTCTGAGGTAAGGTGATGGAGAGCCATGAGGTTTGGGAAAGTGACTGCTCCCTCCACTACACATTCTGGTGTTGTCATCAGCTGGGAGGAGATTACCTGTTCCCTATGCTTCACCAACACTATCAGATGATACAAGTCATCACCTGAAATGGGAGAGAAATATGAGGTATCCCAAAGGGTACATGGTTAACTTTGCACAATTTAACCAGACACTAATCTATAAGAATGTCTATCTTTATAATTACCTTACATACCGTTTGAAGGGGGATAGCTGAAACAAAGTATCTACATAGGGGTCAGAGAGGATGTAATCTCACCTCCACCCCTCTCATAGGAAGAGGCCCCCATCTTCCTTGCTCCGGCTCTTTCGGTTTCCTTTTATAACTAACACAGGGAATACGGTGGCCACTGATGTATGTCTAGGTCAGTTTCTCCTACCACAACATATGAAACTATCTATGTACCAGGCTGTTATCCTCAAAAAGGGGGGTAACCAAGATAAGGCACACATATACACTCCTAGACCCCCATAGGAGATGAAAAGTACACCCTGCCCATTACTGGGAGTGAGGTTAGTCACACAAATAGGGCTGAGGGCAGGGGTCACATCCACAACAGTCCCTAGGTTTCTATCATGCACAATCATCCTTCTTTCATTCAACACTCTTTGCACGCTGTCCATCTAAAACATTCGTGGCTTTCGTCTCAATTTCACACCTGTCACATCAGATCTTACTATTCTCTTCACCAACTGGTCCTCTTCCAATCTCTCCATGTGTCCAAATCATCTTAACACACTGCTCTGCTCAACCAGCCAATTCCCTCGTAACACCAGTTCTCCCTCAGTCCATATATGTTACTCCACGTATACTCCTCAGACAAGCAATTTCCATTACATTTAATCTCTTCTTGTCTGCTACTGCCATACTTCATGTTTTAGCCCCATATAGTGCATAAAACTACTAATATAAAAAATTGAAAGCCAAATAAAATATGCAACTTGCACCACTCACCTTTCATTCCTCTTTGGAGAAATTCATGTTTAAGGGGAACTGTTATGTTGCTGATGCTGATTGATCCCATACAGGTGTCTTCACCTGCCCAGCTCTGCTGACCCAAAGCTCCCTCAGCCTTCAGTCTCTGTAGTGGAGAAATTACAAATGATGAGTTATTATGTTAATGAATCAAATGTATAAGATCACTAATACCATTTATTATTGTTGATGTACTCACAACAATGGAAGATTGATACCTGGATTTCATTGAGTGCAGATTGCCTTTTCTGGCTGGCTAAGAGCAGAAGCTTCTCAGCCTCAACATGCTGTGGTGTGCCCTGCTGCTCCAGCCGCTTTAGAACAACTGACACAGCATTAGATGCCTGAGCTATCACACGTTGCTGCTCTGACACCTTGGGTGAGCGAGAAGGGTGGAGGGAAAACTTTACATTTATTTTCTTTTTGCATCCCTACTTCCAATTAAATTAAGGCACAAAAGAATGAAACACATTCACTACTGTCTCCCCCCAAAAAAATTAAAAACAAAACAAAACTGGAAACATGCACATACAAACAGTTGTACCTCTCTCTTTGCAGTATAACACTATCACATCAATAAATAATTAAGCAAGGATGACAGGTATGAACTGTGCAGCTCACCTCGTTCTGCAGCTCCTTGATGCGGGCGCTCACTGTCACTGATGGACTCACAGGCTCTGGAGAAGGTGACTGCAAGTCTGACCGCCGAATCAACTGTCGCACTGGAGTGCAGTTTACCTCCTGTGAGTGATATTGATATTTCAGGGAAAAATAAAATCCTGGAGAAAAAAAGCAAGCTGAAGAAATAAATTAATCAAATTAGCAATCATGTACTTTTTACATTGAAAATCTTCTCAGCTTCCACTAATAGATGATAAACTAGAGTAGACAAGAAAGCTTAAATTCATAGTTAAAGGCAAAACCAAAGATAAATATCTATCTATCTATATACCAGGATGTTATCCCCCTAAAGATGGGGTAGCCAAGATAAGGCATTTAGGGTTCATTACTCTCCCCTCCATATATGGATCTTATCTTTTTGTAGGAAAAAATAGAGAGGGGCTTCCTAGACCCCTTGCTCCATCCCTACTGGTCGCCTCTTATGACCCACAGAAAATAGGATGACAGTATTCATGCAGACCCCACCACAGAGACCACTGTATTTCCTTCTGAAACTTACTGGCTTCTGCCTCCTGTACATGGAGATGGAATGGGCCAGGGAGACATCCTGCTCCTCTGTGTTGTGGCGGGGAGGTGTGTCATTGAGCTTTGGAGTCTTGTACACATCTTGGGACTGGCAGAGAAATTGTATAATTACTCTTGTAATTCATGTTACTTCAGATGCATATCAATCTATTATACCTTACCAAGTTCCTTCATGAAAGTATGGACTCAGGGAATGAACATGCAAGATGTGATACCAGCAGAGGATTAAAAGATTAAATGGTTATTCTACAATTCTTAAGTCTGAGGACCTTATTAATCCCATACACTCACCACATTGCCCCGTGAACATTGCCTCTTTGGTGGTGTGGGTGACAGGTCATCATCCAGGGCTTCATCAATAGCATCATCAATGGCATCAAGAGCTTCCATTGTACTTTCAGACATGGCAGGATTGACCTAAAATTGCATATCAGTGTCATTGACTTCATTATCATCATTATGAACAGAATCAGTTGCAATTTTAAACCTCAGAGGATCAGTAACAAGTTATATACCAACTTACACTGGTGTGAGAATATGCATTTTCTTCAATCATGGACAATGGCCTTCTGGATCCAGGGTTTGCTGCCCTCTGGATCTGCTGTCCTAGACTCTCCATAG
>JAPQNM010000020.1:7627561-7660061 GCA_029783475.1 Metacarcinus magister
TAGTATAGGCAAGTGCACCTAATGTATAAATTACAGGCTTTGACTTACTTTTCAGGGCTCTGCGAAGGGCTTCGATGGTTTGTTTGTGCATGATGGGAAGGAGGTTCAATGTTGCTGGATGTAGAGGTCACGTGTCTGTTTCTCATTGGTGAAGTCACTTTCTTTGGGCTCTCAGTTTTTCTTGGACTGCGAGAGCGGTCAGTTCGCTCTGGAGAAGCCTGACGAATATGTTGCTCCCAGCGACTTCTCATCTCTCCAACTTTAGATGGACTGACATCCCGTGCTCGCTCCTATTATTCAACATCAAATGTGATAAACTTCCATATAAAGAGCAATGGTTTATATAATTCATCTGTTATAAGGATGCAGCTAGTGATTATAAAACATGCTTGCTGTACTAAATGCTTTATGTGAAAAATGTTAAAACAACAGCATACCTTAACTTTGGATTCAGGACTGGACACACGAGCAAACTTGCGAGAAGGACTTGACATTGAGCTTTTGGGCAGACATGACACAACCACAGGAGGCGGTGGCGGCGGCAAGCAAGTGTTAGATGTTTGAGCAACAGGCAAGCAGGCAGTTGAACTTTCTTGTTTTGTTACTGGACTGGACTTTAGTGGACTGTTGCTTCTTATAAGTTCTGCAAGACTTAAACTTCTCACCTTAGAAGGGCTAGCAGGAGGGGGAGGAATCTCTGTTGCTGAGAGAGGCTTGGATGGACTTCCCTCACTTGCACCTTTCTGTTGCTCTTTCTTATAATCATAGAAGAGTTTTGAGCGAGAGTTGGTTGGAGTAAAACCTTGTGCTTCCTGTTCAAAATAACAATATGAATTATGATACAAATTTCCTAAAACTATTAACTTATTCTTTTCAATTCTTACATATAAATTATATGATTTTCCCCTTACATTCCTGAGTAGGCTATGGAAAACAAAAATGAATACTAACCTGTCAAATTAATCTTATAAAAATTCCCTATAATGTTAGTTTGATATTTTGTCACGACATTCTCTGCTTCCCTTGCATAGCCTACACATAATATTCATAAAATACTATCAGGTTACCATAGGTCACACCATCTTCAAAATGTAGTATATAGCCCAATACTGACATGCATTTATTATTGATATCAATATAAAAATAAAATTTCAGCAGTGATGGCTTCATTATTTCATGTTGACCAATCAGCTTTTCACCAGGACTTCTCACACATACTAAATTGACTCTATGAACCAGTATATGAAATGCCAAGTATGTATAGGGAATTGTTTTCCCTCCGATTTCTTTGTATGTGCATCACTGACTTTCATTTAGTTGAAAGAATCTTATTGGTTCTACACTTTAAAAAATAGTACAATTTCTTTGTGCACAAAAGAAGACATCCCAAAATAAAAAAAAAATAAAAATTAGTATTACTAAGAAGTATATAAAAAGTATGATTAGTTTTAAAGATAAATTATTGGCAATACTGTACTTTGTGATACCATTTATGCAGAGAATTTCCATGAAACTTACCACTATCTGATCTAAAGCATCACTTAAATTCATCTTAGCTCTAAGAAGAATCCTAATAGTTGTTAGTTGTGCAGAATTTTTATTCAAACTTACCAGTGCTTCTTGCAAACCATCATTTAGATTGATCTGCAATGAGTTAGACCAGCTGTTAATCAAGCAGAAAGTTAAAAAGGCATGAAGGGAAAAGTCATTCTTTATGCATGCATCTAGTATATCAAGTGCAAAAATCCCCTATGAACAATATTTCCAGCAGTGAAGAGAAGCCCGTGTAGGAATCCAGAGGTTCTGCCACTTGCTACATTCACAGCCAGAGGGGTTGATACTCAGATCTATTGTTACCTACCCATATTACCAGAGAAGGCTGGATATGTTTTTATCAATGCTGGTAGAGAACCATTATTGCAATGAATAGATTAAGCGCCAAAAAATATTTTAAATTCTGGAAAAGAAAAGATAAGAAAAGAAAAGAAAGAAATGAGAAAACACACACACACACACACACACACACAGAGGCAGAGTAAATAGTGTAGCAAGTGAAGTTTGCATAAAATCTGAGTCAACACCAATGATCAGTGCTATGCCCTCTATTATTTATCATATTTGAAGTATCATTATGAGGCTTTATGACTGGCTTGGGAGGTATGGCATATAGATGAGTTGACAGTGACAAGGAATCCAGGAAACGAAAGGATATGGAATACAGAAATGAAGGCAAAGCAAAAGTGATGATAAGCAGTGTGGACAGTACATACACCAATGCCAAGGAATAGTGTTTGAGTATGTTCAATATACAAGTGGCTATTCCATCCTATGTAGTGTGTGGTGACATAGTAATTAGTAGTTTGAGTAATATGATAAATTTGACTTGTAATGTATTCATAAAGAACTAAGGAATGACATCAGGGTAAAAGCTATGACAGGCATTTAGCTTCAGCAGTGCACTGACACATTATATTACCTGCTGGAATGATTAATACAGATGAATCCAGCAAGTTAGGAGTGGGGTGCAATTAATTCAGATAGCAAGCTACTCTCCTCTAAAATTACACAAACACACACACATACATCTTGCATTACCCACTGTATCATATCATTCATTGTTAGTCTCAATAATCTATTTCTCCACATATTTTTGCCTCCGCTTCCAAGTCTCCCACTTTACTTCACTACAATTAAAATCTCCTACCAGTTTTACTCTTTTACTGCTTTTAAATATTTATTCTAAACTCATCGGTGTTTTCTATTATTTGTGTTCTTTAGTCCAATTTTTTGTTTTTCGAGGGACAAGCAACTACAATACTATTTTTTGTTTATCATAATCTGTGCACTTATTAATTCCTCTCTTCCTATTCCATACTGTAGATTTATCACTTTAATACTAGTGTTTTTTTTTCTATCCTTCCCCCATATATTACAATTACTATTATTTTCAATTTTAATCTGGATGGCTTCAGTTAATCTTGTTTCTGCTAGTCATATATCTTTCTTTTATAGCCCGTTAACTATAATATATTAGTATACATTACTTATATTTCATCTGTTCCTTTATTATTGTTCTACTCTTCTTCCTTTTTTTAACATTTGTTCTTTATGTACCATTTAATTATTCTGATGTGTATACACACACACACTTATATACATACATATACATATACATACATATATATATATATATATATATATATATATATATATATATATATATATATGAAAAGGAAGTAGCTATCTGAACTACTTGCACCTTGCTTCTAACTTGCTGGAAGGTTTGCTTTTAGTCCACCTCCTATATCAATAATTCCACCAGATATGAAGATGCAAGAAATGCAAACAACAGCAAAACCTCTGGATACCAACCCAGTGCATGCCCTTATACTTAATGCATCAAATTTCCACGAAATATATCAACCAAAATTACTCAAACATACAGTTTACTTACCAATGAATTGAGCAAGCCTCGGTCCCAGACGAGCTTTTTTGTGGGTGAGGCATTGGCATTTTGGCTTAAACCTGTCTTGTTTGGTGTTTGAAGATTGGACTGAAGCTTGGGATGCTGAGCAACATGAGGAGAGGAAGGTGCCTTAGTGGCTGCAGATAAAGAGGCATAGCTTGAAGGAGAAGACTCACCACAATCACCATTAACATTCCCACAAGATGAAACTGAGGGTGTGCGGGAAGGACTTAAGGGAGCATCAGTGTTCCTTATGTTATGTTCCTTTATGGGCTGTGGCTTTGCTACTTCATCAAGGTTAGAAGCGGGAAGAGGACAAGCGTCATGCACGTCAAATGATTTTGGTGAAGCAAAGTTCCCCTCTACTGCTACCTGAGAGCCATGACTAGATGAATGATAAGAGTAGTCATCATCCCAATTATTTATTTCTTGACACCTCTTAGCCAGAGTGGTCAATCTTGGCTTTTGAGGGGGAGAAAGGCCTTGCTTCTCTTTGACTGTTTGAGGTTGGCCTGTATTCCTTGAGTCCATCCTCAGGTTCTTATCTGGACTGACATTACGTTTTCTGGGAGGCGAGGCAGTCCTGGGAGGCTCAATGTTATCAACACATGGTTGAAGTGGAGTAGGAGCCTCACTGGTGGCATCTATTACAAAGAGTAAGATAATGTACTTTACTAAAAATCCTACCAGATTCCATTTCAACATTATCCAATAAAAATGGTATATTTTTTCTATGAGCTGATTAATAACATGAGATTAATAAATAAAAATCATAAGTACAGTCCCACCAGTACCTGAGTGTAGAGTGCTGAGGTGCTTCAACTTGGAACGTGTGGAGTCTGACATGGACGCATTCTCCTTGTCACCTAATATTTGTGCCACTGCTGCCCGCCGTGCCTGGCTTCTGGCCATCATCCTCTGTGAAAAAATATTGTTTAAAGCACTGGATAAAAATGGTAATACAATCAGAATTAAGGGTATAAAATGTTGAAGCACATAAATAATAATGAAGGTTCAGAACATCTACTCGCAAGTCTGATGTACACTACACATGCTTAATCACTGCACAAGAGTCTGGACCACATGTTAAATAACACTATTGCACCAACTCCATCTAAATGCAATACAGGTGGACATCATTCATCTAATTTATAACGGCTCCAGCAGCTCACCAATTGTCACCAAGTTTTCTAATATGGGTGGTGAAGTGGAGTACCAGCAAAGAGGTCTCATGGTTAAATGATTTCAGACTATTTCTCTCATTAGTATAATTTATTACTGCTACTTAACAAATAAGTTTTTATGGGTGCTTTGGGTTCCTAACTTCATAACTTTAACTGTTATATACGTCATTGGCATTTTTAAAATTTTTTTTACCTAACCCAACCTTGTCCGCGGTAAGAAACAATGATGTACATAACAATAAGATTTATGATGTTAGGTATCCAAAACACACAAACATTCGTACAATAAGTAGTGGTAATAACCAGCAATTTTTCCCCTATTTTATGCAGCTACCTCAGGATCACGGGAGATTGTAGACACAGGTTAATGAAACGATAAATAAAAGAACATGCCTTCTGCAGAATCATTCATAGTAATAAATAGAGTTGTTGTCCATACAGTAAGACAGCAGTTATTCAGAGAGGTTGTCCAAATTACTGTTCTACAAAATTGAATTAAGACACTTTTATGCTGGAGGAATTGGTATTATTCCAGTGTTGCATCAGTCTTAATACGATATGAGGTGCCTTCTGCGCATTTAAGACACATCAAGAGTATCAATATGGAGGGGCTCGGACAGGTGAAACACTAGAAATTGTCAAACAAATTCATCTTTTTAAAAATTTATCACGAGTATCTTCAGTACTAGTAAAGTAATAATAAGAACGTTAATATACAAGAATAAGACCAGTTTGTGTTACTGGTCAGCTATTCTCACTTGAAGTAGGTGCTTGATTCAAATGGTGAAACTTGAAGCCTACTGCTGTGCTGAGGGTCAGTGACGCGGCGGTTTAAACAGATAACGGAGCCATTCATAACAAGAGTTCACTACACCAAATATGCATTAAACGGTAAATTAAGAAAACAGTTTCTAACCCTCCATTTCACGAGAATATAAATCAAATACACGCTACAAGGTGTGAATAGGTTCTTACAGTATATCAAAACAAATCTTGCCTCTACACCGACGGCCACTTCATGAACCTCTGGGACGCACTAATCTATCCTCATAAAACACACCTACCTGCCGTCCAACAGTGTTTAATGAGCATTATCATATTCCCCACACCTCTAGTACATATAAATATCAGCTTACCTGCAGAAAAGGGTCCGTCATCTCAGCGGTGAAGGGAAGAACTTGCACACAAACAACTACTTCGTCTCCGTCTACTTCCTTCTGGATTTCAAACTGAGGCACGACGACCAGTGCGGCTGCGTACCAATGCGTTGCCAGATACCTCATGTGTTTACCGAATATTACTACTCTATACCCTTAATTAATTACATAAACGTAGACCTTAAAACTATAGACTAATATGTAGGATATCATAAAGTAGTAAATATAAACATTATGTAAGAATTAATCAGAGTGAAACAGTGGCGTCTGGCAAGTGATTGTTTACGTTATTGCGAGAAACACGTGCAGAGGCAGCTGAGTGAGGGAGGGAAACTTGAGTAATTAAAACTTGATTGATTACCACACCCTTGATTATGAAGGTCTGTTGGTCTATTGTTATACAATTTTTGTTGGTATAATTTTACATCTTCACCAGAACGCTCTAGAGAGTTCAGGGTTATATTTTCGCATTACTTGATGCATTTTGAGAAGGTTTTCTTAATTACATTTCCGTCGCAAATTCTTAGTGAGATATTCAATGTTTTCTGTGAGACCTCTTCGAAAGATAAAGTTTAGTTTGGTTTAAACAAGGTTCTGTTATTTGTCAATATAAGTTAAGGTTTGGTTTGGTTAGGTTAATTTAGAAGATATCAAATGTTCTCTATGACCAAAAGTAGGGAGTTGGATGAGTTGCAGAGGCAAGACGTAGACGTAAACAGACGCCATTATGGTGAAGATTTTACCTTTTTGTTATCCACAGTAGCTTATATATTTGTAAGGTATTCAAGTTCTTCATATCTTGTGATTTCTGTCACGTTGTATAGTTTCTTTGGTTCCATTCTTTATCCTTATCCTTTCTTTTAATTTGACCTTTATGGTTCCGTACTCCTCCTCGTAATCATATTTGTCTTTCCCCGTTTTGACATTATTAATTTTGTTGTCCTTTTCCAAACACTGCATTAAGAATATTTTGTGTTAATCTTATCACTCTCCCTGCTTCTTCTTTACCCCCATATACTGCAGACACTATATTGATAATCCAGTCTTCCTCTTTTCACCTCTGCCATCCTCCCATTCTTATAATAGCTACAACCGATGCTCTTCACGTCTTCCTTTGTTCCTTAGATTCTCTACATTCAACTATTATGTGCTATATTTCTTCTTTCAATCCATCACAAAGGTAGTGTTGTGGTTTTCATCCCAATGTCTGCCATTTACCTCCTTAATTTCTGTTTTTGTTGTGTCATATATTACTCCAACCCTGTACTAGGTTCCTCCTCCCTTTCAATTTGTTAATTCTCTTCCCCATGGCGATCATGCCACTTTTTCCTCCAGCATCTTCCCATCTTTTTTCATGAACTATTTAAACTTACTTTTTGAATCCTAATTTTCCTTATCCTATTCTATCCTTGATTAAATGTGTTGTAACCTATATCTTCCCTTATAGCCTCTACTGCTGTACTTCTAGGAGCCCCCAGATCCCATCTACCAACTATCTTATGTACTTTTTCTAGTTGTATAATGTCCCCTCGGTAATTTGATTTTAAGAAAATGCAAATTAATTCGTAGAATATAAATCAAAAGCATGATTGAACTTCAACTTGTATGGGGACAATACTGAGAAAAGCCAGTTACTGTGTAAAAATATCACCCATAATGAAAATTCCCCATAATGTTGGCATACTGCTTATGATACCTTAAGGATTGCATTAATGAATGTCACTCATAAAAAATATATTTTCATCCATGTGCAACACGTATCCTTTAAACAATATTAGATGTGGAGATATTGAGATCATTTGTCATGTAAAACCCACCTTTACCATCTCTCAATGTTTGTAAAGGTGGGGAGGGGATAGGTAAGAATGAAACCCTGCTGCCGGTAACAATGTTTACTTCCCAACTGTTACAAAACATTCATTAAAGTAACATACACTTAACACGATACTGTATGTAAATATGACCACCGCTAGACAACAGGCCTTTAATGACATCATCAGACCAGATTAGCTTTACCAATATCTTGTCATCCGCTGGTTTTTCTAGAAACACTCATGACCAAATGAACTGTGTGTGTGTGTATATATATGTGTGTCTGTGTGTATATATATATGTATATATGTGTATATATATATATATATATATATATATATATATATATATATATATATATATATATATATATATATATATATGTGTGTGTGTATGTGTGTGTGTGTGTGTGTGAATGTATTTTGTGTGCTATGTGTAAAATGCTGCTATATGAGGGTGCGATGGATATATGGGGCAGGTAAAACCATGAATTGCAGCTGCTTCTAGGTCATGAGAATGTGTTATTCCATCATTGTTATCATCATCATTATGAATTATTATTACTGTTATTAATATTATTATTATTGATTATGGCAAGTATATAAAGGTGTCATTGAGTACAAAACTGGAACCATTACTGTCGACAACAGAAAAAAAGACACTGAGTTCATTTTTGCACAACCAGATGCAACCTGCTGACGAAACTATTAAGAAAAATCTGGAAAGATCTTTGAAACTAGTTTTTGTTATATTGATTTGACGGCACAACCACAATCTGAAACGAGGAAAAACAGATGTATGGTTTATCATACACAATGGCTGTTACACAGAGCGAATTAACAAATCTGTCAATAGCAGACATTGATGCTGAGGTACACTACCCCAAAAGCAATAAAATAGATATATGGAAATTAAAAGCCTCTTTATATCATTCATATAAGCTAAGGCATAGCTTTTGGAGTCATCACTGCTATTTATTATTCATGCATTCACTGATAATACATGATGAGTCTTATCTTCCCTGGGGTGGTGGCAGGGGGAGGGAAGGCACGTGACCCGGGGAGAAATGGTCCAAGTGGCAGACTGAAGCTTTCCTGACCTTGAGCCTCTGAGGAGAGTGCCATCCTAAGCTTAAACTTTCTCCCATAGAAGAAAATACTTATCAGAGATACTCACTTTTGTATTTTCCATCATCTAGTAAGTAGCATCTTCCTGAATTTGAAGTCACAATTGATTCTGTCATAATATTGTATTTTGTATGTAATGCAGATTAACTTGAAGGACACCAAAAACTACATCACCAAAAGTGAGAGCCTGACAGAAAGGAGGAGGACGGGGCGGGGAGGAGCATGGAAGGAAGACGCAATGGAGTTATGGGATAATAGTTATAGGAAGAGGGAAGAAGTTTAAGTTTAGCTCACTATTGCCATGCTGAGGGGCAAAGGATATTTTGGGAAGTCATAGCATGGCTTTCCGCCCAGGGGCTCCAGGGGACATCTATCTGCACACCAGCCTGGATCTCAATGGTTGGGCCAAGCGGCAGTGACTTCAGAATTTACCTCTGAGTTGGGGATAGGGGGTCTGTGCGCCCCACCTCGCCCCGTCCCGTCCCGGGTCTTGTCGCCCGCCTTGTGGTCATTTTCTTTACATGTTGAGTATAATACTAAAACTAAGAGGCCATTCTCCTTTTTTTGTTTGTTTCGTGAACTGCAGGTCACAAACTGACGCTTCAAGGCAATTGAAATTTGTTTGAATCTTCACCTGTCATGAATGAAGGCTTTTATCCTACTATGGAATGATATAAATGTGAAGTTAGGGGTGTTCAGGAGAAAGTATATTTTATAGTAAATATATTTAGTAGTTATTTGTTCCTAACAGTAAGTAACACTTTAGTATATTATACACAATATATGACCTTGTGTGTATATCTGCCTACAAGCATTTATAGCACTGAACTATT
The DNA here is from genome assembly GCA_029783475.1 of Metacarcinus magister. Taxonomy (NCBI): domain Eukaryota; kingdom Metazoa; phylum Arthropoda; class Malacostraca; order Decapoda; family Cancridae; genus Metacarcinus; species Metacarcinus magister. Next base: position 7,637,141 of record JAPQNM010000020.1, read on the forward strand.
TTTTTGCATAATTGGAATATTTTGCTTGTGCATGTTTCTGACAGGTATTCGCGAAACAAAAGTGAAGAAAAAGAAAAAGAAGAACGGCCCTGAGAGAGGATATCAACTGTTGTTGCCGCTGCAACACACAGTGACTACCGGGATCACTAAGAGAAAGACTGAGTTGTCCTACGTTGGTCGTCCTAGCGGGCACGAGACGACAGTGTGTGTGGGGCAGCCAGCTCCAGCTGGGGGCAGGGCTGGACGCCCCACCACAGACAAGAAGGTAAAAACAAATTTCGATCATATATTTCTAAGTCTATTTGAAAAAGTCTGAACGCATTAACGACGTTCAACTTTGTATGAAAAGTTCTATAAGACTCAGGGTCGTCAAGACTGCTGAGAGACTGGTCAGTTCACCACTTACAAAGGTTCGCTAATTGTGCACCATTTAGTTAGTCATATTAGAACTACCTCGTACTGGAGAACTACCGATACCCCATGGAGTTATTGTCATTATGCCTTAACACCCACAATCGAGGTTGTTCAGTCCGAATTCCAAATCAACATAGATGCTACGACTAAGCGCGACCTAATTAGCTGCTCAGACTCTGGTGATGCACGGCGGCCGGCGCTCACACAGTCGGCAGCAGATCAGGTTCACTTCTAAGACAAAGACATGAGTAATGATATGTACCTAATTTCTAAAGTTATCCTTTAAACAACCAACAAAGCCATGTCTTCACAGATCACTTGAGAGATTTGTACACAAAACGAAGGCAATCTTCGGCGATCTTTATTACATCATCTTCAGTCCTCGACATGCATAGGCCTCCACATAGCCTGAAGTCTGACAAAACATTACGAGACTGTGAGCACTTGAGCGGTGGGGGAGGGGGAGAGGCATCCAGCAAGAAGTCATGAGCGGCTGCGAGGATAGTGTCTAATGACAAGACAATTATGTCTCCTTATTAACGAACTCTTGCTCGCCTGCATGACCTTTGCTGCAGGAGAGGACATCAAGGGTCACCTAAACTGCTACAGGTTTCTACATTTCAGTATTTTTTAGTCATAATTACTCCTACGGGGACCACACGTTAATATCCTACCGCTATGCTCCTTAAGCACATCTATCTTACCTTTGGCACAGAGACACCCTCCCTACACTCTGCGGATCTGGTGTGGCACTATGGCCAGCACTGATATTTTCCAGCAAGAGTTCTTCCCTCTAGACAGAAAGTGTTCACCGCCCAACATTTGACCCTGATATGTATTTCTGAACTGACTCTGCACAAAGCTGAGTGAACAAAAACTACAAGGAAGTCCCCACACTTCTCACACGTGTCCAGCCACCACTACTTGCATGGGACCCGATTGTCAATTTGCTTCCCGAGGAGAGTCTAGCGGAGCTGTGCTTTGCACCCTGAGGGTGAGCGACCACCGCAAATCCTCCAGCTGGTCCTCCTCTGCTTGTCTCACGCTGCCTGCCAGGTGAGGGAGGGGACCAGTGCAGGCCAAACACGACGTCACATGAGTTAAATTGATTAGATTCTTTCTGGGTTTGGTGGAAGAGGCACTAGAATCTTTCCATTTTTTACAGACACGATGTCACAGCCGAACTCGTAGCCTCGCCGCCAGAGGTCCTCGGGTGAGTCCGGGCTAGGGTCTTCGTTGATGCTTTAAGGAAACGTACGAAACAGAGCTCTACAGTAACATGTCTTTTTTTTAACCTTTGATTTACAAGAGAATCTTTTTGAAGATTCATATGAAAAGAAGCTATTCTATTTTATCATTTACTAATGGTTCCAAGTGACAAAATTTACCCTAAAGTTCACATCACAGCATTTGAATGATTGCTCGCATCTGGTGGCTACCATGGTGGTTCAGCGGCCGCTGGCCGCAACAAATATTGTCACTAAGAAACAAAGGTTGTAAATATTACACATAAAAAATACAGCAAAAAAAACCTTGACTAATTGTCTTCCAAGTGTTCTAAATGAGTTACATTTGCACTGATGCTATAGAAAAATACATAAACCTTACCATATCTCAGTACCTGTTTGTCGCTATAGGAAGAGTCGTCGTGGAAATGACAAAGTGACCACAAAACTGCCCACTGTTATGCATTGCTTACCTACCTTATGTTTAATAGATAATTCTAAAGACTAGAGTAACAGACTAGACCACACTGTAACCAGGGCAACATACCTCACCATCCCAGGGTGCGAGGCCTCACCACTAGCTATGAATGACATCCCACTGAAACTACAGTATGATGCCCTTTGCTACCTTAGGGCACAATTGTCACTGCTATTAGGGTTCGAGGCTGCCTCGCCACTACCTATGATAGCTACTGCAGGGGAGCACTGCCTTGCCACCAACTGCATGATGCTCCTCTCTGGTTACAATTGCCTTTGGAATTAAAGCTTTAGGATGTCTTGCCAAACTTTGTCACCCACTGTTCATGTATGCATAATTTTCTTAATCTTTTTGGTCTTAAAGCAGCTTTTATTTTAGTTGTAGTATCTCCAGGGACAGAGAAGAGGATTATTTGAAATTCCAAGTGACCACTGATGTCCAACTCACATACCACTTTAAGGTTAATCTTTCAGTTTATTCCAAAATTGCATCTGTGCCACTGTTTCCAAAGCTTGATGTTTGGTGGGATATGCCTGTTGCTTTTGTATTGCCTGGTCAATTCCAAGTGTGTCCACTGAAGGCTGGGAAGATAGGTGCCTGGTGATGACGGCAGTGGCTGTGATGGTGGTGGTGGTGGTGGTTGTTATGCTGCTGGTTGGTGGTGGTGAGGCCATCTGTTCATCCCCTGCCAGACACACTGATGCCCTTCAAACACCCTAAACCTATTCATTGTTATTTTCGTTTTCCTCTGAAGGAGTGACAATGTAGAATGGAAAAACACTTTGATTACATGAAACTACAGCACAGAGAATAAAAAAAGAGTCTACGTCGGGGAGTAAGTAGTACACAGACCAATGGAGTCAGAGGTGGAGACCACAGACAGAGGTGTGAAAGAGGCGAACTATTGCTGCTTCTTCGGCGAATGTGTCTCATCAATCCACAAGGCTCGAGATGTGTGTGTCAGTTTTGTTCTTGGGGTCAGGGAGAGAGAGTTACCACCACACCCAGGGAACTCCTGACATCTGGGGTTGGAGTAGGCTTGGGTGAGTGTGTAGGGGGAGCCAGGGCTGAGGCATGGGAGTGGCTGGGGCAGTGGGGAGACGAGGAGGAAAGAATTGCCGAGGAGTGAGAGGCATGTGTCGGGTATGTAGTGGTGAGGTTGTGAGGATGGGAGAAGGATATGGTGGTGAGGTGTGGTGGGGTGTGGTGGTGATATTGGTGGTGGGAAGGTGGTGTTGGGGGAGGGTCTGTGGGTCAGGGGTTCACTGCACCATTCCCGTCTCTCTCTCCCCCTCGCCCTGCTCCATCTCAGACTGAGGAAGGAGTGGGGAGGAGTTCATTATCTCGCTGCTTCCCTCACCCTCCTCTTCTCCTCCAACACCATTCTGAAATATGAAAATTAGTGAATAAGATATCAACATAAACCTAAATAATTGTGAATGATTGTTAAAGTTAAAGTAAGTACACAATCTTTACAGAGTACATATGCTTTATGAATATAGCAGTTGTTAGATATTAGTAATGCGTGTTCTAAGATAATACAGGAAAACATTGATTTCACAGACATCAATTGAAATTATTTATATAAAAATCCTAAAGCAATACAGTAAAGTTAATCTTTTATTTTATGCTAGTCAAATCTGGTACATCACAAAACTACTGACTCTTATAAGTTTTGTACCCAACTATTCTTGATAGATGTTTCTGTGGTCACACTACAAAACTACATCCAGCCATCCTGCACCTTGCTGAGTCATAGAGCTCAAGGCATAGTATCCTATCATCCTTAGTTTTATTCTTACATTAAACTGAACAGATATAGTCAGTGAATCTTGCTGGTTTCATTACTCACACCAACCAACTCTCACTGCTATGTGGTAGTGATAGAGTGAGGAAGATGAGCAATGAGCACGGAGTGGTGCAGCAGTGCAAGTCATATCAGCCCTGTCATATCAACTAATCACAAATAAACAACAATCATGTCCCTTTATTTTAGCCATGTTGATTTTTTGAGTGTTTGAATTAGTACAACACTTCAAAAGTTAATGTTTTGATATAAGTTTTCCGTCCTTCCTTCTTTACCTCTTTGGGCAGGGCTGAGAGCCCATCTTCTTCCTCTTTGATTCCCACTGACACCTCACCACTCGCCTCTCCTCCATTGCTTTCACTGGTGGCATCTGTTGTGAGGTCATTAACTGGTGTGCTGTCGTCAGCAGCAATGCTCGAGCTTCCATCCTGGAGAAAGGATGAAGGTGTGACCATCGGGATAAAAATACAACCCTAATTTTAATCTACTGCATAACAGCCAGCATGTGTCAGTTTCCTTGAAGGTTGTTTGGTATGATTTCTCTATGAATCCACTTACATCCTACAAAGATATATATATTCTTTTCTAAGGGTCTTTTCTCTGATGCATACTTTGCATCACCTTGCTATTTTCCCTACTATACTCCCATATTTAAAACTTCATATTCTCTAAACTTGATTATGGTGTGTTTGCTCTTGTTTTCTTTAATGCCTCATATTACGTGGTCCCTAAACCTTCAATGATACTTGCACTATCTCCATTTAATTTTTAAACTAATCTCCTATAGCTTTTACAACACAAGGTCTATCCACACCACACACTTCTGCCACCCTACCAAGTATGACACCTTCCTCATCACCCACGCACCTGGGAAGCATCCTTGGAGCCCAGTTGGTAAATGTTGACCATGTGAGCTGCCTGAGCGTGCACCATCAGATCCCAGGCAGAGGCAAAGTTTTCCTTGCAGAGTGCACAGAGAAGTAGAGCACTCTCTTCTGTACCTGAAACATTAAACTAATCAGTGTCCTACTTTCTCAAGGTCTCTTAATTTTGTTCTTATTATAATAAAGGAAGTTAGATGAGAATTACTTACAGAAAATCTAAGGAAGAGAAAAAAAGTAGAATCCCAAAATGAACAAGGCAGTTTAATGCAGCACTCGATATACCCAATATAATGAGTATATGTTAGCCTGCCACTACCTGTTTGCATGCACCATCACAGGCTTCACCTTCAGCACCATCTTTAACCCAACAAAACTCATGGGGTTTGATGGCAAAGGATACCTAATATTTTGCAATTTATTTACCACCAAAATATCTGAAGGACATTGTTCATTGCTGTCATGAATATAATGAAATTACCACTAGAATCAGCACACTCACTACATCCCTTAACTTTAACAATACTCAATACCCAAAATAAAAACAACAATAATACATCCTATACTTTCTCAAACAGCAATTTTCAACAGAGTGATATATAAGATATAGTAAACACACATTTAATATGATTTTAAAAAAAATCACAAGCTATAATACGTGCATGGACAACTAGTATCAATTTGAGGTGTAATCTCTTGTTCTGAGGACTGATCTGGTTTTCCATGAGCTTGTGACACAACGAATCTTATTTAGATTTACGTGACATGCTATCCAGTGCATGTAATCTAGGATGCTGAGGGAGTCTGGTGCACGTTGGCTGTGTATGTGTGTATGTGTGTGTGTGTGTGTGTGTGTGTGTGTGTGTGTGTGTGTGTGTGTGTGTCCATGATTGCTTTAACCAGTCCATGTGTTGAGTGTTTGAGTGCTGTGGCTATTGTTACATGGGGTGCTTGGGAGGAAATGCTTATGTTTATTCATTCTCTCTCTCTCTCTCTCTCTCTCTCTCTCTCTCTCTCTCTCTCTCTCTCTCTCTCTCTCTCTCTCTCTCTCTCTCTCTATGTATATATTCATAATCCATTATAAGTTATCAGCATCTAATGACCTGTTGCCTCCCTGTCAGATAACTGTCCACCAGCAGGAAAAGATTAATAGCAGAGGGATTATAAGGTGGTTTAGAAGGGAAGCTGCGGCCTGCTTCCCAAGGTTTATAGGGAGGGGTGCCATAGGTGTGCCCACCCATTGCTAATTTTATTTTGATAGCAACAATTTAACACGGAGACCTGGTGGACGTTAATATCTATTTTCAATTAGACATAAGAAGTATGTCTGAGAAAAAATCCTTGCAAAAAAATTACGAGGTTTTAGACAATGAAATGTGGCAATTTATAGCGTAGACTTGTCCGTTACATACGTGAAACACGGAGAGTGTAAACCATAGATTTTCACAAGTACTGCCTTTTGGATCCTGAGAGAATAATAATAGTTATACTGATTTTATGATGTGACTGAGGAGAGTCAGTGGCAAAACTTATGTGTAACTGCATCAAAGTTTTTTCCCCTCCCACCCTGCCTCTCCTTTTCATTCTCCTCCTCACACATATTAATCCTTCCTCATAGAAAGAAAACATTTCGGAAGGATCAAAAAGGAAATCTGACTAACGTTCATGGAAAACGAGGTGTAATTAAGATGCTCCAACCGGTATTCCATGATAGCACACTAGAGATGTTGGGAAAACGTAATGGTCAGCTGGTGAAATAACTTTGCAACACTTCACTTCACATCTACTTATTTCATACCTTCCCATGCTATACGTACGCCCTCACGCACACTTAACCATCCAATCCTCCACGCACGCAGGAACACCCACAGATCTCTCCACCTCCCTGACACATGCTATAATGTACATACTTAGGGTTTTAAGGTAGAATTCGTTAAGTCTAGTGAATGAAAGCACATACGTGTAACACAACTATAACTAAGCGAAACCAGGAAAGACAACACTTAATAATTACGGGTTAATGAAAGATAGAACAAGTAAATAAGTCAGAAGGAGAGAGAGAGAGAGAGAGAGAGAGAGAGAGAGAGAGAGAGAGAGAGAGAGAGAGAGAGAGAGAGAGAGAGAGAGAGAGAGAGAGAGAGAGAGAGAGAGAGAGAGAGAGAGAGAGAGATAAAGACAGAAAGAAGAAAAGACAGAAAGAGGGGTAGAGCCTAAACTTACGTAATATACCGTTGTGTGAGGAACATTTGCAGGTGAACCTCAGCTTGCAGTAGGTCCGTCGATGTTCAATGAAGTCACTGAGGTTGGAGAAGAGCTCACGGCAGTTCCCACAAATGAGGATGTCTGGGCTACCTGAAATCCCCGCACAGGTTCAGTTGTTACCAAAATTACTCACATAGTATTGATATAAGTTACTATTTCTTGTTCACAGGATTGCAATTTATACACGCCCTTCAAGGAATACACCATTCACTACTGTTAAGGAAAAACCACTAGTGTGTAAGGACAATGTTGAACAAAACCGTGAGAGTAATGTTAAGTGCAGTTTTTGTTTTATATATACAATTATTTTTTTTATTATTTTTTTTTAGTTGGGGAACACACACTTGGTAATGAAAGTGCAATTCTGATCCATACATGTCTACATTATGTGTCCAATCTACACCTGCCACACCTGTCTAGGCCGCACTACTGACAACACGTATTATGAAAAAATGTTCTACCCCGTAAAACTGCCATTAATGAACTACGTATTTATCTACATCCAGAAACTCCATAAACAAAAAGAATCTGAAAATCAGTCTTTGTTCTACACTTGAAGGAGGAGGAAAACGAGGCATTAAGGTAGAGCAGGAGGGAGGAAAAGGAAAGGAAGAAGAGGAGGAAGAGGAGGCGGGAAGTAAAGGAGGTGGACGAGGAGGACAAGGAAGAGGTTGGACGTCCGTCTCCCGAAGCTTCTGCATCTCCCTTCTGATGAATTTATGCATGCAATTTTGTACACCATTGTATTTTAGCGAATGGTGCTCACTGGACCATCCCTTCCTCCCTCGCGCCTTGCTTCCTCCCTCACCGTCTTCCTCCTTCCCCTTAATTTTCCATTCCCATTTTATCACTTCCATTGCCAGCTCTCCTTCCTGCATTCCACTCCCATTAGATTTTTTAAGTGTCTTAATTTTCTGTAGATTTTATCTATTATTGTATTGTGATAGGTTAATTTTTGTGTTAATATTTCTCAAAAAATTGTGGGAGTCCTTCCCTTGAGTCCCCTCATTACTTTTTAAAGTTTTTCAAGCACTATCTTCAAACACTCCTTCTCTTCCTTCCTTTCTTCCTTCCTCCTTCATCTCATCCTTCATCGTTTACAGCCCTTTCTCCCCTTCCCCCCTCCTGCCTTTTTAATAAGTCAGGCCATCAAGGATAATACAATAATCAATTAATTCTATGTCACCTGCAACTCTCCTACACACTGACTCACCTCCAGCGTGTGAGGCAAAGGAGCTAAGGTGATTATTTCCTGCAATAAAAGAAAAACTGAAAGGAATTTTTTCTAAACCACTATAATCGTACAGCTAACCTCTTGATCCACTGGTGCGGGGGAGGGAGGACAGTGTAGGAAGGAAGGCGTGTTGGAGGGGTAGGAAAGGATTGGATTGGACGGTGAGGAGGAAAGGAAGGTGTTACCAGGATATGTAACCAGGTAAGGAAATGGCTAAGGACAGGTCGGGGAGAAGGTTAAAATTCTGGTGTGGGAGAGGATTAGGAGGAGGTGCAAAACAAGATAAAGCTGAAGAATGTGATATAAAGCCGTTGAGCTGAAGCTTTGGGTGGGGGACTTATAACTTCATTGATAACTTATGACATAACGCATGATTCAAACCAAAGGAAGAAAAATACACAAGCTTATAAATACCAATATAAATAAATAAATAAATAAATATATATATATATATATATATATATATATATATATATATATATATATATATACATATATGTATATATGTATATATATATATATATATATATATATATATATATATATATATAATATATATATATATATATATATATATATATATATATATATATATATATATATGTAGAAATTGATAGATAGATAAATACATAGAGAGAACAAAAATGAAAGATGAAAAAAAACTTCAAGCACAATATGCATAATCCAATAAGTATAAAACTCTTCCAAAGCAGGATACAAAAGAATAAAATCGCACATGTGAAAAAAAGGAAAACTTTGAGGCAAAAGAATCTATAAGCAGAAAAAATAGATTGTCCTTGAGTATGAGAAAAAATTAAAACAGACGAGAATAACAATAAATAGACACCCAAGAAAACTGAAAGGAAAGAGTATTGAAGAAGATTTTGGGGGACACTCTTACTGTAGGTCTTCAGATCCTCGAGTCCAGGGGCTGCAACCTTCTTCGGCGACTGTGCGCGTGGCTGTTGTCTCATGCTTGGCACCACCAGGCGGGGCCGCTTAAGGGGGGGCGTGAGGCGTGGCCCACATGCCCCCATGGCACCCCCGGCATTGTAACTGTGGGAGGAGAGACAGGTGTGAGAGTATATGTGTGTGTGTGTGTGTGTGTGTGTGTGTGTGTGTGTGTGTGTGTGTGTGTGTGTGTGTGTGTGTGTGTGTGTGTGTGTGAGAGAATGCGTGTGTGTATGAGTATGTGTATGTATGAGTGTGTGTGTGTAAGCGTATTTTGTGTCAGGGTTTTGATGCAAACTTGAGTATTACAAAAGAGAAAAGACGAAGGAGAACATGAACTGTGTGTGTGTGTGTGTGTGTGTGTGTGTGTGTGTGTGTGTGTGTGTGTGTGTGTGTGTGTGTGTGTGTGTGTGTGTGTGTGTGTGTGTGAGAGAGAGAGAGAGAGAGAGAGAGAGAGAGAGAGAGAGAGAGAGAGAGAGAGAGAGAGAGAGAGAGAGAGAGAGAGAGAGAGAGAGAGAGAGAGAGAGAGAGAGAGAGAGAGAGAGAGAATATGAACGTTTATAGAAGACAAGCTGTAAGTAGAAAAAACGTTTTTTGACGATTAAGAGGAGGAGAAGAAATACGGTAAAAAGGATACAAAGGTGATGAAGAGAAGGAGAAGGAGAAGGAGGAGGTAGAAGGGACAGACTAGTACCTCCTACCATCTCACAACACCCAACACCCTAACTTTCCAGGCAGTTTTCAAAGTTTTTTAGTTTTTTTCAAAATAAATGCTGAAAAATCTGGCAAGAATTTTCAGAAGCCAGACAAGTTTTATATGAAGGAAGGTGAGGTGTGAGGGGAGGGGAGGTGAGGTGTATGAAGAGGGGAAGGAGAAGAGGGAGAGATGTGAAGAAGGGAGGGAGGAGGAGAGAAAAGGAGGGAGAGAGGTTAGATGATGGCACAGTAAAGAGAGAGATGGGAAGGACAGGTGATGTTGGCAAGGGAGAAAGAGGAGGGGGAGATGATGAAAGGAGGGATTGAAAGAGAGAAGGAAAATATCGGCGCTGGGAAAGGACGGATGGGAGGCAGGAGACGGTAACGAGAAGGGATGGAAAAAGATTGCTGGAAAGATCCGGGGAAAAATGAAAAGGAAAATGAGAAAATGGAAGAGAGAAGTAAGGACGGAAAAGAAACAAGAATTTAAAAATATGAAGGGAAATGGGGCAGAGGAGATAAGGAGAGGAATGATAGAAGAGATAAGAGGAGAAGGAAAATCTGTGAATCAAGGGTGTGTTATGTTGTTTGGTTGAATGTGTTATTAATAGAGAATGACGACGAAACAGGGAAATGTTATGTGCCAAATAGGTTTTTATTTTACCTTAACTAACACACACACACACACACACACACACTCTCACTCTCTCTCACACTCTCTCTCTCTCTCTCTCTCTCTCTCTCTCTCTCTCTCTCTCTCTCTCTCTCTCTCTCTCTCTCTCTCTCTCTCTCTCTCTCACATACTTGCCTTGTCAACGCCTAAGTTTTCTCGAAAGCAAACTTCTGCCATTAAAAAATCTAAAATAATAATATAAAAAACTAAGACGCCAATCACCTAGTCCCTCTCCCTACCACCAATTCCTGCCCCCTCCCTCCCTCCCTCCACTCCCACAGCTTCCTCTTAGCCTCAGTTTCCTACTCACTTCCTCCTTCAAACTTACAATTACCTCCCCCAAGAAAAGGACAACTTAAGACAACTCTTCGTATGTTTCACCTCTGCAAGGCTTCTAGAGAATAATGAAAAATAAAAAGTTAAAATAACCACATCTTTCACTCACAATTGAATAAAATAAAACTTTGGACCTGATCAAACTTATAAGATTAAGCCGCGGACGTCCGTATGACATTAAAAACAAAGATCAATTACACAAAGTTTTTATCAGCTTCACTTCCCTTCATCAAAAAAAGGCTTCGGGCTTCACCCAGCCAGAAGGTCCTACCATGAATCAGAGTCAACTGGCGGTGGTAGTTTCAATGAAACACTAATGGGGATCGATGGTTTAGTCGCCTTTTCTTTGATTCTCTGAGGCTGGATCTCAAAACAGTGAGGCAATTTGATACCGCTGAGTGGAAGAAGTATGAAGAAAAGAAAACAAAGAAACAATAAAAAAGAAACACAAAGAACAAAGAGGAGGGAGCAGAGGGAAGTAAGCAGGACAGGGAGGGAGAAAAGGATGGAGAGGAAGGAATGAGAGAGGGAGGGAGGGAGGGAGGTGCAGCCCTCATCCTGAGCAGGAAGCCTCAAGGATTAATTCTGCAAAGTTCCCGAAATAAATTCTCCGCTTCGTACCAGTATTACTCGGGAGTCCTCCATTACTTCAGACTTATGCAGCCGTGTTTATACCCCGACGCCATTATCTCCGGGTTATACAGGAGAGAGAGATTAAGTTCTATCTATCGTACAAAACACACGTGTAAAACAAACAGTTCTTTACTCAGATGTGATGTGACGTTTACAGGGAAGCTATACAATGTTTATATACTGATTATAACTGATTTTAAGCCCATGAAGAAGGTACAGGGTTGTTGGTTTCATGGTGGAGTGTGAGGGAAGGAATCTGAGTGTGTTTTAATATCCAGTATCACGTTACCTTCCTGACACTCGTTGATTAAGGGAAGCAAAATAGTTTATGGAAGAGTGCATTAAGAATCTTTGTATTGTGCTGCTGTTTATCTTGAGTCGTGTTATGTTACATTAACTTAAACATTATTCTAGGGTGCACTAACCACCATCATCATTATAATATCACTACCCTATTACCGGTCAGTTTTAATATTTTCATCACTTTTTTCATTCTCATAACTGATCTACTTTCCGTTCTTACTCTTCACTACTATCATAAGCATTAATATTTCTAGCTTAATTACTATCTTATCTTCTCTCTCTCTCTCTCTCTCTCTCTCTCTCTCTCTCTCTCTCTCATATCGTTCACCGCCACCTCATCAGAGTAATATTTCAACAGTCTCTCTCTCGGTCAAACCTTCAAAGCTCACTCACTCCCTCTCTCCTCGAAGCCTCCAGCAGCAATTAAAAACTTTCCTTCATGAAGAAAAAAAACACACGACAACATAATATGATAACTTTGCCTTCTGAATACGTTGTGGAGACTCATTTTCAACCGTGTCTCTTGAACCGGTATTAATTCGGGGTATGGAGGAGGAGGAGGAGGACGTAGTGGTGGAGGTGGGAGGATGAGGACGGGACGAGGAGAGGTGGTTATATGAGGCAGGAGGAGATAAAGGGAAGAAAGAGGTAAAGGAGAGAAGGGAGGGAGGGAGGGAGGGAGGGAGGGAGAGAGGGAGGCGAATCAAAGTTAGCCAACCTTTGTGTCGTAATAAGATCCTGTTCTTAGGCTCCTTCGCCAGCTTGTTTTGGTCAAGGTGAGTTTCCTTCTTCTCTCCACCACGGATGTTTGTTTTGGTGGAAAAAAACCTGATGGAACTTAATAATAATAAAAAAAAATTGCCGACGAGATTCAGTCACGGAGAAAAAATGGTGGTAAGTTCGTAAGAATGTTAAGAGTTATGTGAAGTGATAGAACGTTGCCTTTTCAAATGGCGAGTCTAGCTGATAACTGATAAATGATAACGTAAGTAACGTTGTGGGGCTTGAAGTGTCTATAACCATTGATAGTCTGAAGAAAAATATATTATGGAATTAACCATTAGACGTGTACTGCCTCAAGATGGATTCAGAACGTTCTAGGAGGGGAAAACTGCGATAGAAGTTGTATTTGGTAGTTGAGAAGACCCCTACAGGGACGTGTTTTTAAAGTTATTTCTTTAAGGGGTCATTCACTTGAGCAGTAAGGTAATGGACGTAGCTTATCCTTTACACATACATTCTTTGTTCATTAAGATCCTCACTACAGACCATGGCACCCGTCAGTTTATCAATGGAATGATAGCTTGCGGCGTCACTTTCTCTCCCTCTCCTTAACACTATTCAGGGATAACACAGTAGTCGTGGCTGTCCAAAAACTATCAAAGAAATAAACTCATGTACTTACCATTCATCTTATTAAGTAGTGTCAGTCGGTGATATTTATACTACAACAAATATTTTCGACTACTTCTACTGCCTCCCCAGCGGCGGCTTCCTCCGAGGGACACACACACACACACACACACACACACACACACACACACACACACACACACACACACACACACACACACACACACACACACACACAGACACGTACCAACACTAACATAACAGACCTGTCGGAACACAGGGCGCGCGAAAACTAACATAAGAGACTACAAAAGAAAAATAAAAAGCAAAACGTGGAGGTGGCGGTGTAAACTCAATGGTTAAAACTTAGATAGATACAAACTTAGGAGGGAGAGACGCCCAGAAACCCTGCAGTCTGCCTCACCTGTCGTAGAACTGCTCCCTGCAACACGAAAGAAGAGGCAACTTAGTCACAATTATCATTTGCAACATAAAAAAGGTGGGAGGGAAGGGGAGGGATGGGAGATGACGAAAAAAAGGGAAGTTGGGACGGCTGGGGAGAGCTGGAGACAAGTTAATGAGTTAGTAGAATTAGGGAGAGATAAGCAGATGAGAGAGAGAGAGAGAGAGAGAGAGAGAGAGAGAGAGAGAGAGAGAGAGAGAGAGAGAGAGAGAGAGAGAGAGAGAGAGAGAGAGAGAGAGAGAGAGATAGCGGAATGAGATCAGTGGAAAGAAAGAAATAAAAGAGTAAAGAAAAGTAGGATGTAAGAAATGAGTGTAAAGTCGACTGTGGTTTGTGACAGAGACTCAAGTAAAAATAAAAGAAGCAAATGACAACGAAAAGGAAGTAAAGTAGGAGTGGAGGCAAGAAAGATGGAAATAAAAAAGATAAGAGCAGTTTTTACTGAGGAAAAGAGAGAGAGAGAGAGAGAGAGAGAGAGAGAGAGAGAGAGAGAGAGAGAGAGAGAGAGAGAGAGAGAGAGAGAGAGAGAGAGAGAGAGAGCGAATAATAATAATACGTTACAAGACAAAATCAACAGTAATAAGAGAAACATAATGATGATAATAATGAAAGATGGTAATGAAATAGAAGATAACAGATACAGGAATACATAATGCTTTGGTTCAGCCAATCTTAAGGTTTTATGAAGAAATTAAATGTTGAAAGAGACAAAAACAGTTGATATATGACCATAATTTGAAAATATCTGAGTCAAAAGAAAAACTATACTGCTGGAAATTAGTGAAATGCAAAAATGAGAGAGAGAGAGAGAGAGAGAGAGAGAGAGAGAGAGAGAGAGAGAGAGAGAGAGAGAGAGAGAGAGAGAGAGAGAGAGAGAGAGAGAGAGAGAGAGCAGGGGGAGGGAGAGAGGGACGGGGAAGACGGGGATGAGTTTAATTATAACATATCTGAAAATTAATTAATATAATGTAATTAATATAATGCTAATACTTAAAATAAATGAAGGATTACCAAAACATTGCCGTATAATCCCGCCCCCCCCCCTCCCCCCCATCGTGTTATACTCAGCTGGAAAAAATAAAGCAATAACACAAATAAAGAAACCAATTATACATGAAACACTGTCTATATAAACCTATACAGAGACGAATAAAAATATATACGCTTGCCTCATAACTATTGTATTGTAGAAATATCATTACTTACCAACTGAATCATTTTTTTTTTTCAACGCTTAATTTTTACACAATTTTTTTCATATCATCTGTTTCACTATTTACATATTTAACTTATATATACATTTTTTTTTTTTCCCACATTCATTTTTACTTCACATTTTTCCACATTCCGTGTTCCCTTACCAGTGTGTTCAGATTGTTAGTCCTTATAGACGTAATAAACTTACCTTCCCTTGGCTTTGAATCTCACCTGAGTCATATATACCTTCACACAAAAACTTATCAACTAATTATTACTAAAATCTGCCATTACCTAAAAGCTCACATTACGTGGAAATCATAATTCAGAGACCAAAAAAACGAATACTTTTTCTCTCTACTTCTCCTCCTATTCTTCCCTGTCGTTATTCTCATCCTCTTTCTTCCGCTTCTGCTTCTGCTTCTGCTGTACTACTACAATAAATAACACACACACACACACACACACACACACACACACACACACACACACACACACACACACACACACACACACACACACACACACACGTACACAGAGATCTATATTATGCAAAAATTATTACAAAATCAATTTTTTTTTTAACTCATGACGGTTTTGTTAGCGAATTCTTTCTTAGTCCTCCTCCTCCTCCTCCTCCTCCTCCTCCTCCTCCTCCTCTTCCTGAGCACAACGTAACAACACCATGAAAACATGAAAACGAATATAAACGAATAAGTTTGTATGTTCACGTATAAATTACAGAAGGATATAGTGTATAAGAGAGAGAGAAAGGGAAAGAGAGAGAGAGAGAGAGAGAGAGAGAGAGAGAGAGAGAGAGAGAGAGAGAGAGAGAGAGAGAGAGAGAGAGAGAGAGAGAGAGAGAGAGAGAGAGAGAGAGAGAAAGAGAGAAAAAAATAACGCAATAGGTTTACCTCTCTCTCTCTCTCTCTCTCTCTCTCTCTCTCTCTCTCTCTCTCTCTCTCTCTCTCTCTCTTTCTCTCTCTCTGGTTTCAGCTGCCAGAATACTCCAACATTATGTATTTAGTAAGAGCTGGAGGAAGGGAGGGAGAGAGGGAAGGAGGGGAGAGAGGGAGATAGGGATGGAGGGGAGGGATAGAGGTAGGGAGGCAGGGTGAGATGAATGAGTGGGGAGTGATGGAGAGTGATGGAGTGGTGAAGAAGGAGAGAAATGAGAGGGCACGATGAACTCAGGAGCACGAGAGAGAGAGAGAGAGAGAGAGAGAGAGAGAGAGAGAGAGAGAGAGAGAGAGAGAGAGAGAGAGAGAGAGAGAGAGAGAGAGAGAGAGAGAGAGAGAGAGAGACCTACACCTAAACACACTCCCACGACAAAGAAAAAGGAACAAGAGAGTATTTCCTACTTTCGAATTTATTCCTTCAACCAAACAAAATAGAAGCGTCACTTCCATAAATTGATAACATAGGAGATCATTCAATTATCCGATAAACCTACTTGTTCTACTTTCACTCTACCTTTATTTACGTTCCCAGTAAGTCGATGGAGCCTGTGTGTGGGAGTTACAATGCAAGAAAATTCCTTTATATGTTAAGTGAACATTAAATCGTCGCTTTGCCAATAACGTTTCAGAAATATCTCGTCGGTGCGCAGTGGAATTCAAAACCATTAAAAAACCGTTAAAAGCCGTTGAAACCGTTACCGGACCTAACCGTCGCATTAATCAGCATTTTGAGCGGTAGCCTGCCTTTGCACGGAACTTAGTGGCGAATTGTTAAGAGGAGGCAAAGCAAGAAGAGGAGGAAGAGGAGAATAAAAGAGAAGAGAAAGATTCCGGAGATGAACATATGTGAAGGATTTTGGAAAGGCGATACATGTAAAGCGTTTATGTATACGTGGACGAGTGTGTATAATGTATGTATGTATGTATGTATGTATGTAAGTATGTATGTATGTATGTATGTGTGTGTTTTTATGCCTATATTTCTACATATCTACTCTCGCCAATAACTGCTGCCTTTGTTATCATAATTATTCTGACAGATACAACAAACACATGGACATCTATTGAAACGTCATTTATTCACTGTTATGCTTCCTTTACTGTAACATTTATTGGCGGAAATGTATTAACAAACAAACTCTCTTCATACAGACGAGAGAGAGAGAGAGAGAGAGAGAGAGAGAGAGAGAGAGAGAGAGAGAGAGAGAGAGAGAGAGAGAGAGAGAGAGAGAGGAGAGAGAGAGAGAGAGAGAGAGAGAGAGAGAGAGAGAGAGAGAAAACATACTTTATCTAACCTATCATTCTCTACTCCTTTATACTCTTACATCGTGTCACCTATTAATAATAACAACAATCTGAGGGAAATAGACAGCAACAGGCAAGCAGGCAAGCAGGCAAGCAGACAAACAAACAGATATAAGCAGAGGTGTGGCGTCCATTGAGGAAGGAGGAGGGGTGGAAGGCAGATGAGAGAGTGAGTAATGGCGAAGATAATGCTATGCGGTGGGAGGGAGATTAGTAAGCGAGTGACGGAGTGAATGAGGGAGTGAATAAACAAGGGAATCAGGGAGAGAGGGAGTTACGGAGTGAGTGAATGCATGACAGAGAGAGAGAGAGAAAGGGAAAGTTAGATTAAATGAAATAAAAAGAGAGTCCTAACACCATACATAAGATACTATCGATGCACAATAAAAATAATAACAATAATAAAACAAATAAGCTGCGAGTAAGAATGGAAGGCGAAACGAGAAGGAAAACGTAAGTAGGTAAGGAAGGAAGGAAGGAAGGAAGGAAGGAAGGAAAGTGGGACGTGAGGAAGCACAAGAAAGGTAACAAAAGACTATATATATGCGCCAGATTCTCCCTTGCTCCTGTCGGGTCCCCTCATCCACCCATCCACCCATCCACACTCACTCTCCCATCCACAATGTCCCCTTCCACGCCTCCCCTTCCCCTCAGAGCTTTCGTAGGAGGTTAATAAAGCGTGTTGGATAGCACTGTCATCTCCCCTTCCCTTACAACACACAGACGAGACGTGGCGTTGACGGCTGAAAGGGTCAGAGAGAGAGAGAGAGAGAGAGAGAGAGAGAGAGAGAGAGAGAGAGAGAGAGAGAGAGAGAGAGAGAGAGAGAGAGAGAGAGAGCGAGAGAGAGAGAGAGAGAGAGAGAGAGAATAGTTTTTTCTCAATTATGCACCATTTCATTACTAATGCATTCCGCCATGTAATAATACTAACAATAATAATAATAATAATAATAATAATAATAATAATAATAATAATAACACCACCACCAACAACAATATTAAAAATAAAAATGATAATGATACTAATAATAATCATAATGATAATAATAATAATAATAATAATAATAATAATAATAATAGTAATGATAATAATGATAATAATAATAACACAAGACGAGGGCCTCTATGTGGTGGTGGTGGTGTGGTGGTGGTGGTGGTGGTGGTGATGTGATGTGATCCAGTCTTTATACAACACAGGGCGGAGAGAAAAATAATGTTTTAATGGGCACTGTTAAAAACTGCGGAAAAGTTGGACTTCTGAGTGGTAATTAGCGATGACCTGTAATGCTGCTGGCTCAAGGTGAACAACACTAACAACACTAACAACTGTAAGGGATACGGTAACAAAAACGTTAATGGGCTTAGTAACAACTATAACGCATCAGTAACGTTAACAAAAAAGAAGCAGCATCAGCAAGGATAATAAAAACAAACTAACAAAAACAAAACAAAAAAGCCCTCAGCGCCAGCAGCACCGTAGATGCAGCGTCGCTACATAATATTGTAACAAATAATTTTGGAAACAATCCCAACAATGAACGCCTCATTTGTTTCAAAATTATGCTGCACAACATTCTTTTTTATCTCTGTTGGAAAAAAAAAGTATAGCTGGTGCGAAAAAATACGTCCCAAACGATTAAATTTTTAATTTTTTGGAAAAAGAAAATGTGATGAGACTTTTGACAAGCTATCCGTATCAACATTGACATTTTTCTTCTTTCTGTGACTATACTTGGTAAGTGATCCCATGATGAGACTAAATATTTAAAAGAAACTTAAAAGCCGGATGTTTTTTCTATCTTCAATACATTTATCTGTCCTCTCTGTGTTTATATATTTATGCACATCTATCTATCTGTCAATCCATATATCTATTAGACCACATTTTGACGTAGATAAAAAACTATTGTCAGATGAGTCTATCAAATCACCAGCAACAGTAGTTAGTAAATAGTTTATAATTCATTGTCAGTTAATTCTTTAGGATATGACGATTAATTTTAATTTCAGGCGAACTGGCAGCTAATATGAATTTCCTTTGATGGACTCAACCGCACAGGGCATTTAGCAGACCCGAAAAAAAACTTTCTATTCTATTACCCTAACTGCCCTTGTTTTGTATTTCCATTTAACCACGAATGGATTTTTGAAGCCTTGTAGTTTTCTAACATTTATTATTTCCCTCAAAAAATACACAACGTCTATCTCCTCTAGTCTAACATAACTATCTTTCATTAACCTGTGAGAATGGTGTGCCTCCACGGAGGAATCAAATGCATTTTCCTTTTCTTTGGTGTTCTAAGTAAAGTAATCATTGTTTTCTCCTTCATAAAAAAACCCAGGCTATGTATTCACCTTTCCTTATGCACACCTCTCATTAACCTGTTCACAACGTGCCTTACTAAGGAATCAAATAAACCGTCATTTTCAGTATTTTTCTTTCACAGAAACACGTAATGGATTCACCTTTGTTCACATTCTGACACGTCACTCATTAACCTGAGTGTAATGCGTCTCTACGAAGGTACCAAACGAATGTCCTTTCCTTAATGTCATTGGATATGTAGTATGTCATCCCTAAGAGAAGGAGGTTGTAGGATTTTCAGTGGTCCTTTCCTTCACCTTCCATTGATTAGTGATTACTGTGTCCTACAAATGTAACGTGACAGTCACTATACATTTTTTTTTTCGTTGTTTTCTCCTTCCTAAACCCCAACGGATTTCATCACGCTCGGTATTTATTTAGCTTTTTCTCTGACTTTCCATTTCGCTGCAGATAACATGTTCCCTCCACCTGACCCAACAGAGTAATCCCTTATTCCCTGGCCCATTGTCCCTCACCCCCATCAGCCCTCTATTCCCTCCTTCCCTGCTTCCCTTACCTCCTCCCTTCCCTCGTCTTCCTCGACTCTCCCATTTCACTTTCATTTCGTCCCATCCCGCGCTTGCTGATCCCCTTTTCAGGACACAGAGATATTAAAACTTCCCATCACGTTGCCTCCTCGCGAAAATGATTAATTGGCAGCGATGTACAGGCATCTTTTCTATTTTTATTTTCGTTCGAACCCAAAAGTTTAGCTCTTAATGCCGGGAGCTTCCTCACTGATCCAACTCTTTATTTATAACCAACCTCCTTATATCCTGGAGGGGCAGGAGGGAATGAGGAGAGTCCCAGTCCACTCCTTCCATGCCCTCCACCCCTGCCACGGAGAGATTAGTTTAGTGTCCCCTTGTTCGTTTTCTTTAGATTCGCCGTCAGACAAGAGCTCCTTCGAAATGGTTTTGCGAGAGAGAGAGAGAGAGAGAGAGAGAGAGAGAGAGAGAGAGAGAGAGAGAGAGAGAGAGAGAGAGAGAGAGAGAGAGAGAGAGGAGAGAGAGAGAGAGAGAGAGAGAGAGAGAGAGAGAGAGAGACAGAGAGAGAGAGAGAGAGAGAGAGAGAGAGAGAGAGAGAGAGAGAGAGAGAGAGAGAGAGAGACAGCGAGAGCGAGAGAGATAGAGAGAGATAGAGAGAGAGAGAGAGAGAGAGAGAGAGAGAGAGAGACAGCGAGAGAGCGAGAGAGATAGAGATAGAGATAGATAGATAGAGAGAGAGAGAGAGAGAGAGAGAGAGAGAGAGAGAGAGAGAGAGAGAGAGAGAGAGAGAGAGAGAGAGAGAGAGAGAGAGAGAGAGAGAGAGAGAGAGAGAGAGAGTGTGCGTGTCTGTTGCAGCGGTCATAAAAAAGAAAGAAAAAACAAAATCGTACATCAAGCATAAAAAACTACTTTTTTGGGGTAAAATTCTGACTCAATCGATCCTCATAACGAGAAAATCATCGTAGCATCTGACTCACGGATGTATTATGCGTCGTGCTTCATAATTCCTGCTTCATAGTGGTTCAGGACGCTCATATTTGAAGCTCCGACACTTTAAATTTGAAACACCGAATTTTACTTTGATTATTACTATTAAAAGTCCTTACTCGGACCGCATGTTCCTAAAGCCCACCGTTCCCACCCCCCTTCCCACTCAGGGCTTATATTGGCTTACAAAATTATTATTCTTTATATACATATATTGGAAAATACACGGGTAGAATTTCGGGTATAATTCCGAATTCTAAGCTTAACTTACACAGGCCACTTGTTGCGTTATTAAATTTCCTTCCTGAATACCTCCCTCGGCCTCGGGATACAAGTGACCAACGCAGAACTTGAATTTACTATTAATCTAATTGATTCATCTATATCTAGAACAACTCTATCCCTGGAGCCTGCTATGATGCTGGGACTGAGAGCAGAGCAAGGGAAAGGTGGGAAGGGTGGCAGGGAATACGAACTGTGAGGTGTTGAGTTACTACACCTTGCTAGTGTGGTGCTTTGATCCACCTGTGTGACGCGTGTATCGCCCTGCGCTGACCACTTGAGGCGCGGTGCACGGCATGAAGGCAGGAGAAGAGTACGGTATATATCCCTTCAGTACTGCGTTACTTTAGATAAGCAAACAAAGGGAAGAAAACTGCCAATTCTATCTTGCTCTAGTAGATTGTTTTCCTTACCAATAATGGGATTAAACAAGCTTCTATTGGAGTGTGTTTGACTTAATATTCGTGAGTGGGAGTAAACAAGACACCAGTGCAATTCATCCCCGCTGGTTCCCCTTTATGAGTCTTGATTCACATGGGAGACGTTAAATAAATCCGCGACAGAAGTGCTTGTATTGCCTTCACGGCGACCACACGAGGATAAGGAATCATGAATTTTGTAATTTGTCCACCGTCACCTGTTTCTTGTGTGTTACTTCAGATGTGGACAGAAAACGAACAGTCCTTATTTATAATTTACAGATACTTTCTACCATTGCTCTCAACGTTTTACCTTTACGATAATATTAAGGAGAGCGGAGAAAAATAAAATACTATACTGTCATTCACCATTACTTGTTCCTTCCTTCCTCTCCCTCTAACCCTTTCACTCTTTGGTGTGCGAGACTTTGCTTCTACGTTTCCTGCGGTGTGTGTTCCCTTCCACAACATCAAAAGAGGGCAAAAGATCACTGGTGTAGTAGTAGTAGTAGTGTACCAAAGCCTGTACCTCTCTCCCTCTCTCTGTTACTCTCCTTCACCTCCTCCTGCCCCCACCTTCCCCAATACTGATCTTAATGCAACACTAATCCTAAAGGTGACCGACAGAGGCGTCTCCACTTCCCACGTGAGGCACTGACGAAGAGGGAGACGAGGAGAAAAATGAAATAAATGTGGAATAACGGAATAACAAGGAGAAGAAGCAAGGGAGAGATAACGAGGAAAAAAGGATTCAGAGTAACAGCAATATTCAACGACTGAGAGAGAGAGAGAGAGAGAGAGAGAGAGAGAGAGAGAGAGAGAGAGAGAGAGAGAGAGAGAGAGAGAGAGAGAGAGAGAGAGAGAGAGAGAGAGAGAGAGAGAGAGAGAGAGAGAGAGAGAGGAGAGAGAGAGAGAGAGAGAGAGAGAGAGAGAGAGAGAGAGAGAGAGATAGCATTTTCAGATGACCCAGGAAGAGGTGGGATCAGAGGTCAAAGGTCTAAATTCAGCCAAATCTATGACCCTCTCCTCCCCCCCATCCCTCCCCCCCCATGACCACGGGGAGGCAATTTAGCAGACGTCAGGAGGAAGAGGAAAAGGAAAAAGGAGGAAAAAGAACAAGAAAAGATGAAGAGAAAGATAAGAGAGAGAGAGAGAGAGAGAGAGAGAGAGAGAGAGAGAGAGAGAGAGAGAGAGAGAGAGAGAGAGAGA
>JAPQNM010000020.1:7662561-7670061 GCA_029783475.1 Metacarcinus magister
GCAATTCCACAGGTTCATGATCGCCTCTTGTCACAAAATACGCCGCGACACTGCATTTGCTGCACACGGAATACTACGAGAGTCCATCCTCTCCGCACACCCGAAAGAAAATTGAATAAAGAATGTTTTCTCTCATAACATTTCACACCCCCTGAGGCGATGTGGTATGCGTGAGAGAAAAGAAAGAACGAGAGAGAGAGAGAGAGAGAGAGAGAGAGAGAGAGAGAGAGAGAGAGAGAGAGAGAGAGAGAGAGAGAGAGAGAGAGAGAGAGAGAGAGAAGCTTAGGGTAAGAGATCAGCTTGGCTACGAAACTTTAAATGATGGATTGGGTGTTCAAGTAATCATATCACAGTGCAATATATATGATGCGGCTTTCCGTTGGGCAATAGAGCCTCCCGCCGCCAGCCAGGGTGGAACGGCGGGCAGTGTGAGGCAACAGTGTGACTCCATGCACTGAGCTGACCCGGTGTTGGTGTGTGTTGCGTGGTGTGTGCGTGTGTGCGTGAGTGCGTAAATGCGTGAGTGCGTGAGTGCATGCGTGAATGGGGATGACAGTACTGGTGGTGATGGTGGTGGAGATAGTAGTAGTAGTAGTGGTAATAGTAGAAGTGGTAATAGCAGTATTAGTAGTAGTAGTAATAGTATTAATGTTTGCAGTAATATAATTAGTACTCGCAACAAAGATAAAGTCAAAAACAACACCAGTAATAAAATAATAATAATGATAATAATAATAATAATAAAGTTCCAAGTGTCTTTAACATAATCTAATCAGGCCAGGGATGAGAGAGAGAGAGAGAGAGAGAGAGAGAGAGAGAGAGAGAGAGAGAGAGAGAGAGAGAGAGAGAGAGAGAGAGAGAGAGAGAGAGAGAGAGAGAATGTTGAGTGACTGCCGCTCCATAAATACAAAAAAAAATAAATAAATAAACTTAAACCACTACTACTACTACTACTACTACTACTACTACTACTACTACAACTACTACTACTACTACTACTACTACTACTACTACTACTATGATGAGCAGGGGAGGGCTGGTGCGTGCTCTGATGGACATGCTGCACCGTCTTCCATCTTCTTTAACACTAGGTTGGATATTTTTGTGTCTCATGACTCACACCAACCCGCATGCTTCTCTCCCCTCCATTCCCTCCCCCGCATTCCCCTCTCCCCCTTCCGTCACCCCTAATTTCCCTTCTCTCCCTTCCCTCTTCCTCATCACCAGTCCCCTCCAATCCCCTTTTTCCTCTCATTCTTCATCCACTTTCTCCATCCACCTCTCTTGACTTGTTCCTTCCACTTTCAGACATCTTCCTTTCCTCCACTTTATAGCATCTCTCTCTACCGTCTCTCCACGTGGTCACCTGCTTTCGTATATACAAATCTAATAACAGTGAATTAAGGTTAAAAGCACCTGTGTGGAAGCCAAGGTAAAATTAGTCAAGGTAATGAGCGAACTTGGGAAAGATTTACCTGATAAGTTGTGTTTGTTTATCTTCTCTTATCTTGCTGTTTATCTCGCAGGGGAGTGAAGATGAGTCGTATCCTATTCTCTCTCTCTCTCTCTCTCTCTCTCTCTCTCTCTCTCTCTCTCTCTCTCTCTCTCTCTCTCCCCCCAGTCCATCACGTCACAGGTTTATATGACTATATTTACGAACACTTTAATCACTAACTACGTCTGCATCCCCGTCACGTGCTGCGAGTGGGAGTAAATATAGGCAGTGACCGGCTATTGTTACAGTAAGGTGGATGAGACACCTCTACTCACTCCCTCCCTTCACCCCTTCCCTTTGCCTTCTCCCTTTCCTTCCCTCCCTTCACCCCTTCCCTTTGCCTTTATTCCTTCTATCCCTTCTCTTCTCTTTTCCTTTGCTCCTTCCCTCTCTTCTCCTCTTCCCTTTCCTTCTACTCCTTCCCTCTCTTCCCTTTCCTTTTACTCCCTTCCTTCTCCTCTTCCCTTTTTCACTACTCTCTTCTCCCCTTCTACCCTTCCTTTTCCTTCCCTTATCACCATACACAGCTCTACCGCTCTCTTTCCTCTCCTTCTCCCCACATACAACCCTCTCTCCTTTCCTCCATTCTCCCCTTTCCTCTTCGTCCATGTTTTCCTTCCCTCCCTTCTCCTTCTCTCCTCTCCTCGCCGTATACAAAGCATCACCTAAACAATATTGTCTATAGCAACGTAGTGTTAGGTTAAGACAATAGAGAGAGAGAGAGAGAGAGAGAGAGAGAGAGAGAGAGAGAGAGAGAGAGAGAGAGAGAGAGAGAGAGAGAGAGAGAGAGAGAGAGAGAGAGAGAGTAAAGAAGGCGAGAAAAAGAGATGATAGATGTCAGCGGTTGGGAGAAAATGCTTAGCGAGGCGAGTGATTTGACGATCAGGCTGCGAGATGGATGATTGGTCATGAGAGAGAGAGAGAGAGAGAGAGAGAGAGAGAGAGAGAGAGAGAGAGAGAGAGAGAGAGAGAGAGAGAGAGAGAGAGAGAGAGATCCATTACCACCAATGTCCTGCCTCCAACAACAACATCGGGCGCGCGCACACACACACACACACACACACACACACACACACACACACACACACACACACACACACACACACACACACACACACACGGAACAATATGCAACTCACTCAAGCACTCAACGCAGACCCGCTTGCTTACAGACGTGCCCTTGAACAATTCTTACCTCCCTCCCTTCCTCTCTCCCTTCCCTCCTTCACTCCCCCTCACCCGGACCACTAAATCCCCTTTCTTTCAAGTCTGAGGAGCCATAGTCGCTTGTATGGAGAGGCAAGGGAGAGGAAGGGAAGAAAGGGAAAGGGAGGTAGGAAAGGGACAATGAGACAGACTGAGGGAAACAAAATTCGAAGGAAAGGGAGAGTGAGGGAGGAAAGGAGACATGAAGGTAGACAAAGAACAGAGAAGGAGGGAAAGGGAGAGAAACAGAGTGAGGGAAGGGATGGAGAGGAGGAGGAGGAGGAGGAGGAGGAGGAGGAGGAGGAGGGAGAGGTAGAGCAAGGTGGTCCTCCATTAAAACTTTCAGGAGGTGGAAAGGAAGGCAAGTAAAATAAAATAAAATGAAATAAAAAAAAATTTGTAGGTAGCTAGATGAAAATGGTGCGCCGTTCTGAGCCTTGCGTGTTGGGTCTCGTTACGGAAGGCAGTCATAAGGGCGGCTTCTGAGGCGGGCCAGGCAAGGCAAACCAACACAAAATGTCACTTTACCACACAAGAGCTTTTTCGATTGAGCTGGAGGCAGGCAAGGGATGTTTGGGGAAGGGGGGGGGGAGGGTGTACACTTCAGGGAGGAGATGGTGGTGGTGGTGTTGGTGTTGGTGTTGGAAGCAGAGATGGAGGTGTTTGAAGAGGAGGAGGAGGAGGAAGGTGTAGGTTAGATGTTGTGTGTGTGTGTGTGTGTGTGTGTGTGTGTGTGTGTGTGTGTGTGTGTGTGTGTGTGTGTGTGTGTGTGTGTGTGTGTGTGTGGTGGGAGGGGAAGCAGGTGGTGGGAAGGGGGCCATGAATAACAACGTGTGGAAAGGGAAAGGGAGGGGGAAGGAGAGGAAAGGGGGAGGGGGAGGGGGAGGTGCGGCAGGCGAGGCAGGTGCACCAAGGTAGGGATTAATTCCTCCCATTCTCCCTCCCTCCCCTTTTGTCCCTCCCAAAAAATGATGGAAGTGAGATATTAAAAAAAAAGTCATTCATACAACTAACACAAACAATGCAAACTGCAACCATTCCCAAGACAACAAATATGGAAGGAAAAACTTGCACGAGTTGTGTTCTTTCGAATATTTTGCGACCTGCCGTTTACCCTTTCACGTTAACGCTTCCCTTCTTCCTCCTCTCCTTCCTCCTTCCCTCCTCTCCTCCCTCCCTTCTTCCCTCCTCTCCTTCCTCCCTCCTCTCCTTCCTCCTTCCCTCCTCTGCTCCATCCCTCCCTTCAACCCCTTCACCCTTTAAATAAAGACAAGCATAAAATACTAAGGTTGAAGAAAACGAAAAGCGTCGCTAGACCAGGATCTTTAAGGGGAAACAGCGGAAAATACTCTCCGTCCTACATCAGTCCTCCCCTCGGGGCGGTGTTACGGCAATGGCCGCCCGTTTTCTTTCAGTCCTGAGTCAAAACAAAAGGTGGTCCGTTCGTTCTCTTTCGTTTTACCTACAACAATGGCTTCCAACTTTCTTTAATATCCGAGACCAAAACAATGACCTTCACTATTTTAAATTATTGGATAAGGCTAAGTGAAATACGGAGAAAATGGAGGTTTGCTTTCTGCTTGTGTGTGTGTGTGTGTGTGTGTGTGTGTGTGTGTGTGTGTGTGTGTGTGTGTGTGTGTGTGTGTGTGTGTGTGTGTGTGTGTGTGTGTGTGTGTGTGTGTGTGTGTGTGTGTACGAAGTAGGCGTGCATGGGAGAGCAGCGTTGCACGTATACATAAATTCAAATACGCACATTCATGTACACATATATTGAACGTCATCTGTATTAATGCACCTTTATGAGCGTTTTTACGAGTGGGAAAGGTTTACACGAACCAATAAACGTTACATAACTCACCGCCATCGTCAAAAAATAATATATATATAAACAATAAATATTCACACCAATAATGGCGTCGGATTTAGATAATTCATTTCGGTATTTGTCACGCGGGGGAAAAAAAAAGGGGAAAGAATTGCCCGTCGTTAATAACATGTGACGCGTTATTTACAGGTCAGAGTGAGGCAGAAACCTTGTTACCTGTGTGACGTCACCTGTACACTGTGATGTCACTTAGTACTTTGCGTCACCCCCAAAAAAAGAAAAACGAACTTATTACTGAATTCGAATTTTTCTTTAATCATGGAGAAATTATTATTATTATTATTATTATTATTATTATTATTATTATTATTTTTATTTTCATGGTGACGTTGACAGTACAATTTATACTTAGTTTCCAGTGTTGTCTGTAGTTGGCGCTGCTGGACCCGTTGATGTGAGATAATATTCTAATAATTAAATGAATGGTGATTGATCGTAATGCTTAATTAATCGAGCTAATGGTGTGATTGGGTCAGATGGTGGTGCGTCTCTCTTGTTGTTATTGTTGTTGTTGTTGTTGTTGTTAATATTGCATCCTCTTTATTATCAAGTTTTGTTTGTATATCTCTTTTTCTATTTTCTATATGTTTATTTATTTATTTATTTTTTCATCTTTCTATTTTCATGTTGGCTCAACAGCAACATTTCTTTTTATATCCTATGATCTGCTATTCTTGTTACTCTCTCTCTCTCTCTCTCTCTCTCTCTCTCTCTCTCTCTCTCTCTCTCTCTCTCTCTCTCTCTCTCTCTCTCTCTCTCTCTCTCTCTCTCTCTCTCTCTCTCTCTCACTCGGACTTGTACAATCTTCCATTAATCTTACTTCCAACTTTCTTTATTTCGACAATCTAGTCTGCCATTAATTTCTTTCTTTCCTTTCTCTGCCTCGCGCGTGCAGGTAATGGCAGGCCGCCCACAGCCGTCACTCCCCCCCGTCACTGCGGTCATGTCTCTCCACCAATGTTTTCTCAGAGGCTTGAAAGAGCTGTGATCTGATTGGTTGAGGTTTAGTCGGGTTAAGCAAACGTGTGACTTCCCGGAGGATCTTTTGATTATGCGTCGTTTTCTCTTCTTCCCATATTTTATGATTATGAAAGGGATACTTAAGAGGTCTGCGCTGACAGTTTGATTAAGTTGTTATCGTGAGGATTTCGCGTGTGTGCGTCTCCTTCTCTTGATCAATTCCTTTTCATCTTTGTGTATGTAATAAGGTTGTTAGGTACATTTCTATCGATATTTTCTCTATATATATATTTTTTGTGTGTGTTTCATCCTATTCTTATTTTTGGGTATTCGTGTGGGTGATAAATTACATGGAATATGAAACTAACGACAACAACAACAACAACAATAACAACAACAACGACAACATTGCTACGCCAACATTTATCGTCGTGTCATAAATCATCGTCGTCGTTGCCTTGCATTTCTGTGTTTGTCTTCCGTATCCTCCATTTTAATCCTTTCTCTTACGTCCCAAAATTGTTTCTTCCGCCTCCATCCCGCAGTGATCCTCCTTCCTCCCTTCCTTTTCCTCCTCTTTTACGGGGTTGAAGGAGGGAAGGAAGGGGGAGAGTCTATAATCTCTCTCTCTCTCTCTCTCTCTCTCTCTCTCTCTCTCTCTCTCTCTCTCTCTCTCTCTCTCTCTCTCTCTCTCTCTCTCTCTCTCTCTCTCTCTCTCTCCGGCCGTCAGACTCAGCCTCCTAATAACTACACAGTATTTTCTCTCTCCCTGATGGATAACTTCGCACGTGCCACCAAAAATAGCATCATCCATCCTGAGCGACTGTCAGTTCAGGAAATTTAACAATATTTCTTTATTTTTATTTTTTTTTTACATTTTCTACTATTTTTTCTTTCCAGCTGGAGCCGAAAAAGAGATGGGATGGAGGAAGGGAAGGGCTAGAGGAAGGAGGGAGGGAGGGAGGGACGAGAGTGAAGTGAAGGGGCAGGTAGAGATGAGTGTGTTCGAATACCTGTTGAAGGGAAATGATATCTGCAGGTGTGTAATTAACGAAAGGTAGGAATGGAAAAAAAAGAAGAGATAGAATGATGGTCTTACTATAAATTTTGTTTGTTTATTTATTTGTTTTTTTATCTTCGAATATTTGAAGTTTCTGTATTTTTTTTTACCAATGTTGGCAAGACTTTTTATTTTTTATTTTATTATTATTTCTTTTTTTCTCTCTCTCTCTCTCTCTCTCTCTCTCTCTCTCTCTCTCTCTCTCTCTCTCTCTCTCTCTCTCTCTCTCTCTCTCTCTCTCTCTCTCTCTCTCTCTCTCTCTCTCTCTCTCTCTCTCTCTCTCTCTCTCCATTTCCTCACTTTACCTGCTTTTCAAAACTTCACTTAACACACTTTATACTGTTTCCTTTACTTTTCCATCGCCTCATTTTCTTTAGTCCTTTCCCAACATTTCTTCATCTTCCTCACTCTTCACCGTTCTTCACTTAACCATTTTCCACTTTACTTTCCCATTTTCTTTCCGTTTCCCACTGGCGGCGTGAAAGATGGTCTGATCAACAACTTTTTTACGCTGCCAGCAATCGACACGCAACACTAAAGTCAATACTGAAGGCAAAACTAAACTAAGAAAGAATTATATAAATGTTGGAATACTCGAACATCAAATCAAGAAATAAGGTGTAAATATATAATTAATCAATAATATAAGTATCTAAGACCAGAATACATGAACATAATTGATTTCTTAAGATATTACTGATAAAAAAGAAAGAAAATTGTATAAAATTCAAACCGAGCATTAACTAAGTAGAGAATAAATTATAAGTAATGAAACAACAAATACTTTAACTGAAGCTCATTAATTAAGAAGAAAGCGAAGCAAACACTTAATAAAATACAGGTAATAAATGTCATATATAAGAAAATATAGACAAAACGAAATAAACTTTTGAA
>JAPQNM010000020.1:7672561-7709026 GCA_029783475.1 Metacarcinus magister
CCACTACCACCACCACCACCACCGCCGCCTGGGACCCCAACGAGCGAGTGTGTGGACAATAAAAGACCCGATTACTGGCTCGTTCGTGAGTGTTTTCTTCCTTGTGGTGGTCTGGTTCACCTTTTAATTACTTCTTGGTGACGCTCAGCCTACACAAACAAAACTAAAACACAAAAAAAGTAAGTTAAAAGAAAACCTACAATAACCTAAGTGTTTGAGAGTAAAAAAATATATTGTGTGACAGGTAGGTACCGTCTCACCTGTTTGTTTCATTTCGTGTTCATAAAGGGACTTCCTTTAATAGTGTTCTTCCTCCTGTTCTTCATATAAATAACAGTTAAGAGAGAGGAAGGAAAGAAAAGAGTGAAATATATGAAGTGAAGGGAGATGTATGTACGGCTTTCCCTTCGTATTGTTGTCTCGAGGAAGAAAACAAATTAAAGTTGCTTGGAACAGGAACACAAAATAAATATCTGTGAATAATGGATAACTGAAATACGTGAAGTTTAGACATAACGGGGTAATATAAACAAGAGATAATTACATGTCAAGTTAAACCATTAATATTATCATAAAAAAAAGAAACTCAAGTGAGCGCATATGAACATTTATTTTGACACACTAGCAGGTCACGGCACGAGTCTCAGCTGAAATGATAAAGAGGCGGCGGAGGAATCCTTTCCAGCGAGGACGAATAAAGCATTTCAGAACAACGAGAATAACAGCGAGAATGAATAAAAGCGTTTCAATAATCCTGCAACACGGGACTCGTACACCCTTCCCTCCGTGACTGCTGCTGACGCCTCCGTGCAAACCAGTTGTTGCTGCCAAGCGTTGACTTCCCGAGAAAATATTATACATTCCGGTGGCCATAAATTCTCGCAGAGGCTCCAGACACGTGAAAAGGGAAGGTATTAAAACAGGAAGGAAAAAAACTCCTCCTCAAACAGTGTAACAGATGACGCAACTGAGGAGGCTTTGCGTGGGAACAACGGGAAGCAGGAAGGCCTTGATGCCATGATCAATTTGAACCAATCACGTTGCTGCTTGGCGTGTGGCCATGTTGTTCCCTCCTCAACATTCCCCTCCTTAATAACACCTTTAACACCCCCTTCTCTTCCTCCTTTTACCCCTCCTAAAGCTCAGTTTCCTCTCCTTGTACCGTACCTCCCCGTCCCCCCTTTCACACGTCTACCTCTTCCTTATCACCCCTTCTCAGTTCCCCTACAGCCCCTTTTCCTTATCCTATGGCCCCATATACCGGCGTTTCCAGCCTCCAGCACCTTCATCCTTATCTGCAGCGTCCCAACACACCGTCCGTCACACTACCAAACTTCCACACACCCTAATCCTCAGCCTCGCACAACCCACCCACCCTACGCCTCCCATTCCACCTCCACATCACTCTAACTTCCCCTCTTCCTCACTCTCCGCTCCTAACTCTGTCTCCTTCACTCTCCATATCACTTCCACACTCCCCTCTCTCTCTCTCATTCTGCGCATCCTGTCTCACACACCCCCCCCCTCATTTCCCGCCACCTCCCCCCGTCGCCACCACGCCTCCCCCCCTCCCCCTCCCTCCAACGTGAGGTACTTTCTGCTGAGGTAGCGCCCTTCAGGTCCTCTTGGCGTATCGATGGCAAGAAAAGCACAATGACATGAGGCATTTGATCAATATCTTCTCCTCTTGGCTTGCCTCTGATCACCTCCCCTTCCTCTTGCCTCGTCTTCTTCTTCTTCCTCTTCCTTCTCCTCCTTTTCCCATTCCTCCTCCTCCTCCTCCTCCTTCTCCTCCCCCTCCTTCTTGCATTCTTCTTCCTCCTCCTCCTCCTCCTCCTTCTCCTCTTCCTTCTTCATCTCCGTCCTCCCTCCTCTCTGTCTTTATTCTCATCTTCCACTTCTTCCACTTTCATTCTCTCTTTATTTCTCTACTCCTTTTCTCTGGTTCGTTTTCTTATATTTTCTTTATATTTTCTAATTTGTCTTTTTTTTTCTTCTTTTCTTAGTGATTTTTTTTTTTTCTTCTCATTTTGTTATGTTATTTTTCTCATCTTTTTGACGTCACCCATTGTTAGTTTGGAAGGTAATTGCGAAGGTGGAGTGATGGAGGTGGTGGAGGAGGGAGGAGTGGTGGAGGAAGTGGTGGAGGGGTAGTGATGGAGGAAAGAGTAAAGATGAAGAGGAAGAGGAAGAAGAGTGCTGTGGAGAGGGAAGTCAATGGGGGTAGTGAGGGAGGGAGAGGGTGAGAGAGGTGGTAAGGGGAGATGAGGGTAGGGGAAGGGAAGGGAAGGGAAGGGGAGGGTAAGGGAGGGGAGGGGAGGTTGAGAGGGATGATGAAGGGGCTTTGATGGTGATGGTGGGAGTGAAGGGGGAGTTATGGAAGGCAAGGGAGGGTAAGCCTATCAATTATTATGAGGATATACACGATGATACCCTCTCTTACCCTCTCACTCACCTACTCACCCTTTCCCCTCACCTCCCTTTCCCCTTACTATCTATTCTTATCCTCATATACTTCCTCCTCCCCTTATATTCTCTCTTTCCCCTCACTGTCCTTAACTTTCCTTCCCTTTCCTCTCACTCTCTTTTTTTACCCTCATGCCCTCTCTTTCCCCTTACTATTCTTTACTTTTACCTCCCCTTTCCTTTTAATCACCCACATACCCTTCCTTCTCCCCTCATTTTCTCTCATATTCACGTACTTTGTGGTGTTGAGGCGAGGCGAGGCGTGCCCCTTTCCCCTTATTTCCCCTCCCCCTCACCAGCACGCAGCAGCTTGTTCTACCGCACTAATTGGGTCACGTGCTGCTAATGAGGTCAATTAATTAACATGGCAATTATCGTGTCTTTCGTTGCTTTAGGGGCCACCACGTGCTGCAATGGCATACACATTCTACGTTATTGCTTCGGTTATTACGTGAATAAAAAAAGGTTTGGGTGGAAAGAACAGTGTTGTGTTACGTTGCTTTGCTTTGCCATCGTTGTTTGACGTGAGATAAAAAAAAGAATTGCTGTGAGATAGTTTATGAAAAATGGTGTTTGAGTTTTTAGGAATGAAAATATAAGAAGAAAGACATAGGTGATACTACTAGTACTACTACTACTATTACTACTACTACTACTACTACTATTACTACTACTACTACTATAGCCAATAACAACAACAGCAACAATGGCAATAATAATAATAATAATAATAATAATAATAATAATAATAATAATAATAAAGTACTGCAATATATTAAATAAAAATTAAACTATCCATGAACACACAGATGAGATAATAACGTGAACCAAAGGATAATTCCACCATTATTTAAAATTAACAATATCATTCAAAAACTATTAATGTGAATGCTATTGAAAAACAAACAAATAACAATATAAATAATACTGTTCATAATCCAATGCAACGATGACAACACAAACAAATTCAATAAATATTTACTACAAAATAAATAAAGTTGCAAAGGTGAATCTTGACACACACACACACACAAAAAAAAATTAAGCCGTCAAAATATCTTCGCAAATAATAAATAAACAAACGAAACACATAAATAAACAACCATAATAATAAATAAACAAACAAAATAAACAAAGAAAAATAATGAATAACAAACTTACTAGTAAAATAATAATCACACAAACTCAAATCCTAAATATACACAAACAAATAGATACGAACAAACCAAACCAAAACAAAAAGAAAATGGAATAAATATCACACTCAAAGAATCACAGTTACGCTCCACTAGTCTCTGCTCCACTTTGGCGATTACAAAGAACGCACAAGTGGATTATATTACACGATTACATTAAGCGGGTGAGGAGCGGGATTACTTTTGTCTGATGGTTCGGGTTACTGCTCCCTGGGGCGACTCTGCAGGTGTGTGTGTGTGTGTGTGTGTGTGTGTGTGTGTGTGTGTGTGTGTGTGCGCGCGTGTGTGTAAGAAATTAAAGAAGAACCTGGACGAGAGTGAAAAGGGAGAAAGAGAAGGGAGAAGAAATAATAAAAAAAAAAGTGACAGATAGAAGGAAAAAGAGAATGGAGGAAGGAGTTCATAAAAAGAGAGAAAGAACATGATGACAAGAAAAAAAAAAAAAAAAAGAGTGAACGAGGGAGATTAAAAATGCAAAGACTATGTAAGGACAGATAAGATAAGCTTACCATTGAAGATTATGCTTATGACGAGGCAGAGAAGGATGAAGAAGAAGAGAAGAGGAAGGAAGGAGGGATAGAGGGAGGGAGGGATAGAGGGAGGGACGAAGTGAAGGACGGGAAGGCTCAGCTCTGATGACTGAAGGAGGGAGAAAATATTTTAGGAGAAAGGGAAAAAAGAAAGGAAGGATGAAGGAGCACAAAGCGAAGGGTGAGTTGAAGGAGGAGGAGCAGCAGGAATAAAGGGAGGAAGAAGGGGAACCAGAGGATAAGGAATGTGGGAGACAGAACCAGATGATGATAGAGATAAGAAAGAAAGACAAGAGGATGAACAGGACAAAGGAGAGGGATTGGAGGAGGGAGGGAATAGAGAGAGGAATGGTATAGTAGAGAGAGGAATGGGAAGAAGAGTGAGTTTGAAAATAAAGTCACGTAATAAAAATAAGAGTAAAAATATATATATCAAACCATATAATTAATAACAGGTAAGATATCTAGCACAGGTAAAGAAAGGTAATAGTAGTAAGAGACAAAGGTGGTGATGTGTAACTAATGTTGTTATGGAGTTAACCACGAAAATCTGAGTAACTTTTCCTTGCTCTCTCTCTCTCTCTCTCTCTCTCTCTCTCTCTCTCTCTCTCTCTCTCTCTCTCTCTCTCTCTCTCTCTCTCTCTCTCTCTCTCTAACAGACAATAACAGACATACATACAAATACACACACACACACACGCACACACATACACACACATCCCTCTTCATCTGTCACCACTAACTTAATCCATCTGTGTGAGAGAGAGAGAGAGAGAGAGAGAGAGAGAGAGAGAGAGAGAGAGAGAGAGAGAGAGAGAGAGAGAGAGAGAGAGAGAGAGAGAGAAGAGAGAGAGAGAGAGAGAGAGAGAGAGCGAGAGCGAGAGCGAGAGCGAGAGAGAGAGAGAGAGAGAGAGAGAGAGAGAGAGAGAGAGAGAGAGAGAGAGAGAGAGATACCTAAGTGACGCCATCTCTGCCTCCGAAGGGGATTTTTAAGCAGTTAATTAAAACAGTGAAGGTGAACCAGCTATAACGGGAGAAAATTTTAATCTAAACTTGCACAGCGAGGAAGCTCTGCGCGGGAACTTAGAGGCACACAGCCAATACTTGCTGGTCTCTCCTCCTCCTCCTCCTCTTCCCTTCCTTCCTTCTTTCTTCCCTACCTCCCATGCCGGGTAACTTTTCCTACCCGAATTCTCTCTCTCTCTCTCTCTCTCTCTCTCTCTCTCTCTCTCTCTCTCTCTCTCTCTCTCTCTCTCTCTCTCTCTCTCTCTCTCTCTCTCTCTCTCTCTCTCTCTCTCTCTCTCTCTCTCTCTCTCTCTCTCTCTCTCTTTTCCCCTGAGCTATTGTTGCCTTTGTTGATAAATGTGAACATTTCCCAACTTTTTTTATTGTTTTAACTTCTTTGTTTTCATTTTTTTATATTTTTCTTTATTCCAACACACACACACACACACGCACACACACACACACACACACACACACACACACACACACACGCACACACACACACGCACACACGCACACACACACACCTGTTCACCGACATAGTTATATCTACCTGTCTATATCTAAATTCAAAAGAGTTCTAGTTTCAAGGTAGAAACCCGCAGTCATTAATAAAAAGCCGGCGACTCACGTATGATGAGGCAATTACCTGCCCTTTACCCAATTAACCTGCTGATTACCTGGATTTGTCACAATTAGGCATAAAAAGAAAGTCGCTCATCAATTCCAATGATGATGATAATAACGATAATGATAATAATAATAATAATAATAATAATAATAATAAAAATGATAATAATAATAATAGTAATAATATAAATTGCAATAACAATAATAATCCTTCTCCTCCTCTTCCAACTCCTCCTCCACCTCAACCTCCTCCTCCTCCTCCTCCTCGCCCTCCTCCTCATGAAACTGATAGGAGGAAGCGGAAGCCGAGAAATGAGGCTTAAAATAAACAAAACAATGCTAAGTCGAGATAGTTGGTGAGGGGGAGGTAAGGGTGGAAACAGGAAGGAGGAGGAGGAGGAGGAGGAGGAGGAGGAGGAAAGCAGAAAGCAGTGCCTCGATTACTTTTTTCATCTGCAGGTTAGCGAGCGAGAG
Organism: Metacarcinus magister; assembly: GCA_029783475.1. Classification (NCBI taxonomy): domain Eukaryota; kingdom Metazoa; phylum Arthropoda; class Malacostraca; order Decapoda; family Cancridae; genus Metacarcinus; species Metacarcinus magister. Next base: position 7,678,863 of record JAPQNM010000020.1, read on the forward strand.
AGAGAGAGAGAGAGAGAGAGAGAGAGAGAGAGAGAGAGAGAGAGAGAGAGAGAGAGAGAGAGAGAGAGAGAGAGAGAGAGAGAGAGAGAGAGAGAGAGAGAGAGACATGATTTTCGTCTCGTCGCCGGCGGTGCATCTAATATGAAGTCCATTCCTGTTGCCTCCCCTTCCCTCCACCTACCCTTGCCCTCCACCTCCCCTTTCCCTCCTCCTCCCCTCTCCCCTCGCGTCGACCCCACCAGCCACGAGGCCAGACTTGGGGCGCGACAAATGAGGGGAAAAGGACCGGTCGGGGAAACACTTGCCCTTTAACTGTACCTCGGCGTTCCCAACCTCCAACTTGCTGACACGAGAGCCATCTGTCGGGCGCTGGGCGAAATTGAACTCGCAGAAGGGAGGTTGAGAAGGGAAGGGAGACGAGGCAAAGGGGACGAGCAGTGAGGGAAGGGGAAAAAGGAAAAGGAGGAAGGAAGGGCAGAAGTGAGAGGATCGGGTAAGGGAGGAGAATGTGAGGAAGAGCGAGGTAGAGGACTGGAGGGAAGGTAAGGGAAGAGAGGGGAAAAGGAATGGATTTGAGGGGTTAGGAGGGAAGTATGTGAGGGGAGTGAGGGGGGGGAGGGTAAGTAAGGGGAATGAAGGGAGGTGAGGGGAAGTGAGGGGAAGTATGTGAGGGGAGTGAGGGGAGGGGAAGTATGTGAGTGAGTGAGGGGAGGCAAGGGGAGTGAGAGGAGGGTAAGGGGAGTGAGGGGAGAGTAAGGGGAGGTGAAGAGAGGGTAAGGGGAGTAAGGGGAGGGTAAGGGGAGTAAGGGGAGGGTAAGGGGAGTAAGGGGAGGGTAAGGGGAGGTGAAGAGAGGGTAAGGGGAGTAAGGGGAGGGTAAGGGGAGTAAGGGGAGGGTAAGGGGTCCAGTCTGTGCATTATTCAAGGAAACACTTAATTCACATCAGTTTCCGGCGAGCGGGTGGTGAGGCGAGGGTTAGAAATAACATTACCACTAGGATTGTGTGTCTGCCCGGTGGTGGGCGTTTAGCAGAGTACGCCCTCATATCACTCTCTCTCTCTCTCTCTCTCTCTCTCTCTCTCTCTCTCTCTCTCTCTCTCTCTCTCTCTCTCTAACACACATTCATTCTCCTTTGTGTGTGTGTGTGTGTGTGTGTGTGTGTGTGTGTGTGTGTGTGTGTGTGTGTGTGTGTGTGTGTGTGTGTCTGTGTGTGTGTGTGTGTGTGTGTGTGTGTGTGTGGTTGCAGTGTGGGGTGATAAAGCAAGGAAGGAAGGAAGGAAGGAAGGAAGGAAGGAAGGAAGGAAGGGAAGGGACGGAGAGAGGAAGGGAGGGAGTGGAGGGAAAGAGGAGGGGTGGGGGGGGGGTGCACGTAACAACATTACTAGGGACAGCAAAGCACAAGACTGGACCTCCGTCACCACACTGAAGGAGGAGGAGGAGGAGGAGGAGGAGGAGGAGGAGGAGGAGGAGGAGGAGGGCAGCTCAACATACATATGGGAAGGTTGGAAAGGGGGGGGGAGGGGAGTGATTACGATGCGGATACAACATAATTTCCCCCTTTTTTTCCCATCCTGAGAAGAAGGGAAGGAGGGAAGGTGAAGGTGAAGGGTGAGGGAGGGTGAGGGGAAGGGAGGGGAGTGACCGTCTTCCCGGGAAAATGAGTATAATTATGAGGACGCAACCCCTGACACCTTCTTTAAGCTAATGTAATATATGGGAAAAGGGAGAAAGGAGGAGGAGGAGGAGGAGGAGGAGGAGGAGGAGGAGGAGGAGGAGGAGGAGGAGGAGGAGGAGGAGGAGGAGGAGGAGGAGGAGGAGGAGGAGGAGGATACCACAGCTCCTCTCTTTGTTCTGACTGGGCGAGTAACGTATTAAGTGACAAAGAAGGAACAAGCTGTTAGAAGAGACGTGGAGAGGAGGGAGGGAGGGGAAAGGAGGGGAAGAGAGAGAGAGAGAGAGAGAGAGAGAGAGAGAGAGAGAGAGAGAGAGAGAGAGAGAGAGAGAGAGAGAGAGAGAGAGAGAGAGAGAGAGAGAGAGAGAGAGAGAGAGAGAGAGAGAGAGAGAGAGAGAGAGAGAGAGAGAGAGAGAGAGAGAGAGAATGATAAAAATAAGAGAAAATAAGGAAACGTACACAATTACAACGGAAAAAAAATAAGAAAAAAAAATACACTTCCATGTAAATACAATTCTACCTACGCATCAATCAATGAAGCAAATAAAACAAAAGCAACACAAAAAAAAAGAGAGAAAAAGAGAGAGAGAGAGAGAGAGAGAGAGAGAACCGTAACGAAAGGCAATGAACAAAACAAACGGGAAAGAGTCAGATAGTAGAGATACAGATAGATAGAGAGAGAGAGAGAGAGAGAGAGAGAGAGAGAGAGAGAGAGAGAGAGAGAGAGAGAGAGAGAGAGAGAGAGAGAGAGAGAGAGAGAGAGAGAGAGAGAGAGAGAGAGAGAGAGAGAGGACACACACTGTTGGCAGACAGAATTCAGCGTTCCGATAAATCATTACCCAGCGGGGAGCACAAACGGGCTGGTCCAGACTCAATACTCCCTCAGTCATGAAGGCAAGGAGGGAGGGAGGGAAGGGGGAGGGAGGGAAGGGAGGGGGAGGGGGGAAAGGTTGGGAAAGGGAGGAGGTATGGACGAAAGCACAGGAGGGAGGGAAGGATGGAAGCAAGCAAAGGAAGGGAGGAAAACAAGGAGACAATGAACCGTGAAGGAACAAAGATGGGGAGTTGGGAGGATGCAAGGAAGGGAAGAAAGGAAGGAGTAAGGGGGAGAGGGAGACTGAAGGTAGGGAAGGAGAGGGGCAGACAGAGAGAGAACGAGAGAAAGAGTAGGAGAAAGAGAGAGGGAGAGAAGGGTATACATGCACCAACGAATTAGTAAATGAAGCGGAAAATGGGAGCAAGAATACTGAGGAAGGAGGACGAGCTGTGTAAAGGTGATGGTATGGGTAGAGGCTTTCCTTCTCGGCGTCGTCGTTACCCACAAGGCTATACGTTGGATCACGTCAAGTCTGCCTGGAACACTTACTATAATTACGTCCTCGCCTGCCTGAGTTGCTGCAAACTGAGCGGGAGTAAGTTTGGTGGCAAGATTTACAAGTATACTCTGCAACACTCTCACGTCAACGATATGAAAAATTAGCAAAGTGTGTTGTTGAAGCATCTTGAGGTTGACAAGGCTGACGCACTACATGAAGAGAGATATTTACAGTGACGAATTATGAATATTTTTACGTCTTCATAATCTTACGTTCCAATCCATCTTTCTAATGCAAGGGTTCACTCTTACCTTCATTCCCTCAGCCACTACTACCTTAAATTACCTTCATACTTTCCAACGATCACAATATAACTCAGGGAACTACGCCATAACACTTTCCAAGACCCAGGAATTTAGTGTTGCGTACCTTCCTCAATGTTACTAATTCCTGCATCATCATAACATCTTGGGGTGCAGGTCCGTGACAAGCTGCCTTAATAGTGGATGCATCGACGTGGCAGAAACAGATTGATACTAACTGACTCGCTTCTAACACAACCCTTTAATCAGCCACACGAACACGATCCAGCACGACCCACAAATTATGAGAAATTACCCCGAGGCCTGAGAGCGAGAAGGATCGACAGGATGAACACGAGGACATTATAATAATAAAAAAAGCCAGGGAGAGAAGGAGAGGGAAGGACGGAGAAAGGGAGGCAACAGGGAGATAAAGAGCAGCCAGGGAAGTAGACATAGTTAGCCACAAGACACTAAAAATGGGTTGGGTTCATTGTCTGACAGATAGAGAGGAAGTTGGAGAGGGAGAGGAGGAGAGGGGAAGGAGAGGGTATTGTAAATGTAAAGGAGGGGAAGGAAAGGGAGACTATGGGTGAGTAAGGGGAATGTTCTCTAGTATTTGAGGTTATAAAGACAATGTCCAAAGAAGGCGGGACATGGAAAGATGGAAGTGAGGAAGGGAGGGAGGAAAAAAGGTGTCAGAGGGGAAGGAATGGGAGGCAAGGGACGGGAGGGAAGGATGTAGCAAGCTTGTCGAATGCCTTTTTTAATAGAGGGGAAGATGCTGTGGCTAAGATGGCGTAGTGGTGCTGTGGTGGAGGAGTGGTGGAGGAGGTGGAGTTGGGTTGTGGTGGGAGAGAGGTGGAGAGGTGGAGGAGCCAGGCTGAAGAAAGGTGAGCTGGTGCTACGCGATAAAAAAGTAAGAGGACGGAATAGAATACTACGGCCTATTCTGGAAACTTACTAGATCCCTTGTGAGAGAGAGAGCGAGAGAGAGAGAGAGAGAGAGAGAGAGAGAGAGAGAGAGAGAGAGAGAGAGAGAGAGAGAGAGAGAGAGAGAGAGAGAGAGAGAGAGAGAGAGAGAGAGAGAGAGAGAGAGAGAGAGAGAATGAATGAATGGATGGCCTGCAGCTGTGATATATATATAAAAAAAAAAAGTGACGAACTTTATATTTGAATGATGTAATGGTTGCTCCCCCCCCCTCTCTCTCTCTCTCTTTCTCTTTTTTGTTCTCTTTCTCTCTCTCTCTCATTCCTTTACTTTGTCTATGGTTATGTTATGTTTCTTTTAAGCTTCATTACTTCCTTTCATCTGTCTGCTATTTTCCTGCTCTTTCTCCTTCTTTATTCATCTTTCTTTCCCTGCAATGCTTTTCTCTTTTTCTATCTCGGTTCAGCAGGAATCTTCTTTTCTCTTATCTCTTCTTCTTTTTTTCCTACTTTTCTGCTCGCTTCATATTCCTGTTTCCTCTTGCTGATTCATCCCTTTTTCTATCTGAATGGTTCCTGTTTCTTATTTCCATCTCTCTCTCTCTCTCTCTCTCTCTCTCTCTCTCTCTCTCTCTCTCTCTCTCTCTCTCTCTCTCTCTCTCTCTCTCTCTCTCTCTCTCTCTCTCAGTCTTTATACCTTACATACTTTCTTTATCATTTGTTTTTCTTTCTATTATACGTGATTGTGTTTCTAGTCGAAGAGCATTGCTTGGCATGACCTTGAGACAGACGGACACTGAGGGACGAAGGTGTGGAGGCGAGGAACTGTAATGGTACTCTTGTTTGTCTTGGTTTGTGTGTGTGTGTGTGTGTGTGTGTGTGTGTGTGTGTGTGTATATATTTCGTACATAACCCAACACAATTTGAAGCGGAGTGGTCCCATGGTGTATAGCTAGAAACACAGCCAGCCAATCACACACACACACACACACACACACACACACGATCCTTTAAAAAAAAACTCATCCGGAAATCAAATCTCAAACCATTTTTCCTTTGTGCGAAATGAATCCTATTACCTATCACCTACATCCTCCTTATCTAGCATGAACTATACACCTGAGGAGCCTAACAGGTAAATCTACTCACGAAATCACCACCGGAAACACACATGCGGACAACTTACCTGCAAACAGAGAACACATTAATTAACCTACACATGCAACACACCTGTCGGACACACCTGTAAAATGGATGTCAATTATAATACAACACCTACATGACATTTGAGCCTCGTTATGGATACTGTATCAGAGGAGTGTCTGTTTATTCATTTAGATATTTAGTAAGCCAGGTTAATAATTAGTTTATAGTGTTAGTTCTGTATTCAAGACGAGCATCTCAGCTTATACTGTATCTTGTCTCTTTGTAACTCGACAGGACTATCTATCTTTCTACCTACCTAAATACCTATCTATCTACCTATTCATTTACCTATCTCCCTATATTTCTATCCATCTATCTATCTATTTACCTATCTATCTACCTATCTATGTATTTATTTATCTACTACCTACCTACCACTACCTACCAACCAATCTATTTACCTACCTACCTTTCTATTAAAATAACGACCTTCTTTGCTATCTACCTACCTACCTACCTACATGCCTACCTATCTATCTACCTACCTATCTATCTATCTACCTACCAAACCATACGTACAGGTAAATAAACTCTAATCACCTCAATGTCTAAAACACCTTATCTAATCACACCTGTGTATTCTCTTTGCATATTAACAGGATCATATAATTAATTACCTATACATTTACGTAGTTAAACATTTTTCCATATACATTACGAACACCTAACATCATACCCTCCATTTTATTTCCAGGTAGATAAACTTTCCCCTCCCCCACGCCAAAATATAGTTAGCCATTCATACATTTATCCACCAATCATTCTTTTTCATACAGTCTATTTTTACTTATTAGCACAAAGTTGAAATAGATTTACATACTCAACTCGGGGTTATCAATATAGTCACACCTTGTCACTTCCTAGTTGCACCTGTCCTTGGGGGGTCGACGTGCCTGTCTATTAACTTGCACGCAGTCTGCTTTGATGGCATCCGTCCCCCTTTGCCGTCTCCCTTTGCTCACCTTTCATCTTCTGCAGCTTAGTAAGGAAGACTGAGCGTGGCTGGGAATTTATCTCTGTGTAGCAATCAATATCTATCAACCAGGCAAAGCTAACGAAGTAACATGTTTTATTGCTTTCCTTTCCAATTCTCTAGTTATCTGTCTCTACTTTTTTTTTCTCTCTCTTTCTCTCTTTCGCTCTCTCTCTCTCTCTCTCTCTCTCTCTCTCTCTCTCTCTCTCTCTCTCTCTCTCTCTCTCTCTCTCTCTCTCTCTCTCTCTCTCTCTCTCTCACACTTCAAATAAAAATAATGACAAAGTAGAATCCGAAGCTAAATATTAATTCTTTGAGGAAGGAGAATCTAGTCCCCTATGCAAGCAGGATTCTGGGGGAAGAGGAAGAGGAGAAAGAGGAGGAGGAGGAAGAGGAGGAGGAAGAGGAGGAGGAAGAGGAGGAGGAGGAGGAGGAGGAGGAGGAGGAGGAGGAGGAGGAGGAGGAGGAGGAGGAGGAGGAGGAGGAGGAATTTTGGAGAAGGGAATAGGGTGTGAAAGGGAAGGGTGAGGTTATGAAAGAGAGAAAGAAAGAGAAAGAGAGAGAGAGAGAGAGAGAGAGAGAGAGAGAGAGAGAGAGAGAGAGAGAGAGAGAGAGAGAGAGAGAGAGAGAGAGAGAGAGAGAGAGAGAGAGAGAGAGAGAGAGAGAGAGAGAGAGTCATGGGTGGGGGGGGAGAGGGTGTTAAGGGGAAACAGTGGAATAGTAAAGGGGAAGGATCCAATCGTGTATAAACGGTGGAGGTGAGATGCAGAGGTTTGGAATGAGTAGGTGGAGGGGGCGGCATGGGGGGCGGCATGGGGGGCGAGGGGGGGCGGTGGTTATCGGGGCTTCCTTGGGGGTTTATACCTGTACCGTCATCAGCTTCGATTCCATACCCTGCGCGGGGCGATGCGATCTTGTCTATCAGGATTTGAATCGCTGACAAATGAACGTCGAATTCGAAAAAAAATTGATAAATAATACAACACAAAAAATTCGTCAAAAAAAATACGAGAAAATAATGTAATTAATACGAGTTTTGGTTCTCTGTCTGTCGGGATTTCAATCATTAATGAATGAACGTCAAAACTTGGAAAAATATTCACTGTAAAAACTGTATATATATAAAAAAAATGAAAATTTCTCGTTAGTTTACATGAACACTGACTATAAAAAATGTGATAAAAGTAATGATTCTGTTATTTATGTCTGTGTGCACGCTGCTGTATGGCGGTCAATTAAAAAAAAAAGTAGAAAAAAACCAGATATACTCCACGTCAGAAAAAAGAATAACCGAACAGCAAAACTTTCGATGAAAGGAGATTGAACAGACATTAGAAGAGAGTGGAAACTGACGTAACGAAGATAAATTGTAATAGACGCTTAAATCCTCCCCGTATCGAGGGCGGGAGTGAGAAGAGAGGATCACGTGGGTCAGGAGGAGGATCGGATTGTCTAAAACGGTGGAATGCTAGTGAAAGAAGGATCAGGCGTGAGGGTCGAGGTCCTTGTATAAGTGAAAGAGGAGGATCACGGGAGAGGTAAAGGGATCAGGTCCTCTAAGAGACCTCGAGGGGCGGCGCCGGCAGGAAGGTAAAATGTAAGAGAGAGGACAAGATCCACGTCAAGAGAAGGGAAGAAAAGATAAAAGAAAGGAAAGGGAGAATGGAAAGAAAACGTATGTATTCGGTAATTTGCGCTGCCTCGCTGTCTTTCATCCCCGAAGTGCGAAGGGAAAGGAAAAGATGAAAAGATAAAAAGAAAAAAATAAGATGAAAAGATAAAAAAAGAAAAAAGATGAAAAGGCAAAATGAATAAAAAGATCAAAAGATGAAAAGAAAAAGAAACGATGTAAAATGAAGGCAAAAGTGCATCTATAGTAATTTCTTCGCTTGACTATTTCATCGTTGGAGTGTGTAAGTAAAAAAAACTGATGCAGGATGAATAACATTTAATTTTGGTGAGGGCTGTATAGGAGCTCAGCGCTAACCACCTCGCTGCACCTGACACAAAACCAACCCCTGCCAGACACACGTAACCATACACCACGCAAGGGAATCTAACCCTTTCATAATAATTCTTAGGTTCAGGAGCAGGGAATGGTTTCGTCAGCCACACCATCAACTCTTTCCACGTATAGATACAACCAACATTTAGGCACAATACTATATATTGGCAAAATTATGCAAATGGCGTGGTATTAGCGTGAGTAATAATTATTTAGCGCCTCAAAACCATTTACTACAATAGCGATACACATCTACAATCCGATACAAACAGAGATTAAGGATAAACACTAATATAATTACGCTTCGGGCTCAGAATCCCCCGTCAGGTGGGCGGAGAGGGGGCGAAGAGGGGGCGGAGGCAGGGAGGAAGGGAGGGAGAGGCAAGAGGAGTTAGTGGAAGGAAAAGGAAAGGACGGGAAAGAAGATATGAGAGAGGAAGGAGTGGAATGGATGTATACGGAAATGGAGAGGATAAGTGGGTAAAGAAATATGGAACAGAAAAGGAAGTAAAAAGACGAGGAGATGAGAAAGGGGGGCGGGGAGAGAGATGAGAGGGAAGGAGAAGAGGAAGAAGGAGCATTCAGTTGGCAATCTAAGATACAGCTTTCACCTCCTAGAGCAGAGAAGGATCGTAAGTGGAATTTGATTCTCTCTCTCTCTCTCTCTCTCTCTCTCTCTCTCTCTCTCTCTCTCTCTCTCTCTCTCTCTCTCTCTCTCTCTCTCTCTCTCTCTCTCCCTCCCTGAATGGTTGGATGCCATTGTTTTGCCTCCCTCGCGTGCTGTGGCGGCAAGATGGTGGTTGTAAGAGCGCGGTTACTGTGTTTTCGGGAGGGATCAAGAGCTCTTTGGGTTCGAGAGAGAGCGAGAGCGAGAGAGAGAGAGAGAGAGAGAGAGAGAGAGAGAGAGAGAGAGAGAGAGAGAGAGAGAGAGAGAGAGAGAGAGAGAGATATTGGGGTGTGCCAGGTGATTGATGCTAATTAGTGGGTCTGCACAGGTGCGCCTTTGTGTCTTTACAGTTTGATTTACGTGCAGGTAGTTCTTCACGTACACCCACACACACACACACACACACACACACACACACACACACACACACACACACACACACACACACACACACACACACACACACACACACACACACAGTCCACACGTACACCAATTCCACTTAACAACCTCTATAATCTCTTGAAGTGAGTGTTCCTAACCTAGCCAGCCCTGCATGTGCACTAACAGTAATAGTGTGTTAAATGCAGGACACACCTCAGATTGAAGCACATCCTTTAGCCCCATTAACACAATACTACAAGCAGGCACACCGATGCACACCAGGGATAGGTAAGGACCAAGGCCACTTCACGCAGGCCTTCCACTTACTCCACTTCACTTTGCAATCATCATCCAAGTGGAACGGATTGTGACGCGAGAGAGAGAGAGAGAGAGAGAGAGAGAGAGAGAGAGAGAGAGAGAGAGAGAGAGAGAGAGAGAGAGAGAGAGAGAGAGAGAGAGAGTAATATATACGTATATAACCAAGAGACTGTAGGTAAAAGGGACATATTCCTCACCCTGACACACTACTCCGCAATATTCACAATCACCCTCATTCCTCTCCGCGTCCCCCGTTGACCACCCTCACCCTCACCCTCACCCTCACCATACACCCATCCATCCTTCCCCCAACCCCTGACCCCCTCCTTCCCCTTGAGCCGCCCTTCCTTCCCCTTTACAAAGAGACGGATCGCACCACCATCTGGACCACAACAAATGGGGCAGTTTAGGGACAAACTCCGACTTAAGCCTATGGAAATTTGTACCAAGGAAGACAGATCATTTGTAGGTTTAGGTCGGGCTTTCAGGTGTCAATATGAAGGGACAGCCAGCCTTCCCTTCCCTTCCCTTCCCTCCCAGTGGCTGATGAGGTTGTTATGACGCCCTGTGGAGGAAGCTGCGGGTGAGGGAATGGAGGAAAGAAGGAAATTAAGGAATACGGGTGAGAATGTGGATTAAAAAAGCGACGTAGAGTCATCCTAATAGAAAGTGATGTCTGTGTATCCCTTCCACGAGCCTTGAACACTAACTTTTGGTCCTTCTTCAGCTCACTACGTAGCCTTGACCCTAAAAGCAATAACGAATGTGCTTAAAATAAGGTAAGGAAGGTAGTGCTATGGAATAAATTTAACCAACGAGGTATTAAGATGCTCCACCTTATGTAACAGATTTTTGGCGTTTCCTCAGCGTGAAGCATCATGTGCCAAGGACGGGAGTGAGGCAGACCACCAGTGCGCCTGCCAAACACTATGAAAAAGACCTCATGAATTCAGGGAACCATCAGCAAGACGGAAACCAAACACTGAGTCACGTTCCCACTGCATGACTTACGTTCTCGAGTTAATGGAGTTGTTGGTGCAAGGAAGATAGTTGAACGTCATGTTAACACTGTGATAAAAGTAACTATATATGCGATAAATGTAAGTGATAGTGAGGCCATTTTATCTCCTTGTAATTTGTTGTGTGTTTGTCGCTTTCTATGCTAAGTGTATGTTTTCTATTCTATTTTCTTGAAAGGATTAATTCAGCTCAATAGATATGACTTAGGAATGAATATAAACTATCTCATTTTTCTACAAACATCAAACTACCTTTTGTGTCTCTTGTCTGCTTTACTTATTTTCTCTTTTTCACCTTTTTTTCTTTTAACATTTCGTCACAAAACACAACAGATAGATCCAAAGGCAAAGCTGCACCTCGGTTATCACTCATTCCTCATCACATTTTCCTTTATCATTCCATCTTTCCACTTACGACTTACTGATGCAAACAACCACTAAGAATACCAACAGTCCCGCCACAACATAAAACAAACCATACATTCACATCTCACAAGCACACAGACAAGACCATTTTCACTCTACTTCGTTAGCTTGAAACCCCAAAACACCCTTCCGTCATCTTGTTGTCCCATCCTTTCACATTTCCTGTCTCTCCTTCACCCTACTGACACAACTTAACCCTATCCTCTCTCTGTCACCCTAATGTACTTATGTCCTTTATTTGCCGTCCATCACCCTGTTTATCTGTCTATCCGTGCGTCACCTTCCTCATCACCGTAACTGTCTTTCTGTCCCTCCCCGCACCCGTCCCACCTTCCTATTTCTTCGCCACACCACCCCACCTGTTTAGTATGGCTCACAGTTTTGTTTTATTAGTATTACAGATTCATTAAAGGTCCTTACTATTACTGAGGCGATAATATACTGTTCCCATGCAAGGTGTGGTAATAGTTTGTGTTTACGAGTTACCTGTTAAATTGTCACGACCGCCACCACCCCACCTGTGCGCCGCGAGGACAGATTACACGATATTTGCCCGTAGGTGTTATAAGAATATATTACGTGGCTACTATAGTTTAAAAGTGAAGATTATAGTTGATTATATATTGTTAGAGGAATATTATCCCTTTCGTATGTTTCAATGCTGTCCTTCAATGCGTTTTAGTGTTAATTTTTTTCTTTCTTTTATATGCATCTGTCTGCCCCTGCCTGTCTGCAGGTCAGGACCTGACTACCTACGATCAACTGATTTACTACAATCAAACGATTTCCATCACGTACCCTCCTTATCAACCGGACTGCCCACGAACCACCACCTATCGCAAACTCTGTACTCACCACACGCGCTGACTCCCATCAACATCTTTTTCTTTAATCACGACCTCTTTACTTTTACCCCCCTTATTCATTGCAACCTCATCTCTAACTGTCACTTTCCCTCAAAAACTCTTTTTTTCTGACCCTCTCAACCTGTCACAATCAATTTTACTCCATCATTGACGTGACCACCCTCACTCTGACCTTGAGACTCTCACTCATCAGACGGATTAAGTGGGTTCCATCTCCCTCAGACCGCGCCGGGTCACTCTACACTGACACGGATCAACGCAACAGACATACACCATCATCACAACCGGCAGCTTCCTTTTCTTTGTGAGGACTTTTTTTACTTTACTTTGGTTGTTTTTTTCTTGTGTTTTTCCTGACAACCTTCTCTCTTGCTAGGAGGGGGGGGGGGGGAAAACCACCGTTCCCATCCGTCTCTGCCTCTCTCTCTCTCTCCTTCTCTCATTTCTCTCTCTGTCGGGGAAAGGGAGATACTCACTCGGCCCCCCTCCCCAGTCTGCTCCTCTCTCTCTCCCGTCGTCGCTGCACGGAGACTTACCCCTTATTCCTCGTCTCGCGCCTGCTCTCTCTCTCGGGAGGGTGGTGTGGGGGCTCCCTCCTCTCTCTCCAAAAAAACACAAATACTTCAAACCGGGTGTCTCTTCAGCTTTCTGTGTTCCCAAATAAGATTTTTAGGTTTTGTTCTTTACCAAAATGTTCCGGGTCATTTGACAAAATTCATACGGGCTTGATAAGTCGGTCTAGGTCTCTCTCTGGCTCGATTCCATTTTGCCACTTCCACACCACACATCAGGCTCAAGGTCGAGGCTGGGGAAGGGACGACAGAGCAGGAAGTGACTTTTTGGGTGAACTAACTGACAAAGTTTTTGGGACGCTAACTCTTTTGCGGCGCTGCATGGAAAATGCTAGCGGCTGACTATATTCAACGACGACGACACCGACTCCTCTATGAATTCCTGAGGTTATCGTGCCTCGACATGTTAGTCCTTCTGTCTAAAAATATAAGTAAGAGTGTTACACATTGTGTTAGGAGAGAGAGAGAGCTTCAATTTCTGACCGATGTAGATGAGCGAGAGAGAGAGAGAGATAGACTAGCAGAGAGAGTAGATAGTGGGGGTATGTGGAAAGAGAAGGGAGTTGGTAGTAAATGGTTGTGAAGCACCTCCAGCAATTTTCTTAATTTTAGCGCCGGCATGAAATAGCATAAGGGCTTGTCGCTCTCCTCCTCCTCCTTTCCTCACTCCGTCCTCCTCCTCCTCCCTCCTCCTCCTCCTCTTACATGCGACTCGTCACCACAAAGTGTCACGAGTTTTAGATCTTGGCGACTCACTACAGATCTCCATGCTGGTTGCTCTATGATCGGTGTGGTGTGGTGGTGGTGATACATGGGTAGTGGGTTGTGTGTCTGTTTGTCCTGCACTTTTGCTCTCTTTGTTCGAAAAAGGGTAGGTGCTATTGGTTGGGGAGTCCGATTAGTGGTGGTTGTGGTGGTGGTGTTGGTGGTGATGGTGTGGTTGTGGTGGTGGTGTGGTGGTTGTGTGGTAGAATTCCTGTAAGTGTCAAAGACAAATACTAACATTGATAGGAAACGGTAAGAGAAAAGGATCATACAAGTGGAAGACATATGAATACGGCAAAAGGAGGATGATTGATTAAGAAAATCATGAGCAGAGGAGGAGGAGAACAAGTGGAGGAGAAAAGTAATGCAATGGGATCGGGCGTGTGCGAGCAAATGTTATTGCTGTTACACAAACCAAAATACGGTGTTTTGTAATGAAATATGACGAAAATGTCAGCATATCACTTAAAAAAAAATGATCATTAATTTGTCTCGTACACACGGTAGGCAAGGCGAAGAAAGTAATCACTGAATTTTTTTTTCCTCTCTCGGCGTCTGTCCTTCTCGGATCCTCGCTGTTTTTAAGTTGTTGCTTTCATTCTTTTGGTCGCTACGAAAAACGAACTCTTTCCAATCTTCTGCCCTTACACACAATCCCTCCCTCTCTCATCTTCTCGGTTTCTGTCGCCCTGCTTGTTCCGTCTCGTCATCTCTCTCTCTCGTCCTCTCTGCTGTCTTTCTCTCTCTCTGTCTCGTCCTCCTCTCTCCTTTCTCGTCATCTCTCTCTCTCTTCTCTCTCCTCTCTCTCCCATCTCCCCCCCTCCCCCCCCCCCCCCCCTTTTTTATCTTTCTCTCGTCTCGTCTCCTATATCTTTCCTCTCCTGCGCTCCTGACTAGATCCGCATCGCCCATCTCGCCCTCATGTACCCGCCTTTCATATCCGGTCCGTTCCATCCAATAACACAAATCTTATTCAATACGTACGGGCAAACGGCAAACGGGAACGCGGCAAAAATATAAACCGAAAAAGCGGGGTCCGGCGCACGAAACTTGAATCGCACGTGGGGACACAGATGTACGGTACACAACAACATCACAGACACCCCAGGGACTCACGCACAGTACGCGAGCAGTGCACCCTCACCCAGTCCAGGTATAGGCGGGCACACAACACACCGGAAATCATCACTCGTACAAAAATTCAAAAACAAAAGAACGAGACACACACACACACCGTAACACAGAACACACCACGCACCAACACAACACACGCACACGCGGCACCAGAGCACATAATGACTGAAACGACACGGTGGATGGGAAGGAGCCAAGAAAATAGAGGAGTAGCCAATAAAAAATGGAAAAATATAGATATTGTGTTGCGTTTGAGAGAAAGAATAAAAAAACAAAGATTAGCACAAAGTAAGGCAAATACAATTCACTATATAAACTCACTTAGTTGTCTGGACACTAGGTAAACCATACAACAACAACAACACAACAACAATACCGTGAATAAGATAGGATTGATCACCCATGAAAAAAATGAATAGGAAGGATGAGGATTAGGTGAGGATGAGGATGGGAGGACAGGAGTTACAGCAAGCATGTTTAACTAGACATTGATTTCTGCAAAAGATGGGATCACTAGCAGGCGAGTGAAGGAGTGAGGGGGAGGGCAAGAGGAGGATGGGAGGGATGATTGGGATGAGGGTGAGATAGGGAGGTAAGGAGAGGCCAGTGGCTCAGTGTGGGGATACTAGAAAACTAGGTCAGCTGTTCTAAGAAGGAATAATACAACACACAACAACACCCGACAGACAACACACACACACTAGGACACACACACAAACACACACGACACACGACACCCACCCACTTGCTTCCCCACAAGTTCGAGTTGCTATTTATTTAATGTTCATTGTGTTTCTCCTGACAGTAGTAGTATTAGTTAGTAGTAGTGTAGTAGTAGTAGTAGTAAAAAAAAGAGTAGTAGAAGTATAAAGTTGTGAGTTTTTATTTAGTGGTGTGGTGGTAGTGGTGGTTGTGGTGGTTGGTGGTGGGGTGGTGTGGTGGTGGTGGTTAGTACATACTAGGTATTCGAAGTTAGTGGTGTTGATAATTGCACTTGGTAATGACTGTAACTGGTGTGGTAAAAGTTGGTAACAGAACGAAACAGTGGTTATAGTGGGTGTAAAGTTGATTTCATATAGCGGCAGTAGTTATAGTAGTGTATGGTGGTGGTGGTGGTGGTGGTGGTGGTGGTGTGGTGTGTGGTGGTGGTGGTGGTGGTGTTAACAGCAATAATCAAGCAGGAGGTCCGAGACAACTATAAATTTTTTTTTCTTATCACTGATAGTAGCGACAAACAAACCCTTTCTGTTTCTCCTCTCCCATCCTTACTTCATCATTCCTCTCTCTTCTCTCCTTCTCACTCTCTCTCTCACTCCGCACCCTCTCCCCTGCCTCTCTTCTATCTCTCTTCCTCTGCCCGACATCTCGAAGTCTCCTCCCAGCAATCTCGTCTCATCTCTCCTCTATCCGTCCTTCTCTTCCATCGATCTCTCTCGTCTCAGTCCTCGTATCATCTCTCTCTCTTCTCTCCCTATCCGCACTCCTTGCTTAAACATGCACACGTAAAAATACCGAGCCCACCTATTTCACTCACCTGTACAACTTCTCACAAACTTAAAAGGTAAAAAAAGGGGAGCAGTGAGGCTAAGAGGAGGGGGATGTGTACAAAAGTACACACCTGAATGCGCTAATTAGATAGGTAAAACGAAGCCGCGGGCCCCGTGCAAGGTAAGGTGTTCAACGTAGATAAAAACCCTTTTAAATTCCCTGCTCTTTTTTAAAGTACTAATGTGTGTGTGTGTGTGTGTGTTGTGTTGTGTGTGTGTTGTGTGTGTGTGTTGTTTGTGTGTTTGTATGTGTGTGTGTGTGTAAGTTTCTTGCAAACTACTAACTGTAGATGTATGTAGTATGTATGTATGATAGCACGGTACACATAACACTCACTAACAACTGCCCTGCAACGCCCCAAACCCCACCTGTCCCATCCACTGCACCGCGCGCAAACATTACATGTCCTCATTAAAAAAACTACGCCCTTTACCACAACTCTAATAATGAGAACGACGAAAAAGTTTATTCAAATGATACTTACCTCTTTTGTATTTCATAACTCGGCGCGAATACTCATAGAAAAAAAGTCTCTCTTTCTTTCTTTTTCTTCCCAATTTCTAATGCTGAAGAGAGAGAGAAGAGAGATAGACAAGAATAGGAGAAGAAGAGAGAGAGAAAGAGATAGAGAGAGAGAGAGAGAGAGAGCAGAGACAGAGACAGAGTCCATGAAAAAAAGTATCCCAAAAAATTAGAAGAACTCAAGGATGCGAAACAGATAAGTTCAAGCTGCCAAGAAAACGTAATAACTCAGTACACAATGCGATTTAATTTAATCCTCTGAAATTAATAAGTTAAGATTCAGGTTCCTCCGATAGAATCGAAACCCCAGAGCATCAACTTAAATCACACTGGGCGCACGCGGGGCTCCTCTCGGCGCGCTTCCACTGCCTCCAAAGTGTGCCGGGGGGAAACGTACGCGACGAAACTTTGCACCTACACTTGAAATTAATTGAGAAACTCAGCATTGAAACGCGCTAGGCTTTTGTTATTATAGCCTGATCCAACAGAAGCTCATTGTGCTGTACTATTTTGGTGCTGCTTGTAACTTGCTCTCGTAAAGACACATAAAAAACTGACAAGAATTGGTGGCCAGCCAATGCTCTGTTCGTGTAAGCTTTGGATCTGAAATAACGAGAAAAAGCAACACTTACGTTTATACTATTAGCGATGGTAAAAGTTGGACTGCATGAACCGAGCGATAAAAAATAGATGAGAACAAACCAAAAATTGGGCATATTGTTTCACTATAACTAATAAATACCTTAAAAGTAGAAAATAGTCAATGCGATACCCTTCGTTATCCATTATCTAGTAAGTTCATACGACTTCTATGTTCTTCTGTTTTTGTTTAATGAGTTCGAAATCCTTATATTTTCCTCTTTAACCCTTTACACATCTTTACAAAGTTTAGTGAATCAATGAAGATCGTGATATTTAGAGTGTCTTATATTAGTCTTAAGAAAACATTTATTCACGTGGCAGAAATGATAAAAGACTATACTCTTTCAACCGTGATCATCTCTAGATTTTTTAATACAGTTGCTTTGTCTCTAACTGTGTTAAGGTATAAATCCGATACCATTAATTTTGGCTGATGTGCGGGCTGCGATTTCGTCCCCCCCCTGTGCCATTTGGGTCCAAAGACGAAATCTGTTGCACTTTAGAAAAGGTTCAGAACCATTTAGTTTAATTTTTAGAGGGGAAAGGCAAAATTTATCTTCAAATTAAAATTGTAACTAATGAATTCCTAATACCCCCACAAACAAACTCACTCTCTCTGGCCTCTCTCTCTCTCGGCGGCTCCTTCTCTCGTTTCGCTACTCGGTCTCTCCTCCTCGTCATCTCACCTGCTCGCTCATCGTGCAGACATCTCTCCTCTCTCACCTTCTCTCTCCCCCCTCTCCTCTCTCTCATCTCTCCCCCCCTCAACCCCCCGTCGTCTCCCATCATCCTCTACTCCTCTCTCCCATCTCCTTCTCTCCTCTCTCTCCCCTCCTCCCTCCTCTCTCCCATCCCCCCTCCCTCCTCCCTCTCCCTCCTCTCTCCTCCGCTCCCTCTCTCCCCTCCCTCCTCCCCCCCCCTCCCCCCTCACTTCCCGCCTCTCCTCCCCCCTCCCCCCTTCTCCCCCCTCCCTCTCCCCCTCCCCCTCCCTCACTCCCCCTCTCCTCTTCCCCCTCCTCGTCCTCCCTCTCCCTCCCCCCCCCTCTCTCCTCTCGCACCTCCTCCCTCCCCTCCCCCTCCCTCCCTTCCTCTCCCCCCTCCCTCTCTCCTCCCCTCTCTCCTCACTCCTCCCGCCCGTCTCACCCCTCTCTCCCTCTCTCCCCTCCTCCTCCCCTCCTTCTCCCTCCTTCTCCCTCCCCCTCTCCTCTCCCTCTCCTCCCCCCCTCCTCCCCCCCCTGCTCTCTCTCCCTCCTCCCCCTCCCTCCCTCCCCTCTCCCCTCACTCTCGTCCTCTACTCCTCCCTCCCCTCCACCCCTCCTCCTCTCCTTCTCTCCCCCCCCCCTTCTCTCCCTCCCCCCCTCTCCGTCCTCTTCCTCTTCTCGCTCCCCCCTCCCTCCCCTCCCGCCCACCTCATCCTCCTCTCCCTTCCTCCTCTCTCCACTTCCTCTCTCCCCCCCCTCCCTCTCTCCCTCCTCCTCCTCTCTCCCCCCTCCCTCTCTCCCCTCTCTCCTTCCCTCCTCCCCCTCTCCCCCGCCCCCTCCTCCCTCTCACCTCTCCCCCCTCCCTCTTCCCTTCTCCCCCTCTCCCTCTCTCCCTCTCCTCCCCCCCACCTTCCCCTCCCCAACCCTCTCTCCCCCACCAGCCTCTCCTTTCCTCTCTCCCCCTCTCTCCTCTTCCCTCCCCCCACCTCCCTCTCCCTCCCTCCCTCTCCCACTCCCTCTCCCTCCCTCTCCCCCCCCCCTCTCACCATCCCCCTTCCTTCCTCCCTCTCTCCTCTTCTCTCCCCCCTCCCTTCCTTCTCTCTCTCCCCTCTCTCCCCCCCCTCCCCCCCTATCTCCATCCCCCCTCCTCTCTCCTCTCCCCCCCCTCCCTCCCCCCCCTCCTCCCCCTCCCTCCTCCCTCACGTCCCCTCCCCCCACCGCTCCCTCTCCTCCCCTCCCCCTCCACCCTCCCCCTCTCCCTTCTCTCTCTCTCTCCTCTCTCTCCCCCACTCCCCCTCTCTCCTCCTTCCACTCTCCCTCCTCTCATAGACACCCTTCCCTCTTCTCCTCTCTTCACCTCCTCCCATCTCTCACCCCTCCTCTCCTAACTCATCTCTCCCCGCTCTCACTCCCTCTCATCCTCCCTCCTGTCCTCTTCTCTCTCTCTCTCCACCCCTCTCCCCCCCCCCCCCCTCCCCCCCCACTCCCTCCCCCCCCCACCTCCCCCCCTTCTTCCTCACTCCTCCCTCTTCTCCTACTCTCCCTCTCTCACCCCACTCTCTCTCTCTCTTCTCCCCACTCTCACAGCTCTCCCACGCCCTCTCCAACCTCCGCCTCCCCCCTCGCCTCCTCCTCTCCTCTCCCCCCTCCCCACCTCTCGCGTCTCTCCTCTCCCCTCTCTTCTCTCCTCTCCTCCTCCTCTCCTCTCTCTCTCATCTTCTCCCTACAGGAAGCGTAATTTAGTAAACCCACCACCTATTGTGTTTTTCAACCCCAACCTTTTTTCAACTAATGTCATATTGTTCCGTTCTCCGTATTTTAACCCCTTGTGGTGGTAGGCAGTCACAACATTGACCCGCCCCATCCTGTGCCCCGCATACCAACCTTCTTCCGCCCCCCTCCGTATCGATCCTGCCCTCAGAAACACACTCGGGTTTGCAGATTCTATTAACCCTCAAAACTATTTCCGGGTTTCCGTTATTTATTTATATTATATTTACCAACCTCACCGTGTCCGTCCGTCCGGGCCGTGAACGTCATTTTATTGTAAGAAGTTATGGCGGCTGCATGCCACTAGTAAGTAAAAGCAACGAAACGACATAAATAAAACATACATACAACACACACACAGATGCACACACAACACACACACACACACAAACACACACACACCACACACACACACACACACACACACGAACACACACAGAAGCACAACATAGACACACATGGAACTCGAGCATTAGTATGGGGGATCGTAATTTTATAAACATTCATTCCTACTTTTTTATGTTATGATTTTCGGAAATAACAGGAGGAGGAGTCGAGGGGAGGAGGTAGTAGGAGGGGGCAGGAGGAGGAGCGGAGGAGGAAGACTTTGCCGTGGGGATTACGTTCTTCTTTACAGCTCTACTTATTCTCTCCTCGTCGCTCTCTCTATCCTCGGATCTCCTGCGCCTCCCTCTCCACATTCTCTCTCGCTCTCATCTCTCCTTCTCTCTCCTCTCCCTCTCTCACACTTCATAAATACACCTCCTCTCCTTGCTCACTCCTTCATCTTCCTCCCTCACTCTCTCACATCACATCATTCCACCAATCCTGGTGTGGTGCGTCAGAAAATCACACCCACACCGACACACACACACCAAACGACACCACACACACTACATGCACGACCACACAGGACACCACACGGAAGAAGGAAATAAAAATCGGCCATATTTCTCTTTGCTGTCATCCTAAAACTAAACTAGCATCTTTTTCCTTTTCCCGACGGTTGCAAATTCACTGACAGCAAATTGGAAATATATCATTGTGTACCCGAGGCAACAAAGCACGCCCATAATTACCATTATAAGCCTCTTATTGGAAATTAAATAAATGAACACGCCGAAACTTGACTAATTCTTGCTATACGTTGTGGCATGTAATTGCATCCGCCATTAAGAGTTAACTAAGTACGCTAATGTCCACGTATTGTACGATGTTTGTGGTGGGAATTCCGTAATACGTATGACTATTATTGTTATGGAATTATTTTTTTTTTTTAAATATATATACAGTATACAACATCTCGGTGATTAATTAATAGGTGTGTGTTTGATGTTTGCTGTGAGGACGACCCCTCCTCATCTAGCCTCTTTACTCCTGATTTCCCAGGAGATGTTATTCAATTGATTTACGGACACTGAAGGACGGTGCTAGAACAGCGGGCAAACACCTTCTCGTCAAAACAACATCACACTTCTCGCTAACAAATATATTAGTCAACCTTATATTTTACACAGTGTTTAGAAAATGCCGTCGTGAAACACCTTCATTTAGTTTTTTTTACCCAGCGATGAATGAATAAGACGGTAGATTAAATTCCAGAGTGAAAAAGGTACGGATATTTTTAATCTATTTTTGCAGTGCTGTTTATGAATTCACTTATTTATTTATTTATTTGTTTATCTATTTACTTATTTATAGTTTCATTTACTTTTACGCTGACCTGTTTGAGGTTTGTTTTGCCCAGAGAGAAAAAAAAAAGTCAACACAATATAAATAATCAGTTTTTCTAAGAATCTGTCGTACTTTTGGTTGATATTTATGTATTGTTTTTTTGTATTATAATTCATTCCGCATTATTTATTACTATATTATCATGATTGACATTATTATGGTAATTTTAATGTATTATGCATTATATACTATCCATCCTCAGTACTATTATTATCTCTTTATATTGTTCTCTATTATTTCATTTATCATCAACATCAATATCATCATTACTATTATCATTGGTCATCATTTTTCCCGTCTCCCCTGACATGAGATTAAATATATCCCCACAACGTGATGAATTCAGTTTATGTCATTTTGTCAACTTATTAAAGCAGTGGTGGGAAAACAGCTAAAAGGGAAACCAATCCGCTATCAAACACACCATAAAATGCAAAATTAAATAACTGGACTTCAATAAAATACAACATAAACAACTGTCCAGGCATAGAGTCAATTGCCATACACTGAGCGCAATAATAGCACGCATGAAGTACTGGAACAAGAAAATACATAGAAAAAACCATACTCAAGGGCATTTTGCATATTCAACGGACAAATACACTGACAAAATCTAATATATAAGACACTAAGAGAGAGGAAGAACAGTGAAACGAGCACGAAAACCTACTCATCCCTTCTTATAACTTTTCCATTCTGCCTCGCCTTCAGGTTCACCGCCTCCATCACCCTCATAACACCCCCAACGTACCCTTGCTAAGACACCCTTTATGCAGCTCAACAACCGGTCGGGCACAAATAACACCTACATCATAACATCCCATTTTCCCTAGTTGGCCTATTTGGTCACGCCTCCACTCGCACACCTACGTTAAGGACCCCTACGTTAAAGGGACTAGCTGTTTCCAACTTGGACTCTCATCGTCTGCTTCCTTTCAGGGGTGTGCAGGTGTGTTGAAAGTACCACACACTCCCTGAGACGGGCAAGCGAGCAGGTGCGTTTGCGTTTGTGTTGTGGGTGAAAATAATTTACAGCTTTCCTTCCTCTGTATCAGCGAGGCATTAATGAAGTCCCTCAGTATTGGTTCCCCTCGTGTTTGTGTACAGGTTTATGGCTTGGGGCTTTTTTTGGGGGGTGGGGTCTGCCACAGGTGGGAAAACAACTTTAAAAAACTATGTCAATTAAGCCATTACCGGCAGGCAGTGTAGTTCCTCGCTGGATGAATCGCTTTCTTAACACTACCATATGAATTTTATTTTTGCATTTGAAACTGTGATTTGTTTCTTTCTATCTGACTTTTTATATGAAGGGCTGCATTATCTCCTCTCTCCTCGTCTCTCATCTCCTCTGATCGTCTCTCTGTTCCCTCGGGTTCTCGAACTCGCATCGTCCTCTCTCTCTACGTCCGGTCTTCCTCTCGTCTCTCCTCGTCTCGCTCCAAGCATCTCTCTCTCCTCTTCCTCTCTCGCTACTCTCTCCTCTCGCTCTTCTCTCGCTCTCTCTTCTCTTCCCCTCTCTCCCGGCTTCTCCTCCTATCTCCTCTCATCTCCTACCGATTTAGTCCTCCTCGTCATCTCTCTATCGGCCCGTCTTCCAACTCCAGTCTCTCTCGCTCTCTCCTCTCCGCTTCTCGTCTCTTCTCACTCTCTCGATCTCTCCTCATTCTCTCCTCGAGACTCTCCGCTCCCTCTCCTCTCTCCTCCTCTGCTCTCTCTCTCTCCTCGTCTCTCTCTGTCGTCTGTCTCTGTCTCTCTCTGTCTCTTTCTCTGTCTCTTTCTCTGTCCTCCGTCCACAATTGATTTCTTATCAGGTCCACCTTGGAAGAAAGTTATGAGGGCGGGCTGTCGCGACGGATCATAGAGGACTGTCCTGTAATCACCAAGCCTCGGAGGGGGAGCCAGGACCCGTACGAAGAGGAGGAGGTTACGGAAACACATAAACAAAGAGTAAAAGAAACCAGAATACGCAAAATAAGAGTTATGATGAATATACCTTAATACTTCCATCTGGCATTACTTTGAAACTCTCGCTCTCTCATCTCTCCCTCCTCTCTCTCTCTTATGTCTCTCATTCTCGCTCCTCGGACAATAGACATCGTCATTCACAAGTCAGATCCTCCTGTCCTCTCTCTCGGTCGTCTCTCTCTTCCTCTCGTCTCTCCTCTCTCTCTTCTCGTCAGGTCGTCTCAGGCATGGTCCATATTACGGGTTTCCTCCCCTCGCCTCTCCCGGCCATTCAGAAAGCCCTAAATTTGCCTCGAATTAATACACTTCCCTCCTCCCTTTCCTGCCCTCGCAATGGTCCCGGTCCTGCGCTTCGAATCCACGTCCCACTTATCTCATTCCGTCCGCGACCGTTCGAGAACACTTGAGGTGCGTAACTTTCATTCATTCATTACGAAATACGACGTACTATTGGCTTTGGGCTTCGTTGAGCGGCCGTTGCGAACGCGTTTGAACGTCTAGGCAAATCAGTATGAGAGAGAAGTTTGTGAGGAATGTCCAACGTTAAATGAGAAAGGGTTTCGGGGGCGGTTTCGGTCATCTCCCGTGAGCCGGGTCCGAACGCCGGGTGCAGCTTCGAAAAAAACTGTACCCCCGAATCGATCGGCCGTTAAATTTTTTAATGACCGTCAAATTGTCAGTGTGTATCCCATTTGATGTGAGATGCAAGGTTTCAGGTCATCCTGGTACACGCGGAGTCATGGGGGGAGAGATTAGAGCATAGATAGATAGAGCTAGGATAGATAGAGATTAAGAGTGAGTAGAGAGGAGAGGAGAGAGATAGGAGGAGAGAGAGAGAGAGAGAGAGAGAGAGAGGGAGAGAGCGATCCTAGGTAAATATTTCACGAACGAGAGGCAAATAAATGCCCTCCATATTATTGTGAACACTGTAACTCTATAATTTTCTCGTTTAATTAAATGCTCTCCCGTCCCATCTCTCATCAGGAGCGACGTCATTCTTCGCCGTCCTCTCTCTCTCGTCCTCGATCCTCGACTCTCTGTCATCGTCTCTCCTCTGATCTCTCTTCATCTCTCTCTTCTCAGGCTAGACAGATAGGTCAGCTTATCTATACAAACGAACTAGTGTAATATGGCATTTGTGGATAAGATGCATTACACACAAAACGCGCTGAAACACACTACCTTGATATTGGGAAGGGGAAGAGGACCAATAACAACTATTGACAATGATTATTATGAATGATTGATGATGATAGATGAGGTAGTAATAATAATAAATAATCATACCAGTGACTTTAATGATAATGATAAGTCCTAATGATGATAATAATGAAATCACAGGGGGAATACCAATGCACAAGTAAAAAGGTATGGAGACACACACACACAGGGCACACACACCACACACCCACACCACACACCAACACACACACACACACACACACAGAGACACGTAATTGTAACATCGTCCGAAAAGATACACTGAGACTACTGGCGAGACAAACAACACATTCGAGACACAGAGATTACCCAGCATTAATCCGGGCGTCTGGAGCCCAGGTAATTGATCTAGGGAATGTGAGAGCAGACAAACAACAAGGAGGGGGTGGCTCTCGGCTCGATATCCCCCTGCAGTGTATGAAACGGGCCTGAATACCGTAACAGACAAGGCGGTACACTTATTTGCATATTCGATAATAACGGCTGTGCAGGGCTGTGTGCGTGTGTGTGGGAGCGGGTGCGAGGAGGCGTTTAAATGTGTGCTGGAAGGTTTGGGGACACTAAGCTGCACGACGCATGCGGCATGGCACACCAGCACCACACACGCATACATACATACACACATACATACCACAGACACACACACAAACACACATGCCCAGCACACATACAGAAGCCATCGCTCAGCACCCAAACGCAATGCCCACATAATATACATACACACATACATGCATATAGACATTCATGCATTATACCATGCATATTACACAGGTATGCACAAGAATGGATTTGCCCCCAAAGCCTTGCATACATATACTTTGAAATACCCATACCAAACTCACACTACCATCAAGAAGAAAAGAAGAATTTACATCATCACACGAACATACACACTAAGTCGAACCAAACTCCATGATAAACCCCACAAACGCACACAACACTTCTCCACACCCAGCACACACCCACACACCCCACACGGCCAAACGCCCCCTCCCACCCCCACCCCCGAAACACTTGCTTACAACATAGAATCAAACCTAACACACATAAAAAAAAAAAACATTACATTACATTACACACTCGGTGAAACGCTCAAAACGAATTAACAAAACTTTGCCGGAGCGTTTTCGGGCTTAAGTTCAAAGTATGGACAAGTTAAGGCGGGTGACTCCGGCTTTCATTACCCTCCACATGGGCGAATCAATGATAGTAATAAATATAATTAACACTTGAACGAGGGTAAGACGTGCGGATTGGTGTGTGGTGTGTGTGTGTGTGTGTGTGTGTGTGTGTGTGTGTGTGTGTGTGTGTGTGTTGGGGGGGGGGGGGGGGGTGGGTTGTGTGTGTCTTGCCGTGTGGTTGTTTTATTTGTTTTCTGTTACCAATATTGAGTACATGTTGGAAATCGGATTACGAACACCCACAACCCCACCGTACACCTACAAACCACAATAAACACACGACACACACCACACACACGGACACACACACACACACACACCACACACACCACAAAACAAGACGACACACATAGCACACAACAGCCACACGACACACACCCCCACACACACGCACACTCACACACCCCCACCACCACCGCCTTACACACACGAGAGGAGAACAAACACTCAGAGTGGCAAATGGAGTATAGGCACACCTTTGTCATGGTAATTAGTTCATTCATCCCACACAGTTCTCCCTACTCATTAATACCACCGCCCTCAACGCCTCCCTCACACTCACGGTCACTCACTCCTCCACTACTCATGGACGCACTCACACATCCTACCTTCTCACTAGAAGGCTTCAACTGACTAATGGCGTTACTTCTTACTCCAATACTTCAATACTAGTCTTTTACTTTTTTTTTTTTTAATTCTGTGTTTAATTTTTACTGTTCTCTGCATACAATCTTCTGTCTGTCTGTCTCTCTGTCTCTCTCTCTCTCTCTCCTCTCCGTCCTCTCTCTTTCTCTTTTAATTCTATCCTGTTTTCTTTCCTATTTCTGTTATGATTGTTTTTTTTTTATGTTGTACTACTTTTTGTATTTAATATATCCTTACTACTTGTTTCATAATGCCAGGCTCATACAATCGCAACTACTTCTCTCTCCTCTCTCTCTCTCTCGGTTCTCTCTCTCGTCTCATCTCTCTGTTCTCTCGTCATCTCTCTCTTCAAAATCTCTCGCTCGCTCTCGTCCGTCTCTCTCTCTCCTCCTCTCACGCCCTCTCTCTCTCTCTCTCTTCTCTCCTCATCCCTTCTCTCTCTCTCTCTTCATATTCCACGCTCCTTCCCACCTAAAACACTCTCCTCTCTCATCAACTCCACGTCTCCTCTCCTTTACTTTCCCTTCTCCCTCTCTCTCTGCCCCATTTTCCCTCCCTCCTTCCCTCCCCTTCCTCCAACCATTTGGCGAGGAAGGAAGGTGAGGTAGGAGTGTATGGTCAACACTGTAGCGGAGACCGATGTATTAAAGCTTCAAATACACCCTCCCCCCCCCCCCATGCGAGGAGAGAGAGAGAGAGAGAGAGAGAGAGAGAGAGAGAGAGAGAGAGAGAGAGGAGAGAGAGAGAGCGAGAGAGAGAGGGAGAGAGAGAAGAGAGAGAGAGAGAGAGAGTTAGGAGTGGTAAAAAGTGACTTTAATAAAGGGAGAAATTGAAATTGAGTTTCTCTCTTTTTTTTTTCTCATCCTTCTCCTCTTCTCTCTCCGTCTTCTTCCTCTCTCATCTCTTCAGTTACAATCTCTCGTCCCTCGTCCTCCTGCTCGTCTCTCTCTCTCTCTCTCTCACACACACACCACCACGCACCCCCACAACACACACAGACAAGAACAAGACACACACAGAACACTGTAGACACACAGACACATACACAGACACAGACACACACACACACACACACTACACACCACACACACATCGAGACACACACATTTTATCTCCTCAGTAAACAACACATTTATGTCGACATATACCCCAGTCAGTTCCACGTACATGATCCCATAAGACCATAGGTTCACACACACAGATATAGATATTTGGCAAGCTGTATAAAGCCCATACACTACACTACGGTTATAGAAATTGAGAGAGAGAGAGAGAGAGGAGAGAGTAGATAGAGAGAGATAGAGAGAGAGAGAGAGAGGAGAGAGAGAGGAAGAAGAGATAGAGGGAGAGAGAGATACTGGAAAGCGCCATCAAGTCAGAACAAGAGGCATTGTGTTTCAGATGCCACAAGGGCGTGTCCCCCCTACCCCTACCCCCCCGCCACCTCCGATCTCCCCCCCCCCTATTACCTCCCCCCCCCCCCCACTAACTTCCATTGCCCTCCTTTCTTAAGCTTCCCTCGGCCATCGTCCTAACATAATCCTTTTGCATTCCTAGAATATAATCCTTGCAAGAAATATCCTTGCATATCCTTAACTTACCGCCTCCAGACACTCCTTTTCTTTCTCTCATATTTACCACCCCTCCACTCCGTGTGCTACCATCCAACTCTACGATTCCTTTCCTCCTCCTCTTCTCTACATTTCTCTCGTCCTTTCTCCTCCTTTAGTAGCTCTGCCATTATTTATGTCTGTGTCTTATTTCCTTCCTTCGACCTCTCTTCTCTCTTCTTCTCTCTACTCTCTCTCGGTTCATGCGCGTCTCTTCTACTCTCTCAGTGCGTCGTCATCTCTCTCTGGTCTATTCTCCCTCAGTCGACGTCTCTCCTGCAGGTCTCCGTTTTTCCACACCCACCCCCCCCCCCCCCCGTCTCTCCCCTCTCCCCTTCTCGTCTCGATTCATCTCTCTCTCTCTCTCTCTCTCTCTCTCTCCTCTCTCCAGCAATCATTGGGTCTCTCTTTCTTCTCCTTTGCACCCTCCTCTTCCCTTCCTTTCACCCAAAAAGGTTTTCTTTATTCCTTTCCGTCCTTGTAAACTGCCTTTCTTTCTTTCAGCACTGTGCAAAAAGCCTCTTAAGCTTTCCTTTCTCCTTTCTTCTTTCTTCTTCTTCTTCTTTCTCCTTTCTTCCTTTCACAGCACAGCTCTCTCTCTCCTCTCCATTCTCAACGTCTCTCCAATCCTCTCTCTCCTCACCTCTCTTCCTTCGCAGATTTCACCCTCTCTCATCAATTCTTCTGCTCTCCATACTCCGTCCGCCGCCTCCCATCCTCTCTCTCTCATTCCTCTCTCTCTCACCTCCTCCTCTCTCGCATCTCTTTTCCGTTCGTTTCCTTCTTTTCTCGGCTTTCTTTACCTTCACATTCATTTTCTCTTTTGACCGCTTCTTTGTCTTCTTTCTTTCTTTCCTTTCTTTTTCTTCCTTTATTCTTATTTTTTTTTCCTCATCCCTTCACATCTTTAACCACCCATGTTCTTTTTCCCACTTTCTTTTCTTCCTGCGTTTTTTAGTCTGCGTCTCCCTTTCCTCCCTTATCCCCCTCCCTAAAAACCCATTTTTTTGCTTTCTACCTTTTTTTTTTTTTTTTTTTTTTCCCTTTTTTTTTTTTTTTTTTTCTTTTTTTTTTTTTTTTTTTTTCCGTTCCCCCGCCTTTCCCACTCTCACCCCCCCTCACATTTCATCACTACCTCCCTCTCCTTTATTTTTTTTTTTTTTTTTTTTTTTTTGCCATAAGCCTCCTTCTTTACCTTTCTTACCCTATCTTCTTCCCTTCTTCCTTCCTTCCTTTCTTTCCTAAGCTCCGCCAACATTGCAGAAATCCTCCTCCATTCCAGGAAATCTTATTCCTTGCTGTAGGATGATACTAATAATACTGAAAACTCACTCATATTTTAGACTTCCAGGTGAAAAAGATCAAGTTTAAAACACGCTTTAATCAAAAAATATTTTTTTTTTTTTCACCTCGCAGTGCAGAAATAATAGTGACGACGGTAACGAGTACTTTCCTGACGCTTTGATGTAACGTGTGACCATTCATGCCCGCAGAAACAAGGCAGTGAGGGCGAGTGTAAAGCGAGGGAGTGAGTGAGCGAGTGAGTGAGTGGTCCGGGTTCAGTAGCATGTAACTCGTTTGTTAAGTAAGAGATGAAACAATTTTTTTTTCTACTTGGCTTTCACATGTTGATTTTTTTTTTTTTTTTGGGTATTATCCGATCGGTATTTATAGTAATTGTGGATGTGTTTTAGGAAGTATTTATTTCTTTTTTTTTTTTTTTCTTTTATTATTCACGTTGGAGATCTATTCAATTATAATACAACTTTTCTTCCCTTTTCTCCTCTCCTCTGTCGTGTGCTAGCCAACAAATTCCAGCCCGACGAACACAATGAGCATCATCAAGGAAGACAATTCACTATAGTGTCCTCCTTGGCTTCTTATTCTCTCTCTCCACCGTGCTCTCTCTCCTCTCTCTCTCTCTCTCTCTCTCTCTCTCGTCTCTCTCTCATCTCATCTCTCTCCGTCTCAATCGTCTCCTCTCTCTCTGTCTCTCTCTCTCTCTCCTCTCTCGCTCGCTCAGCTCTCCTCGTCTCGCTCTATCCTCCGTCTCTTCTCCTCTCCACACCGA
>JAPQNM010000020.1:7709126-7719126 GCA_029783475.1 Metacarcinus magister
AAGGATAGGAGGCGAGGAACGTGGACTGTAAAAACGACCACAACACTCCACCGGGGGAGATACAGAAGAGGGACGACACGTAGCCGTCAGCTAGGCACCTGCGGTAGACAAAACAGAAGGAAAATTGCACAAGCTAGAGGGTTAGCCCTACCAGGGTGCACAAACGTAACCATTACACCAACGTCAAAGGGTGAATCTAAACCCTTTCATAATAATTTCTATAGGTTTTACAGGAGGCAGGAATTGGTTTCGTGTCGTGGCCACGACCATCACTCTTGTTCCACTTATAGATATACAACCATAAACGTGTAGAGCACAAGTACTATATAATGGCAGAAACATTTATGCAAATGGGCTGATGGTTATTTAAGGTGAGTAATAATTTTTAGGGCACCTCAAAAACCATTTACTACAATGAGCTATATACACATCTATACAATCCGGATACACAAGAGAGAACAGAGATTAAGGATAAAATGTACGAATAAATAATTAAGAGACGCTTTATCGGGGGTACGTCAATGGGCTCAGAATACGCTCACCCCGTCCAGTTGGGCGGAGAGAGGGGGGGCGGGAGAGGGGAGGGAAAAGAGGGGTGGGTAAGGTAATAGTGAGGGAGAGGGGCGAGAGGAGTTTAGTGGAAAGTAGAAATGGGCAAAGGACGGAAAGAAAGATTATGAGAGAGGAGGAGTGGAATGGATGTATAGACGGAAATGGATAGGATGTAAGATGTCGGTAAATGAAATATGGAACAGAAAGGAAGGTAAAAGAAGATACGGAGATGAATAGAATCGTGGGGGCGGGGATAGAGATGAGAGGGAAGGAGAAGAGAGGAGAAGGAATCACATTCAGTATGGCAATACGGTAAGATCCAGCTTTCACCTCCTAGAGGGCACGAGAATTGATCGGGTAATGGAATCTTGATTCTCTGCTCTCTGCTCTCTCTCTCGTAACTCTCTCCGTCGTCTCTCGCTCCCTCTCAAGAGTCGGTCTCTCTCTCTCATCGTCTCTCTCTTCTCTCTCTCATCCACTCTCTCCTCCCTCCCTGAAATGGTTTGTGTGTATGCCATTTTTTTTGCCTCACGTGTCGATGTGCGTGTCTGTGGACGGTCAAGATGGTGGTTTGTAAGAGCGCGGGTTACTGTGTTTTCGGGAGGGATCGAAGAGCTCTTTGGGTTCGAGAGAGAGCGAGATCGAGAGATAGAGCAGGAGAGATAAAAGGGGGGGAGTAAGATGAGGTAAGAGAAGAGAGAGAAGAGATCGACAGAGGAAGGGAGAGAGACTAGAGAAGAGAGAGATAGTGATGGGGTTTGCGCAAAGGGTGATTGGATGAACTAATTATGGGTCTGGACAAACGAGGGGAGATGCGAGCCATTTGTGTGTCTTATACAGTTGAATTTACGTTGCGTAGGTTGTTCTTGTATCTTCACGGTACACTCCACTACACAGGAGACCACACTAACGAACAGAGAGATACACACAAAAAAAACAACACACACAAGACAACAAATATACAACGATCACCAAGCGATCATCAACACACACACAACACAACAACACAACAGAGGACAGCAACACACACAACAAGTGCATACAACAGTCCACACGTAGCACCAATTCGACACGAATTCCGAAAGCAAACAGACGACTCAAGACATGTGAGCCACAAGTTTAGGTCCACTTCCACGTAAGAAGAGCGAAGTAGCAGACGACGCTAGGAAGGGGGGAGGTACGGGTAGGTAAGGTGGTATCAACAGTATACCAGAAGAATGTAGGAAGTCCCACTCCGCACGAGGAGTGTCCACGATCAGTAAATGCTACCGGAGATCACACGGGAGCGAGAAGCGAATACGAGGGTCTAACATGATGCCCGGGTGTGCGGAGCAGGATTCAGTACGAAAGGGAAGAAGTAGAAATGAAAGCAGGAGACGTTACTCGGATATTCCACTGAATTATAAGGTTTCCGACAATACACAGGTAGCGTTGACCTTCCATGCATGTCACAAGATTCCAACACCGAGTATTGAGGTGGCCACTTGTTAAATTCCGACCTTGGATGCGTGCCGACAGTTATAGTTAGATACTTTTGAGCCCCCATGATAGGAAAGGGGGAACAATAGACACGGGCCAGATGTAGTGATTCCACGTGACCACTTTACCTGTAATATCCACATGGGAATGCAGATATGGTAGACATAGGTGAAGAGGGAATAACTGCGTTTAGGTAATAAGGAGCTGTGTATTCCACATGTATTATGAAGGGAATTTTCCACGTGGATGAGTAAAGTACGTACTACGAGTGGGAGCCATGCTAGTATATGGTGCGGACTAAGAGATGGATCTATATACTGGGATACTAGGATGGGGGTAATTCGCCTACCGTGCTTTATCCACTAGAGTACTAACTGGCTGAGGTTCGTTGGGAATTGCTGTCAAGAAAATGATGTAACCTGCTGGGGGCTGATAAACAGTATCACTAGTCCAACTCACATGTACACGACGGAAGCTTCGTAGTTCGGATTTCGCGACGGAATTACCTTTAGAGGAAATGATGATCACACATGATTGTATTTTCCACTAAGAGTAATAGTATCACTCGGATTAGTTTCCAACAAGTAAGAAGACAGGTACTTATCTAGAGCTACTAGCGAGGTGACAGAGTGGCTAGATATTAAAGCAGCATCAGGTACTAACAAATTGGCCACACTCGAGTACGAGTACGGCATATGGCTCTGGAATTTCCACTTATTAGGGATGAGGCGGAAGGACGAGGGGGGACTTAGTATCCATCTGAGCCGGATTGGGGTATTCCCCAAATCACGATATGCGTGGTACTGAACTTGACTATACCGGAAGTAGTACTGCGGATACTTTCCACCTGCTTACCAAAATTAATGAGGCTGGAATCCGAGCATAATCTGAAGATGTACGTACCACGTGGGAGTCCACGGGGAGAGATGGTTTACTGAGGAATTCCACTGAGAACTGAGGGAAAGGAAAAGAGGAGGGAAGATGGACAGGGAGAAGTAGGACAGGAGATGAACAGGGTAGCCACAGTACTAGTCCACAGGTGTAGAAAGTAGCACTCTAGGTACGGATGCTGTCACTCAAGCCAAGGTAGGATATCCACGTGCCTAACTACCGGTGCTGTGGGTACGGCACTTGTGACCTGGTTATAGGCGTAAAAGACTACAGTAGGGGGCCACAGGTACTAATGCTAGAGTCGGCGCAGCTCTAGAGACATGTAGTCACGAGAGCGAGGACATGAGAGAGGGTGGAGAGAGAGATGAGGAGAGAGAGAGAGAGAGAGAGAGAGAGCACAGAGTAGGAGAGAGAGAGTAGAGAGAGAGAGGAGAGAGGGGAGTGGGTAAGGAAACTCCAGCTGTGAGGTAGTAGAGAAATGATTGCTTATTAAACGACTCGTGACAAAAACACAATCCTACTACTAGAGAGAGAAAATTTAGGGCCCCAAAAAACAGCAATGTACATATTCCTTTAGTTATTATATTATTACTTTATTAATATTATTAGTATTATTGTTATATTATATTATCTTTTCTAGTTTCCATTTTCCTTTCCTCCTCGTCCCCACCTCTTCATCGCGCTCATACATTTCCTCCTCCTCTCTCTCTTACTCTAAATGTTCAAAAAAATAAACATCCCTAGAAATTCAACATTAAACAGAAATATACTAAAAAAATAATATAAAATCACCTAGACTTCCACGGTTTCAATTGCCTTACACATCAGTTCTCGAGCCTTTGTCTCTCCCTTACAATCACTCTACTTTTCACTCTCACACTCTAGCATTCCCCCCTCTTCTCCACTCGGTTTGTTATTTTTTCTTTTTTCTTTTTTTTTTTTTTTTCCTATCCACTTCCTTTTTTTTTTTCTTTTTTGGTTCGTCTCCCCATTTACTTCCACTTCTCTATCACTCTACGTTTCACTCACTCCACTACTCATACTGTTGACTCTCACTATTCCACGTTCTCCTATTACTACCCACTACGTCACTTAATACCTGTCCCCTATACACTTCGCATGCTTATTACTCCACTCATGTTCTATACTTGCGACTCTTCCACGTTTTCCCAACTTCACTGTTCCACACTGTAAACTTCTGTACTCACCTCGACCACTCTCTCTTCAGCTACGTACCAAGATCCACACACCCTTCCTCCAGCTTTTTTTTTTTTTTTGTTTTTTTTTTCTTTTGTTCTACTTTCTCTTTATTCCACCTTCCCCTTTTGTTGAAGATTACATTGTTTAGATTGCACCGATTTTTCTTTTTTTTCTTTTTTTTTTTTTATTTTTTTTTTTTTCCTTGAGGTCATATAGATGTTTGGGTTCAATTGATATGGACCGGAGGGTAGGAGTCGAGGGAGTCAGCTATGGGGAGCGAAATTGGTGCAGGAGGAGGTAGGAGGAAAGTTGCTACTCTACTTGTGAAAATTCTAACGACACGTTACCAATGCAATTCCACAACCGGAAAGCATACTGTATGGAATCCACAGGAGTGGTATACCTACATGGAACGACGAATAACTATGTTTGTTTCAATATTCACTTCCACTCTCGAGTGCTGGAACTCTAAGCTTATCCACTCTACACTGCATCCTAATATAGAGTCCCTCCTCTCCACCGGTGCCACTACTCCACCGTGTGGATCTTTCCTTTACACTCACAGTACTCTTACCATGTCCACGTTCATTCTAAACTGTACGTACATTACTTAAAACCACTCAGAGGGGACGTCTGACTCTTCTTGCGCTAGTCTTTTCCCACTCTTTCCACTTTCCACTACTTCCACGTACTCTCACTGATTTTTCCAACTAACTTCCCGTTACTTCATCTAATTGATCTTTACCTCTTTCCACTTGTCCACGTCTTACTCATGCTGCTAATCTGGTTACTACGTCCTTCCACTAATTCCACTCAGTGTTCTATCTTCTGACTTTACCGCTTCCTATGACTACTCTTTATTTTCTCCTGCTTGTCTTCCACTTCCACTACTATTCCTCTTTCACTGTTGCTCTTGACTTTACCTTCTATTCTTCTCTCTCTTCTATTCCACTCACCTGCCTCCTTCTATCGTATGTCCACTATACATCTAGGTGGGTACTCTGCAATTAACTAAATAGTCTAGTTTTAGGTGTTCTCTTCTTGGCTCTCGGGTGCGGTTCTTCTTCCTACCATTCACTTGCTCTACCTTCCACTACTGTCCACTCATCGTCCACTTCCACTTCCACTGTGATACTTTCTGGTCCGCACTCGTCACTCTCTCTCTGCTACTCTGTTCTCTCCCACTAAACTTTCTTTTACGATGACATAACGTCTTTCCACTTCGGCTCTACTCACCTTCCACTTGAATCACCTACTGTTTTCTTCTAACTTACTCTTTCCCCTACTTCCCTATTACTGACTACTTCCGCTATGTAGTATCTACTCTCTTTCTTGTACTTGTTCCACTTCACTAATTGTTTCTTCCACTCCTTCCACTATTCTGAATTCCGACGTTACTTTGCCTCTGCTTCTAATTTCAGTTATTGTGCATGCTAACGCGTTCTTTACGTAAAGTGTTACTTTCTTCACGGCTATTCGTACTTTTGAATTCCACATCTTCCACGGTTTCCACTCACTGTCGACTTTCTCATAATTACCACTCACTCTGCCTATACCTTCTCTTCCACTTTTGTCTGTTCCTGCCTTCTCCATCGTTGCACTCTGAATGGTTTCTCATTGACACCCTCTACTACTACTACCACATTTTTTGTTTGTGCTCCACTAATCGTTTTACTCTCCACTCACGTTCTTCACTTCCACTCTCTTTCCACTCTCCACTTAACTCTATCCACGTCTCTCTCCTGTTCCACTTTTCGTCTTTACTTTCTTCCACATTCCACTTCACTCTGTCATTCCACTACTTCTGCTCTACTACTATATTCCACACTATTCCCTACTACTCAAGTCCTCCTTATTTCCACTTATTCCACTAGCTCATGGCTTACTCTACCGTTCTTCCCACATGTTCTCTTCCACGTTTACTCCACTTCTCATCTTAGTTCCACTTTCCGCCGTTTTCCACTCTACTTCACCTGTTTGTCACTTCCACATGAGTCTATCGCCTTTTTCTCTTCCACTACCCACTGCTTATCACCTTTTATATCCCACTCCTCTCTTCATCTGCTGCTTCATTCTATTATACTTTTCCACTGTCTACCTACCTTACTTGAATTTTTTGGGACGTTCCACTGCTTACCCCCACCCTCTGTTCCCCTTGTCTCTCAATGCTCATGATACTATCATCCATATATCCCTTTCCACTGCTTCTACTTCTCTTTCTACTTTATCATGTTTCTCAACATAACTTACCAAAAAGTCTTCCACTACTTTTTCCACTCCGTAGCGAAACTGCTACTATTATCCACGGTTTGTTCCACTTCATACTACTCAGATCCACTCTTCACTACTTCTCTATGTTATTCCACTTTGTACTTGTGTCCATTTCCCACGTTTTACTGCTGTGACTTCCACTATTATTCCCTCTGCTACTCTGTTCCACATGTTTCCGGCTGTACTACTTTATCAACCTGCACTTCCACTTACATTCTCTCACTTTATCCACTCTATACTTGTTCCACTTTGCTAGAATTTCCACTGCTCCTTTCTTTTTCCACTCTTACCTTTCCACTACTTTCTCCCCTACTACTTGCATCTCTTGTTCCTACTGCTGATACCTGCTACGTTTTCTCTCCTATCCCCTGTCCACATTACTAGATACTCATACACTACTTTTCTCGGGCTTCCACTTAAATCCAACGGTTCAGATTCCACTCAACTTGTGGGCTATCATTGTGGGTCCCTATGCGTACTTATCCACTGTACTCTCAAATCGTTTTTAACTCTCTTTCACTATACTACTTCCACTGTTGGCTAATTCCCTGATTTCACTCTATCACTCCACTTCTTTCTCTTCTACTCTACTTAGTCCACTCTCTGTTACGTTCCACTCGGTACTCTCTTTTCTCTCCTACTATCCACTATCCTCTAGCTCTTTAATGCTACTGATTTCCACTTCCGTACTCCTATCTCCACATTCTTGTAGGGCACTACAACTCTTTTACTCTCAATCCTACCTGCTCACTTTCACTGAGCTCCACATACACATTAACTGTCCTTTACTTCCACTTCTCTTCCACTATCTCCTGTCGTTGGACTCTACCATCACTCCTCTCCACTGTCTTTATTCTCCACATCATGCTTCTCCTAACGTACTCCTCTTTCCACTCTGGTTGTCCCACTTCCACTTCTCATCCTGAACTCGCTAGTCACTCCTACTACTATCTTTGTCACTCACTCACTTTCCACTTGTATCAGAACTTTTCTACTCGCTTTACTGGTCCACTAATTCTTATTCCACATACCACGTCGTCTTGATCTCTGTCCACGTGCCGTCTCTTCTCTTCCTGAACTCGTGATTCTCCACGGCCACTTTCCACTCTCTCTTCCTACCCTCTGATTCATACTGTTCTACTCTTCTCTCCGTTATCGCGCTTACTTCTTCCCACACTCGTTCTACTTTACGTTCATTCCCCTCCTACATCTAACTACTGTCTTTCCGCTACTCCTCTTCACTCTACCACTAACTTCTTCGTTTATTCCACTCTGTCCACTTCTTTTTATATACTCCTACTAAATTTCACTCCTTATTCCACCTTGCGACACTGCCACCTACTTCTTAACTCTCTACTCTCTTCCACGGTACACTAATTCCACTTCTTCCACTTGTTAAACTACATACTGTGATACTTCTCGTACTCTTTTTCCTTCCACTCGCCACTAACTAACTCCTCACATGTCTATATTCCACTCTACTTGCTTCCACTAACTCTGGACTTCCACGTCTTTTATATCTTTGAATGTACTTGCTATCTTAGGCTTTTTTCGACATTCCACTACTTTTTTTGTCACTCTACTATCCACTGTTATGAGGACCACTCCTTTTTGTCTTCCCCATGTTGTTACTATCGTTGCATGCTCGTATATTCCACTTTCCACGATATCCTCTCTCTCTTATTTCCACCATCTAATTACGCGTTCTCGTCTGTATTGTTCCACTATCTTCTTTCCACTCTTGTTGGCACTCCACTATATCCACTAGCGTTCCTACTTATCCACTTTACTCTGTATCATACTATTCTTTTTCCACATCTCTTAACCTCGTCATCTCCTTGTCCACAATAATGCGTCACTGTTCTCTCCTACTGCTGAGAACAACCTCTATAATCATCTTGAAGTGAGTGTTTCCTAACCTGCCATCCCTGCATGGTGCACTAACAGTACTAGTTTGTTAAATGCCGGACACACCTCAGATTGAAGCACATTCCTTTAGCCCCATTAACACAATCTAACAAGCAGGGCACAAACAGACACACCGGATGCACCCAGGAATAGGTAAGGACCCAAGGCCACTTCACGCAATTAGCAGGTCCTTCCACACTTACTCCACTATCACTTTGCAATCATCATCGCAAGTGGAAAAGGATTGTGACGCGAGAGAGAGAGAGAGAGACGAGAAGAGAGAGTAGAGAGAGAGGAGAGCGCGAGAGAGAGAGAGAGAGAGAGAGATAGAGAGAGGAGAGCTGAGGTAGAGTAGATCTATGTACGTAATATAACCAAGAGACGACTATTAGGGTAGAAGGGACAGTATTCACTATTCCTCAAAACCCTGACAACACTAACTATTGACATGACTCACTGGTACTACTGACTACTGGTCATACTAACTACTTAACTACGTGAAATACTCTACGGTAACTACTTACTTACTCCCTTCTACACTAAATGGACTACTTTAACTAAGCCTCCTAGAAAACTCTTGACTACTTACTACTACCTACTCCGGTCATATGCCCAATCACACACAAGACCGAACCTCAACACAACTCATTCATATTAAATCCTCTTTAGTCCTCTCCACAAAATCACAACAAAAAACACAACAAAAAAAAACATCAAAACACACCCACAAATCAAACCCTCAATATCACTCTCTAATTTTGATAAGCCGACTCTCACACACAAAAAAAAAAAAAAAAACCAGCCCCCAAATCACCCTCAAAAAATCAAATCAAACCCCGCATATTTGTTCTCTTCCTCAATTTTATTCCTCTCCTCTCTTATATTATCATTCTCTCTTCTCCCTCCGCTTTGTCCTCTCCTCTCTCCTCTTCCTCCTATCATTCCGTTTCCTTCTTCGCGGCTCTTCTCCCGCTTTCCGCGTTCCTTCCCACCCCCCTTTCCCTTCCCTCTCTCTGTCCTCTCCCTTTCCAGAGATCCAAATAGTAACCGCTCACACCTCACACCCATCCCAGCACAGGGCCTCATTATTTATCCTCTCCGCGTCCCCCGTTGACACCCTCACCCTCACCCTCACCCTCACCATACACCCATCCATCCTCCCCCAACCCCTGCCCCCTCCTTCCCCTTGCCGCCCTTTCCTTCCTTCCTTTACAAGAGTACGGATCGCCACCACCATCTGACACAACAAATGGGGGCAGTTTAGGACAAACTCCGACTTAAGCCTATGGAAATTTGTACCAAGGAAGACAGATCATTTGTAGGTTTAGGTCGGGCTTTCAGGTGTCAATATGAAGGGACAGCCAGCCTTCCCTTCCCTTCCCTTCCCTCCCAGTGGCTGATGAGGTTGTTATGACGCCCTGTGGAGGAAGCTGCGGGTGAGGGAATGGAGGAAAGAAGGAAATTAAGGAATGTGGGTGAGAATGTGGATTAAAAAGCGACGTAGAGTCATCCTAATAGAAAGTGATGTCTGTGTATCCCTTCCACGAGCCTTGAACACTAACTTTTGGTCCTTCTTCAGCTCACTACGTAGCCTTGACCCTAAAAGCAATAACGAATGTGCTTAAAATAAGGTAAGGAAGGTAGTGCTATGGAATAAATTTAACCAACGAGGTATTAAGATGCTCCACCTTATGTAACA
>JAPQNM010000020.1:7724126-7746626 GCA_029783475.1 Metacarcinus magister
TCGCTAAAGCTTTGGATCTGAAATAACGAGAAAAGAACTTGTACGTTATATTAGGATGAAAAAGTTGGATGCTAAGACGGCGATAAAAATAATGAGAACAAACAATATTGGGATGTTTCCTATAACTAATACGCTTAAAAGTAGAAAAATAGTCATGATCCTTCGTTATCCATTATCTAGAAGTTCTATACGACTTTCTTCTGTTTTTTTAATGAGTTCGAAATCCTTATATTTTCCTCTTTACATCTTTACAAAGTTTTAGTGAATACAAATGATCGTGATAATTTAGTGGCTTATAGTCTTAGAAACATTTATTAAGAGAAATGATAAAGACTTCACGTATCATGCTCAGTTTTTAATACATTTTCTCTAACGTTAAGGTATAAATCCGATACCATTTGCTGATGTGCCGCGCTTTCCCCTGTGCCATTTGGGTCCAAAGACGAATCTGACTTAAAAGGTTCAGAAACCATTAGTTTAAGGGGAAAGGGAAAATTTATCTTCAAATGTAACTATGAATTCATACCCCCACAACTCACTCTCTCTCTCTCTCTCTCTCTCTCTCTCTCTCTCTCTCTCTCTCTCTCTCTCTCTCTCTCTCTCTCTCTCTCTCTCTCTCTCTCTCTCTCTTCCCTACAGCGTAATTTAGTAAACCCACTATTGTGTTTTCACCTAATGTAATATTCCGTATTTACCTGGTGGGTTAGGACACCTTGACCCGCCCCAGCCTGCCCCGCACCAACCTGCTCCGCCCCGCCTCGACCTGCCTCAGAAACACACTCGTTGCAGATTCTATTAACCTCAGAACTATTTCCGTTATTTACCTCCGCCGTGAACTCATTTTATGGTAAGAATTATGGCGGCTGCATATCCACTAGTAAGTAAAAGCAACGAACGACATAAATAAACATACATACACACACACACACACACACACACACACACACACACACACACACACACACACACACACACACACACACACATAGACACACATGGAACTCAGCATTAGTATGGGATCGTAATTTTTATAACATTCATTCCTACTTTTTTAATGTTATGATTTTCGGAAATAACAGGAGGAGGAGGAGGAGGAGGAAGACTTTGCCGTGGGGATTACGTTCTTCTTTACAGCTCTACTATTCTCTCTCTCTCTCTCTCTCTCTCTCTCTCTCTCTCTCTCTCTCTCTCTCTCTCTCTCTCTCTCTCTCTCTCACACTTCATCAAAACACCTCACTCCTCCTTGCTCACCCTTCATCTTCCTCCCTCACTCTCTCACATCACATCATTCCACCAATCCTGGGTGATGGTGCTTCAGAAGAACACACACACACACACACACACACACACACACACACCACACACACACACACACACACACTGAAGAGGATAAAAAAATCGGCAATATTTCTCTTTGCTGTCATCCTAAAACTACATTCTTTCCGCGTTGCAATTCTGACAGCAGTGAAATATATCTTGTGAACCGAAGGCACACGCAATAATTACCATTAGTAAGCCTCTTATTGGAAATTATAAATGAACACGCCCGAATACTTGACTAATTCATTGCATATACGTGTGGCATGTAATTTGCATCCGCCATTAAGTTACTAAGTACGATAATGTCCACGTATTGTACGATGTTTGTGGTGGAATTCCGTAATACGTATACATTATTATTGTTATGGAATTATATATATATATACAACCTCTCGGTGATTAATTAATAGGTGTGTTTTGATGTTTGCTGTGAGGCGACCCATCCTCATCTAGCCTCTTACTCTGATTTCCCAGGAGATGTTATTCAATGATTTACGACACTGAAGGAAGGTGATAGAAGCAGCGAGGCAAACACAGTCTCGTCAACAACACTTCTCGCTACAAATTAATATTAGTAAACTTATATTTTACACAGTGTTTAGAAAATGCCTCGTGAAACACCTTCATTAGTTTTTTTTTACCCAGCGATGAATTACATAAGAACGAGATTAAATTCAGAGTGAAAATGTACGAGATTTTTTAATCTATTTTTGCAGTGCTGTTTATGAATTCACTTATTTATTTATTTATTTGTTTATCTATTTACTTATTTATAGTTTCATTTACTTTTACGCTGACCTGTGGAGTTTGTTTGCCCAGAGGAGAAAAAATTCAACACAATATAAATAATAAGTTTTTCTATACTGCGTACTTTTGTTGATATTTATGTATTGTTTTTTTGTATTATAATTCCGCATTATTATTACTATTATTATCATGATTGACATTATTATTGTAATTTTAATTATTATCATTATATACTATTATCATCATTACTATTATTATCTCTTTATTATTGTTCTCATTATTATCATTATCATCAACATCAATATCATCATTACTATTATCATTGTCATCATTTCCGTCTCCCTGACATGAGATTAATATATCCCCAAACGTGATGAATTACAGTTATGTCATTTTGTCAAACTTATTAAAGCAGTGTGGGAAAAAAGCTAAAAGGGAAACCAATACGCTATCAAACACACCAATAAAATTACAAAAAGTAAATAACTGGACTTCAATAAACAACATAACAACTGTCCATTCAATTCCATACACTGACCAATAATAACACGATGAAGTAAACTGGAACAAGAAAATACATAGAAAAAACCCATATACTCAAGGCATTTCATTCACCAAATACACTGACAAAATCTAATATAGACACTAAGAGAGAGGAAGGAACAGGAACGAGGCACGAACCACCTCATCCCTTCCTTATACTTTCCTTCTGCCTCGCCTTCACCGCCTCCATCACCCTCATAACACCCCCAACAACCCTTGCTAAGACACCCTGTATGCACCTCACACGCCTCGCACATACATACATCCCATTCCCTATTTGGTCACGCCTCGCACACCTACGTTAAGGGACAGCTGTTTCCACTTGGACTCGTCTGCTTCCTTCAGTGGGTGTGCAGGTGTGTTGAAGTCCCACACACTCCACTGAGACGGGCAAGCGAGCAGGTGGCGTTTGTGTTTGTGGGTGAAAATATTTACAGCTTTCCTCTGTATCAGCGGAGGCATTAAGAAGTCTCTCAGTATTGGTTTCCTCGTGTTTGTGTACAGGTTTATG
Source organism: Metacarcinus magister (assembly GCA_029783475.1). NCBI lineage: Eukaryota > Metazoa > Arthropoda > Malacostraca > Decapoda > Cancridae > Metacarcinus > Metacarcinus magister. The sequence continues at coordinate 7,727,248 of JAPQNM010000020.1, forward strand.
CTTGGCTGGGTCTGCCACAGGTGGGAAAACACTTTAACTAGTTTCATTAAGCATTACCGGGCAGGCAAGTGTAGTTCCCTCGCTGATAATCGCTTCTTAACACTACCATATGAATTTATTTTTGCATTTGAAACTGTGATTTGTTTCTTTCGATATGACTTTTTATATGAAGGGCTCATTATCTCTCTCTCTCTCTCTCTCTCTCTCTCTCTCTCTCTCTCTCTCTCTCTCTCTCTCTCTCTCTCTCTCTCTCTCTCTCTCTCTCTCTCTCTCTGTCTCTGTCTCTCTCTGTCTCTTTCTCTGTCTCTTTCTCTGTCTCGTCACAATTGATGTCTTACTCAGTCACCTTGGAGACTTTATGAGGGCGGCTGTAGCGACGGAATCAATAGAGGACTGTCTGTAATCACCAAGCCTCGGAGGGGGACCAGACCCAGTACGAAGAGGAGGAGGATTACGAGAAACACAGAAACAAAGAAGTAAAAGAAACAAAGAATACCAAAATAAGAGTTAATGAGGAAAATACTTAATACTTCCATCTGGCAATTACTTTGAAACTCTCTCTCTCTCTCTCTCTCTCTCTCTCTCTCTCTCTCTCTCTCTCTCTCTCTCTCTCTCTCTCTCTCTCTCTCTCTCTCTCTCTCTCTCTCAGGTCGTCTCAGGTCATGGTCATATTTACGGGTTTCCCTCGCCTCTCCCGGCCATTCAGAAAGCCCTAAATTTGCCTCGAATTAATACACTTCCCTCCTCCCTTCCTGCCCTCCAATGGTCGGGTCTGCGCTTCGAATCCACGTCACTATCTCATTCCGCGCGTTCGAGACATTGAGGTGCGTAACTTTCATTCATTACGAAATACGACGTACTTTGGGCTTCGTTGAGCGAGCGTTGCGACTCGTTGACGGTCAGGCAAATCAGTATGAGAGAGAAGTTGTGAGGAATGTCCAGACGGTTAAATGAGAAGGGTTTCGGGCGGTTCGGTCATCTCCCGTAGCCGTCCGAACCCGGGTGAAGCTTCGAAAAAACTGTACCCGAATCGCCGTTAAATTTTAATGATCCGTCATTAGTCGTGTGATCCAATTTGATGTGAGATGCAAGGTTCAGTCTGGTACACGGATATGGGGGGAGAGATAGAGATAGATAGATAGATAGATAGATAGAGATAGAGAGAGAGAGAGAGAGAGAGAGAGAGAGAGAGAGAGAGAGAGAGAGAGAGAGAGAGAGAGAGAGAGAGAGAGAGAGAGAGAGAGAGAGATCCTAGGTAAATATTCACAAAGGAGAGCAAATAATGCCTCCATATTATTGTGAAACTGTAACTCTATATGACTCGTGTAAATTAAATCTCTCTCTCTCTCTCTCTCTCTCTCTCTCTCTCTCTCTCTCTCTCTCTCTCTCTCTCTCTCTCTCTCTCTCTCTTCATCTCTCTCTCTCAGGCTAGACAGATAGGTCAGCTTATTCTATACAAACAACTAGGAATATGAGGCATTTGTGGAAGATCATTACACACAAACCGCTGATACACACCTGGATGTGGAAGGGAAGGACAATAACAACTATGACAATGATGATGATGATGATGATGATAATGATGGTAGTAATAATAATAATAATAATAACAGTGATAATGATAATGATACAGTCCTAATGATGATAATAATGAAATCACAGGGGGAATACAATGCACAAGTAAAGGGATGGAGACACACACACACACACACACACACACACACACACACACACACACACACACACACACACACACACACACACACACACAGAGAAGCGTAATGTAACAGCGTCAAATAAATACACTGAGACACGGCGAGACAAACAAACACATCGAGACACAGAGATGAACCCAGCAGGAAGCCGGAGCGTCATGGAGCCCAGGTAAGTGAATCTAGGGAATGTGAGACAGACAAACAACAAGGAGGCGCCGCGCGAGATCCCCTGCAGTGTATGAAACGGCCTGAACCGTAACAGACAGGCGGTACATTAATTTGCATATTCCGATACGGCTTGCAGGGCTGGTGTGCGTGTGTGTGGGAGCGGTGCGAGGAGGCGTTTAAAGGTGTGCTGGAGGTTTGGGGACACATAGCTGCACACGCACGCATGCACACACACGCATACATACATACACACATACATACACACACACACACACAAACACACATGCACAAGCACACATACAGAAGCACGCTCGCACCCAAACGCATGCCCACATATATACATACACACATACATGCATATAGACATGCATGCATATATACATGCATATACACAGGTATGCACAAGAATGGATTTGCCCCAAAGCCTCGCATACATATACTTGAATACCCATAACAAACTCACACCATCAAGAAGAAGAAGAAGAATTTACATCAATCACTGAACATACACACAACAAACTCCATGAGAAAACACACACACGCACACACACACACACACACACACACACACACACACACGCGAAACACTTCTTACAACATAGAATCAAACCTAACACACATAAAAAAAACATTACATTACATTACACAACTCAGTGACCGTCAAAACGAAATAACAAAACTTTGCCGGACGTTCGGGCTTAAGTTCAACGTTATGGGACAAGTTAAGGCGGGTGAAGGCAGGCTTTCATTACACCTCCACATGGGCGATCAATGATAGTAAATATATTAACACTTGAACGAGGGTAAGACGTGCTGATGGTGTGTGTGTGTGTGTGTGTGTGTGTGTGTGTGTGTGTGTGTGTGTGTGTGTGTGTGTGTGTGTGTGTCTGCGTGTGTGTTTTATTTGTTTTCTGTTACCAATATTGAGTACATGTGGGAAATCGGATTACGAACAGCCACAACCCCACCTACACCTACACCCACACACACACACACACCCACACACACACACACACACACACACACACACACACACACACACACACACACACACGCACACACACCCACACACCACACACACGAGAGCGAGAACAAACACTCAGGTGCAAATGGAGTATAGGCACACACTTTGTCATGGTAATAGTTCATCCCAACATCAGTCTCCTACTCATTAAGACCACCGCCCTCAACGCCTCCCTCACACTCACTCACTCACTCACTCACTCACTCATGGACGCACTCACACTCCTACCTTCTCACTAGAGGCTTCAACTTGACTTAATTGCGTTACTTCTACTCCAATACTTCAATACTACTTTTACTTTTTTTTTTTTAATTCCTGTGTTTAATTTTTTACTGTTCTCTGCATACAAGCTCTCTGTCTGTCTGTCTCTCTGTCTCTCTCTCTCTCTCTCTCTCTCTCTCTCTCTCTCTCTTTCTCTTTTAATTCCATCCTGTTTTCCTTTCCTATTTCTGTTATTATTGTTTTTTTTATGTTTGTACTCTTTTGTATTTACATATCTTACTACTTGTTTCATAATGCCAGGCTCAATACAATCCAAATATTCTCTCTCTCTCTCTCTCTCTCTCTCTCTCTCTCTCTCTCTCTCTCTCTCTCTCTCTCTCTCTCTCTCTCTCTCTCTCTCTCTCTCTCTCTCATTTCCACACTCCTTCCCACCTAAAACACTCTCCTCTCTTCATCAACTCAACGTCTCCTCTCCTTTACTTTCCCTTCTCCCTCTCTCTCTGCCCCATTTTCCCTCCTCCTCCTCCCCTTCCTCCACACATTGGCGAGGAAGGAAGGTGTAATGTAGGAGTGTATGGTCAACACTGTAGCGGAGACGATGTATTAAATCTTCAAATACACTCATGCGAGGAGAGAGAGAGAGAGAGAGAGAGAGAGAGAGAGAGAGAGAGAGAGAGAGAGAGAGAGAGAGAGAGAGAGAGAGAGAGAGAGAGAGAGAGAGAGAGAGAGAGAGAGAGTTAGAGAGTGGTAAAAAGTGACTTAAGGGAGAAATGGAAAGTGAGTTTTCTCTCTTTTTTTTTCTCCTCTCTCTCTCTCTCTCTCTCTCTCTCTCTCTCTCTCTCTCTCTCTCTCTCTCTCTCTCTCTCTCTCTCTCTCTCTCTCTCTCACACACACACACACACACACCCCCACACACACACAGACACAGACACACACAGACACTGTAGACACAGACACAGACACAGACACAGACACACACACACACACACACACACACACACACACACACACACACACACACACATTTATCTCCTCAGTAAACACACATTTATTCGTACATATACCCCAGGAAGTTCACACGTACATAGATACGCACATAAGACCATAAGGTGCACACACACAGATATAGATATTGCAAGCTGTATAAAGCCATACACTACGGTTATAGAAATTGAGAGAGAGAGAGAGAGAGAGAGAGAGAGAGAGAGAGAGAGAGAGAGAGAGAGAGAGAGAGAGAGAGAGAGAGAGAGAGAGAGAGAGAGATACTGGAAGCGCCATCAAGTCAAGACAAGAGGCAGTGGTGTCAGAGGCAGGCGTGTCCCCCCCTACCCCCCTCTCCTTCCCTCCTCTTAAGCTTCCCTCCCATCGTCCTAATATCCTTGCATCCTTACCTCCACTCCTTTCTCTCTTCTCTCCTTTAGCTGCCATTAGGTATGTCTGTCTTATTTCCTTCCTCTCTCTCTCTCTCTCTCTCTCTCTCTCTCTCTCTCTCTCTCTCTCTCTCTCTCTCTCTCTCTCTCTCTCTCTCTCTCCAGCAATCATTGAGGTCTCTCTTTCCTTCTCCTTTGCACCCTTCCTCCCTTCCTTCACCCTGTTCTTTATTCCTCCGTCCTTGGAACTCCTTTCTTCAGCACGTGCAAGCCTCTTAAGATTTCCTTCTCCTTTCTTCCTTTCACAGCTCTCTCTCTCTCTCTCTCTCTCTCTCTCTCTCTCTCTCTCTCTCTCTCTCTCTCTCTCTCTCTCTCTCTCTCTCTCTCTCTCTCTCTCTCTCTCTCCGTCGTTCCGTGCTTTCGGCTTCCTTTACCTTCACATTCATTTTCTCTTTTGACCCTTCTTTGTCTTCTTTCTTTCCTTTCTTTTATCTTCCTTTATCTTATTTTCCCTCTCCCTTCACATCTTTTACCCCCATGTTCTTTTCCACTTTCTTCCTGCTTTTTTTAGTCTCCCTTTCCCCTCCCTAACCGTTTTTCCCTTTTTTCCGTTCCCCCTCTCACTCCTCATCTACCTCCCTCCTTTTTTTTTCCATAGCCTCCTTCTTACCCTATCTTCCCTTCCTTCCTTCCTTTCTTTCCTAAGCTCCGCCACATTCAGAAATCCTCCATTCCAGGAAATCTTATTCCTTGCTTAGGATGATAATAATAATAATGAAAACCACTCAGATTTAGACTCCAGGTGAAAAAGATCAAAAGTTTAACACGCTTTAATATTTTTTTTTCACCTCGCAGCAGAATATAGTGACGACGGTAACGTAACTTTCCTGACCTTTGATGTAACGTGTGACCTTCATGCCCGCAGAAACAAGGCAGTGAGCGAGTGAGCGAGTGAGTGAGTGAGTGAGTGAGTGGTCGGGTCAGTAAGCCATGTAATCGTTTGTTAAGTAGATGATAACAATTTTTTTTTCTACTTGGCTTTCACATGTTGATGGGTATTATCGAGTCTGTATTTAATAGTATTGTGATGTGTTTTATGAAAGTATTTATTTCTTTTTTTTTTTTCTTTTAGTATTCACGTTGGAGATCTATTCAATTATAATACAACTTTCCCTTTTCTCCTCTTCAGTGTGCAACAAATTCCAGCCCGAAACAAATGAGCATCAAGGAGACAATTCAATTAGTGTCCTTCTTTGGTTCTTATTCTCCCCACCGTGTCTCTCTCTTTCTCTCTCTCTCTCTCTCTCTCTCTCTCTCTCTCTCTCTCTCTCTCCTCTCTCTCTCTCTCTCTCTCTCTCTCTCTCTCTCTCTCTCTCTCTCTCTCTCTCTCTCTCTCTCTCTCTCTCTCTCTCTCTCTCTCTCTCTCTCTCTCTCTCTCTTTCTCTCTATCTCTGTATCTGTCTCTCTCTGTATTTCTCTCTCCTTCCTCACGCTGCGTTAAAAGGACAAACTAGAGAAAAATTCATTACAGCAGCAGCAGCAGCAGCAGCAGCACGAGGCGGCAAACAACACCAAAATTAACTTAACAAAAACAATTAGACCATAAGAACGCAAAGGAAAAAAAAACAAAACTCCATGATACACGCTCATTCGTACTTTGCATGCAAGTTCCTACGGGCGACTTAATCCATAGCGCCGCGGAATTGCTGTTAAACTGCATAATTAACTTAATTAAAACTAAAGGTGCCATGCCTATTAACGAGGAAGAAACAAATTTCACAACAACAAAAGCCGTAATAATTATGATTATCCGTGAAATTACACAAACGACGAAGAGCAAAGTGTTCCCAGAATTATACGTGTTTCAACAACTTCTCCTTGTCCTCAACTTCACCGAGAGAGAGAGAGAGAGAGAGAGAGTGAGAGCGAGACAGCGAGAGAGAGAGAGAGAGAGAGAGAGAGAGAGAGAGAGAGAGAGAGAGAGAGAGAGAGAGAGAGAGAGAGAGAGAGAGAGAGAGAGAGAGAGAGAGAGAGAGAGAGAGAGAGAGAGAGAGAGAGAGAGATAAACCTGCAAAACTAATATCAAAACAAACCTTGATTCAATATCTTTAAAATCAAACTTGCGAAAAATTTCATCTCGCTCGCTGCTAAAAGGACGTTCCTTTTATTCTTTCTTCCTTCCTTTACTTCCTCCTCCTCCTTCTCCTCCTCCTTCTCTTCCTATTCCTAACCCTCCTCCTCCTAGGCTCTTCCCTCCCTCTCTGTGCCTGGGTCCTTTGTGTTCATATTCTAGCTAGTGATGAAACCTTAAGTAGCTTTATACATGTTTCACGAGGAGCGTTTTCAGGCGAGTGCCCTAGACAGGTAGGAAAGGAAGAAATGGCGTCGTCTCAGATTTCAGCACACTCTCACTTCCTACCACCAAGGATTTTACGCCCGTTGTAGGAAGGAATTACGCGCTTTGGTCGTGTTCCATTTGCGGCCCTTGTGTGTGTGTGTGTGTGTGTGTGTGTGTGTGTGTGTGTGTGTGTGTGTGTGTGTGTGTGTGTGTGTGTGTGTGTGTGTGTGTGTGTGTGTGTGTGTGTGTGTGTGTGTGTGTGTGTGTGTGTGTGTTTCGTAGTACGTACTGAGATAAGTGAGAGATGAAATGTGATTAATGAAGTGTCAAGAGGTGTCAGAGAAGTAGATTGTTTAATAGCACAAAGTCAGCGCATGGGAATAACAACCTTCATTATGTGGCGGACAATTAAAGGTGTTACGAGCAGGCTTAAGCTAATGTGAAGTAAGGCTTATTATGTATACTCTTGCTGCATGATTGACTGACTAATCTGCTATTTCTCTTATTCATGCTTTTCTCTTATCCTCAACAATTTATGTATGCTAACACTAATACGATCGTAACTCTTTATCTTCATTACTATTATTATCATTACGAAGCTGTCTGTACCTGTAAATAGAATGGTAGAGACGGATCTAAATATAGCAGCAGGTGGGCAGAGGGAGTTCACACAGCACGAACAAATATTAACAGTCAAGCCATTCCATTACTTATGGACGAGATCACTAAGTATTACTCGATATCATAACACATAATCATGAATAAATACACACCACCTTTCACTGCCATCACCATTATCCTCACTGGGTGCTACAGGTAATGATCGATACAGGTCCACGGCGCACATTTCCACATATATATAATGCATAAGCAGCCTTCAAGAGCAATATTCCTGCGGCCATTGAGACGCGGAGGGAAGGAGAGACTTATTCACAGTATGCAGTTCCTTGTGGTCAGTTGTTGATACAGTCTTTCAAGGGTGCAGCGACATACACCAAGCGGTACAAGTTTCTGGGCTCTGTACAATTTCCTGGCTCTGTCCTGAGACCCATAAGCTTCTTGGATAAACCCCGTAGCTCTTAGTACTTCCTCTCAGTCTACCACACTCTTCCTCCTCCTCTTCTTCCTCCTCCTCCCTTCAAAGACCCTAACAATTCCACCATCTTCCTCCACTTCTCTCAACAGTCTGCAGTTCTTTCTAGTCCCCTTTCTTCTTCATCCCTCCCCAGACTGCTCCTCCCGTCCTCTCACTGCTCTCACCTCCTCACTCTCCTCCCCTTCAGACCACGACTCTCCCCTTCCTCATCTTCGCGCCTAAGCCCCTACCAAGGACCTCTCACAGCTACGTACTCCTTCGTTTCCTCCTGCTGCCCAAAGTTTCTCTCTTCGTCTCTCCTGCTCCCTCCCTCCCTCTTCCGTGCCTCCTCCTCACACATATACAACACACCGCGGCTGACAAGTCTTTGTGTGTGTGTGTGTGTGTGTGTGTGTGTGTGTGTGTGTGTGTGTGTGTGTGTGTGTGTGTGTGTGTGTGTGTGTGTGTGTGTGTGTGTGTGTGTGTGTGTGTGTGTGTCTATGTTCAGTGGTTAACATAAATCTTTACCTGCCGTAGACACATCTCCCTCCTTCCCCCCTTCTTTCTCTTTCCTTCCTTCCTTCCTTCCTTCCTTCATCCCTTCTTTTCCTCCCTCCTTCCCTTACTTCTTTCCCTCTTTCTTTCACTTTCCTCTATCCTTACCTCCCTTTCCTTCCTGTATTCTTCTTCTGTTTTCCCTTTTCATCTTTTTGCCCTCTCTCACTTCCTTTCTTCCTCCATTTCCTTCTCCTTTCTACTCTCCGTCACTGCTTTCCTTCCTTCCTTTATCTGTCTATCTATCTGTCTATCTATCTATATATATCTATCTGTCTGTCTGTCTGTCTGTGTGTCTCTACTTTTAGCTACAATATTAATTCTCTTTCTCCTCCTCCCTCTACCCTAATCTTTTTACTCTTCTCTAACTCCCCTGTCGTTGTCATCCCTCCCCCCTCCCCTCCCCCCCCCACCCTGCACACACATCCAATGCACTGCAGCTGCCTTGACCATTGGCCACCACAAGCTAGACGTATTCCTGCGACAAATGATGAAGAAAAGTGAACCTATGCATGATTCATAACACACACACACACACACACACACACACACACACACACACACACACACACACACACACACACACACACACACCCACACCCACACACACACTTACAGTTTATTGAAATGATTAAAATTTGATCAATATAATTAAACCACAGGAAAATATGCATAGTACAGTACGAAAGAGAGAGAGAGAGAGAGAGAGAGAGAGAGAGAGAGAGAGAGAGAGAGAGAGAGAGAGAGAGAGAGAGAGAGAGAGAGAGAGAGAGAGAGAGAGAGAGAGAGAAAAAAAAAAGAAGTTTATAGATGGTATACAAGTTTGTTTGTGTGTGTGTGTGTGTGTGTGTGTGTGTGTGTGTGTGTGTGTGTGTGTGTGTGTGTGTGTGTGTGTGTGTGTGTGTGTGTGTGTGTGTGTGTGTGACGAAATACAGCACCGTTGGATCGAAGAAGCTGACACCACCACCTGCTTCATTCCACTACATAATTCCCCCTTCCTCCCCTCCCCCACTGCCCCCCTTCCACCTTTTACCCCATCCCCTTTACTTCCCCTCACTTCTCCCCAGTCCCTTTCCCTTCTCCCCAACACCACTCGTCCTTTCCTTACTCCTCCTTCTACCTTTCCCTTATTCCTCTCGTCCTCTTCTCTTTCCCTATTCCATTTGTTTACTATCCCTCACATACCCTCTTTCTTAACCCTCTTTTACAACCGCTCTCTTTAATCATTCAGTCTATTCCTCTCTTCCCTTTCCATCTTCTCTCTCTTCTCTATCTCTTTCCACATCTCTCTCCCATTTCCTCTCCTATTCCTCTCATTCCTATCCCACTTCTTCATCCCATCCTCTTTCCACATCCCTCTCTCCCTTTTCCTCCTATTCCCCCCTTTCCACATCTCTCTCTCCCTTTTCCTCCCCCTCCACATCTCCCTTCCAACACGGGATGATGCACGGGTGGAGGGACAGTCTTCAGCGCCGCACGGTTCGAGTGAAGGGGAACCGTACCGAGTTTGGGTTTAATGTTGAGCTTAATCTAGTGGAGCTTGGATGGTGTGATTGATGAGGGAGGGAGAGAGGAGGAGGAGGAGGAGGAGGAGAGAAGGAGGAGGAGGAGGAGGAGGAGGAGGAGGAAGTGATGGTGGTGGTGGTAGTGGTGGTGGAGAAAGAAGGGACAGAAAAGAGGAGGAGCAATATAGATAAAGAAGAAGTGGGATGCGGAGAAGAGTGTGTGTGCCAGGAGGAGGAGGAGGAGGATAAGGAGGAGGAGGAGAGAAGGGAGGAGGAGGAGGAGGAGGAGAGGGGGAGGAGGAGGAGGAGGAGGAGGAAAACTACGACGATGAGAGTGAAATGAGGGAAGGAAGAGTGGGATACACATAATCCTTCCTAGCGTGGAGGTAAGGACTTAGGGAAGGAGGAGGAGGAGAAAGAAGAGGAGGAGGAGGAGGAGGAGGAGGAGGAGGAGGAGAGGAGGAGAGGAAAAGGAGGAGGAGGAGGAGGAGGAGGAGGAGGAGGAGGAGGAGGACCCGAGACCAGATCTTAAAAACAGGCTAATGAGAGGATGGCGTCCTCTGATCCCAGTCTCTTCCCAAGGACCAACGAGCATCCCTTGTAGGAGGAGACGAAGGATGGCAGACACAGTGAAGGATATAAAGAAATAAAGAAAACGACAAGAAAAGACACAGAAAGGATGGGAAATAGAGAAAGGAAAAGAGAGGAAGATAGAAGGAGGGATTAAGATAGACGAGAGAGAGAGAGGGAAGGAGGGAGGGTGGGTGGGTGGAGATGTGGAGGAAAGACGGAAAAATGGAGGCAAAGAGAAAGTGAGGAAGGGAGGGAAGGACGAGGGAGTGAAAGACGGAATATAGATGGGCGATGGAGAGAGAAAGAAAGGGGAACAGAGGAAGATGGAAGTATGAGAAATGGAAAGGGAGGAAAAACAGGAGGAAACACGGAGGAAGAAGAGGAGAAAAAGGAAATAGAAAAGAGTGTTGAAAAAAAAACAGAGACAAACAGAAAAAAGAAAGGGGTAGATTGGAGCACAGGACGAGAAATGGGGAAGCGAGGGATGGGAGGGGAATGGAAGGGAACCGAGGGGAATGAGGAAGGGGATGAGAAGTTTATAAGCAGAATCTTCAAAATAGATGGTAATGGGCAAGTTCTCATGGAAAGAACATGGGATGGTTCAATGGTAAGGGAAAAAAGAGTTTGTTTCAGCGAGGGGAAAGAGAGCGTCAGCGAAGGGAAAAATATAGATAAATAGATAGAGAGAGAAAGAGAATGAAGAATCCGTGAAGAGAAAGGAAAACGAATGCATTTAGGGAAGGAAAGGAAGCAGTGTGTCAAAGGAACACAACATATAAAAATAGGCGCAAGGAAGGTTAAAGAGAGAGAGAGAGAGAGAGAGAGAGAGAGAGAGAGAGAGAGAGAGAGAGAGAGAGAGAGAGAGAGAGAGAGAGAGAGAGAGAGAGAGAGAGAGAGAGAGAGAGAGACCGGAGGAAGAAGAGGAGAATAAGATGAAGAAAAGATAGAAAGACAAGGACTAAAAGATGACTGCGGTAAGCAAGAAAAAGAAGTAGAGGAGGAAGAGGAAGAAGAGGAGAAGGAGGAGGTAAAATGGGTATGTTCAGAAAGAAGGAAGAAGGGGAGGCGTGGAGGAAGAGGAGGAAGAGGTAGAGAGAAAGAGGAACGAATCGCTGGGAAAGGGAAGGAACGTTCTGGCGGTAACGAGAGGGACACAAACGTTAAGGAATGTAAAACTCATGAAAATTATAGTGTGTGTGTGTGTGTGTGTGTGTGTGTGTGTGTGTGTGTGTGTGTGTGTGTGTGTGTGTGTGTGTGTGTGTGTGTGTGTTCGCGCTTCCATCTCTTTTTTTTCTTCCGATTTTTTTCGAGCCGCTCCAGATTGCACCAAATTTGCTCTTGCACTGATTTCTGCCACGAGTGTTCCTCCCACTGACTGTGACTATTCCTAACAATGAATATTCCTGAGCGTGTGTGTGTGTGTGTGTGTGTGTGTGTCTGTGTTTCCATGAGAGAGGTGTATTCAATGATTCAAGTATTCTCCACCCCACATGCACGAGTATTTGCTTTGTCAGAAATGTTAATCCCACATGATAATAATAATAATAATAATAACAGTAGTAATAACAATGTAGTTCTCTTCTCTCTTTGTTTTACTTACTTAGAAAAAAAAACCTAATAAAAACCAGGTAGCATTAAGGAAGGTTTTAGTTCTTTCTTTCTACAAGGTAATTTCTTTTCATTATAATTGTGGCATTTGGAAAGAGGTCAATGATTCCCTTTCAACTCATTACCCGCTGAATTTATTACTTCCTCGCTCGTGGATACATTTTCATTACCTTTGGGTGGCTTTACTCTATATTTTTACCGACTCCTTGCCTCTCTCTCCTAACAACATATTTTCAAACTTCTTTAATTAATGTTTACGTCTGCTAGTAACTATTCATCCCTACCTAGCTAGTGATTCCAGCTAGTTCTCTGATCCTATTATTAACCCTTTTCTCTTTCCCTAACTAATGATCTTTCTTTCTGAATAACACGGTAATTTTTCCTCCTAATTAGGTTTTTACTTCCCCCAGTTAGCGACGTCCATCTTTCCTCTCACCGTGACTCTACATTCCCTTTGCTAGTGACCCTCTTTGCTTTCCTCATGCCAGCAGACCGACCGACAGTCCCTTTCCTCCCCGTCCAGCGCCGCTCCCCGAGGCTAACTCAACTGGGAGTCTTTGAAGGTTAACTAACTGCGCCAGAACTGTACCTGCAATATTTTGTCGCTAATTTACAGGACAAATATAAATCTGGGGAGTTTTTGAAGTCTGTGCTCGGACCCGCCACCCTAAATTTGCCGTAGTTTTAATATATTCAGAAAGGTAGTGAGCGAGAGGGAAAGAGAGATAAAAAGAGAGAGAGAGAGAGAGAGAGAGAGAGAGAGAGAGAGAGAGAGAGAGAGAGAGAGAGAGAGAGAGAGAGAGAGAGAGAATCCTACATCTCTTCGTGCAAATGTTTGCAGACGTAGTCATTGCAAAATACGCTTTCAATAACAATAAAGCAACGAATAAAGAAAATGAATTAAAAACACAAAAGTTGGAAAAAGAGAAGAGAAAAATAAAGCTTTCAAAGTCATAAATTCCAACATCAAATGCACCGAAATACATAAACGCCAATTTACCTTCGCAATTGCCACTCACCATCGATTTTTCTTTTTTGTTTATACATCATAATAATCATCATCATCATCATTATTATCCATCACAGCTTCATCATGATCAGGCTTTGTTACGGTACTGTGATAAACGTTCAATGATAAACGTTCAATGATTAACGTTCACTGATCATCGTTTACTGATTAACGTTTGGTGAGGCGGTGGTGTGTGGCTGCATCAGTAACACCAAGGCCAGGGCGTCCTTGTTGCGGCGGACCGAGCATCAAGGACACCACCAGGGAGGGAAGGAGGGAAGGAGGGAAGGAGGGGAGATAAGGGAGGGAGTAGTGATAAGGCAGGGAGGGAGGAAGGATGAGACAGACACCACGAGAGAGAGAGAGAGAGAGAGAGAGAGAGAGAGAGAGAGAGAGAGAGAGAGAGAGAGAGAGAGAGAGAGAGAGAGAGAGAGAGAGAGAGAGAGAGAGAGAGAGAGACGGTTGACTACAGCCACGAACGTAAGAGGAAGGAACAGAGGGACGAAAACACACACACACACACACACACACACACACACACACACACCACACAAGGAGGGGTGAAAGGGGGGTCCTCCTCGACTCAAGACTTATAGCACCAGTTAGGAAGGGAAGGAAAAATATATAAATACTGTGGATAGTTTTCCTCCATCGCACCCTCTGTCCTCCTCCGCCTCCCTGTGCTCCCTCCTTTCCATCCTGGCGGCACTTAGCGAGATGTGTACGGGAGGAGGAAGAGAAAGAGAAGAGGAGGAAGAGGAAGAGGAAGAAGAGGAGGAGGAGGAGGGGAGCGGTGGGAGGTGTTGAAAGTTATGCTTACTGCTCAATACTTCCTGCTAACTGCCTTGCTACGCTTATTAGCAGGGAACCCCATGCCGTTCGGGAGAGAAAAGGTTGTGAGAGGGCGAGGGCGGGCGGGCGGGAGTGAAGGAGGGAAGGAACAAGGAGGTAGAGGGTGTGAGGGAGGACAAAGAGGTTATGTAAGGGACAGTGATGGAAAGACCGGGAGGAAGAGTGGTGGTGGTGGCGGGTTGAAGTGTGTGTGTGTGTGTGAGAGAAAGAGAAGGAAAGAGAGAGAGAGAGAGAGAGAGAGAGAGAGAGAGAGAGAGAGAGAGAGAGAGAGAGAGAGAGAGAGAGAGAGAGAGAGAGAGAGAGAGAGAGAGAGACACACATAGCCAGTCAGCCAACCAGATGGACAAATAAACATACTGTACATATAAACAAACGCACAAACAAACAAACAAACATAGCCAGCTTCCCAGAAATAAGACGTGACAGGTAACCCAATCAAATATTCAGGTGTGGGAAGGTACCGGGATTACCTGATGAATCTCACCTTTGCAACGGTCCCTTTCCCCCGCCACACGTGCGCCGCCTAACACCAGCTTCGTAAAACTCTCTCTCTCTCTCTCTCTCTCTCTCTCTCTCCTCTCTCTCTCTCTCTCTCTCTCTCTCTCTCTCAAGATAAATAACTATGCCAATTATTCAAAACGGAGCCATGCCTCGCGCTAACTCCAGAAAGTGAGGAAATTATTGATCATTAGTGGGCCCCTCGCTCTTACCGGGGAGAGAGAGAGAGAGAGAGAGAGAGAGAGAGAGAGAGAGAGAGAGAGAGAGAGAGAGAGAGAGAGAGAGAGAGAGAAATATGTATTCATGGACAGTTTTCAATAGTAGGTCACATAAAAAACATAAATTCCATGCAGGGAAATAAAGTGAAGCATAATATAATGATGTTGAGGAGGAGGAGGAGGAGGAGGAGGAGGAGGAGGAGGAGGAGGAGGAGGAGGAGGAGGAGGAGGAGGAGGAGAGAGAAGAGGAAAAACTAAGACGAAGACGAAGAGGAGAAAATAGGATAAATAAAGGCAAACAAAACATACACACACACACACACACACACACACACACACACACACACACACACACACACACACACACACACACACACACACACACACACACACACACACACACACACACCAAAAACTCCAAAACAAAAGAAGGCCGCCAAGAAAGCAAACACGAAACTCTAAACGAGATTAAAGAAGGGAATAAAAAAAAAAAAATAATACGAGTAACAGAAGGAAGACTAATTCAAATAAACACTCCGGTAACTAGTGTGGTCTTGCCTGTTAGTGAAGACGAAGAAGAAAAGGCTTAACGAGGCGTGACTTGTACTCTTGTGTTCATTAAATAGTAGCGTTTGTATCTCGAGTTCATCATTGTTATTGTTATCGTTATCATCTTTATCATTCTTATTAATACGGTCATCATTATTATTAACAACATTATTGCTGATGTTTTTTTTATGTTGCTTCTCAGTATAACTATAAGTATTTTTGTTGATGTAGTAGTATTAGTATTAGTATTAGTATTAGTATTAGTATTAGTAGTAGTAGTAGTAGTAGTAGTAGTAGTAGTAGTAGTAGTAGTAGTAGTAGTAGTAGTAGTAGTAGTAGTAGTAGTAGTAATAGGCAGCAGCTATATATAAACTGTTGTTGTGGCAAATAAGTAGAGGAGAAAGAGGAGGAGAAGGAGGAGGAGGAGGAGGAGGAGGAGGAGGAGGAGGAGGAGGAGGAGGAGGAGGAGGAGGAGAAGGGAAGTAAAGGGGAGACCTGTGTTGACTTCCCTCGTTACTCAGCAGGTAAACAGGGTTCTGACGGTGAGGGAAGAGGAGGAAGAAGAGGAGGAGGAGGAGGAGGAGGAGAAGGAGAAAGGGGAGAAGGAGGAGGAGGAGGAGGAGGAGGAGGAGGAGAAAGAGGATCAGGCTGAGGATGTAGGCGAGTAATAATTGGGAACAAAACAATGGTGGAAGAAAGAGAAGAAATAAAGGAATAAGTAGAGAAAAAGAGAGTAAAAAAACTATATATATGACAGAAGAGAAAATTAACATCACTGATAACAAAAAATAACAAGAAATAAAAGTGAATGAATGAGCAAAATTACTTAATAAAAAGAGGAATAAGATAAAGAGAAACAGAACCTAGACATTTTAAACGAGAGAGAGAGAGAGAGAGAGAGAGAGAGAGAGAGAGAGAGAGAGAGAGAGAGAGAGAGAGAGAGAGAGAGAGAGAGAGAGAGAGAGAGAGAGAGAGAGAGGATGTGATCATGCATATGCAACACTCTGGTCTTGATCAAACACCTTAGTTATTTATTGCCCAAACGAAACACGGCCTGGTTATCACTGGCTGTTGTGGAGGGAGGGAGGGAAGGGAGGGAGGGAAGGGAGAGAGGGAGAGAACTTAGTGGGTAAAGGGAGAGGGGAAAGAGAGAAGATGGTGTAGTACCTTTCAAAAACTGGAGGAAAGAAAGGGATACAGGGAGGGTATAGGAGGAAGGGCTCAGAGGGGAAGAGGAGGGGAGTGAAGGGAAAGAGAGAGGAGGAAAGAATGGTACCTTAAGGAACATTATTTATATGAGGCCTTAAGTGTGCCTCAACAATGGGGAGTGAAGAAGAAGGGGAGGAGGGAGGGAAGGAAAGGAGGGAAAGGGGGAGGGAGGGAAGATAGAGAAAGCACGTGGAGGAAAAAGGAAATATGTATAAGGAAGGAAAAGTAAGAGAGGTAGAAGAGGTGATGGAAACGTTGGAAAAAAATGATGAATGTGGCAGTAATGATACCAAAAGAGAGAGAGAGAGAGAGAAAGAGAAGAAAGAGAGAGAAAGAGACAGACACCCAGACAACCAGACAGACAGAAAGACAGATGCACAGAACGCACATATAAATCAGACACACAACTTACGAAAAGCAATCAAAATGAAACGAGAACATGAAAAAAGGACAACGGACGGAGGCAGTACGTCCGTGTATCCAATTACCGGGACTTATTTGTCGAGGAAATGTTCAATTAAGCGACTCATCTGTTAAGGAATTCATTCATATATTTTTACCTCCCATATTTTTTTCCGTAATATAATAATTCGAGGAACTTACGTCACGTCTTGATTTCCATGTGTGTGTGTGTGTGTGTGTGTGTGTGTGTGTGTGTGTGTGTGTGTGTGTGTGTGTGTGTGTACGAAATTTCCATTCACTGTATTTTTTAGTTAAACTTGAGGGAAAATAATATTGAAGATACCGTACTATAATAATGATGATAATAATAATAATAATAATAATAATAATAATAATAATAATAACAAAAATAATAAAGTGAAAGATGAGTTTATAAGAGGCAAAAACGTAGTGATAGCTGAAGGAGGAGGAGGTGAAGGAGAAGGAGGAGGAGGAGGAGGAGGAGGAGGAGGAGGGGGATGAGGAGGAGGAGGAGGAGGAGGAGGAGGAGGAGGAGGAGGAGGAGAAAGAGGGGGATGAGGAGAAAGAGGGGGGAGGAGGGAAGGCATGGAGACTGACAGGAGAGAGGGTGAGAAAATGAACGAGGAACTGAAGAAAGGAAGGAAAAAGATGGGAGGTGGAAAATGAACAGTAAATAAAGTGTATGAAATAGGAGGGATAAAATAGGCAAAGGAAGAGGAGGAGAACCAAATGGAGGAAAGAAAGGGGCTAGAGAGAGATAGAGGAGGGAGGAGAGGAAGCGTGGAGAAGTGAGAAAGGAAGTGACAGGAGGCAATAGTGCGAGTACAGAGAGAGAGAGAGAGAGAGAGAGAGAGAGAGAGAGAGAGAGAGAGAGAGAGAGAGAGAGAGAGAGAGAGAGAGAGAGAGAGAGGTGTTTCCATACGTGATAATTTATTCTTATAACTAATCAGCGAAGGAAATTAACGCAAAAAATATGAAAATGAGCAAATTAAAATGAAAGATGATCATGGCGGTTTGAAAACATATACACGCATTTTTACATTCAGTCGTGATTCCACCATTCCATTTGGCTATTTTTTTCCCTCTTTCCACCACAAATTTTTCCCCCACCCTTGCCTCCCTTTGTTGTTGGTGGTGTGAATATCATCTAAATAAATGAGGGTGAAGGAGAAGCGTCCAACCCAACTAAAACGCAAGATAATTTCCAGTTCCTCTTATTATACAATGAAACGAAGCCTCTTCCTTTATTTTCTCCGTAGTGTTCTTTTTGTGTGGTCATTGTGGTCGTAATGGTGACGTTGGTGACGGTGACGGTGGTGGTGGTGGTGGTGGTGCACGCTCTAAGGGTCATTGCATACAGTATAGTGATGCTCAGAAACGCTCTACTAACCAGGTAGAATAACATTACAATCCTTATGAATGAAATAAGTTCAAACTGGACCCACACATTGTACTTCTTCTTTTAAGTGTGTACGTAAGTGAATGAGGGAGAGAGAAATCCCAAGAGTTTGTGTGGGCGCGGCTGCCGTCTGGCCCGACCCATCCCATCCCATCCCATCACATCGTCCTCCTCCCGCCACTCACACACGCGATACTGTCCTCACCTGAGCCGCCAACCTGACGCAACATTCTCATTCTGAATACACGAATTTTTTTTTTTTTAGCACACCGCAGACTCGACAGTGAGACGCTTCAATAGTAGATAAACAATTGACTGTCGCTCAAAGAATCTGATTGTGATTTTTATTCTTTCCAGTTTTCCCTCAACAGATGGCGCTTCAGGATACCAAAGTACCTAAATTACCTTCCCTTACAAGCCTCCTGAAGGTCCTTGGAAGGTGATTAATGCATTATAAAAGACTATTATAGGTGATGAAGGCTGCAATTGCAAAACATTGAGCCTGGCGGATGCCAACATGATCTTTGACGAAGGAAACACGAACACAAGTACACTCCGGCGACACCAATCATTACATCTCCCCGCTCCTGTCTCCATATTTTCTCCCTCCCTTCCTGTCCCTTCTATTCTTTTCTCCATTCCATCCTCTTTCTATCTCTTTCCTGCGTCGCACGGACCAAAAAGGAGTATTTGGGGAGAAGGTAAACAACCTCGGAAGGAATCATAGTTCTAGGAGACATGAAAGATAGTTATTTAAGTGATACACCTCATCTTGTTCATGGTTTAGGTGTTTCAAGGCTTAATGAGACGATTACATCATCACACGTCGACTCTTCATTTTGACAGAGACCCTAAATTTCCTCTTTGAATATAAAAAAAAGGGGAAAAAGAACCAACAAGTATATAATAGAAACTTAAGAAAGAATAGACGAAGATTACAACTACCACAGCCTTCTCTCTATCGTCCAATATAGCACAGGTTGCCGATTATTGCCTTCAGGAGAAATGAAGAACTGATCTGCTTTCTTGGTGAGGGTGACACAACTATACACAAGAGAGCTCCAAAGAA
>JAPQNM010000020.1:7756626-7761626 GCA_029783475.1 Metacarcinus magister
CCACCTCCTCCTTTTCTGTTCCTCCTTCTCCTTCTCCTTTTCTTGTCTTCCTCTGACCTGTATTCTGAGAAAATGCATACATACTGCACGTCTATCTTTGTATGAGAGAGAGAGAGAGAGAGAGAGAGAGAGAGAGAGAGAGAGAGAGAGAGAGAGAGAGAGAGAGAGAGAGAGAGAGAGAGAGAGAGAGAGAGAGAGAGAGAGAGAGAGAGAAGCTCATGGTGCACAACAAAAAGGTGGGATCAATAATAAGAGCACCAACTGGGTTTGTTTATGTTTGACAGCCCTTCAACCGCCATCTGTCGGCAGTAATGAGAAGCAGTGGCTATATTAAGGGTGTTTATGGGAGCCAGTGACGGGACGCTGCACCTGCCACGTACACACACACACACACACACACACACACACACACACACACACACACACACACACACACACACACACACACACACACACACACACACACACACACACACACAATGTAAAAATAACATACACGTCCCTGTCAGAAAACGCACATAAAGCCGTACGTAAGCCATGTACGTAAACCATGAGCGTATCACCGGGAGTTTACTCAAACGCACATGAGCGATTATTGGTGTGTACGCAAGAACAAACACAAACATCATATAATACGTACACATGACTACGACATGACTGTGAAAAAAACGCACATAATGGACTTTCATATCCTGCACACACGCACAAGCAAACACACACACACACACACACACACACACACACACACACACACACACACACACACACACACACACACACACACAGTAGGAGGCAGGTGAGGGTAGGGGGAAGGGAGAGGCAACACAGGGGGGTTAATGAAGCAGGTGAAAAAGGTAAGGCAAGCAAGCAAGCAGGCAGGTAAGGCCCAGGTGAGGCAGGTGGATGTGATCAAGCCATCTCAACACCTTGCCAAGAAGTGAAGAAGAAGGTGAAGAAGGTGAAGAAGAAGAAGAAGAAGAAGAAGAAGAAGAAGAAGAAGAAGAAGAAGAAGAAAGATGATGAAGCATAAAAATTACAACAAAAAACATAACAACAACAACAACAACAAGAACAGCAACAAGAGCAGCAGCAGCAGCAATCTAGGCAGAGACTGGCTTCCTTTGCCTCCCCTTCGAGAGCACATAATTTTTTTTACGGCTTCCAGGAACATAATTACGTTTGATTACCAAGTACTGGTATGATGTGCACTTAGAAGGGCAGGGAAATGATAAAGGACACACACACACACACACACACACACACACACACACACACACACACACACACACACACACACACACACACACACACACACACACACCAGGTAGCCACAGGTAATGAAAGGTGAGACTCATGATAAAGAGAACCACATGAACTCAGAAAAAACTGAACACACTTAGACAGGAAGCGGATATGAAGTCAAAATAAGAGAAGCGTAATAACACCATAATAACACAGGAATGCGTACAACAAGAAGGTCAGTGAAGGTATGAACGTATTTATAGAAGCATTTTATGAGACCTTTTCCCCTAAATTTACTTCACAGGTCCTGGTCAGTTTGCTTCAGCTATGCCAAAAAAAAATATACTGAAAACTCCGTCAGCTTCACACTTCATGACTTTGCTTCACGTGCGTGTGTGTAAGTTACAAAATACAAACTTTTATACAGGCATGAGTTACTGGTTGCCTTAACACGCGACGATCAAGTGCGTGCCGGGCGGCGTGGCGAGAGGCAGAGTCACTGAGGCTAAAACGCACTCAACAACTATCAAAACTTATTTATGCACACGACGGCGGAGGAAAAAAATTGCGTGAGAAGAATGACCGACACGCCAAGGTGGACGACAACGAAGCAGAACGAAAACAAAACAAAAGAATAAACCTTCATACAATTCGCGCCAGTCGGACCATCCCCAACAAACCCATAAATGTATAAAAAAAAAAAACATTCATAAAAATTAACCACCATCGCCATCACCGCCACAGCTGACGTAAGTTACAACAAAAACTACGACAAACAAGGGAATTGGACTCGCCCGCAGATAACAAGATTAACACACCAGAATTAAAACTCAATGGCCACATCCAACGTAGCTAATTGCCGGGAAAGCTAATGGCTGCGTAATAAAATTCAGTGAAAAATTTTAACAAAGGTTCTCACAGACTTTTTAAAATTCCCACGCGGCTGTGGTCACGGAGGGCAAAGTGCGTGCGTGTATGTGTGTGTGTGGAGGGGGGAGTGGGGGTGGGGCTAAGGGAAGGACAAGTATGGTGTGGTTGGGGAAGGTCATATATACCTAGATGGGATGTGAGGTGTGGTTAGAGGGATTACATGTGGCTTAGGCAGGTGTGACTATGCTATGTTAGGAAGACTGTGAGGCTGAGAAAGGGACAGGTGTGGTGGCTTGGGAGGAACAGGTGAGGTTAGAGAGGATCAGGTGTGGTTAGAGGTCAGTTGAGATACACTAGTGAGAGAGAGAGAGAGAGAGAGAGAGAGAGAGAGAGAGAGAGAGAGAGAGAGAGAGAGAGAGAGAGAGAGAGAGAGAGAGAGAGAGAGAGAGAGAGTAGAGAGAGAGAGAGAGAGAGAGAGAGGAGAGAGAGTGAGAGGAGAGAGGAGAGAGAGAGAAGAGAGAGAGAGAGAGAGAGAGAGAGAGAGAAAAAAAAAAAAAGAGATAGTGAGAAAAAAAAGAGAGATACACGAAAGGGTTTCAGTTTTGTTGCAACAGAAATGTAACTGAAAAAAAAAAAAAAGTAAAATCGTAGCACTACGTTTTTTTTCTCTCTTTATTTTTCTTTCTTTTCACATCTGTCGAGGAAAATTGATGGACAGTGACAGGCTTCTTTGTGGAAAAACGTAAGCAAATGGGATTCTCTACCACATACACAATTTTTCCATCATATTTCCTACACCCAAACCCACACACACACACACAGACACAGACACAGACACACACACACACACAGACACACACACACACACACACACACACACACACACACACACACAGACGGTAAGGATGGTAGCAAGACACGTACTATACTCTTCTATAACATTCCTCTTTAAAGGTTTGCTCTTGCACTCTTTCCTGTAAGGTTGAGGTGAGGCAAAGCAACCCCTTCAGGAGACAGGTAAAAATATATGTCAAGTTGAATATAAAATTAGTATTGGAAACATTAAGGTCCATTAGATGTGTATGAGAGAAAGAGAGAGAAATAGAGAGCGAGAGCGAGAGCGAGAGAGAGAGAGAGAGAGAGAGAGAGAGAGAGAGAGAGAGAGAGAGAGAGAGAGAGAGAGAGAGAGAGAGAGAGAGAGAGAGAGTCTAACTTAGAATTAATTGTATATCCAAATTTTTCCATTGGCTCAAGAATACACCCTCTGGTACAATGTGAAATCTATACTTAATTAGCGTACCAAGACCCACCTCCCTTCACCTGGGCGCGAGGCTGCAGGTGACTAGCGGGGGAACAGGTAAGTTATTTTTGTTGTTATGCTTGACGTCATATTAAGAGCATAAAGGTTATTTTTGCATCCCGTGGACACATATATCTTTCCAACAAACGTCCTTACTTGAAAAATATTACATCATCACTTTTCTTCTCTTTCCTCTTTTACTCGAATTATCTTCCCATTTCCAGTGTTTCATTTTTGTTTTCAGTGTTATATTCTTCCTTTACGTGTGCATTTCCTCCCTTTTCACCCTTTACTCAATTTTATCTCCCTTTACCCTTTAATCTCCGGAGCTCCCCCTCAACACTCCTGCAACCCTCCCCTCTTACCTCACCTGGCCCCTCAAATTGGCAGGTAACCCGGACCTGCCTCGCTCGACCCCCGCCGCTGCATTAACTGGTCCGCCTCACCTGTGCTCCTCATAACTACCTGTGTGGCCAATTAGAGGGGGGCTAAGTGAGGTAGATCCGCCAGGTGAGTGGGCGGTGTAGGGCCAAACATGACACGCACACACACACACACACACACGCACACGCACGCACACACACACACACACACACACACACACACACACACAGGCAGGCAGGCAGTGCAGGAAGAGTCCCATCTTCACCCCAGGACGTTGTTGTTACGCTTGGTACTGTTTCTCTCTCCACGACACTCCCAAACGACCGCCACTTGCGCGAGATGGCCCACAGGAGCATCATGCGAGGCCACTGAGATGAAGAGCTTTATGCAACTCTCCCTCGTAACGCGTGGATGCTGTGGTGAAGCCTCTGCCGCACACTAACGAGGGAACAAGATTTACCTGCGGCGTAATGGAGTAATTTAGCAAAGGTACGTCACCTCATAATCTCATATGTCATCTAATTAGCTTTCGTATCTCACCTGTTACGTCATTTTCTCATAAAGGACTATAATTTATCACTCTGGTTTCCTCACTCCTATGATCACTACTACATCCTCTACTTACTCCTGTTCCTCCTCCACTTCTTCCTTGATTCCTTCCTTCCTCCAACCCCACTATCCTCTAATCTCAATTAACCTGATACCTGTGGGGCCAGGCAGGTGACCCCGAGCCTCACCTGAGCCCGCGTGATCAGGTAGGAGTGTAAAGACGAACTTGATGACATAATGATGACATGGAAAGACGAAAGATTTCCCCAATTTTAGGGTGAAGTGTGTATGTGCGTGTGTGTATCTGTGTGTGTGTGTGTGTGTGTGTGTGTGTGTGTGTGTGTGTGTGTGTGTGTGTGTGTGTGTGTGTGTGTGTGTGTGTGTGCGCGTCTGTGTGTGTTAAGAGCGTTGAGGTAAACACACATTGGATATAATATATGTGCTGAGATTACAGTAAAAAAAAAACCCGTATGATTAAGTGCTCGTGTTACCAGTCAACACTTGATAATTTTTATTTATTTTTTTTAATATTCTCTCTTCAGTTTACGACATGACTTGCTTTTCATTTTTCTAGTTTTTTATTTATTTTTTTTATTTTCAACCTTCGTAGCGTCTTTTTTTTACATAAATATTTCATCATGCAAATCTTAACACT
>JAPQNM010000020.1:7769126-7774126 GCA_029783475.1 Metacarcinus magister
GTCACCGGCATTTTTACCTCCTCTCTCCCATTCTCTGGTTCCTCTTCTTCTTCTTCTTTTTCTTCTTGTTCTTCTTTATCTTCTTTTTTTACCTTCTCCTCCTGCTGTTCTGCGTCGCTTTTTACTCATTTCCTTCTTCTTCTTCTTCTTCTTCTTCTTCTTCTTCTTTTTGTTCTTATGTGATTCTTTTTAATTTCAATCTCTTTTTCGACCTTATTATTTTTACTTTCGTTATTTTTTGTTATTATTTCATTTCGGTATGTTGCAATTTTTTCTTTTTTGTTCTTTCTGGAGTCTTGTGCTGTGATGCATTTCTCGTTATTGCTTCTCTCTGTCTCTCTCTCTCTCTCTTTCTCTTTCTCTTTCTCTTTCTCTCTCTCTCTCTCTCTCTCTCTCTCTCTCTCTCTCTCTCTCTCTCTCTCTCTCTCTCTCGTGTATAATTATTTCCATAAGTTATCTACGTTTTATTATTGTTTCCATTATTTCCATTGGAGTGTGTGGTTCCCTGTTTATCTATTTGTGTATCTATCAACTATCTATCTATCTCTCTTTTTTATCTATCTTTGTCCTTCCCACACCTTCTCTTTCTCGGTCTTCTTCCTCCACTGTTTCGCTTCAAAGCCTTCCCTTGTCTCTCCCCCATCATCAAGTATCTGTGTTTCCCCCTCATTTATCGCTGCTGTCACCAATTCTTCCCTCGCCTCGACCCTCTCTTCGCCCCATCACCTGCACAAGTAAGTCAACCAATCACAAACTTTGGTGCTTCAGGGCAGGACGAGAGAGCCAATAGGAGTGTTTACAAGCGGCGAAAGGGGATGTTACACGCGTTCTGATTGGTGCACATTTCTCCCCCACACTCCTCGATGACCTGACCAATCAGAACTAAGACACTAAGGTTGTGTTTTATTTTCAAGTCCTGTGCTTTCTCTCTTTCTCTCTCTCCCTCTTTCTCTTCACGAAAATCTGGAGAAAGAAGAAACTCGGAGGATTGAAGAAAGAAGGAATGTGTACCAAGATAGGTTTCACTATATTTTTTCTCTCTTTCTCTCTCATGGTATAAAATAGAAATAAATTTTTCTCAATACAGCACCAAGCACCTTGAGCCGTCAGGTGTTAAAAGGCAGGTGAGAAGCAACGGCAAGTGCAACAGGTAGTGCAACGGAAAGCAGGTAGGAAAGGTGTGGGTGGAGGTGAGGGGAGGGGAGGGGAGGGGAGGGACGGATATAGGAGGGAGGGAGGGAAGGAGGGAACAAAAGTAGTTAGCAACAGGTAGGCTGGCTCACACACACAAGCACACAGCACACGCACGCACACACACACACACACACACACCCACACCCCCACACACACATACACACACACAGGTACAACACACCAGCAACACGTAACACCAAAGAGGCGTACATTTAACACACAAACCACAAAAGCAAGTCGACAGTCTCCATCCGAGGAACTGTCAATTTCCTCCCAAGATTTTCCCAGAGCAAAACTTTATCGAATTTGGCGTAAACTCGATTTCGCAGGTTTGTGGAGATCACGTGACTTGTGCAGGGAGGAGGGAGGAAGGGGAATGAGGGAGGGAGCGAGAGAGGGAGTGAAAAGTGGGAAGGAGGGAGCGAGAGAGGGAGTGAAAAGTGGGAAGGAGGGAGGTGAGAAGGAGGGAAGGAAGTTGGGTTTGAGGAAGGAGAAGAATCAAAGAATCAAAGAGTATCAGAGGAGGAACAGAGAGGAATGTAAGTTTGTTTGAGAGAGAGGGAAAAAGCAAACAACAAACAGACAGGCAGACAGAGAACAAAAGCAAACATAACAGGTCACAATAAACACCAAACACCAGTACTGTAAAACCACACACACACACACACACACACACACACACACACACACAAACCACCACCCTCCTCACCACAATAACACCCACACGACGCTACACAACCTACACGCCAACGTCAACCACAACAACACCAGCGGACCACTAAACACGCCGCACTTTAAACATACACAAGAAGCACGCATTTAGCTGCACCCAATACCCCGCTTTGCATGTTTGTCCACGTCTCCCACAGCTGTTCCTCGTCACAGCAATCGCGTTTCACACCTCCAATCAACAGTGTGCAAGGGAGGGTGCAGGGGAGGGCATCACTAGGGCGTGGAGAGGGCGTGGGGATGCAGGGAGGCGTGGGGGAGGAATCAAGGTACAACGTGAGGAAGAATGAGGGAGAGTGGGTAGGCGTGGAAGGGCGTGTGAGGGGAGAAAGAATAACAGGAAAGGGAGAAAGGGAGAGAAAGTAATAACATAAATACCAATAGTGACACGGAGTTACACGGAATAACAGGCGGAATTACAACAAAGAACGAGGAGTGACCAATAGAAAAACGTGATTGCAGAAGACATAGAAGGACGTAGAGGGAGGATTAAGGGAAAAAGGGAAGGGTCTTATGGAAGGGAAGGGTGATGTACAAGCAGGGGATCAAGTGAAGAGATAACTGTGTCGAGGTTATACTCTCTCTCAAGGGGAAACGAAAGGAAAAGATAATAGGAAAAATATCACCCCTAAATACTAATGTTATTGGGAAGGAACGAGTCAGATGTGTTCAATAAACGAAAGCATTAGGAGTGAAGGCGTTACTTACAGAATGGTTATGTCTTGTTTTTATCTACATGGTAAGTGTGATCAGTTTAATGAAGTGACTGAGGTAAGTTTACTCACAAAACAATAAACAAAAGGGAAGTAGTTTGATATGGAGAAGATTTATATTGTGGTTTCATTTTCATATTCCTCGTATTTATGGTAATCTGGCTTTGTATGACCCATGAGAGAGAGAGAGAGAGAGAGAGAGAGAGAGAGAGAGAGAGAGAGAGAGAGAGAGAGAGAGAGAGAGAGAGAGAGAGAGAGAGAGAGAGAGATACCCTGATGTGACCCTAACATGACCCTTTGCATAACACAAATATGAATCTTTACCTGACTCTTGCCTGACCCCGAAATGACCTGCAGTGGACCTCAGTTTTATCCACAATGTTGTAAGCAAGAGGAGGAGGAGGAGGAGGAGGAGGAGGAGGAGGAGGAGGAGGAGGAGGAGGAGGAGGAGGAGGAGGAGGAGGAGGAGGAGGAAGAGGAGGAGCATTAGTGAGGTGTCAGGGTTGTACCTCAGAAGCATATAAAATATTCACCCACAACACTACATCTTTTTCTACACTCTAACCACACGCGCCACACTCAAGCCACCCACACCCACCCCCATACCCACACCCACACCCACCCCATACCCACACCACCCCATTATTCACCCCACCACCACACTACACTCACTTTTTTTTTTTGTCAGAGCATCGCATCACTCAACACTTCAAACACACATTTTCTTGCTTCACCATTCACCACCACACACACTCCACCACACACACACTACCACACACACTCACTCACGCTTCCATGCTTCACCACACACTAGTCTATACACCTTCATGGTACCTCACACCCACGCTCCACCTACTTAATCACTCCCACAGTACACTGCTCTACACCCGCAGATTACATTACTCGCCACACACACACACTGCACACTACCACCACCTCCTCCACCATCCATCCATCCATGCCTCACCCCTTCCACCTCCTTCCCTAATCCATGACCACCACCACCACTTCCACATGCTCCACCACCACCACCACCACCACACAACACATTCACTAACGAAGTCCACCATTAAAGCCACGTATATGGTATTATCAGCCTCCAGCCGGATAACCAAAAACTAAAAAAAAAAGAAAGAAAAAAAAAAAGAGTAATTTGGGACCAGAGGCGATGATGTACTTTAGAATATTAAACTCCTGGGTCCTCCCTTACAGCGGCACCCTCACACCCGCCCCCCCCAACCCTCCCTGAAGGCTTTTATTTCTATTATCATCCCGCCCAAACCTGCACAGGAGCTCTATTGTGCCAGCCTGTAGAACGAAAGGGTCACAGGTATCGCGTCCCGCCACGCTGAACGAGCCCTGTTAGCAAGGCCACAGGTGTAATGGTATGCAAAGCAGCTGATGGATTAGTTTCCTTTCCCCTTTCTATCTTTACTTGGTGTTTTTGGTGATCGATTAGCCTTTTATCTTTTATTTTGTCTTTCCTTTCCTTTTGTGTGCGATAGAATAATTTATCATGCGCTTTTACACTATTCTTTTATTTATTTTGATTGGCAGGCTCTCTCTGTCTCTCTCTCTCTCTCTCTCTCTCTCTCTCTCTCTCTCTCTCTCTCTCTCTCTCTCTCTCTCTCTCCTCTATTCTTCGTTAGGCTGAAGGGGTTTTTCTTCCATCTTTTCTTACTATCCTCAGGCAATCGAGTTTCTTCCTTTCCTTTACTTCTGTCTCCCCTTCCTTCACTCCCACACGTGCTGTTGTTGTTTTTTTCTTCCATCTGCGTTGTTTTGCAGTGGCCACAGTAATATAGGGGTCGAGTGTGTTGTTTTGATGCACGGAATATTAAAACCACTGCGGCATATTCGCTCTGTCTGCTCTTCATATTTTCTTCTAACTCTTTTATAATAATTTTCTATAAGCTTGCTCTCTTTTTCCTTATATATATTTTTTTCTATTTATCTTCTTTATCCTTCTTCTTCTCCTTCTCCTCCTTTTTCTGCTTCGCTTTTGAACGCTGATTGACAAAAGGCTTTCAAGGACGGTTCCCACACTGGATGAGTCATGGGATGGTCAGGTAAACACAACGCTTCTCCTCTTCCGCCAATCAAACGCCTCCCTCACAAGACGGCCAATCACAGCAGAGGCTTTGTATGGCTTCTCCAATCAGAGGACATACCACAAACGTTTCTGCCAGCCACAAAACGTCCACTTTAAGGATCCCACCTATCACGGAACGCCTATATAAAGGACTCTACCATTGACAAAACGGCACTTTGAGCGTTCACCAATAGGAAACATTCACTAGAAGATCCCACCAATCAGGGGCCACCAATAGAAAGACTCCACCAATCAGGAAACGCCGCCATGAA
>JAPQNM010000020.1:7779126-7789126 GCA_029783475.1 Metacarcinus magister
AAAACTATTGTGTGTGTGTGTGTGTGTGTGTGTGTGTGTGTGTGTGTGTGTGTGTGTGTGTGTGTGTGTGTGTGTGTGTGTGTGCCAGCATGCTTGTTCTTCTCTGCCTTTGAAGAAATATTTCCTGGTATGAAGTTTAATTCCATAAGAGGGGGAAGGGGGAAAGTAAGTAGTATTTTCCCTTCAGGCTTTTCTATTCTATTTTTTCCTTGGAGAAACAATGGTGTTGAAGGAGGAGGGGGCGTCGTGCCCTTGGGTGACGTTCTCCTTTTGTCGCAAGTCTATGGGTGTTGTTCACGGCTTTCATTTATCTGCTCCTATATATTCTTTTTCCTTCACTAGTTTCTCTTCATTTTTAAGCCTTGAAGAACGCTGTCTATTTTTAACATTTACTTTATCATTCTGTTGCTCTACCTCTTCCTTCTCCTATTACTACTATTATTTTTCGAGTCATATTTCTATTAAATCATGCAGCCTCTTTTTCTCCTCTACATACATTAATACAATCTTCCCGCGTCTTCCTTCCCTCTTACTTCACCGTACGTACAAATGCATCTTATTTCCTGTGCACTGTTCTCTCACTTCCTCTTCATAATTATCACCATCATCCTACCTCTGCATGTCTTACTCCTTCCCCGGTACATAATTTCCTCCTATTTCCTTCGTTCCATATAAATTCCCTCTGCTTAATCTCTTTCCCAATGTTTCTCTCCTTCCTCCTTGTATCTTATCAATTCCTTCCCATGCTTTTACTTCGTTTAATTTCCTCTTCTCTTTTCTCTTACTTGCCGTCCATTTCCTCCTTCTCCTCCTCCTCCTCCTCTTCGTTTTTCTTCTACAGTTTTTCTTCTTCTTCTCCTCCACATGCAGACACTTCTTAATACAATAATAAACGTGTATTAATATTCAACAATGTCATTCATATAACTTTCAAGTCTTCCTTTTAACAGCTTTTTCATTATCTCACTTCCTCTTCCTCCTCTTCCTCCTTCCTCCTTCCTCCTCTTCCTCCTTCCTTCCCTGTGCGTTCATACTCCTCCTGCTTTCCTGCTCCTCTTCTTCCTCCTCCTCCTTAATCTTAGTTTCCCCTTGGTAGTTGTATTTTCAGGAGCAAAACAAAGAATTTAATCAGTGGCTTTAGCTCTTCGCCTTACCATATATATGTCAAGGGGAGAGACGCGAGACATTTTATTGAGAGAGAGAGAGAGAGAGAGAGAGAGAGAGAGAGAGAGAGAGAGAGAGAGAGAGAGAGAGAGAGAGAGAGAGAGAGAGAGAGAGAGAGAGAGAGAGAGAGAGAGAGAGAGAGAGAGAGAGAGAGAGAGACTGGTCGTAACTCTGGAGGGAAACAGATTGCCTTTGACATATAACGATAACAACAATACTACGCTCCGTCGCCTCACAACATACCTCAAAACAGACCACACGTATACACACACACACACAACACACACACACACACACACACACACACCACACACACACACACACAGGATGGGATGAGTGTTTACGTAGAGACTGACGTTACTGTATGTAATTCAGATTAAAAAGTTTTACATACATATGAAAATTCCTGTTGGCGAGGTATTAACGGAGTGGAATGTGATCTTCTAAATGTGTTTGTCGGTTGTGTTTGAATCTATTTTATTACTCATTTATTACATTTATTTGTGTCTCTTTTTAGCAGGGTGTGTAATTAACAGTGAATTGTTACCCAAAATTTTATGCCAGTTGATTTAATAAAGTGGTGAGCTTTTTCTTTGTGTAAACTAGAGGAGGAAAAGTGACAGGGGGAAAAAAATAGGGAATAAAAAAATTGAAAAAAAAAGAAATGCAAAGAGGAAGAAAAAGTTATTCTATGCCATTAACAGTATATAATCTAATACAGACACACACACACACACACACACACACACACACACACACACACACACACACACACACACACACACATCTAAACACGGTGAAAATCCTAATCTGTAAAAGGCATCACGACACC
The DNA here is from genome assembly GCA_029783475.1 of Metacarcinus magister. Taxonomy (NCBI): domain Eukaryota; kingdom Metazoa; phylum Arthropoda; class Malacostraca; order Decapoda; family Cancridae; genus Metacarcinus; species Metacarcinus magister. The sequence continues at coordinate 7,781,123 of JAPQNM010000020.1, forward strand.
CACACGTACCCCAAAGAGAGAACATCAAAGACCAGCTTACAGCCACACAGACGCACAGCCAAAAGGACAGATGCAGGAACACAGACCCAGACAGCTAATAAAAAACCCAACTACCTAGACACATAGACAGACAGATAGACAGACAGCAGACAGACAGACAGACAGACAGCAGATAGACAGGAGGTATAGACGGGTTCTTCTTGGATCAAAACTATCCACCTGCTTCTACAACAAAACAGTTGCCGTCATCAGCATGCTGGGCGCCTTTCCTGACCCTTTAGTCCACTAGTCCATGGGAGGGAGGAGGAGGAGGAGGAGGAGGAGGAGGAGGAGGAGGAGGAGGAGGAGGAGGAGTTTAGTATTTGAAGGTACGTACCAGAGAGAGAAGCCAAATCCAGAGATAGATAGATAGATAGATAGAGAGAGTAGTAATAGTAACAGTAGTAGTAGTAGTAGTAGTAGTAGTAGTAGTAGTAGTAGTAGTAGTAGTAGTAGTAGTAGTAGTACCAAGTGTTGTTATAGTAATGGTTATAGAAATAGTAAAGCCTCTCTCTCTCTCTCTCTCTCTCTCTCTCTCTCTCTCTCTCTCTCTCTCTCTCTCTCTCTCTCTCTCTCTCTCTCTCTCTCTCTCTCTCTCTCTCTCTCTCTCTCTTTTGCTCCCTTTAAAATCCCTCACCTTCGTACCCTCTCCTTCAACTTCCCACGATTCTCCTCTCCTTCTCTCCTCCCTCCCTTCTTCCCTCCTTCCCTCTCTCCCTCCTACCCTTCTTCGCTCCCTCCCTCCCTCCTTGCCCTTAAGCCCTCCTTCCTTCCACATCTCTCTCTCTCTCTCTCTCTCTCTCTCTCTCTCTCTCTCTCTCTCTCTCTCTCTCTCTCTCTCTCTCTCTCTCTCTCTCTCTCTCTCTCTCTCTCTCTCTCTCTCTCTCTCTCTCTTAGTTCCTCCAGAATCAACCAACTTTGTAATTGAACATAATCCGAAACTATATACCCAATACTCGTCACCAGGAGGAGGAGGAAGAGGAAGAGGAAGAGGAGGAGGAGGAGGAGGAGGAGGAGGAGGAGGAGGAGGAGGAGGAATAATGGAGAAAAAAATCATCCAAGGAGCATTAATAAATATACGAGAAGGGAATGTGTGTGTGTGTGTGTGTGTGTGTGTGTGTGTGTGTGTGTGTGTGTGTGTGTGTGTGTGTGTGTGTGTGTGTGTGTGTGTGTGTGTGTATAGGAAGCCGCACTCACTGGCTTAATGAAAATAGTTCACGTCTCTTCTCTCCAAACTACAAGGGGGAGGCAAATTATGGGGGGGAAGAGGAATGATGGAGGGGTGGAGGGAAGGTGATGGAGAGGGAAGAAAAGGGTACAGGGAAGAGGAGGAAGAGGAGGAGGAGGAGGGAGGAGGAAGAGGAGGAGAAGGAAGGGTAGTATGGGAAATAGGAGAATAAATTTTATCCAAACATTGAGAGAGAGAGTGAGCGAGAGCGAGAGCGAGAGAGAGAGAGAGAGAGAGAGAGAGAGAGAGAGAGAGAGAGAGAGAGAGAGAGAGAGAGAGAGAGAGAGAGAGAGAGAGAGAGAGAACGCCAGGAACATGACGTAAGCACCACACAAATCAATCAATGAGGTAAATATAGACGTAAACAACACCATGTAAACAATGTTAGGTTCATAATTACACTTCAAAACAAATTAAAAAAACAAACAAAAAAAAAACAACAGAAACAGAAAGGAAAGTTATAAATGAAAAAAAAACAACAATAACAATCACAGCAATACAACCTGTGTAGCCTAAGGGAAGAGAGAGAAAGAGAGAGAGAGAGAGAGAGAGAGAGAGAGAGAGAGAGAGAGAGAGAGAGAGAGAGAGAGAGAGAGAGAGAGAGAGAGAGAGAGAGAGAGAGAGAGAGAGAGAATATAAAAAAAAAAATTGGAAGGTTGAAAAAATAACAAAAATATCTCTTACAAGCCCTTCACTTCAAGCCTGACTTGTTTTCATGTTATTCAATATCCTTTGACAGCATTCCTTCCTCAATACACACACGCACACACACACACATACACACGCACACACACACACACACACACACACACACACACACACACACACACACACACACACACACACACACACTGATTGCTGCCTGTGGGTATCTTTACTCTTCAAAGCCTCATACCTGTAATTAACCTACTCATTAGCACGCCAGGTAACCCCTTCACCCCCACTACCTACAAAGCACATCTTCCTACTTCTCATCCCCTTCTTCTTCCTCCTCTTCCTCCTCCATCTTCTCCTCCTCCTCCTTGCAGCTACCCCTAAGCTCATTACGGTCATTAATTAAGATAGGAAAGCTGGATGAAAGACAGTCACATTGCCATCATTGGAAGGTATTGTTCTCTCCATAGTCATTTCCAGCAAGGTCTGCACGTGTGTAAATAATGCAACCACCTCTTCATGTAGTTGTGTCGCAGGAAGTCATGTGCTCAGTGTACTAAGATGATTAAATATGAGCTGTGATTGGTATTGTGGAACTCTTGTGTGTGTGTGTGTGTGTGTGTGTGTGTGTGTGTGTGTGTGTGTGTGTGTGTGTGTGTGTGTGTGTGTGTGTGTGTGTGTGTGTGTGTGTGTGTGTGTGTGTGGTGAATTCTATTTCTATTCCTTATGTATGTGGTGTGGTTTTTATCCTCCTGTCTGTATGTCTGTTTGTCTGTATGTCTGTCCGTGACGGGAATGGTTGAAATATCCTACGGAACATAATCAGCCTAGAAGCTTGGTCATGCTTGCAGAGTATAATTTGCGGTTAAAATTAGAGGAGAAAAACCACACACTTTGCAAAAATATAATTGACTAAAATTGCGGACACATATCTTTCGTTTTTTTTTTTTTTCCCTCTTTCACTTCCTTGCAGTTCTCATTTTACTTAATTTCAAAGTTAACGTTCCCTTCCTTCCTCCCGCATCTAAAAAGTGACAGAAGAGCTATTTCAACTCCGGCGCTGAAAATAGTTGCTGAACTTAATCTCACGTGCTTCTGTAAAATAAAAAATAAATAAATAAAAAAGTGAAAATGTTGCAAAAATAAAAAAATACAACGCAATATATGTATGTAGATGTAAACATTTACCTACATACATACACACTAAGAGAAAGAGATAGATAGATAGATAGAGAGATAGTGAGAGAAAACAGTACTTTCAACCCTATCCACGTTATACCTTACAATCCGTTCTCAGTCCCTCATCTGCCCCACAAAAATCCCTCAGAGGACCAGTACACGGCACAGAACGAGGCTGGAGGGAGGAACGGACGATACGATGAAGGGAAGGAAGGATGGAGGAAGAGGGCGAGGATGGAAGGGAGGGATTGAAAAGGGGGAACACAGAAGAACGGACGAGGGGAGAGAGAGAGAGAGATGGAAGAAGTAGGAGGAAGAGAGGAGAAGGCCTTGTTTCTCGCTACTGTAAAACCTTCAGGGCCTGGCGTTGGACTTAAGGGGTTTGCATAAAATTGTTTCTGATGCTCTCATGGGAACACCTCGAGGCATCTGGGCCGCGGCACTTTGCATGGCGCTCAACACACTCCAGTTAGGGAAATATTTGTATGGGTGTGTATGGGAGGACGTGGGAGAATGGGGGGAATGTACTACACTCTCATGGGAAAAGTGCGTGTTTGAACTAGGAAAATGAGAGTGTGTTTGAAGCGTGCAAATGAAATGTTTTGTGAAGAGTGGACACAAGGAAGAATAGAAAGAGAAGGAATAAGTGAAAAGGATAAAAGAATAATAATAAAAAAGTGAACGGAGATGAATGAAGCAAAAATTTAAAGGTTTAGAGCTGGATTAACATGGATTTTACAGGATATGATGAAAAAAAAAAGAGAGAACCGACACAGAAAAAAGAGCAAACTGCCAAGCATAAAACGTTTGAACCTGAATTATTGTCGGAGTCGCTGGCCGTCACGCCGTCACGCCGTCACCCAAACACGTCCAACCAAACGCTCGATGCTGTTATATCTTCATAATTCCACACATACAATGACTTTTTATGAATAGATAAATGACCAGCAACATATAGCCGTGTGTGTGTGTGTGTGTGTGTGTGTGTGTGGTGTGTGTGTGTGTGTGTGTGTGTGTGTGTGTGCACGGACCACACTCACTAAACAGCAAATTCGTAGTCAATCGTTTCAGACGCCGGAAGTTCACGCCATCGCCTCGCTTGGAATTTCAAATCACTGCCTTCAGACGCCGATTTAGCGACGACCCAGTGCCGGGCCTGACACCCTATTATCATTCCAAACGACCCCTTCACAGACCACCACTATACTATCATTATTATTATTATTATTATTATCATTATTATATGTGTCTGCATTACTAGTGTGTTTAACAAGGTGACTGTAAGGGCGGAGGGTAGTGAGAAAGTTTATATATCCTGCCACAGCAACGTTTACATGACTAAAGAGCAAGAGAGATGCGTGAGGACCTGCTGTTCTTAGTCTGTTAGTTTTTTCTTCTTTTCTGGTTATTTTATCTTGTCACTTCATGCGTGCAGGAAAAAGGTGTATTATAAGAAAGATATTATTATTGTTATTGTTATTATTATTATTATTATTATTATTATTATTATTATTATTGTTATTATTATTATTGTTATTATTATTATTAATGCCATAACTTTTGCAGTTTTTGTCATTATTGATCTTAGATAGTTGAAGCAGAAGTCGTAGAAATAGTTGTAGTAAAAGTAGTAATGTGAGTAATAGTTGTGATAATATAAAACAAAGATAGTGGTAATAGTAGTAGTAACAAGAGCAATGATAGTAGTAGGAGTAATAATAATACAATAGTACATAATGATAGTAGTGCAAAGGGATTCGTAAAAACACTTCCCGCTAGTTCACTTAAGCTCAAATCACCTGTAATGAGAACGTAACTAACACATTTTTTCAATTCTGTGCGTACTTAACACCTGAGGCACCTGATTACTGCTGAAACTACCTGGTTCTACACACACACACACACACACACACACACACACACACACACACACACACACACACACACACACACACACACACACACACATATGCTCAAATAAAAATAAAACGACCAGCATTCTAATTCCAGTCTGAATAATTGCCTCCCGATGACCGAGTTTTAGTTACGCTGGAAGTTCCAATGAGTCAGTGGCCTAGACTTCAGATAGGGAGGCCGAGGGGGAGAGGTGCTTGGGGTATTGGAGGAGGGAAAAGAGGGAATTGCTGCAAGGGTAAAGGGGGAGAAAAGGGGGAGAGGGAGGGGGCTTTGAATGGGAGTAAAAGGGGGGGGGGTCAGTGAACTGTTTCGGTAGAACGGAAGGTGAACGAACAGAAGATCGTAAAATCGGACAGCCAATAAACAATTTGGGTTGAGTGTCCTCCCTCGAAATTTGGTAGTTGGTGAACAAGCTGGGTGGAGAAGGAAGAGGAGGAAGAAGAGGAGGATGAGAGGGAAAATGAGAGAAGGAATAAAAGCATAAAAGAGGAAGATGGCAAGGATGAAGAGTTATAGATTAAGAAGGAAAAAGGCAAATGATTAAGTGCTGGAAGAGGAAGAGGAAAGGTGGAAGAAGAAGGAACAGGTGGAGGGGGAAGACTAAGAAGTGGACGGCTAATCTCCCCCACCACACTCCTCCAACACCTACTGAAGAATTTTTCCTCAAATTTTCTTCCATCGCCCTCCAACTTCCCCTCCTTCAGGTTCGACTTCTCACTAGGGTTTAGCGGCACCAATATATTCACCACCAATACCTTTCTTCAGCCTCCCCTTGTACTGACGGCGATAATAGATTTCGAGGTGAAAGTTTGGTTATGGAAGACACACCTGGTCCTGTATACATTACCTCTTAACACCTGCCCTCAATACCTTTTTGCTAAACCCACGTCCAGCCTTCACCTTTCCTCCGCCGCCGCCGCCACCGCCGCCACCACCACCACCACCTCCACCTTTACCTCCACGTACACCTCAACTTTTCTCTCCTCCAGTTTAAGCACACCTGTCAGGTTTCGTTGAAGGTAACACCTGCTCCTTCCTTCCTGCTTATATCATGTTTTCCTTTTTGCTTCTCAATATATACAGCAAGAACATCTACACTACTACTACTACTACTACTACTACTACTACTACTACCATTACTACTACTACTACTACTACTAGTACTACTACTACTACTACTACTACTACTACTACGACTACCATTACTACTATGACTTTTACCATTACTTTGCTGTAATGATAGTCTGAAGAAATATTATGTCTTGGTTTTTATTCGAGCCACCGTAAAATGAGCGCATTTCAAGGTCATCTACGTCACCTTACGGAAGAACCACCTCCTATTACGGTGATTTATCGGTGACCAACGGTAAAAGTACAGCCAGTTACCTTGTCAACCAATGAGTTAAAGGTTCTCTAAACGGTGCCATCATGACATCAACACAGCAGCACTAAGAAGGCACGGCAGCACCTCCTCCTACCACTGCACTACATTCTTCCTTCACCAGATAAAAACAACCAGTAGGATTAAGAGTGACTAGTAATTACCAGACTTCATAGCACATTTGAATCCTACGTGATACCTTCATAGATAAACTCACTAAACATTACTTATACTTCCACTTCCCATCCCAGGTTGCAACACCACGCATACATAACAACCATCCACGGGTCGTCCTATCCACACCTGCCGCCATCAAACCTGCAGCCTGCCCGTACACATCACCCACTTCCTGATCCAATCCACCCAATGGCCTCCAATCGCCAGCACACTTTACCACCCTCCTGACACATTGCATTGGTCCCTGACTGTCAACTAGCAGCCTCCGATTGTGCCTCCAAGCCCTGCCACCACCCAGCAGCACCACAGCTCGCTAGAATTCAGCGTGTGTTCGCCACTTGGGTCAATTTGCATACTTCCGCACAGTAGCACCGCCATTGTGTTACGGCTCTTCAGTCCCACCCCGGGATCCTGTCTGTCTGGCTGCCTGGCTGGTTGATGGGCCCAGAATGAGTGTTTGGCTGGTTGCGTGGGTGAGTGGGTGGACGGAAGGTGGACTGGTTAATGGCACGGGTGAGGCTGTGTCCGTGTCCCCATGAGTGTGTGTGTGTGTGTGTGTGTGTGTGTGTGTGTGTGTGTGTGTGTGTGTGTGTGTGTGTGTGTGTGTGTGTGTGTGTCCTCGCCTCTAACTCTGTCTCTAGTAGCGCCTCAGGGAAGTTAGGGGCTGTGTCTGGCGGGAACCTGAGAGGCTGCTAACTCAGGGGAGGCGAGAGGTAAGTTTAGGGGAAGAAGGTCCGGGCGGCGGCGGCGGTGGTGGTGGTGGTGGTGGTGGATGGAAGAGTTGCTAGAGTATAAGGTATCAGGCAGAAACACTGACACACACACACAGACACACACACACACCCACACAGGACGAAGCTTATTATTTTTTTCTTCCTCCTTCTCTCATCAGAGTCTTATGAGAACATTACTTCACGGAAAGTAAAAAAGGGGAAACAAAACAAGCAATATAGCCAATTAATTTTTTACCCCATCTGGACCCCAACAACAGGAGGAAAAAAGTATATTAGCTCAACTCTCTCTCTCTCTCTCTCTCTCTCTCTCTCTCTCTCTCTCTCTCTCTCTCTCTCTCTCTCTCTCTCTCTCTCTCTCTCTCTCTCTCTCTCTTCTCTTTCTGGTATTCGTAAGTCATACGTACATAACATTAGTACCAAATGTTGACTGACAGCAAATTATCGTTTTCCTTCACATGCTATAATGGTATAAATGATTTCCACGTAAAACTATAGGAGACAAAAAGGGAAGGAAATAACTCTACGTTAATTCCCTTACGAATATAGATGTTCTTTTTTGTATACAATCAATAACACAATGATAACAAAACATATAAACAAGAAAATGAAATGAAACTATCCATATTTAAGAACAAGTTTACCCTCAAACACACACACAAACACACGCACACACAAAATAAAAACATACCAAACCT
>JAPQNM010000020.1:7799126-7801626 GCA_029783475.1 Metacarcinus magister
GGAATATGTGAGTGAAATATAAGAATTACTAAAGTTATAATTGGTTGCTCGTGGAAACCTTTTTAAACAGGGATAAATAAAGATATTTTCCCAAACGCCGAGGTCTTCGTGTATCTATAAAGCCAACTGGAGGAAGACGCACACCAATAAAACGAGAAAAAATGATAATAAGAATAAAAAGAATTACAGTTTCTGAAAAAAGAGAATAAAAAAAAAATTTACATTACCCTTCCTCCCTGTTTTTCACTAAATTATAGCCATTCAAGTTTTCCAAATCTACATATTCTTAATTCATAAATTCGTATAATGTTTGACGAAGAAACTTTTCATATATAAAATTACGAACCAAAGAGAGAGAGAAAAAAAAGTTGCAGAATGAGACAAAAGGTCAATATCACATTCCGTTTCCATGTAATACTAGAAAACATTTACTGGAACGAGGAAGAGAGAAAAAAAATTGCACGTGACCTTACTTACTCTCACGCAGGTCAGGCAGGTCATGAAGGTCACTGACATTCTTATGAGGACGAAGATATTTACCTAATGAGAGGCTTAGGCAGGTGAGGCAGGTGAGACTTGGCTTGTTTGTTTGTTTCTCCGTGTGTGTGTGTGTGTGTGTGTGTGTGTGTGTGTGTGTGGTAATGATGTCATGGCTGTTGGTCATTTATGTGGTTGGCTTCGTGACATCAACGACTCCTTTACAGTTTATACAAAGGAACACAAAATAACAAAAAAAGCGAAAAAAAAAGATAACATGTCATTTTCGAGAAACGTTTCATAACCTACTTATCTCTCTCTCTCTCTCTCTCTCTCTCTCTCTCTCTCTCTCTCTCTCTCTCTCTCTCTCTCTCTCTCTCTCAACACATCTTACACACTACACTCACACACCACCACCACCACCACCACCACCACCACCTTCACCTTTGTTGTCACACTGGAGTAACTCAACCTTTGCTAAATATTTGTCATTAAGTCGGTAACTGGTGGTGTAGGTGGAGGGTGGTGGAGGTGGTAGTGGTGGAGGGATGGCGAGTGGTGGGTTAAGCCTCACGCTACGGTGTTTTGTCTTCTCTCTCTCTCTCTCTCTCTCTCTCTCTCTCTCTCTCTCTCTCTCTCTCTCTCTCTCTCTCTCTCTCTCTCTCTCTCTCTCTCTCTCTCTCTCTCTCTTCCTGCTTTCCTTCTTCCTGGTTCATGACGTTCAGGTTCATTCATTACTTCCCTCACGTGTCTATCATCGCTTGCAGTACTTCATTCACGCCAATCCCAAGAAAGAAAAAAATAACTTAAAGCAAGGGACTGCACTGCAAGAGACAAAGAATCACCAGCAGGAGGGTTTAAACGAGGTGAATCATGACCTAATGCCGTGCGCCGAGGTAAAAATACCCAGTTACAGATGGCGAGAATTAACTAAAAAGAGCCGTAAATATGCGCTGGGTTTCGCCTCTGGACCCTGGAATAACGTGAGCGATCACAACGCCAAGAAAAAGACCAACGGGACGCTAGTAAGCCATGTTAACGGGGACGTGGCACGCGATCGGCTTACCAGGGGGCGTCACCAAGGGGCGTCACATGGGGGGCGGGGACCTGGGGGCGGGACCTGGGGGCGGGACATGGGGGCCGGACATGGGGAGCGGGACCAGGGGGAGGGACTTAGGTTGGGACATAGAGGGGCGCTTGGGCTAGGTTACTTAAGGAGGTGTATATCCTAATGGGGTTATTTTTCAAGGGAATCACCTAGGGAGTTTATGTACGAGCTGAGATCACCTGTAGAGGCATAAACAGCATCATTAATTAACCTGAAGGAGGAGGATTAATTAGGCGTTATCTAAGGAGGAGGATTACCTGGTGTTACTTGCAGAGAGGATTAATGACGAGCACAGGTAAATACATGGGGTTACATGATTAGGGGGGGTTACCTGTGTGTGGTGATTACCTGAGAGGGGGGGCAGGGGGGTGAGGGTATCCTTAGAGGTAAAAAATGATATGGGATTACCTGTACTCGACATTACCTGGCGATTAGATGTTAGGAGAATATCACCTGAGTACTCAAGGGGAGGGAGGGAAGTGGAGTGTTTATTTGCCTGGACTGAGGGAAGGGAGTGAGGGGAGAGGAGGGAGTGAGGGAAGAGGAGGGGAGGGAGTGAGGGGAGAGGAGGGGAAGGAGTGAGGGTTACGGCTGGGGAGGTTTCAGTACGCAGATCATGTGAGGGTTTTAGAGATCATGACCACACACACACACACACACACACACACACACACACACACACACACACACACACACACACACACACACACACACACACACACACACACACACAATACAAACACACACACACACACAAACACACTCAAACCATAAAAAGCAGAGGGGCTAAAAAACAAAAAACAAAAAAGAAAAGAAGAGAAAACCTGCAGCTTCACCATAATGGAAAAATAATGACCAACGAGTCTCCACGAGCGTATATTATTGACCTCATTAATGACCAAATTACCAAGAACT
>JAPQNM010000020.1:7806626-7809126 GCA_029783475.1 Metacarcinus magister
AATGAATAAAACAGAATAAAAACTAGTTATCCAATGTGGTGTTTGTTTACTATCCAACATACAACAGTTTAGCGGAGTTGACGACCAACACTATATAGTTACTCTCATTGTTATTGTTGGTGTTGTTGTCATTTTATTTAGAGAGAACTGTCCTTCTTTACATTATTCGTAGCACAAAAACAAATACAAAAAAACCCCCAACAAATTAAAGGGGTAAGACTAGACACACACACACCTACACCTACACACCTACACACCCACACACACACACCTACACACATACACACCTACACACACACCTACACACTAAAAGGATTAGGTCTCCCAGGAAGAGTCGGATAAATTCAAACTCATTCTAATGCATTTCGCGCTCGACTCTTCGTTTGGGCGACCGAGTTTCTCTTCCTCAAATTATCGTTTCGCTTCATTTTATCTTACATTCCTGAGGTGCTGTGTAATGAGAGAGAGAGAGAGAGAGAGAGAGAGAGAGAGAGAGAGAGAGAGAGAGAGAGAGAGAGAGAGAGAGAGAGAGAGAGAGAGAGAGAGAGAGAGAGAGAGAGAGAGAGAGAGAGAGAGAGAGAGAGAGAGAGAGAGATAAGACAATGAAATGACAAATTAGAGATGAAAGAGCTTAAGTCACTGTGTTCTTATCAATACGTGAAATTATTCTTATAGATAAAAATGAAGGAAAGAGAGAATTCGACAAAAAGAGAAGAGAATAAAAGGGAACAGCGACGAGAAGAGAAAAGAAGAGATGATAATATATAAAACGAACGCAAGAGAAAAAGAAAGAACATAAAATAGAATAGAGTTGAGGAGTGAAGAAGAGAAGAAAAGAGAAGGGAAAAGAAAATGTTATATATATATATATATATATATATATATATATATATATATATATATATATATATAAATAAAAAAGAGAAAGCAAGAAAGAAAAGACTACAGAACAGAAAATAAAAAGAAAATACCAATGAGTCTATAAATGCCTTTGCTTCTTTGTGATAATTAAGACTCGTATTGCTAACAGGGAACGATTTTGTATCAACATAAAAAAAAATAATAGAGAAAAAGAAAACAATAACCTTCACTTCCTAGTTTTTTTCATTTATATATTTTTTCCACGTGTTACACTCACATCCTGCCATGGGTGCTGCTGTACTTCCTATCTCTATCTCTCTCTCTCTCTCTCTCTCTCTCTCTCTCTCTCTCTCTCTCTCTCTCTCTCTCTCTCTCTCTCTCTCTCTCTCTCTCTCTCGCTCTCTCACCACGACAAACCGAAGCCAAACACATCACTAAATATACGATAAAAAAAAACACCATCTGGCGGAAGATTTAATAATAAGGATTCGTTCTACATAATAAATACAACCCGAACGTAGTATTGTATGAATCCACGAGGTTGTGAAGGGAAGGCAAACATGGGTTATAGGGATTCGCGTTCTTATACTACCTCCATCCACCTCAGGAATCTCATAAAGGTAGAAAAAAGGAAGGTACTGTACGTGGGTCTCCGTCTCCCTACGACCCATCCCAAGAACACCTGGTAGTTTGTAAGGGGGAAAAAAATAGGTGTAGTAATGAAATTCTATCCACACTTCAGGAGCTGCGTGTCTTGTTGAAGGAGGAGGAGGATGAGGAGGAGGAGGAAGGAAAGATAGGTACGAACTACAGGGTGAGAGAGAGAGAGAGAGAGAGAGAGAGAGAGAGAGAGAGAGAGAGAGAGAGAGAGAGAGAGAGAGAGAGAGAGAGAGAGAGAGAGAGAGAGAGAGAGAGAGAGAGAGAGAGAATGTGGTAGAGAGACGAGGGTAGATCGTATGTTACTAAATTTCCAGCAGATACAGCAGAGAGCTTATTCAATTTTCCCCTTGCCTCACTCACCTTGTGTGTGTGTGTGTGTGTGTGTGTGTGTGTGTGTGTGTGTGTGTGTGTGTGTGTGTGTGTGTGTGTGTGTGTGTGTGTGTGTGTATGTGTGTATGTGTGCAGGAAAATCATTGCATGTAGGAGTACACTTAACTTGAAAAAAAGTTACTTACATGAAGCAAGGTTATGCAAGTGAAGAATTTGTGAAAATGTAAGACGTAAAAAGTGAAGTACTTAGAAAAGTGAATAAAATAATGTTTTCCTTTGTGCCAAACTGAGGACACTTTAAAAAGATGAATTATGAAAAAAAATACCACAGTATAAAGTATCCCCCTAACATTACCTTCAATTATTTATTTGCACTTAGAAATTACAACCTAGACGAAGCCAATTCTTTCACTGATAACGATGAATGCACTCTATACCTGCTGCTGCTGCTACTACTACTACTACTACTACTACTACTACTACTACTACTACTACTACTACTACTACTACTACTACTACTACTACTACTACTATCACTACTACTACCATTACTAGAGCTCCATTACGTTGGAATTCAAGTTCAAAAAGCATGACTCACGTTAGTGCATTCATACTGATAACATTATATTTTCTCTCTAAGTTTTCAGTT
>JAPQNM010000020.1:7814126-7816626 GCA_029783475.1 Metacarcinus magister
CAAACACACTCACACTCACACACACACACACACACACACACACACACACACACACACACACACACACACACACACACACACACGAAGATAAGGCACGCAGCTAACACAACATAAAAGAAGAGGGGTGGCTGTTTTATGCGTCCTTGCGTTTCTCTCTCTCTCTCTCTCTCTCTCTCTCTCTCTCTCTCTCTCTCTCTCTCTCTCTCTCTCGTCATTTGTCAGCATTACGCAATCCCTAAATTATGATGACATCCGCTAAATCATCCTACACACACACACACACACACACACACACACACACACACACACACACACACACACACACACACACACACACACACACACACACACACACACTTCCATATCACATCCGAGTCCTTCAAACACTTCTGACACTCGTATAAAAAGTCAATCAAATCAAAGGCTGTCAAAGTATATATGTATACATTATTTTCATGTCTGTGTCTCAAGCCATCTCACTTTTTTTTCTTCCTATTTAGACTCTCCCAAAGGGCCTTCAGAACCGCTCTCTTTTTCTTTATCACTCTATGTCTGTACACTGTGGAGGTTATAATATAGTTTTGTTCTTTATATTAATGTTAACTTCTGTCGTAGTAGTTGTAGTTGTCCTCTTCCTCCTCCATCTCCTCCTCCTCCTCCTCTTCCTCTTCCTCCTCCTTTTCCTTTTCCTCCTACTCCTCCTCCTCCTCTTCCCCCGCAGCCTCAATGTTCGTACATCCTTGAAGTCTAAAGTTCATCAGTTTACAACGGGATCACATTACACAGCTGACCCCGAAAGAGGAACGCGCGTTGAATTTATACATAATTTTAACTTTCACCATTTGTATCTGCTACGTTGACTTCGAACACCTGAGTTTCCCACCTGACCCGAGGAACAAAGACTAGAGTTATCATTCGTATGCTTCTTATATTTCCTATCTGTTGTCAGCGCAGCCCATGTCAGCGCAGCCCATGTCAGCCCAGCCAATGTCAGCCCAGCCCATGTCAGCCCAGCCCATGTCAGCCCAGCCCATGTCAGCCCAGCCAATGTCAGCCCAGCCCAGCCCATGTCAGCCCCTCTCAGATCTTCCTTTAACACACTGGACTACATCTGGAAGCTTAAGACCTGAGAGGCAATCGTGGGATGAATCTGAGAAGGAAGAGCATTGCTTACTACGAGGAGTTCTTAAGCCTCCAAGACTTCTTCGTTCATCTCCATAACCATTAAATACTTAGGAGGAAGGAAGACGCTGCTCTGCCTCTCCACCCCCTTCCAGCACCCTGCCACTGTCCCCTGCTCCCTGATCCCTTGCCACACCCCAGTTCAGTCACTTCCTCTATCCTCCCCAAGGCCTATTCCCCTTCCCTTTGCACTATCAATGTCCTCTTCCACGCTTCTCCTTCCTCCAACAACTTAATCCACTCCCATTCTAGTCTTCCACCCATTCCACACCCTCGTCCAGGTCTAAGTTACCTTCCCCAGCACTAGGAAGGGTGAAAGAAGGGTAATGCAGTATGGACACAAGCAAGGAGACACCCTACACACCCACCTTGCCCTGTGTGTGTGGCGGCGTCACGCTCAGTGTTCACGTTTACACAGGTATTTTACGTAGATTAATTAACTCGCTTCCGCCCTGGCCCGGACTTACGCCTCTTAGGGTGTCGAGGTGGACGTGATGATTCCAGTTGTAGCATCATATTGAGACGGAATACTACAACAACAACAACAGCAGCAGCAACAACAACAACGAGTACAATGATAATAATAGCAGCATCACCACCACCACTACCGCCAGCAAGAACAATGCAGACAGGAACAATAACACTAACGACAAACATTAGTTATAGCTGCACCCACACACCCACACACACACACACACACACACACACACACACACACACACCATGCCACTGTATCAGACGAGCAAATTCATTAATAAAAGCACTGAATTATCACCAGTATCAAACGTTGCACACACACCTTACCAATGGCACTTTCTTTCGTTTTTCTTCGATACTAAACACGCATGTATACATTTCCATACACGTATACGGTAAAAAAAAAAAAACCTTAGTGAAATCAAAACAATACAGGTAAGACTAAAAAAAATATCAATGTGTCTTGTAGATTATGAAGAAAATAATGACAGGTTGCTGGACGATCAAGTCATTAATTAATTGTGTTACTACTTACACGAACAGGATGAGTGTGTGTTGATAAAGGAAAGGGATGAACGTGCGTAGATTAAAGAGGAGGATTAAGAAGAGCCGGTAGATAAAAGGGAGGGATGAGAGTGAAGGGAGAGGGACGGGAGAGAGTCGATAAAAAGAAGGAACAACAGTTTCAAGCCACAATATTGTCTGATAAAGGAAAGATGGAAACAAAGGTGAAGTACATTGAAGGGAGAATAAGAAAGGGAAATTATTGAAGATGAAAATCAAAGAAGAAAAAAAAATGTATCGTAAGTAAATAAGTAAAAAAATTCGAAAACAGAAAAAA
>JAPQNM010000020.1:7821626-7826626 GCA_029783475.1 Metacarcinus magister
AGAGAGAGAGAGAGGAGAGAGAGAGAGAGAGAGAGAGAGAGAGAGAGAGAGAGAGAGAGTAATAATAATGATAATAATAATAGTAATAACAATAGTAATACCAAGTCCACCATTACCACGTGTGTCAGTCAGGTAAGACGCCGCTGTCATCATCATCATCATCATCATCATCACCATCACAATGCTCGTCATTTTTAGCACCATCATCATTATATCTTCATTACCAAGACTTCTGCCTTCCTCATACATCATAATCTCTCTTGTCGTTCATTCTTGCCCATTCCACCTCATCACTTTCTCTCTCTCTCTCTCTCTCTCTCTCTCTCTCTCTCTCTCTCTCTCTCTCTCTCTCTCTCTCTCTCTCTCTCTCTCTCTCTCTCTGTCCAGAAACTCAATATAACGACACAATGAAAGATTACTATTACGTTTCGAGTATCAACAGTCCCCCCAAAAATAGACAAATAAAAAAGGGTAGAAATAAAAGGTAACTATAAAGTGTGGATTGAGGTGAGTTCAATTAGATGGGCAGGTAGGTAGGTAGGTAGTTCTCAGGTGTGTGTAGCCGTAATGAGGCGGAGGAGGAGCAGGTGAGGCGACTCGAGCCTCAAATAGTGGATGCTTATCTGCCTAGTTCACGGAGGCAAATTAAATTGAAGAAAGGTAGAGATAGAGAGAGAGAGAGAGAAAGAGAGAGAGAGAGAGAGAGAGAGAGAGAGAGAGAGAGAGAGAGAGAGAGGAGAGAGAGAGAGAGAGAGAGAGAGAGAGAGAGAGAGAGAGAGAGAGAGAGAGAGAGAGAGGCCAAAATAGACCAACATTCTCCTGGGTGGTCTTTTGGTGGCCTGAAACGGAAATTAGGGCGTTTGGCTATGACGGGTTTCGGAGAGGTGGTGGAAGAGAAGAGGAGGAGGAGGAGGAGGAGGAGGAGGAGGAGGAGGAGGAGGAGGAGGAGGAGGGGGAGGAAGGCGGTAAGGAGGACAGCAAGAAGAGGAAGAGCACGCCGACGACGTCAAGAAGGGAAAGAAGAGAGAAGAAAAAGAGGAAGAGAAGACAGACACGAGGGAAAATGGGAAAAAATGACAGTGCTTCGAGAGAAAGAGAGAGCGAGAGCGAGAGCGAGAGCGAGAGCGAGAGAGAGAGAGAGAGAGAGAGAGAGAGAGAGAGAGAGAGAGAGAGAGAGAGAGAGAGAGAAAGAGAGAGAGAGAGAAAGAGAGAGAGAGAGAGAGAGAGAGAGAGAGTGTGAAAAATAAAGCGTTCCGAATTACTGTGAATCACTCTGAATTAATGCTTGTCCCTCGGGGTGACTGTGCTGTATAGGTGATCAAGGAGAAGAGAGAGAGAGAGAGAGAGAGAGAGAGAGAGAGAGAGAGAGAGAGAGAGAGAGAGAGAGAGAGAGAGAGAGAGAGAGAGAGAGAGAGAGAGAGAGAGAGAGAGAGAGTCTAGGATGCAGGAAGGGAGGGAGGGTGAGGGAAGGGGAAAGCTGTGGAATACAAAGGGTGAGTAAAGAGAGTGCATGGCAAGGAAAAAGAAAATGGAAGAGAAAGCGAGAAAGAAAGAGAGAGAAAGTGAGAGAGAGAAAAAAAGGAGAGAGACAGACACACACACATACACACACACACAGAAATAGTAAAACAAAACAACAATACAAACTGCAAAAATCAAAGGAGAAAGTCACATGTATACAAAAAAAAAAATTAAATAAAAAATAAGAGGAGGTATTTTCCCCTCTTAGGACAGGTAGCAGGACCTGAGAGGCGACAGTTCAAGAGGGAAAGAGGAAAGGGAAAGAGGGAAACAGGCCTAGAGGAGAGAGGGGATGAGTGTGAGAAAGAGGAAGGACAAAAGATATCTTAGGAAATTGAAGTTTAGTGACATAGTTTATTTGTGAGAGAGAGAGAGAGAGGAGAGAGAGAGAGAGAGAGAGAGAGCGAAGCACGGGGTCGGGGGAAAGGAGTAAGAGGCTGATACAGGAACATGAGAAGGGAAAGAGGGAAAAAAAAAGCCAATACCAAGAGAGGGGGAGGGGGAGGGGAAGAAAGTGGTGTGTCAAGGTCAAGGGATGAGGGGAAAAAAAGGTGTGTGAGTACCACGTGAGGTAAGAAGGAAGAAAGGTAAGAAAAGGGGAAAAAAATTAAGAAGGGAAAAAAGTAGAAGGGGAGGAGGAAGGCCTTAAGAAGTGTCTGAGATAGGGAAAAAATGATGGCGTAAAAGAGGGAGAAGGGAAGGGAAGGGAAGAAAGAGAAAGAGAGAGAGAGAGAGAGAGAGAGAGAGAGAGAGAGAGAGAGAGAGAGAGAGAGAGAGAGAGAGAGAGAGAGAGAGAGAGAATGGAAAATAAAAAAATACTCGTACGTGAAAAGAAAATTAAGACACGAGGGAGGAAGAAGAAAATAGCAAAAAAAAAATAAATAAATAAAATAAAATAAAAATAAACAGGACAGAGGGAAAAATAAAATAAAGTGGAAATAGAATAAGTGAAGGAGGAAATGAAGGAAGGCAGTGTCAAGGGTATAAAGTTAAGGCCACAAAAGGCTGTGAAGGTCGGTAGGTTTATTAAGGAAACATTTATACCCGATCTCCCCCCTTGAAGTTGACCTTAGCAGTACCCGCGTTACGTTTTCTGTTATCCCTCCTTTCATGTAGTCAATTCAGTGGATGATAATACATGGGATTCGATTTTCCCTCCACTCTTCATCCATCTCATTTCATTCCACCTACGTGTATCTATCTTTCTTTACTTTCTATAATCTATTCATTCATCCATCATTTTATATCCTCCAGTCATCATATTTTCTTCTTTTCCTTATTTCATCCTGTATTTATTCTTTCTTTCCAGTCTCACCCTTTGCTTTTTTCTCTCCCTCCTGCTGTTTCTCTTCTCTTCTTCTCCCTTCCTCTCTTCCCCTTCCTTCCATTCCACTTCTGGATATTCTTCATCTTCTCTTGATTACTTGTCGAGTTGTAAAATGTATGGCGATTGAGGAGGAGGAGGAGAAGGAGGAGGAGGAGGAGGAGGACGAGAAGGAGGAGAGGGAGGAAGAGGAGAAGAAGAAGAAGAAGAAGTATGTGACAGAAAAAAAAGAAGAGGAGATAAAAAGAGGAAGAGATGGATATGGATGAAGAAGAGAAGGAGGATGCAGAGGAGAAGGAAGAAGAGGAGGAGGAGGAGGAAGAGGAGCCTTAGATTTCCTTGCCCAACCTTCCTTTCCCTGAGGATATGGCGGCAAAATGAGCCCCTGGAGGTGAGTGTGTTTGTGTGATGATCATTGTGTAGACTGCGAGGCTTATCTGTCCTCCTTATCACTGTGAATGTACGTGGCCTTTACTGCCTCTGTGTGTGTGTGTGTGTGTGTGTGTGTGTGTGTGTGTGTGTGTGTGTGTGAGGGGGGTGTGTCTCCTTGTTTATGTTTGTTGACGTGTTTGGTTTTTCTTTTGTCAGAGTTCCAGCTAAGTCGTTCTCTCTGTCTCCCCGTCTTTGTCTATTTGTACAAAGATGTCTGAGGTGTCTGTCTGAGTGTGTTCCTTGTGTCTAAGTCTCTCTGGGTTTTTTTTTCTATACTAGTCTGCGTATCTATGCATCAGCCTCTGTATGCTTGTCTGTCTACCTGTATAGATGTCAGTCAGTGTGTATTCAATGTGTTAATATATACTTACGCTTGTCAAATTTTCTGTCTGTATGTACCTGTTAATCTGCACTCATACCTTCATTTCAATCAGTGTCTTAACTAGTAAACCATCTAGCTATATTTTCTGTTTTTTCCTCTTTCCCTCTTTGCTTCTTTGCCTAAATCTGTGTGGATGTGTTTTCCTCCCTGCTTGTCCCTCCGCCTCAATGTTTGGTCCCATGTTTGTGTGTGGGTGAGCTCTGGGTGACTCCCATTTTCCTTCACGAAGCTAAACACCAACCATGCTGACAGTAAGACGATTCAGCATACATCAAGCTAAGTGAGGTTTAAGGAGGGAGTGGGAGGTGGGAGGGAGGGAAGCAGTCAGGGAATGAATGAATGGAGGAGCTAGGGAAGTGAAGGAGAGAGAGAGAGAGAGAGAGAGAGAGAGAGAGAGAGAGAGAGAGAGAGAGAGAGAGAGAGAGAGAGAGAGAGAGAGAGAGAGAGAGAGAGAGAGAGAGAATGATGATGATGAAGGGACACCAGGACAGAGACAGAGGGAATGATAATGGGACAATAGAAGGAAGGGAGGAAAGGAGGGAGAAAACAAAAAAAAATATGAATAATGTGAGTCCAAATAAGGAAAAAAGAAACTTGACGAAAGCGGAATGATAATATGATGGAAGGAGACGAAAAAAAAACGGAACATAAATCTCAAGAAGGGAAAAATAGAGTTTAAGAAACGAAACAAATATAATGAAAGACAAGACAAGAGATAGATATTTCCGTAGAATTAGATAGATACTCAGACCAGGCAGACCAGAGGATTCAAGCAAGGTCGTTATCCTAGAGTAAACGCAATCAAAAGCAAACACAGTCATATGCAAACAGTGAGAAGCAATGCAGTGAAGCAGTAATCAGGACGGTGGGTAATACAACCTTATCGGAAACCTTGTTGGAGGAGATGGTGGTCAAGGTTGTGTTTGTGTGTGTTAAGCTGCACAGGAGAAGGTGGACATGTATTCCAATCTCTAACGATGTCATTAGTAAAGTATAGTTTAATGTAATCTAGTTGAGTGTATCTACATTTTAGTTTTACTCCGTTATTCCTCGTTTGTGTTGAGTCATCAATTAGAAACACTATATTTGCGTCAACATTCGTAAATCTTTTAAGTATTTCAAAACACTCTATAAGGTTTCCCTGCAGACGACGCTTCACGAGAAAGAGCAGGTTTAGCCGTGCCCGCCTTTCAGAAAATGTATAACACAAAGAAGGGGTCCTCTTCGTTGCCCTACGATGGATATTTTCTAATTTTGTTGTCAGTTGCATGGTGAGGCGACCGAAATTGGACCGGATACTCCAAGCAGAGCCTAAGGTTATATATAGAGACAAAATTCTAT
>JAPQNM010000020.1:7831626-7841626 GCA_029783475.1 Metacarcinus magister
TCTCTCTCTCTCACACTCACACTCACACACACACACACACACACACACACACACACACACACACACACACACACCACAAAGAACATTCTCAGGTGTCACAAACTAATTGAGTGAGTGAGTGAGTGGGTAAATATCAACGAGTGCGTGAGTGAGTGCGTGTCAGTGAGGTGTGTGAGAGTGCAGGAGTGAGGAAATGGGAGTGAGTCAGGTTTTGGGTGACAGGAAAAGGCACTTGTGGAGGCAAAATAAATAGAAAAAAAAAACACGATTGAAATTCTTTCCATTTCTTTCTTGAGACGAGTTGAGATGGAGAAACACAGGCTATTACTGTTCATGTTTTTTGAAAGTTCGAAGGAAGAAGAAGGAGGAAGAGGAGGAGGAGGAGGAAGAGGATGAAGAGGGAAAAAGGGAGAAGAAATAGGAACAAGGAAAAGTGGCAAAGCAAAAACAACGAGAAAAAACGGATATATAAAACAAAAATAACGATGCAAGAAACAATAAAAAAAGAAGACGAAAACTTAAGGTACAGAAAAGAGAGAGAGAGAGAGAGAGAGAGAGAGAGAGAGAGAGAGAGAGAGAGAGAGAGAGAGAGAGAGAGAGAGAGAGAGAGAGAGAGAGAGAGAGAGAGAGAGAGAGAGAGAGAGAGAGAGTCTTATATAAATAGTTTCAGTAGGTTCACACATTCACCAACACACGCCAGTCACACGCCATCGTCCTCTTGATCCAACACTCACTTGCCTTCCCCTCACTTTCCTCTCTCAGACGGGTGCCCACGGTAAGGGGTGGGGGAGGGGGGGGGGAAGAGGCCCTTAGGAGGCACCCAAGTAAACAGTGTTGCTTCAACGTATCCCCTCCCTTCCCTTTCCTCCTCCTGTCCCTCGTTTCCCCTCCTTTCCCCTTACTTTCCCCCCACTGGTAAGGTCGGTAGTCTCCCCGCCTCCCCGCCTTGTACCCGACGAAGCGAAACTGCGCCTCAAGACGTGGAGCTGATAGTAATTTTTCTCTTTGTTCCTTTAGTGTTTGCATGTTTTTGCTTTTCTGATCTTTCTGAGACTCAGGAATACATGTGACTCGCGCAGCGCTTCCCGTTCAGGTCGTGTTTTTAGTTTTGTTTTCTGGCTTTATTTATCTGATCTATTTATTTATTCATTGAGGGAGGCAAGGAGGGAGGAGAGGCCGGAAGCAATGCGTGTTCTATTATCTGATTGTATTTGCTTGTGCTGGTTGCTTGCTCTTTTGCCTTTGTTCTTTGTTATGAGTGACTATATACGAGGCAGTGTCAAGGTTAGAGGTTATTACGCGTTCCATATGTTAGTAAATCTATGCCAGAAATTAATGAAATACTAAACATATTAATAGATAAGACCTTCCCAAGACTATTTTCTTTACCTTGTTCATGTCTTACAGTAAAATCTGCCATGTTTCGAGTGCAAATCCAGGAAAATATACAAACATTTGATAAAACCTGGTAACTAGGGTGCTCGCAGGTTACAGGAGTTGGAGGACGTTGAGAAGTTGATAGAAAAATTTCATGTTTTCTTCGTGGCAGCGGAGGTGCTGGTCGACAGGTGCGTCAGTCACACGCCGCGTCCGTCACCTCACTGGACTCGAGCGTCACGGAAAGTAAATGTGATGTGATGGAAACCAGGTCGGGTAAGCGTGAGGGAGATGTGATACTAGACTCCCCATAGCCTCCACCTCCACCTCCTCCTCCACCTTCTTTTCCTTAATATCGTCCTCTTCCACATTCACTTTTTTCCAGAACATCCTTTGACCTCTTCGTCTGCTGAACATACTACGATACCTCACCTCTTCCACTTCACCCTATCTCCAGCATCCTCCACACTCCTTGTCACTCCCTCCTATCACCTATACACCATCTCCCTCCCATTCCCTTCCCCCCCAACCACACGCCTTTCGACATCCCAACGGCGTCTCTCCACCAACCAATCCAATAACAACATTTCAACTAGAGTTTGCCCGTTGAAAACCTCTTCGGTAACCTTTCCTTCACTGCCCTCGACTCACTCTCACTCTCCTCGCTTCTGAACCCTCCTTCCTCCTCGCAGACTTCCTCAAAGCCTCGGCAACTCTGGACGGCACTCACTTCTCGTCTTTTAAGAGAGTCTGAAAGAATTTATCACCTCGGCAGTATAAGTCACGACTCCTTATGTCATGGCGCCCCGGGCATAGGGAAGGACGGGAGGGAAGGAGATCAGAAGGAAAAGAAGCTAGGAGGAAGGGCGGAAAGGAGGGTAGATAAGATATTTAATGCCTTGATCCTACGTATTTATATTTATGTATACAGGGTTTGGGAAGTTCTGATTAAATGTTGGCGCTGTATCACTTTTTTTTTATTTTATTATCGTGTGTTAAAAAAAATAAATAAATAAACATTGCGTATTTAATATTATGATTTTCTCACCCTCCTGTTGTGTATTTTTTTTCCTATTATTTCTCCTCGACGTGTTTATTACCAACATTTTCCAATCCGAGTTCTAGTTTTCGTTGGAGCGAGAACCCTATTTATTTTAACGTTACATTTATTTCTCTTCGCAAAGTTCGCCATCTGCCTGTAGTCTAAAAAATAATCGCGTCAGGGATTTAATTCATCCAGGCCAGAGGAATCGGATTGCATTGTAAGCTTATTCACTACACAACTGTGATGCATAATAGCGTTGAGTTGTGGTTACAGCCATCGGAAAATACACGCGAAGCTGTTAACACGATTGGAGTAAGGCGTGAAAGGAGGGTGAGGAAGGAAGGAAGTAAGCAAGAAGGGAAGGAAGGAAAGAGGGAAGGAAGAAAGGGAGAAAAGTAGGAAGGAAGGGAGAGAGGAAAGTAGGAAGGAAGGGAGGAAGGAAGGAATGAAGGAAGGAAGGAAAGAAGGAAGGAAGAAAGACAGGAAGGCAAGGGAACAAAGGTAGAAGTGTGTAATGCCGGGAATGTTACTGGACAGTGTGGAGGGAGAGGGATGAGGTGTGTGGATGAGGTGGGGGTGTGAGGGAGGGAGGTGTGGAGGAGAGGTGTTGACAATGAAGTGAAGGAGGAATGTAGCGTGGTTAATGGCGATGTAGGGAAGGAGGAAAGGAGGGAACAAGGTGAAGGAAAGGAGGTGGTGAAGATGAATGTAGAGGAGAAAACATCAAGTGACTAGATGGAAAGTAGGAAGGGAAGGGAAGGGAAGGGAAGGGAAGGGAAGGGAAGGGAAGGGAAGAGAAGGGAAGGGAAGGGAAAGGAAGGGAGTAAGGTAACCCATCTCGGTGGAATAGTTGTAATATTTTATGAAGATTATGACGTTAATGGGTAATGACGAAAATGATGACTTAATGCACCAATTTACTGAAATAATGACACTTTTGCATGACACTCTTGTGCAGTCTTCATATTGAGCAGATGAAGCACACTGTTTGAACACACACACACACACACACACACACACACACACACACACACACACACACACACACACACACACACACACACACACACAAAGAACACCTCCATTTCCCCACCTGTACCTTCCTGCCTTTACCTGTACGTGGGGCAGAATGCTAATACCTCATTAACCTGACATACATAAACCCAAACACTTACCTGAGCACCCTCGTGTTAAACCAAAACCCTGCCCAAAGTGATCCTTCCGTAGGGGCTGTGTAAGGGTGATTCTACCTGGACGAGGAGATCCAAATAAATCAGGTGTTTTTTTGGGTGAAGCCCCCACTAATGCCGATCATTAAGAGGGTCCACCTGCCGCGCCAGGTGATGGAGGAAGTGCATTACCTCTCTCACCTGTGGAAACTAGCGACTGGGGTACAGGTGTGTGTGTGTGTGTGTGTGTGTGTGTGTGTGTGTGTGTGTGTGTGTGTGTGTGTGTGTGTGTGTGTGTGTGTGTGTGTGTGTGTGTGTGTGTGTGTGTGTGTGTTAAAACTCTGCGCTATATTAAATTCCACTCATTTAACTGTATGCACCAGGTTTCATTTTTAAGCAGGAACTGTAAGAAAAACGGCGAGATATGCAAATCAAAGGATGAGTCTGAACGCGCGTCTCCCGTCCTTGGTGTGAAATTTAACATAAGTAATTAAAATAAGGAGGTAATCAGATTGAAACCCTCGCCCCATATTACCTCTCCTGCCCGTGATGTACGTGCTGATAAGAAGAATTTGTCGTGCATTCCTCCTTCCCCTTCCCATTTGTAGTAACTAGCTCCCTCGTCTCTTCCATTAATTCTCTCTCTCCTTATTTGTTCTTCCATCTTCTCTCTGTTTCTCTCCCTCCTGAGTCCCTTTCTCACTCCCCAACCCCCTTTTTTGTATATTTTCTCTTTGTTGCACCAAACACAAAGCCTTCACTTTATCCATATCCACCCTCGCCCTTTTTTTTTCTCTTTAACGCATCCTCTCTCTCTCTCTCTCTCTCTCTCTCTCTCTCTCTCTCTCTCTCTCTCTCTCTCTCTCTCTCTCTCTCTCTCTCTCTCTCTCCCTTTCCTCCCTTCTCTCGGTCTCTAAGGAAATTTCCTCCCCTATTTTTTCCTCTTTCCTCCCTCTACACCTGCCCGCCTTGGAATGCTAAGGAGGAAAAATCTTTATGTGGAAACCCTCATCTTAGACCATTTAGCTGCATCGAGGCAATATTACTTCCTCACTAGGCCTACCTCCCCCCCGCCCCCCCTCCAACCTCCTCTCCCTTTCTCCTATTCTCTTTAGCTACCTCCTTCCTTACCTCCCGCCATCCCTCCCTTTTTCCAGCTTCCCTTCGCACACAATAACCTGATGCGAGATCACACACACTCACATACATACACACATACACACACACACACACACACACACACACACACACACACACACACACACACACACACACACACACACACACACACACTCGAATATTTACTGGTGATGTAATTTAAGTGTGTGTGTGTGTGTGTGTGTGTGTGTGTGTGTGTGTGTGTGTGTGTGTGTGTGTGTGTGTGTGTGGTGTGTGTGTGTGTTATAAAGAAACAAACCTCTCTACATTTCCTTTCCTACTACCACCACCACCACCACCACCACCACCACTACTATCATCACCATTATATCGCGTTCCTTCGCTATATCCTTCCCGAACCCCTAATCGATATATTGTTTACAAGAACCACGTAATATTGAATGAAAACAAAAGCAGTACGCGTCCTACACAAGGCAGTTATTGTACACTGTTACTTTTGTTATCATTTGTTATTCTTATTCATAAATATGTCTAACTTTTTCTTGAAACTTTTCCTCACACTCATACTAACTATTTGTCTGTTAATCCTCATACTCTCATCCACTACCTTGTTAGTGAACCGATTTCTCTTTCTCTGTTTCCAAAATCTGAATGAATCAAATTTGAATCTATAAAAGAACTCCTAACTTGTTCATTTACTACAAGAATCTTAATGATATGTTAAACTTTTTTCCCTTCTCAAGATTTCATTAGAATCACCTTACACCCTTTACTATTTTTGGGGAATGTAAATTAACGTGTTTTAGTTTGTTCCTCTGGGTTAGTTTCTCAGACCCTGAATAAATTTTGTCATCCTTTCAGTACATGTTGACTGTCATGTATCAATGCCAATCAAACAGTGACGCTAAAACTGTGTGGAATGATCAAGAAACAGCATCATAAGCACCACACACACAGCTTCAGCTTAACTTTATCACTTCTTCCAGTCCCTCGGCAATAAAATGTAATAATATGTTAATTTGATTCGTAGCATTAATACACTGTTTCTTAAATAGGAGGTAAGAACTTCCCTTTTCAGTCTCTTTGAATGTTAACTGACTAGAATGGTATTATAGACGTGTATATATTAACAAGGATACTTTCTCTTACATCAAGAACACTGCACTTGTATTTAACAGTTTTGTGACCACTCTTACAGTCTATTTCAGGGTTGGGGAACCTTTCCATGTTGGAAGGCTGCATTAAGTAAGTTGTAACCTAATAATACAACATTAAAAACAACTTCAATTAGATATACTTTAAAATGTACATTATTTTGTATAAATATAAGTACTATTTACCAACTTGAAAAGAAGAGAAGTTAATGCTAAAGTTAAGTACCGTTTTAATGACTTTGTAGTGACTGCTTATTATAGGAAAGAATTTGAATATGTGGTTACAACATCGATGTCCACACTTTCAGCTGACCCTCTACATGGTCATCCAACATTTGTGACCTCAAGGCAATTAGTGGTTGAAAGGCATAACAAAAAAATTTTACTTCCTTAGTGTCGTCAGTAAAAATGTTAACGTCACAACTGATTCCTTAATCTAGATAATTTATTTGTGTGATGGTATAATAAGGAGCACTGCGGAACCCCACTAATGATGCAGCTGTACACGTATTTCTGACCATTACCTTGAATTCTTTTGCTGCAAGATACATGTTCTAGACAGCATAACACCATCATCCCCCAATACACCCACACACACACACACACACACCCACACACACACACACACACACATGCAATATCAATACACAAAGACCATGCCAAAATAAAACTAGTCTCTTATTTTCCTTTCAAGTTTACAATGCACTTCAATATTCTGCTTATGTGCCCGCTATCCCCTACTTAAGAATATTCATTTCAACGCCGAGCTCATATTCAATGCTCCTGTTATGTAGCGGTGGTGGTGGCAGCGCGGGGATCCCAGGCGGTAAGAAGAACCCAATGCCATGGAGGGAGGATCAGAACCACACTAAGAAAAGGTTCAAATCCCAAGGTGTAAGTTTTCCCACCCGAGTAAAGGGATTCTGAGGCATAAGAATGAGTCGATTCTATCTACTGCAGCAGGTGGTGGTTAAACGCGCGTGTCTGAAGGAGGTGATGAAGAAGAACTCTGGGATATTGTGGAAAACGTGTACACGAAGAGGAGGAGGAGGAGGAGGAGGAGGAGGAGGAGGAGGAGGAGGAGGAGGAGGAGGAGGAGGAAGACGGAATAAAGAAAAAGGACAACTAGATCAAAGAGCTTGTGGAAAAGACTCAGAAAGGAAAACAAAACTGAACGAGAGAGAGAGAGAGAGAGAGAGAGAGAGAGAGAGAGAGAGAGAGAGAGAGAGAGAGAGAGAGAGAGAGAGAGAGAGAGAGAGAGAGAGAGAGAGAGAGAGAGAGAGAGAGAGAGAGAAGAAAAAAAAGTGAGGAGAAAAATAAAAGAACTTACATTCTAGCAATTGCCTCACACTTTTCACACGACAACTTTGCACTTCCCACACTATTCAGGAAGTTCCCTCACGCGCCTCATACAGTTTCGCCACAATTCCTACTCGGTACTTCCTCACGTCTCATACACACCACCACCAACACCACCACCACCATCACCACCACCACCACCACCTCACAACAACAACAACAACAACAACAACAACAACAACACCTCTATATGAAATCTTCCCTCTCATTCTTTTCAAAACTCATACTTATCTTTTTTCATTCACTCAATCACGCAAAGTTTCACTCACCACCACCACCACCACCACCACCACCACCACCACTCCCTCCTCCTCACAGCAACACCTACATTCCCTCCCCACAAAACAACACACACGTAATACAGAACACACACCAACACCCTCACACTTCAACATACTCATACACAGCCAACCCTCACCTACTCCCCTCCCTTCACTCACGTCCCCTTCCCTTCCTCCCTACCTCCCTTAGGCGTGATCCTGGGTAGCTAAAGGGGTAAACTGCTGTGGAAACTCTTAATTAGAAATATGAGCCGGGGAAACTAGCTTGTTTTCCTTGTGTGTCTGATTAGGAAGCGAGGAAATATCAGGTATTGTAATTAGGAGGGAGGGGTAGGAAAGATGGAGATGAGAAGGGGAAGGGAAGGGGAGGAGGAGGAGGAGGGGAGAAGGGGAGGAGAAGGGAAAGCATGGGAAGGACGGGAAATGAGAAAGGAAGGGAAAGAGAAGAACATATTTTTCATTGTTTTTTTAGGCATGAAAGGAATAAGAAAGGAAATTAAGGAAAACCAAGGGAAGAGGAAAGCTTGAAGGGGAGAGGGAAATGAGAGGGAAATGAGAGGGATCCTAGAGAGCATCCTTCACGGGCGTCCATAAGGTATAAAAAAAAAATCAGGAGGAAGGAAGAGAAACATAGGAAATAATAGAAGGAATAAGTAGAAAAAAGAGAGGAAAGGATAAGATGAAAGTATAAGGAAGAGAAACACGAGGAAAGGATGGGAGATAAATGAGAGGAAACTTATGAAGAGAGAAAGAGAGAGAAAAAACAGATGAATGGGAAATGGAGGAAAAAAAGAAAAAACGACAGTAATAAATTCACTTGACAATAATGATAATATTTTACAATTTTTCCTCTTTTTTCCAACGTATTCGTGGGAGATAATGACATTTTCCTTCGTCTCCTCTTTGTTGTGTTGGGTCTTATTAAACAGAATAATTAAATGAGTAAATAAATAAGTAAATATACATACACACACTTGAATAGATAAATAAATAAATGCTAACGCGGAGTATTTCTTCTCCTCCAATCGTTGTTTTTTGTCATTAATTGCGAACTTTTCAGAACCATCCCGTTAATTAAAGGAAAAGTGCACAGAAGTTTTGCGTCCCAACGTATTTACTTACAATTTAACCTTTTTTTTTCTACCCTTTCGGATTTTTTCGCAGTTCTCGCTGAGCAATAAAAAAATGGTTACGCATCGCTCCATTGTGGAAGTTTTCTCGGTCTGATTGGAACCGGATTGGTGGGCAAGCGGAGGCGGCGGCGGTGGTGATGGTGGCGGAGACGGAGGCGGTGGTGGTGGTGGTGGCGGAGAGGATATAGTATTACACCCGTGGACTCCAGGACACAGGTTACACATCGAACTCCCGACCTCACTTTAGTATTGTGACTAAAAATAACTCCAGGTCTTCCTCAGCATCCTCATCTTAGCGTCAATTAAGGCAGTGAGAGCCGCGGAAAGCATCAACAAGTGTGTGACTATTAATACAACATCTACTACGCCGTGTAAATCTGCGTAAATGAAAATAATTACACTACGAAATAACGAAGAAAAAAATAACTTGATTAATAACTTGCACATGTAAAAGGAGAGAAACTTGACAATTGTAAACTTGAAGAAAGAAGAAAAAAAAACTTAGTTCACATCCACATAACTACAAAACTTTCGGGTGATTCATGAAAATAAAGCCACAGGTGATCCTTAAGGGGTTGTAATTACGTTCAGGTAACTATGGATACAACTAATCGATCATCAACACCTAATTAAATCCTTCCAGGTGTGCTGCAACGAAATTAATCTACGCTCAGGTACGCCAGGTGGAAATTAATCCTCTCACAGGTAACTCAAAGATGCTGGGAGGAGCGGAAGTGGAGAGAGAGAGAGAGAGAGAGAGAGAGAGAGAGAGAGAGAGAGAGAGAGAGAGAGAGAGAGAGAGAGAGAGAGAGAGAGAGAGAGAGAATGAGAATGTGTGTGTGTGGCTGTCGGTAGCTCAGCACACAACAGTTATTGAAAGGAAGACTAAGCTGGAAGGCAAAACAACCATCTCTCTCTCTCTCTCTCTCTCTCTCTCTCTCTCTCTCTCTCTCTCTCTCTCTCTCTCTCTCTCTCTCTCTCTCTCTCTCTCTCTCTTCTGTTATTCCAAAGTTCTTTCGGCACAAACGCATACCGCCTTAAATTTTCATGTCCTCAGTTCTATCTGTCTCTTTAATTATTGCATTGCCTTTTTGGAAACATTTCTTTGTCGTGTGATACAGAAAAGTGACTAATAACGCGATTCACACGTCTGGAATTCATTAATGCGTCAGATATGATTAGCAATTCAAGGTTCTTACTTACTTACGCACGCTGAAGAATACTAATTGCTTCATTGATACTATGAATTGATCAACATTATTTTGGCACTAGACAAGAACGTATGATGTTAATAAAAATAAATCAATTACTTGTTGATGATATATACATACACGCATTAGATCTTTAAAAGGCTGTTATTAAT
>JAPQNM010000020.1:7846626-7851626 GCA_029783475.1 Metacarcinus magister
GATGGGAAGAAGGAAATGGGAAAGAGGACAATGGGAGATAGAGGTAGACGAAGAGGACAAGAAGAAATTAAGAGGACAAGAAGGAGGATATAATAAAGAGGAAGAGGAAGAGGAAAAGGAAGAGGAAGAGGAAGAGGAAGAGGAAGAGGGATGAGGTATTCGATAGATATGTGTCCAGGAGGAAATTAATGACCGTGAAAAATAGTCTTCCATAGAAAATAGGAAAATTGAAGGAAAACACAAGAAAGAGGAAAAAAATAAACAGGAAGTAAATGAATCACCCAACCCTAGCAGCATCCATAGTATCATCATCATCATCAGCGGCATCATCATCAGCATCAGCATCAGCACAGCACTAAGCACCCTCTCGCATCACGTCCCTATAGCTTATAACTTCACTTGGATGAGCATAATCTTACCCCTGAAAAGTACCTGCACGAGGCGGTACCAAGATAGGCTGAAGGTTGAAACTCCGTCCCCCTAGTCTTGCTCACTCGTCCTACCTGGAAAGATAGAAAAGGTACAGTTATATTATGCGTAATTGAAGCAGATGTTGACTTAGAAAATGTTTTGTACTTAAATGGTAATGATGTAGCAAGTGTTGATAATAGTAAGACTTTAATGGTACTAGTAATCTTATAACAATGACAATAATAGTGACAATAGCAATAATAATAATGATAATAATAATAATAATGATAATAATAGTAATGATAATAATAACAGTAATAATAGAAATTGAAATGATAATAACAACAACAATAATAATAATAATAATAACAACAATAATAATAATAATAATAATATCAATAATAACAATGACGATAGGGGACAATATGATACTCCATCGTGTTTATTAATGAGAGAGAGAGAGAGAGAGAGAGAGAGAGAGAGAGAGAGAGAGAGAGAGAGAGAGAGAGAGAGAGAGAGAGAGAGATACAGAGACAAAGACTGACTAAGAACACAATAGGAAGACTGCAAAGGCAAGAAAAAACATTCAAAAAAAGAATAGGAGAGAGAGGGGAGTGAAGGAGAGAAGGAAGAGGGAAGAAAAGGATGGAGGGAGGTGGTGATGGCGACCAAAAACGTGATGCCTGGTTGAAGTTTTTGCATATATTGTCCCTGAGGCGAGAGAGAAGTTTCCCTGAAGGATTAATTTTCCCAGCGGGCGAGGGAAAGGGGTCAGAGGGGCGGGGAGGGGGAAAAGAGGGGAAGGGAGGTGAGGGGAAGGGAGTGAGGGAAGAAGGATCGTCATATTTTCTTCGTCCTAATGATAACAACAAATGGTAATAGTCGAGTTGTATATTCTGTCTGAGGGGAAATTTTTCACACCCGGGAGGAGAAAAATTTGTAGACGGTATATTCTTCCCAAGTTTATGTTTCTTCCCCTCTTTTCTCTCCCTTTCTCATACCCTCCCCTACCCCCCCTCTCCCTCCTGCAATCCATTTCTCCCCTCGGCTTCCCTCCCTTCCTCTTCCCCTCACCTCCCTCCCTCATAGTCCTTCATATACACTCTCTTACTTTTCTACCTTACCCCCCTCCTCCGTCTCTCTCTCTCTCTCTCTCTCTCTCTCTCTCTCTCTCTCTCTCTCTCTCTCTCTCTCTCTCTCTCTCGCTCGTTTTTAACCTTTATTTTCTCTAATTCTTTCTCGCCCAACAAACTTTTGGTTCTAGTCTTCGCAGCGATGTGGTTATAATGTTTTTTTTAACGTTATTTTATTCCTCCTTTTCTTATTTCTTAGTTTATTATAGTTTTTCGCGTTTATTTTCCTTTTTTTTTCTTCTTTGTTAGGTAAAGTTAAGGCAACATCATTTTTTTTCACTTATTATTTTTTTTCTTTCGCGCCTGACATTCTATTGTCGTAACTTTGGGTTCTTATTTCCGGGTCAACTAATGGAGAGAGAGAGAGAGAGAGAGATGGGTCACAAACAGGATTTTTCTTAACTTTCCCAGCTCAAAGAATCAGTTTAATTAGGCGATGTACATTTTTCCTTCACGTTTTTCAAAATAACTTCCACGCATTCCGTAAGAAAATATGTTAACTAACTATAACAATTTGAAAAAAGAAAGGGGAAAGGTGAGGCAAGTATGTTATCTTTAATATTTCTAGATTCGCTTCACATTAAAGATCAAAGACGTTCATTTATGGATTAAAAATATTCTTGTTTTGTTTACCTTCCTCTTCAACAAAAAACGGGAAAAGATATTAAACTTTCCTTCATCCACTCAACGAAACCATCTAAATACTGCTAAGATCATACCTTTAACATAATTAAAAACCTTAATATTAAAACAAATAAATATAATACCTTAAAAATAATAAAATAATAATGTATTCGTTGTCTCTTAAAAACCTAACCTAACCTAACTAGTTCCATTAGTTTAAAAATAGTTATAATTGACCTCAGAATAACTTCACTTCGGTAATGTTTGTGATTTTTCCCATAAATCACGCAATGACCTTTCTCTCTCTCTCTCTCTCTCTCTCTCTCTCTCTCTCTCTCTCTCTCTCTCTCTCTCTCTCTCTCTCTCTCTCTCTCTCTCATTTTTGACTCATATCCACCCTCACTCCACCTCCTCCCACACACTTCCGTATTCTGACTCTACTTACTCCCTTCCCTCGTTTCTTTCTTTTCTTCCTCCCTCTCCTCCTCCTCCTTTATCACGATATCTCCTCCTTCACCATGACATTAATCTCTCTCTCTCTCTCTCTCTCTCTCTCTCTCTCTCTCTACTCTCCTCTCTCTCCTCTCTCTCTCTCTCTCCTTCTCTCTCTTCTCTCTCTCTCTCTCTCTCCTTACTAATTAAAGTGAATAAAACACAAAGACAAACAGGAAAAAACAGACAGAAAAACAGACAAACAGACAAACAGACAGAGGATGAAAGACAAACAAACAAAAGGACAGAAAAGATAGATAGACATAGACAAAAGCACACACACACACACACACACACACACACACACACACACACACACACACACACACACCCACACACACACACACGCACATACCGAGAACGAGAGGAACAAACAAACAAAATTGAAACGAAAACGAATACTAGATGGTTTTTTTCATGAACCCTTTTTTTCCCCATTTTTTCCCCCTTTTTTTCCCTTTTTTTCCCCCAAGGTAGTTCCAGTTTCTAGTTCCACAATATCCACCACAGAACTATTCTGGAAAAATTACTGGAAGAGTATCAACTGATTTATTTATTTATATTTATATTTATTCATCTATTTATCTATTTATTTTTCTCTTTGTGTTTCGTTATTTCACATTTTCATTGTTTTACATTTTATTTGTTGAGTGGATTTAGTGAGAAATTAAAGCGATTAGTGTTGCTGCATCACACACACACACACACACACACACACACACACACACACACACACACACACACACACACACACACACACACACACACACACACACACCACACACAAATCCACCTTGACGTAAGCCTCTCATTTCTTAACACAGATATATAATCCCTCTACTCCTCTTCTTCTCTCCCTCCCTCCCTCCCTTCCTTCCCTCCCTCCCTCCCCCCCTCTCCTTCAACTGACTCCTTGACCCTCAGTGAGCTGAAATTCAATTATATGGTCTATTACTCTTACGTTTCCTCCTCTTCAACTTTTTTTCTTAAAATTTTTTTCCTCTTTTATTTTCCATTAAACTTTTTTTTTTCTTCTCATTCTTGTCTTCCTTTTTCTTCCTTGTCTACTAGTTTCTCCTCCATTTACTAACCTTTCACTTCCTCCTCCTCTTCCTTCCTTCTCATTTCTTCCTTCTTTTTTTTCAGTCTTTTTTCCTCTTACTTATATTTTTCCTGTCTGTTTCCTTTCTCACCCAACCTTTCCATGCGCCTCCTACTTCTTTTCTCTCCTTTACATTCCATTATTTGAAAGAAAGACCTCTGCCTCTTTCACTTCACCAATTGTCGGAAACACTCTCTCTCTCTCTCTCTCTCTCTCTCTCTCTCTCTCTCTCTCTCTCTCTCTCTCTCTCTCTCTCTCTCTCTCTCTCTCTCTCTCTCTTTCCTTGTTTCTAATCCACTTCTCATTTGTTTCCCTTGGTAAAATGTTTCCTTTCTTTCATCCTGTTACTCATCCCTCTCTCTCTCTTTTCTCACTCCTTCCCACTCCCTCCTTCTTCCCCTCACTCCCTGTCTTCCCTCTCCTCAAAGTCAACGCTTAGCACCACTCAACCGAACATTATCCGGTTATTTTCCGGACTAGCGGCGGAGGGAGGGAAGGAGGGAGGGAGGGAGGGAGGGAGGGAGGGAGGATGTGGGTGCAAGGAAGAAGAGAAGGGACAGAGCTGGGATGGGGAGAGGAGGAGGAGAAGGAGGAGGAGGAGGAGGAGGAGGAGGAGGAGGAGGTAGGGTAAGGGAAGGAAGATGATAAGGTTAGAAGTGAATTGGGAAGAATGTAATGTGTGTGTGTGTGTGTGTGTGTGTGTGTGTGTGTGTGTGTGTGTGTGTGTGTGTGTGTGTGTGTGTGTGTGTGAAAAAAGACAGAGAGAGAGAGAGAGAGATAGAAGAGAGAGAGAGAGAGAGAGAGGAGAGAGAGAGAGAGAGAGAGGAGAGAGAGAGAGAGAGAGAGAGAGAGAGAGAGAGAGAGAGAGAGAGAGAGAGAGAGAGAGAGAACAAAACGGAATTTTTCACAATCAAAGGCTGGTAACGTAATCTATTGACTAATGAATGTGCAAACACGAAGGACACACAGAAAGAGAGAGAGAGAGAGAGAGAGAGAGAGAGAGAGAGAGAGAGAGAGAGAGAGAGAGAGAGAGAGAGAGAGAGAGAGAGAGAATATAATAAGATCAACAAGCGAACGGGACGCGTACTCTCACACACACACACACACACACACACACACACACACACACACACACACACACACACACACACACACACACACACACACACGGGAAAGAGGATATTGTTGTTGAAAAAAAAGAACATTGAAATTATAACAGAGGTGAATACGTACAGTGC
>JAPQNM010000020.1:7861626-7889126 GCA_029783475.1 Metacarcinus magister
ACAAAACAAAGAAAATGAGCGAGGAAAAAAAATAAAAAACGGTAAAGAAAATGTGTGAAAGGACTAAAATTTTCTTCCCATCTGCACAATCATCATCATCATCATCAATTTTCCTCCCTCTTCCTCCTATTTTCCTCCAAACTTCATCAATCATGCAAAGGAAGATAACCCACTATCTACTCATTCCTTGCTCTCTCTCTCTCTCTCTCTCTCTCTCTCTCTCTCTCTCTCTCTCTCTCTCTCTCTCTCTCTCTCTCTCTCTCTCTCTCTCTCTCTCTCTCTCTCTCTCTCTCTCTCACCATTTTTCCCCTTTCCACCACTCCCCTCTTCATCACTCTCCCTTTACCTGCTACCCTTCAATTTTCCTCTCTTCCTCCGGTTCTCATCTTCTCTCACCCTCCCTCCCTCTCCTTCCCTCCCCTCACCTCCCCTCGCCTCCCCTTCCTCCCATACCAAAGCTTACGTAAATAATTGACTCAGTTTTGGTTCAGATGCTTCGAGTTGTCCGAAAAATGTCTTACAGTGAAGCTCCTCCCTCGTTTATCTTTTTGCGAAGGAGAGAAAGAAGGAGGGAAGGAAGGAAGAATGGAGGAAGAAAGGAATATTAGGGAGGGAAGGAAGGATAAATGGGAGGAAAGGAAGATAAGGAAGGGAGAAAGCACATGGACGCATACACACAAAGAGAGAGAGAGAGAGAGAGAGAGAGAGAGAGAGAGAGAGAGAGAGAGAGAGAGAGAGAGAGAGAGAGAAAGAGAGAGAGTAAGAGAAAGGGGATTTAGCGTGAGTCACGGCTATCAGGATGAACGGATGGAAAAATAACCCGAGTCAGGCATTTCGAAGTGACTCAGAAGGAACCAAGATGACTTAGGAGTCATAAGGGTGACTGAACGCTTCCAGGATGACTTAGGACACACTCACACTGACTTAGGGTTGAGCAGGGTGGACTCTATCATTCCTAGGGTGAGTGAGAGACAACTAAGATGAGGAGATAAGTAAAGGGTGACACTTACGACCACAAGACCCCGGTATAAAAACCCGCCGCCAACCAATGTCAATAGTAATCAGTGGGGAGTCGCCTCGCCAGTCAGTATAACGATGTTGAAACGATGTCTTTGGCCTAAATCAACAAAAGCCGTGCCAATCCTTCTTTTGATCAGGTGTTGGATTCTATGGCCCAGGGGGGGGAGGTGGTGGAGGAGGAGGAGGTGGTGGTGGGGGTAGAGGAAGGGAATGGGGGAGGAGGAAGGGTAGGGAGGGAAAAAAAGAGGGAAATGGATGCTAGTTTTATCTTCCGCCTTTCTCTTCTTTGTGTCTTGATGTGGTTGGATACACACATGGACACACACACACACACACACACACACACATACAGACAGAGGACACTAGGAAATCGTGTGTGTGTGTGTGTGTGTGTGTGTGTGTGTGTGTTCCTTTTTCCATTAACTACACCTCAACTCCCCCTTCTCTCTCTCTCTCTCTCTCTCTCTCTCTCTCTCTCTCTCTCTCTCTCTCTCTCTCTCTCTCTCTCTCTCTCTAACAGTCCTTCCTCGCCTCTTCCCTTTTTCCCCTCTATCCTGCCTGCATTCCAAGCTTCCCTCTTTCCTCCCTCCCTCCCTCTGTGCCGCTTGTGGTCTCTTCAAGGGAAAACATTCTTATCTAGTACACGGAAAGGAAATATCGGCGTGTGTGTTGTTCTTACGGAAGGAGGAGGAGGAGGAGGATGACGAGGAGGAGGAGGAGGAGGAGGAGGAGGAGGAGGAGGAGGAGGAGATGAGAAATTATGGTAAGGGGAAAGGGAGAGAATAGTCACTACACGAGAGAAACGATAAAAAGAGAGAAAGGACAAGATTGAGAGTAGATGGGAAAGGATGGGAAGAGAAGGGAAGGGAGGGGAGAGAGGGAATGGTAGGACGAGAAGTGTGAGGAAGGTAAGTAAGGGAAGAAAAGTGGGAAGAGAGAGGAGAAGAATGTGGGAGAGACAGTTGTGAGGAAGGGAAAGGAAGAGGAGGAGGAACAAAAGTGGAGAGGAAAGGGAAGAAGGATAAGAAAACCGATAGAAGAAGAGAAAGGAAGAGAGAGAAAACTGATGAATGAAAGAGAAGAAGGAGATGGGAAAAAAATATAAGAAAACGACGGAAAGGGAGGAAAGAGGGAGACAGGTGAGAGGAAGGGAAAGGAAAGAGGGGAAATAACATGGGTGAAGGGAAATAAAGGGGACGATAGTTATCTTCTCTTATGCTACCTGGAGAGGGAAACACGCTAGGCATAAACAGAACAAAAAATAGGGTTGCACGCCCCTCAAAAATGCCTCTGTCACCTGTGTATCAATAAAAAAGTGAAGAGAAAAAAATACAACAAGAGAAAGGTAAACTATGCAATGTGTCTGGTTTTTTATTTTCAAAGATGTGAGGTTCAGATTTTGGCAACACCACCACCACCACCACTACTACCACCACTACTACTACTACTACTATTACTACTACTATTAACATTATAAAAACCACAACAATCTACCTTACACCTCAACCTCTCTTCATCTCCTTTCCCCTAAACAAACATAGCACTTCCCCTCACCACCACCACCACCACCATCACCACCACCACCACCATCATCACCATTATAACAAAAACGAGGGGAATTTATCCTCCCCTCCCCTCCTCCTCAACCCCTTCCCCAATATTATGAAAAAAAAGAAGTTTCCCCTTTTTTCCCGCAACCTCCGACCTTCACCCCCAAAGCCTCGAAGACAAGGTATAGATGCACAATACGTTTACAATACCTGTATCTATAAGGAGTAAATATTTTGTTGTAATTACACGAAGGAAAGAAGGTACAGTACATTCTTCCACCGTTAGAGGGAGTGAAGGAAAGGAGGAAGGGAAGGAAGAGGAGATGGAAGAAGGAAGGAAAAGGTATAAAAAGTAGATAAAGAAGTGAGGAATAGATGATGGAGGAGAGACTTTCCTCCTTTTCTCTCCTGCGATCAATGAGGTGAGACATCTTTCCTCCTTCTCTCCATCTTCCTCTTCTGATTTTCTCTCCTCCTCTTTCTCTTCTTTCTCTTCCTCTTCGTCTTCTTTTCTTTCCTCCTCTTGATGTTATCGTCATATTTACGTCTTGTGGTTCTTTTTCTAATAAACTTTATTTCATGGGATTTTCACTCGATTGCTTCCTCTTCCTCTTTCCTCCTCTTACATCTTCCTCCTTCCCCCACTATCACTGTCTCTTAATCTCTCTCTCTCTCTCTCTCTCTCTCTCTCTCTCTCTCTCTCTCTCTCTCTCTCTCTCTCTCTCTCTCTCGTTATTGGTTATTTTCTTCGTTATTCCTTCTTTATATCTATTTCCGCGTTCCATAAGTTTTATTGCTTCTTTTTATGTCATCTCCTTTCTTCTTTTAACATTTTCTCCATTTCCACATTTCCTTTCCTTTCTCTCTTTTACTTATATTTTCCCCTTTACCTATTTCTACCTTTCCTTTACCATGAATTTTTTAAAGTTACGTAGATAGATAGATAGATAGATAGATAGATAGAGAGAGAGAGAGAGAGAGAGAGAGAGAGAGAGAGAGAGAGAGAGAGAGAGAGAGAGAGAGAGAGAGAGAGAGGACAAATCACTCGGCAAATCGGTTCAAGGGGAGGGAATGGCTGGAGGAGAGAGGGGAGGAGGAGGGAAGGAAGAAGAGAAGGAGGAGGAGGAGGAGGAGGAGGAGGAGGAGGAGGAGGAGGAGGAGGAGGAGGAGAGGGGTTACCTCCGCCACATGACCTCACGCTGCCATTCACTCACTCCCCCAACACGAAGAGGAGAAGGAGGAGGAGGAGGAGGAGGAGGAGGAGGAGGAGGAGGAGGAAACGACTTGCGCATTTGACATTTATTTCATTCTTCCGTAATTCCTCGTTCGTTCCATTATCGCACATTCCTCTGTTCCTTTCGGCTTATTTCTCTTCTTCTCCTTCTTCGTACACACCACCACGCCAGGACACTCGTAAGGTACAATCTTTAGTGGTGCCTTCTCTCTCTCTCTCTCTGTCTCTCTCTCTCTCTCTCTCTCTCTCTCTCTCTCTCTCTCTCTCTCTCTCTCTCTCATTTCTCTTCTCTTCTCCCCTCTTTGACCCTTTGTTTTCTTACTCCTTTCCTTTTCCATTCTCTCTATGCCTTGTTCTCTATTTCCTTTCTCCTTCCTTTTCTCTACGTTTCTCTATCTATCTATCTATCTATCTATTCCTTCCTATGTTTAGTATGTATGTGTTTTCACTTTTGTTTCCTTTGTCATCTTTATTTATTTTTTTTAATCAGGTTTCTGCTTTTATTTATTCCGTGTTTTCATTTCCTGTTTTTATCTATGTACTCTTCTTCTTCTTCTTCCCTTTGCAATTTGTTGATTCATTTGTTTCTGTGTCGAAGTTTTTTTTTCTTATGTTCTATTATGTCTCACTTGCTTCCTCCTTCTTCTCTTTCTTCCTATATATTGCACTTCCATCTTATTGCATCGCTTGCCATCCTCTTCTTCATACTTTCATTATTTCTCTCTTTATTCACTTTTCCGCGTTCTCATCATGTTATTCTCTTCCCATTCTCACCTCTTTTATCTTCTCTCCTTCTTCGCTATACTCTTCTTCATCACGCACTAACCCTCTCCGTTCTTCCTTAAATTGCATCTAATTTTAACTCACTTACCACTATTCTCTCTCTCTCTCTCTCTCTCTCTCTCTCTCTCTCTCTCTCTCTCTCTCTCTCTCTCTCTCTCTCTCTCTCTCTCTCTCTCTCTCTCATACATCACCACCTTCACCCTCCCCCCCCTCCCCCCCCTTTCTCCTGCCACGAGTAGGATGCTGCAGAACAAATATGTAAATCTATTCTACTTTCCTGATATTTTTTCTCACAATAATCCATTATGGGCCATAGTAATAGATTTTCCCCCCATAATACCACCATCACGCCTGCCTACTACAAACCCCCTCTATCATGCCACCCCAACCCCAACCCAACCCCCTCCATGCGACCCAACCCACCCTGCCCCCCTACCACCACCACCACCACTACTACTATTACTACCCTGCCACCACCAACCATTACGATATTAACTGCTCCAATCACACCATCTAACACTTCCATTACACACACACACACACACACACACACACACACACACACACACACACACACACACACACACACACACACACACACACACACACACACACGAGGTAGGTTCCCCCGGCTAGCCTCCTTCTTTCCCCCGTCCAGAAGGCACTCTTACGCCCTAGGTTTATGGTGCTGGCAGGTGACAGGGGAGGAGTGATGTAAGGAGGCCGCGTGAGTGCCTGGCGGGGGGAGGGGGGGAAGGGGGAAAAGGGGAGAAAAGGGGGGTAAGGGGGATAAGGGGGGGAAGGGGGGGAAGGGGGAACATTCACAATTACTATTAAGTGACGAGAAAACACTGCAGGGTTCTGAAGCTGACTGGCTGAGGGGGGGAGTGAGGGGAGAGTGAAGGGAATGCATGAGATAAATGTGTGCTATTTCTCTCTCTCTCTCTCTCTCTCTCTCTCTCTCTCTCTCTCTCTCTCTCTCTCTCTCTCTCTCTCTCTCTCTCTCGTACTATGAAGAGTCAATCGTCCCTCTCCTTTCTTTTTCTACCTATTTCTCTCTCTTCTTTTCTTTCCCTCTTTTCTTTCCCTTTTCTCTTTCCCTTCTCAAGCCCCTCTTGTTTACTTCACTTTTGTTCCCTTTCCCAACGTATTTCTATATTTTCCTCTTCTTTCTCTCTTCTTCCTTACTTCCCCTTATCTTTTCTATCCTGACCTTTAAACACATTTTCCCTTTATTTCGTAGTACTTCCTTTTAAACAACCAATTCCCTTTTTTTTTATTATTCCCAATTGTCCCTTTCCTTCTTTTTTTTCCTACTTCCCCCTATTTTTAATCCTCTCGTCGCTGCTTAAGTAAGGTGAGGTTGTAGCGGTGGACACTTCAGCCTCTTAAGTACTCTGATTAACTTCCTCATAACACTCGGCCTCCCTCAGTCTCCTCGAAAGATCCCGTCACTGAAATGCTTTGTCGGTCTCATCGATTCGAGCCCAAAACAAACTTTCGCCTTAACTCTCACTACTGGGAAAAAAAAACACATTAATTAGTTGGGGAAAAAAACAGAAAATCAAGTGAATTATGATATTTATATAAAATATTTTTTGTTGGTTGTTCACTCGCCATGATACGTACGAGTTAAAAAAGAGTTACATAAACAATAATCATTTTGGGGTTGAACGTAATAATTTGAATTGTTTCTAAAAATTCTTCAATAAAAAAATATTTATCGAGGTCTCGTATTTAAGGGCGTGATAACAATGGCTAGGTGGCGTTGTGTTGTGTCGGGCGCCGCGGGACACCTGACTCAGCAGCTCAACCTTATACTTCTTGAAGAGGATCCACTTGCACCAACAATAAATGAGGCAGGATCGTCACTTACAGCCTTGAGGCGAAGTGGTGTTAAGGTGAACAGCAGGACGCGTCGGGGAGGCTGGCGTGCTGCTGTGACCGTGTCCACACTATTTATTCACACCACAAAGCCTCTTTCTGATAACGAGATGAATGCATATTTTCATGGTTTTAATTTACGTAATTGGTTTCATTTTATGTATATCTTTTTTTTTGTGTATATATTTTTTTTATTTCGTTGCTAATATTATCCCCGTGCGCATGTGTGTATATGTGTGTGTGTGTGTGTGTGTGTGTGTGTGTGTGTGTGTGTGTGTGTGTGTGTGTGTGTGTGTGTGTGTGTGTGTGTGTGTGTGTGTGTGTGTGTGTGTGTGTGTGCGCGCCTGACACTTCACCTTCACCCCCACACTCTTTACACAATGGTCTGCTAAATAACATAACCCGTGGGACTTGATCCGTTCATCGACCTTCCCTCTTGGCAGTCTCCGTGCCTCCCTCGGGCCCTTGGGCTTCCCTAGGGCCTGAAAGGGGCGACGAGGGGAAACCAGGGACATTACATTTTCATTCCTTTATCCCACCTCCATCCCATTCCACCTGTTGTGAAATTAATTGTAACGGAATGAATGATTCTCTTTGTAGTGTTACAGAATGTTACAAAAATATTCAGGGTGTGTGTGTCAGACGCCTTGATACGAGGATGACTGAATCCTACTTGACTTGTGGTATTAAGAAACAGGTAGTTACACATTCCGGAAGACTGACAAGAGTAGAGTTAGACGCAACACCTGTGATGATGAACAAGGGACGAGTCTGTGAGGTGGTCGTCACGTGTGTGTGTGTGTGTGTGGGTTGTGTGGGTTGGGGTGCCTGCATGTTACCCTCACCAACCAATCACATGACCTGCAGCTTTTGGCGGACGCACGTACGGCGAATCAACGATGAATGTGTGATGACTGCTCCACGAGGGA
The DNA here is from genome assembly GCA_029783475.1 of Metacarcinus magister. Lineage (NCBI taxonomy): Eukaryota > Metazoa > Arthropoda > Malacostraca > Decapoda > Cancridae > Metacarcinus > Metacarcinus magister. The sequence continues at coordinate 7,869,027 of JAPQNM010000020.1, forward strand.
CAACACGGGACAAGGAGTGAAAGCTTATATGAATTCAAGAACCTTTGTTAGGGATCACACCGCTTCGGGCCGCACACCATCCACCTTGTCATACATCACTACCTTTCACCCACTCGGAATAACTATAAATACACTCAACTCCGCTACTGTAGCTCTGTAGGAATCTTTGGAACTATCAACTGTCATGGAATTGTAAGCCCTTTTTATAGTTTTTCCTTCTTCTAATAATAGCACAAAAGGAATTATAACTACATGAAAATTAATAATGAAACACACCCACACCTTAATCCACGAGCGAGGCGGAATGGGGGGTTGGGGTGGAGGGAGAGGCGGCAGTGGGTGTAATGGGAGATCGTAAAGACTCCTAAGAACACACCCATTCCTCGCTACCCATCACCCTCATCACCCCATCACCTCCATTACCCGCGGTGTTACAAGCCTGATCGCTGCTCTCCAAACCACCACTTACATCAATTACACACTTGCCACAATCTTTCATTCAATCCACTTCCATTCCCCATTCCACAGCGTCAATCTAGCTCGACACCCCTACGTCCTCCTTCACTAATCCTCTTCAGTAGTCCTGCACCAGCTGTCTGTCCCTCTTCACTCCTTCCCTGTCACACTTCCCAATTACTCGTCCCCAACACTAATTCCCCTTCACACAGCCTCCTCAGCCATCCCTCTTCACTTGCCCCTTCCTTAATACCCCATCACACGTTTCCTGCATTTGGCCCTTCCTTCTGGGGCTGCAGAGTCCCCAGCATGGTTTTAAAATGGCTTGAGAGAGAGAGCGAGAACGAGAGCGAGAGAGAGAGAGAGAGAGAGAGAGAGAGAGAGAGAGAGAGAGAGAGAGAGAGAGAGAGAGAGAGAGATGGAGTTTTCAATCCCTTAACACCTGCCTCCGCCGCACCTGAGGGAGGCACTGGGGCGTCATTAGCGTGCACCTCGTTATTTTCTCCTCCCTCTCCTCCTTCCTTCCCTTCCCATCCACCCACTCTCCCTCCGACACCTCATTCCAACCCACACACTCACTAACACTCCCCTTTTCCCTTTACGCTGTCACCACAACATCCCCTCCTAATGCACCTCTTATAGCCCCTACCACGTACCCTGTCGCCCCTAGTATTGCCAGCCCTTCCACCTGCCTTGATGCATATAATCACTGAGAGTCACCTTTTCTACCTTTTCCACCTCTTCCACATGTCCTTGGTTGCTCGACCTTCCACGTGTCAATGCTATTCTTTTACCTATCGATTATGCTGTACTCTGTCATCTCGTGGTGGTCGTTTTTCACCTTCTTGGCGCTCTCATTGTCCGTTCTTAACCTTGCCTTCCACTAGTAATCTTGGTCACTGTTCTTGATGTGTGTTATGACGTTGAAATGCCTTGTCATTCATATTGCTATCAGTCTGTGTGGGTTTATTCCTATTGTTAGAAGGTAATGGTGTGTGTGTGTGTGTGTGTGTGTGTGTGTGTGTGTGTGTGTGTGTGTGTGTGTGTGTGTGTGTGTGTGTGTGTGTGTGTGTGTATCCTTCTTCCTTGGTATGCTGCGAGAAAGCATCGTTTTAAAGGAGTTCTTTCCTCTGTACACATCCCCCTTTCCTTCCCTCACTCTCAGCCCCTTCCCCTTTAACCCCAACGCACCGCCTACACCCACACCACGCTCCCCAAACACCACCAACACACCAGTCTTCCCCAACACCTAAACACACCTAGACTTACCCAACTGACACCCTTTCTTAGTCTCCCTAACACCCTATCTACACTACATACAATCCCTTTAATGATTCCCTCAAATACACCTTCACCGTTTCCCTTTCTACATCTACCCTCACCAGACGCCTTTCATGCACTCTAGCGCGTCTCCTTCCCAGCCGTCCGTCCCTTCGCCTCGCTCCATCAACCCTTCCCTCTTCCTCCGCTTCAAGATAAACAGTCGCACTATTTTATACAGAACTGGCTCGTCCATTATCTCGCCTACCCATTTAGGAGGCAGGTGAACCATGATTAAGTGTGCCCAGGTGTGTGAGGTGAACCGTGCGGGATGAACGGCTCTCACCTGCACCCCGTGGACTCTTCAGGTGAGCCGCAGGTTAACTGGAATGGGATCTTAAGGTGACACGATGATTCAGGTGTCTAGAAGGGAGGGTAAGGTAGAGCAGGTGAGCCATTGGTGGGTTTTAGGTTTAATCAAGGGTAAGGATGGTGGGTTTTAATCATGGAATTGGTTTGTCAGGTTGACTGGAGGGAGGAAAGGGAGAAGAGATGAGCAGGAGGTACTGTTGGAGGGTGAGGGAGAGGAGAGTAGAAGATAACAAGGAGGAACGAAGTACAGCAGACAGGGGTAGCGGAAGTGACAAGAAGAGGGCGGGGGAGGAAGAACAAAGAGGCACAGAATGTATCAAGTCAGGGAAGGGATGAACAAAGAAGAGAACAGAAGAGGGAAGCAGGAGGCAAGGGATGTGAGGAACACCACAGACCAGCAGAAGGTAGGAAAGCGTGAGGTAAGAGAGAGGACAGAAGCAAAACCAGAGATGAACAGACGACATCAAAAGGGGGAAGAGGGAGAAGAAACAAGCAAGGGGGAGAGAACAAAGACAAGCAGACGGCAGCAAGGGATAGAAAAAGAACAAAGCGATGGACAGAGGGGAGTAGGAGGCAGGCCAGTCATCAGCGACACAGAGTTATATGAGATAGAGGCAAGAGTACTCCTGCCACGACATAATTGAGCAGGTGCATGGTACAGAGACAGCCAAGTGGGTCACCTGGCAAGCAGACGGGGAAGAAGGAACGCAGTAAAGAAGGGAGAACAAGGTCGAGGAAGAGGACGAAGAGGAGAAGAGATTGAAAATAATAGAACAATTTATGAGGAAAAGATATAAAAAGAGACAATATGAATCAAGGTCAAAAGTTTAGACAAGGAAGGAGATAAAGATAACATTCTCTTAGTGTAAATGTAAAGGAATAAAGAGGAAGATGAAGATGAGAGGTGCCGCGAGAAACGTCAGAGCGGCAAACTCTTTCTCTCTTTCTCTCTCGATGCCAGGGAGTGACTCATCTCCCTCCTCTTCTTCTACCTGCTCCTCCCCCTCCCTTCCCTCTCCCCAAGTGATTCTCGGTCTGGTGAGGGGAAGGAGGGAGGGGAAGGGACGAGGGGAATGGAGGAGAGGTTGAAGGAAAGGCTGGGTGGGCTGTACGGACTGTAGGAGTTATGAGAGAGAGAGAGAGAGAGAGAGAGAGAGAGAGAGAGAGAGAGAGAGAGAGAGAGAGAGAGAGAGAGAGAGAGAGAGAGAGAGAGAGAGAGAGAGAGAGAGAGAGAGAGAAGGGAGAAAAATATATATATATATATATATATATATATATAATTAAAGGAAGGTGTGAAGGAGAGCAGTCAAGTGAAGGAAAGAAAAGAGAAGAAAGATAAATGACTAGACTTAAAAGAACGAGAACAAAAAGAGAATAAGAAGACAAATATACATGACACAAAACAGTGAAGTGCTAACAAATAAATTAAACAAATAAAGATTAGCAAGGAGCTGACAGAGCAAGAAAGAAAAAAAAGGAGAAGGAAGGGAAGGAGGGATGGTGACACGAAATATAGCTTGCGAAGATGGGAGAGACAGGAAGATAAGAGAAGAGAAGAGCAATGCAAAATAACACACACATCTGCACTTCAGACATAGAGGTACAAAATGACACACAACAAAACTCGTGTCAACAGAAACCAGGTGTAGTTGTGCGTTATGAATCTTAATTAAGGATGGCCAGGTGACTATAACGAGGTGACAGGTGACAGTTCAGTGACAAAGAAGAAGGTGACAGGCAGGTGATAAGGAAGGAACCGCACGGGGGGAATGGGGTCATCAAGCACAATTTATGGCGAACACAAACTGGAGCAAATAAATAAATAATAAAAAAAGAAGATGAATAATCACTGCAAATATTTATGTAGAGCAATTCTATGAACTGTTAGGAGTAAACAGGAAAGTATGCTACAGTAACCCACGCGTATGAGCACAACATGACAAAACAACATGGAGTAATGCATCATGGAGTGAGGCTGATTCATAAACAAAACACCATCAAATCTCCCGCCGGTCAAAACAATACAAATAGTAACCAAAACAAGACCCTAACAGGTGTTCACTGTACCTGGTATTTGCTGGTGGTAATTGTTCATGGTGACGGGTGGTGGTGGTGGTGGTGGTGGTTGTAGTGGTGGTGGTGGTGGTAGTAGTAGTGGTGGTGTAAAGTCACTGTAGTTTCTTCTGTGGTATCTGTGGTTACGTTGTCCTGGCTGGTGGTAGCGGTGGTGGTGAGTGTTAGGAATCGTGGTAGTGAGGGTGTTGCCTTGATTAAAAGCAGCAGCAGCAGCGGCAGTAGTTGTGGTGGTGGTGGTCCTGATGACACTGAATGTTGGTTGCTGTGGTGGTGGTGGTGGTGGTGGTGGTGGTGGTGGTGGTGGTAGTCTTGCGACGTTAGTTATGGTTATCTTCCACGGCCGTGATTCTGGCACGAGTCTCTTCTTGCTTTACTCTCTCTTTCTCTCTCGCTCTCTCTCGGACGTCAACACGAGGTGAGGGCGTGTTAATGTTTTATTATTTGCTTATATTCGAGAGTGGTAAGGCGTGCCTGAGTGCGGTAGGTTACACTCCCTTTAGTTGGTGACGTCACACCGTCCACGCCTCAAATTCCTGCGAACCTGGAGCCTCACCGATGACGCCGCCCCCGCCAGTCAGCATGGGTACTACTTCCTCAAGTCACGTGTCCGGCAAATCTGCAGGCCGTCACTCACTTCCCGCGTGCCAGAGGGGAGGGGGGGAGGGGCGCTGCGCACAGGTGTATCTCACAGGTGTGCCACACAGACAGGACGTCCCGCGAGGAGCACAGCACGGCGCCTCACACCTGTAGGATGGCGAGGATGATTTTTTTTGTGTGAATGTCGTGGAGCGAGTGAGCGGCGGAGGCGGGTGTGCGGGGCTGCGAAACGCGCTACACAACACCGTCGACTAGTCGTGCCCTTGGAGTGGGGCCTCAGGCAGCCCACCTGTGCCTCTGCGCAGCCAAATGATGCCAGGAGGAGTCTATTTTGGCCGCCATAGTTTCCCAAACCTGCCTGATCCACGTGGATTAAGGTCGTAATATGGTGAGGCGGCGGGGCATTCATGGGTACTCGGGCAAATGTCCTCGAGGCTCCCCACATGCACCTCGTACTCACCATCAGCCTCCCACCGCCTTCCACGCCGACGCCGCCATGCATCACCGCTGCCGCCGCCGCCGCCCCTATCTCCGCCACCACCGCCTCCGTCGTCCCCAGACTCTACCCACACGCTGCCGCCAACACATTTGTCACCGCCGCCGCCAAGCCCAGACTCCCGCCACCACCGCCACGCCACAAGAGGCACACGTTACCAGCGCTACCAAGTGGCCGCTAATGTAATGCTAAAGAGCAAGCCCCCGCTCCCCTCCCCCTGCCACCCCAACACACCCACGTCAACACAACATAAACACAAACAACACCGGTTCCCAGCAAGCACACGGCTCAACCATCACTTCCGCCCAAGGAGTTTGAACCACCAACAACATCACGCGCTCCCTCCCCCCTCCTACACATCCCCAGATCGATGCCCGGGGCGGGGAAGTCTTTTAGCAAGCTGCCTCACGTCTTTACAGCCTATAACTGGCAGGGGTCAGGTGCAGAGGTGGGACAGCGGGACAAACAGGCAAGAGAGGCATCATGGGGCGTCCAGGGAGACATGCTCACCCGCTGCCTCACACACATTTAACCCTGTTGTGGAGGCTGGCAGGTCCTTCCCCACACTACCTCCTCCCCCTTCTCCCTTTCTTCCCCACGGCACCTCCTCCCCTTACTCCCTTCCTTCTCCACCTGGTTCTGTGACACAATCTCTTCCCGCTAACACATGCCAGCAAGACCTGCACTTAGCTTACGCATTGTCGACATTGAGATGCAAGTTTTGTGACTAGAGGAGAGAGGCGATGCTGCTGATGGGACTGTGTGTGTGTGTGTGTGTGTGTGTGTGTGTGTGTGTGTGTGTGTGTGTGTGTGTGTGTGTGTGTGTGTGTGTGTGTGTGTGTGTATATATATGTATTTTTTTAAACGATGTTACATTTGTTTGTTTGTTTCTTGTTACCTGCTGGCTCGGCTGTTGGGTAGAGAGAGAAAAAAAAGACGAGACGAGTGAAATGAAAAAAAAGTATAAAACGATGATAAAAAGAGAGAGAAAGAAAAATACAGAAAGAAATCGACGGACATTTGAAACGAAAAAAAAATAATAATGGAAAAAGAACACAGAAGATAAATGGGAAACGATGGGAGAGAGAGAGAGAGAGAGAGAGAGAGAGAGAGAGAGAGAGAGAGAGAGAGAGAGAGAGAGAGAGAGAGAGAGAGAGAGAGAGAAACTCCTGGGTTCGAATCTCTGTCTGTCTCTCTCTCTCTCTCTCTCCCTCTCTCTCTAACTTTTCCCTCCTCAATCCTTATAAAATTTAATAAGCTAATTCACTACAAGAGTCTTAAGCCTTTCCCTCTCCTTCTCTCCATTCTGTGAGTATTTTTTGATAACTTGGGCAATTGTTCCTGTCTGACTGTCTTTGTTGGTGTGTGTGTGTGTGTGTGTGTGTGTGTGTGTGTGTGTGTGTGTGTGTGTGTGTGTGTGTGTGTGTGTGTGTATGTGTGTGTGTTGATGCTCTATCCTAAACTGTACCTTGTATTTCCCTTTGTCTGTATCTGCCTCTAATACATAATAACTTTCTCTCTCTCTCTCTCTCTCTCTCTCTCTCTCTCTCTCTCTCTCTCTCTCTCTCTCTCTCTCTCTCTCTCTCTCATTACTATCCTCATATATCACTGATGATGTTTACTTCAGGCCGCCAAGAAACCCTCAAAGCCGTCGACTCAAACTTCACCTCACTGCTGCATCCTCAGGCCACAGGATTAAAAAGAAATCGAAATCTTGTTTGTATCCTGGAATTCTGCAGCCCCTTCTCTTACCCCTTCCCTCCCCTCTACCCTCTGCCTGTCTTCTCTCCCAATGGCTGAGGTCTGTAATTACTCCCTTCCCGTATGAAAAGAGACAGTAAGACAAACAAACAAACAGGCACGTCTATTGACAGCACGAGGTGGGAGGGAGGGAGAGGGAGGGAGGGTTTGAATGCCTTTGCAGCCTCCACTCCCCTCTTCTCTCTCTCTCTCTCTCTCTCTCTCTCTCTCTCTCTCTCTCTCTCTCTCTCTCTCTCTCTCTCTCTCTCTCTCTCTCTCTCCAGCGTCCTCCCACCAGCTTCCAAACTTAAAAAAAGAAGAAAAAAAAGAGGATTGACAGGGATTTTCTGAAGGGGGAACCTCTAATTGGCTCGTCTCGCGGCTCTTTCTTGCAAAAGCTCACAAAAGTACGTGGCGGCGTGTTTAAACAAAAGACATGAGGGGATGGTTATTGGTTTCACGAGGGGAGGTTACGAGAGGAACCCGGGAAGAGGCAGGGCAGAAAAAAATGGGGAAGCAGTCGAGAGTGGAGAGGAAGGAAAAGAAGAGGAGGACGAAGGAAAGGGTGAAATGGAAGCAGAGAGGGGAGGAGGGAAGAGGAGAGGAGAAGAGAAAAAAAGGCAAGGAAAAGTAGGTAGGAAGTGAAACCAGAACGATAAAAGATAGAAGGAAGGAAGGAAGGAAGAAAGGAGAGAAGGAAAAAAAATTAAGATAAAAGCTCGGACGAAGGGAAAAAAAAAGATTAATGAATAGGATAAAATGGTGAACAAATAAAAGGGAAAGAGAATATAAAGAAAACGGGGTGAACATAGGGCGAAAAAATAAAATAGAAAATTGAAAGCTGAAACTAAAGTGTAAAAAACTACCCAAATAAAACACAAATGAATGTCCGAGAGAGAGAGAGAGAGAGAGAGAGAGAGAGAGAGAGAGAGAGAGAGAGAGAGAGAGAGAGAGAGAGAGAGAGAGAGAGAGGGCAAAAAATCTGGAAAAAAGGATCTGGCTAAAATTATTGAGGAAACTAAAAACCATCCAATTAATCTATTGCCTAATTTTCTCTATTAGCGAAGGTGAGAGAAAGTTTTCAGGAGGAGGAGGAGGAGGAGGAGGAGGAGGAGGAGGAGGAGGAGGAGGAGGAGGAGGAGGAGGAGGAGGAGAGGAGGAGGAGGAGGAGGAGGAGGAGGAGGAGGAGACTCAAGAAAGAGGAAAAGAAGCAAGGAAAGGGTTTGTTACGAAGAAGCAACTATTATGAACAGTTTGAGTTAATTGAGGGAAAAAACACACCTGAGGGAAATAACCTTAACTATAGGTGTGGGGAAAAAAGTGTCTAATAGATGGAAAAAAAGAAAAAAACCAACTACATAAAAGTAAATTACAGGAGAGAAAGAAAGAGAGAGAGAAAGTAAAAAAAAAAATGAGAAGTAAAACAGGAACAGGAGTACGGTAAGAAAAAACTAAGAAAAAGAGTAAAAAAAATAAGCAAGACGGAAGAAAAGAAAGATAAAAAGTAATGGCAGAAACAGAAAGCGTAATAAGGAACAATGGCAAGGAAACGAGATCACAGATAATAAAAAGGAGTCATTTAGAATAAGTGATACACAGGAGGAAATGTAACGAAAGAGAAACAGACAATAAACAAAGGAAGAAGAAGAAAGTGAGAAAGCAAAGAAAGGAATAAAAAGCGAGAAAAGAAAGAGAAAGAGAAAGAGAGAGAGAGAGAGAGAGAGAGAGAGAGAGAGAGAGAGAGAGAGAGAGAGAGAGAGAGAGAGTAACAGACACCACTAAAACATTCTTTCCACGTTATTTTTTTATGAGAAAATACTGAGAGACAGGTAAGAAACACAGCTACTTACCTATTTAGCCACACCTGTCTCACACCTGTCTAAACTCAACCCTCTCCTTCCGTCACCCTTTAAACGTTTTCACCCTCCTCCCTCACACCCACCTCAAAGCTCCCCGCGCCCTCTAAACACCCACATAAACACACAAATTCTTAGTATCTACACCCTGAATCTTGCTCTTCCATCCCTCACCCTGTAACGAAAAGGTATAATCACCCTGACACACACCAGTAAATTTAGTGCATATACACCACTACCAAAATATGAATCGGATTAATGAGAACAGCGATAAATTCCTAAAACCCTATAATCTGACAACGTTTTATCCCTTACGCCAATAAAGCTGTGCCACAAATATACGCTTGACGCTAGTGTATGTGAGGGAGACAAATCTGTGAAAGGTAATCCCCCTCACGCAGGTAAACCGTAAAATTCACATACACATACACATACACACACACACACACACACACACACACACACACACACACACACACACACACACACACACACACACATAAAATACATGTAACGCGATAAATCCTTAAAAATATAAATGATACGATAAAACTTTCAAAAAATATACATGGTCACTTATAAATACTTGTTAATGTCGATAAATAAAACGAAAATCCATACAGAAATCCGTAAAAAATCCATTAATCGACAAAGGATGAAATTACAACACATTAATTCATAACAAAGAGAATCCCTAACAACGCTAGATATAAGGACACAGGAAATCCCCAGAAATAATTGCCATCGTTAAATCCAACTTTATCCGACGCGCCGTCACAAAAATATCAGGAGAACGAAAAATATTCCCCCAAGTAACTAATCCTCACACCAGTAAATCGCTGACGACCCAAAAATTGCTGACAACTGTTACTCCACAATCCCCTCCCCCCTGACACCCACACCATGATCAAGCCCCTCACCCCTGCACATGGTACCCCAGCCTACTCCCCTCCGTCCCTGCCCCCCACCCCTGCTCGGCCCTAACAACAAGCGTGGTGACCAGTGACCCTCACGATGCCACAAACTTACTATTGCCTGCAAGGGAAACTTTTGAACTGAAGCATTAGTATTCAAAGTCCCGCCAACCAGCCAGCCATCCACCCAGCCAGCCAGACAGCCAGACAGCCAGCCAGCCAGCCAGCCAGCTGAGCAGCCAGCCAGTCAGGCAAGCAGCCAGCCAGCCATCCAGCCAGCCAGCCAGCCATCCAGCCAGCCAGCCAGCCAGCCAGCCAGCCAGCCAGCTGAGCAGTCAGCCAGGCAGGCAGCCAGCCAGCCAACCAGCCAGCTAGCCAACCAGCCAACCAGCCAGCCAGGCAGCCAGCCAGCCAGCCAACCAGCTAGCCAGCTGGGCAGCCAGCCAGGCAGCCTTGCAGCCAGCCAGCCAGCTGGGCAGCCAGCCAGGCAGCCTTGCAGCCAGCCAGCCAGCTGGGCAGCCAGCCAGGCAGGCAGCCAGGCAAGCAGGCAGCCAGGCAGGCAGGCAGCCGGGCAGGTAGCCAGCCAGACAGGTAGACAAGTCAGACAGTCAGTCAGCAAACCTGCCATCCAGCTAGTGAGCCGGCCGGTCAGCCAGCCAGAGAGCCAGCAATCAAAGCAGCCAGCTAACCAGCTCACCAGCCAGTCAGTTAACCAGCCAGACAGCAAGTCAGCGAGCGAGCCATCAGATAGACATCCAGCCAGCCAGGCCGGCAGCCATGTAGGCAGCCAGCCAGCCAGCCAACTAGCCAGTCAACCAGCGAGCGAGCTATCTAACAGACAGCCAGCCAACCAGCCACTCTCTCTCTCTCTCTCTCTCTCTCTCTCTCTCTCTCTCTCTCTTCTCTCTCTCTCTCTCTCTCTCTCTCTCTCTCTCTCTCTCTCTCCCTCTCTCTCTCTCTCTCTCGCTAAGCTGGTGTTCCTCCCTCCCTCCCTCCTGGATTGGTGTTCCTCTGTCTCCCTAAATCCTGTATCCTCTCTTCCTCTCCCTCCTTCCACGTGTTTCCACGGCCCTCCTCCTACCTACCTCTCTCCCTCCCTACCTCCCTCGTTCCCTCCCTCCCTCCCTCCCTTCTCCCTCTTCCCATTCCTGCCTCAATATATCTTTACTTTTCACATCCCTTTAACGTTAGTATGCTTATTTTATCTTCTGTTCCCTGCAATTTTAGGTATCAATAACGATTTCACGTCCACTCTCTCTCTCACTCTCACTCTCTCTCTCTCTCTCTCTCTCTCTCTCTCTCTCTCTCTCTCTCTCTCTCTCTCTCTCGTCGGCCAGGTGTGCCTTGGCTCAGGTAAACCCCATATTTCAGGTGTCAGGAGGCTTAGGTTGTGTTTCATTTACGTCCGAAGCAGTGAAACCAAGTTAAACCAAGAGCCGAGTATAAGGTTTTTTCTTAGTAGTAATAGTAATAGTAGTAGTAGTAGTAGTAGTAGTAGTAGTAGTAGTAGTAGTAGTAGTAGTAGTAGTAGTAGTAGTAGTAGCTATGATGGTTTCAAATCGAGCTAGTTTTGTAGGTGAGTAAGTAAGACAAAACAAACAAAAAAAGACAAGAGGGAAAAAATCTCAGGTAAGTGAAAACAAGAAAAATAGAAGCAAAAAAATGAAAGAAAAGAATAATGAATAGAAAAACAAAACTGAAAATGGTTACTTAGGATACAAGAACAAATGAGACAAGGAAAGAATATAAAAAAAAATGAGAAAAAACATCTGAAGGAGAAGGAGGAGGGGGAGGAGGGGGAGGAGGGGAGGAGGAGGAAGAGGAGGAGAAACCCGAGACAGGGCAACATACGAGGAGAATTAGTGAAGATCAAGAAGTTACGGAGGCTGGCGAGAGAAGTTGTAGAGGTGAGAGAGAGAGAGAGAGAGAGAGAGAGAGAGAGAGAGAGAGAGAGAGAGAGAGAGAGAGAGAGAGAGAGAGAGAGAGAGAGAGAGAGAGAATGAGTTATACCACGACGTAATGAACTCTAGTAAATGAATTTCTGGCAGGTAATTTATTGTTCTTTTTCGGCTTTAGGTTTTAATTCCCGGCTGGCCCCGTAAATAAAGATATGATGATAATGCTTACTCTCTCTCTCTCTCTCTCTCTCTCTCTCTCTCTCTCTCTCTCTCTCTCTCTCTCTCTCTCTCTCTCTCTCTCTCTCTCTCTCTCAAAACACACACATACACACACAGCCTCGTAAATAAATACATAATGATGATGCTTACTATCAGTCCACTCTCTCTCACTCTCTCTCTCTCTCTCTCTCTCTCTCTCTCTCTCTCTCTCTCTCTCTCTCTCTCTCTCTCTCTCTCTCTCTCAGCCTCGTAAATAAATATATAATGATGATGCTTACTCTCAGTCATCTCTCGCTCTCTCTCTCTCTCTCTCTCTCTCTCTCTCTCTCTCTCTCTCTCTCTCTCTGTCGGTGGTAATAACAAATATGGGCACAAAGACTATGCCAAAAGGAAGAGACAAAAAAGAAAAAGAAAAAAAAGACTATGGATGCGTCAGCGAAGATGTACAAAATAAAAATTAGAAACTACAAAAAAAAAAAAAAATGAAAAAAGCAAGAAAAAAAAAGCATCTGGTACATTTTTCTTTGTCAAACATTAACATTAACATCACAACCCAAATTTTTCTTTTCCTCGTGATACATTTCCATAATTCTTGATGTTTTAGTTTTACAAAAGACTAAAGAGAGAGCGAGAGCGAGAGAGCGAGAGCGAGAGCAAGAGCGAGAGAGAGAGAGAGAGAGCGAGAGAGAGAGAGAGAGAGAGAGAGAGAGAGAGAGAGAGAGAGAGAGAGAGAGAGAGAGAGAGAGAGAGAGAGAGAAAAAAAAATAGACAGAACACAAGAAAACCAGTAAAATCAAACAGCAAAATCTAAAAAGTACAACCATTAGAAAAAAAACACCAAATAAATATATAAACAAAACCAAAATAAGTCCAGGTAAGTTTCTCCCGCAGGCCATCCTCTCAAGGGTCACACGATTCCCTCACCTTACCTGGCCTCAATAGACCATCATTTGGGCAGGACACAACCACGGCAGGTGCGGAGACTCCCCAGGGGCTACTTAAAGGGCCCGGCTCCTACCTCAACCCATAAACCGAGTGAGACAGGTGTGAGTGGGCAGGTAGGGGGTGGAGGGGGTGGAGGAGGGAAGCTTTAGAGGAGTAAGACTGCGTGTTGGTGTGTGGAAGGTGAGGGTGGAAGCTGGTAGGGTATACAGAGTTCGTGTTAGAGGTGAGAAAAATGAACAGGAGAAAGAGAGAAAGAGAAAGAGAGAGAAAGAAGGGTTGGTGGTGTGGAGGGAGGGAGGGAGGGAGGGAGGGAGAAGGGGTGGTAGCGGGAGGTGTGAGGGGAAAAAAAGGGGTGCTTCGAGGTAGGGAAAGAGAGAAAAGGGTTTGGATGGGACTAGCAGTTTTGTGTGAGTGATCCAGTGAATATGAAAAACTGTATTGAGCACTTTCTCTCTCTCTCTCTCTCTCTCTCTCTCTCTCTCTCTCTCTCTCTCTCTCTCTCTCTCTCTCTCTCTCTCTCTCTCATCGAGGTGAAAAATTGCGCTCCTTCCAATGTATGTATTTATGTGTGTGTGTGTGTGTGTGTGTGTGTGTGTGTGTGTGTGTGTGTGTGTGTGTGTGTGTGTGTGTGTGTGTGTTCGTATAGGAGAGATTAAAAAGAGAAAAAGAGAGAGAGAGAGAGAGAGAGAGAGAGAGAGAGAGAGAGAGAGAGAGAGAGAGAGAGAGAGAGAGAGAGAGAGAGAGAGAGAGAGAGAGAGAGAGAGAGAGAGATATTAGACGTGTGCTACATTTCATACAACTAAAAACTGTGAGAGAGAGAGAGAGAGAGAGAGAGAGAGAGAGAGAGAGAGAGAGAGAGAGAGAGAGAGAGAGAGAGAGAGAGAGAGAGAGAGAGAGAGAGATTACCCTCCGTTTGTTCCCTGTCCTTTGTCTTTCGTGATGCCACACAACAGGAGTTATTACCAAGGACGCTGTTCTGTGTGGCAGTGTAGCCAACGCGGAGGTACTCTCTCTCTCTCTCTCTCTCTCTCTCTCTCTCTCTCTCTCTCTCAATCAATCAAAGTGTAGCATCTCTGTCTAGCTGGTTATTGTATATATGTGTGTGTGCGTGTATGTGTGTGTGTGTGTCAGTGTGTGTGTGTGTGTGTGTGTGTGTGTTTTCCCAAAAGAGATGAAAAAAATGACTACACAGCGACTATAACAAACCCACACACACACACACCCACAGAGGAGGGCGGGAAAAAAAGAGAGAGATTGGTGGTGGGGGGAGGAGAAGAAGGGGAAGAGAGGAGAGGGGTCGGGTGTCGTTGATCCTAAAAATAAACACGAGGCAGGGCACGTAAGACAAGGCAAATGCATTAATAATTCTACACATATGAATCTTTCTGCTTTAACCAAACATGGCTTCTGATTTGCATCGATTAGCACGGCCATCATCATTATCATTATTAGCTCTTTTCGCATTTCTTGGCCGGCAATTCAAGCAAAATTAGGGTCCAAAAGCTGCTTAATACACGATAAAGACACGTCTGCATCCAGCCAACATAATTAGCAGAGTTTTAAGTCGGTGGGAATTAGTCGGGAACACGCTTTAATTTCTCTCGCTAAATAATGGGGGTTGGCGGGTCGTTTGCGGGAATGAGGGTGAGGACGGCGATGGGGAGTGTCTAGAGAGGGGAAGGGATAAAGGTGGGTGTTGTGTGGAGGTTTGTGAAGGATGAAGCTGTGGGGATTAAACGTAGGAAGGGGAGGAAGGGTATAACGTGGTGGCAAGGGAAGGTTTGTATGGGGAATGGGAGAAAGAAATGGGTGAATGGGGTGATAGATAAGGGGAAAGGGGAGCGTTTATAGATCATAGGTTTGGAATAAATGATGCATGAGGGGAGAATGGAGATGAGGCTCAAGAGAAGGGTGATGGGAGGACGATTCGTAGGTGGAAGTAAAATTTGCAAAGATTAATAGAAAAGATAAGGAATTCATATACGAAGGAAATAAGCTATGGGACTGAATAGAGGAGGAGGAGGAGGAGGAGGAGGAGGAGGAGGAGGAGAAGGAGGAGGAGGAGGAGGAGGATGGGTATGTAGAGTTTTAGTGTCAACTGTAGCGGCAGACTGGTGGTGGTAGTGGCCGGAACCCAATTTATAGTGGTCATGTATGTCTCTTTTTTTATTATTATTATTTTTAAGTTGTACGAATTAATGGTGTTATTTTACCCTTTGTTAATTTGTGCGTTCGTGTCTCTTAATCGGTGTGTGCGTGTGCGTGTGCGTGTGTGTGTGTGTGTGTGTGTCTGTTTGTCTGTCTTTCTTTGTCTCGCACACTATGGTAGGACAAACACACGTATTATCACAGTTATTAACACAACTAACTAATGTTCGTATCACAAAGCAAATAATTATAACTGACACAACACCTACTCATCTTTGCCCTTCCTTCCACCTCTCCCTTCATCACCTCCTTTCCCTTCCTTCCTTCCTTCCTTCCTTCCCTTTCCTTCCTTCCTTCCTTCTACCTTCCTCGGAATTACACAACTCCACCTGCCTTGTTTTTACCTCCCAACCTTGCCTGGCCAGAAAAAATGGTACCAATATTTTGTGACACATTCAGTAATCCTCTCTTCTCTCTCTCTTTTCTCTCTCTCTCTCTCTCTCTCTCTCTCTCTCTCTCTCTCTCTCTCTCTCTCTCTATTCGTTCCTTTCCCTCTCGTTTCATCCCATCTTCCCCTCCCCCTCCCCCTACCTCTGTTTCTCCTTCCTTCTCTCCTTCTCTTTCCTTCTCCTTCTCTCTCCTCTCCTTGCCAAAGTGTCTTGTGTTTGTTTGTATTTTATTTCCAGGTCTCGGTGTAGACAACTGTGTAATGCTGCCACACACACACACACACACACACACACACACACACACACACACACACACACACACACACACACACACACACACACACATCTTATTCCCTCTATTCTTCCCCTCCCCTCCTCCCCTCCCCTCTCCCCTTTTCTTCGGACCAAGAGCTAAATATATTTCCACATTATCGTCGCATTTTCTTTTCTTCCTATTTTCTTCCTTTATCGTCACACTTCTATACTTCTCCAATCTCAGGGAGACACCGTCCTCTCTTAAATCCGGACGCCATTGTGGAGACGACGAGGAGGACCAGCAGTCATGAGGAGGAAGAAGAAGAGGAGGAGCAGGAGGAGGAGGAGGAGGTAGTAGAGGTGGCGGTAGAAAAAGATGAGAACTACGAAGAAGAGGGAAAGGAGTAGGAAGTGGTGATGGTATAGGAGGAGGGGGAGGAGGAGGAGGAGGAGGAGGAGAAGGAGGAGGAGGAGGAGGAGGAGGGGAGGCGGAGGAGGAGGCTTTATCTAGACTGGGAGGGAGTGGAGGGATTGAGGAAGACTAAGGAGAAATAAGGAAGGAGATGGAGGGCTGGATGAATGGAAGGAAGGAGGTGAGAGAGAAAGAGAAAAAGACCAGGTGAGGTAAAACGAAAGAAATTACGTGTAGGAAGGGACGAAGGGAGGAGAAGAAGGAAGGAAAGAAAGGAAGGGATAAAATAAACTCTACGGTATAAGAAAACATAACATTTGTGAAAGAATGCAATGAAAGAAACATAAAAAGTTATATGCATAGAAAATGAAATAAAACTGAGGTAAAATAATATTATAAAAACCAACGTACGAATAATTGATAATAATATTGTAATGAAAATAAATCAGTAATAATTATAGATAAATAATAAAAAAAATCATGTTAGATAAAAAGATTGGATAAGTTTACATATTTTCCTTTTTTTTTTAATATTTTTTGTTTATTTTCTATTTGGATCAGTTTAAGTCTTTTTTTTCACATTCATTAACTCACTTCATTCCATCCGACACATCCATTTCATTATCTATTCATCAATCTAATCCATCTATACATATTTCATCCACTTCTTTTCCTCTCCGACATAAAACGAAAGAGTAAAAGGAAGGGCAGAAAGGAAAAACATTTAGAAAAACAAAATAAAGAAAAGAATAAAAAGATACATAAAAGAAACATGAATAAAAGATTAAAAGCGGAAGGAAAGGAAAAAATAATAAACCAGTATATATAAAAAACACGAAAAAAACCAAAATTACTAAAACGAATATAAAAAAAAAACACTTGCATAGATAAATACTCGTAGAAAACACACACAAAAAAATTAATGAAACAAAAGCAGCGAGGATAGGAAAATTCGGAGAAAGAAAACGGAAATGGGGAAAAAGATGGAGGGAGGCGTTGCTATAATATATCATGAGTGTATCCTTTTGGCATGATCTATATCTACACACACGCCTCACCTGTATGTCTGTCAAGGTGATAGTGTACCTGGAGAATATTTTGGCAGGTGATATTCTACCTCACCTCTCTCTCTCTCTCTCTCTCTCTCTCTCTCTCTCTCTCTCTCTCTCTCTCTCTCTCTCTCTCTCTCTCTCTCTCCATCTGTCTTGTCCTTCCTAATATTCTCAAATTTATTCTTTTCTTTCCCCTTTCTTCCTTTTCTTCCCACGTGTACTTCAATCCTTGGGTCTATCTTTTCAAACCAATTTCATCATTCCTATTCCTGTCTCTTCGTTCTTTCTTTCCTTCGTATTTCTCTTCATATCTGCATCTTTCTTCATCAGTCAGTATTTTTCTTCTTTTTCTCCATTTTCATCTTTACCCTCCGATTCTTTGCATTTCTTTCCCATCTCTTTTTATCTCCACACTTCTACGTCCTTACTTTACAAAATTATTCTGATGTAGTTTCTCCTTCTATCTCTTATTCTCTTTCTCTGCTTTAGTTGATTCTCTTCACTCTTATTGCTGTTGTCTCTCCCACCTGTCCTCCATAACCTCCAGGCATGAGTAAAGTGCCGGGGAATGCACAGGTAAAGGATAGGATGCATGGAATATTAAACTCAGACCTGCGCTTCTCTTTCATCTGACGCGAGTAAACAAGGAAGTGAATGATGTAAGCAGAAGTAAACACAATGAATGAATGCACGTACAAATAATTCAGTTCAATAGATTCATGAATGTGCGGAATTCATAAAAACGATCAGTTAAGAAAAAAAATGTAATAGATATAGAAACATAACTAACACGTATAGAAAGAAAATGTGAAGAAAATTAAGCAATGGATGATAGTTGCTTAAAAAAGAAAGAAAAAAAAAGATAATCAAAATGGCCACAAATAAGGACGATAGTTAAAGGTAAAAGTATCAATAATATCTGTAAGTTTACTAAATAAAATAAAAATAAAAAAAGAAATGGAGGCGGCTGGAGGGACAAGATGATCACAGGTGAAACAGACCAAAACGGAAGAGGAGGAGGAGAAGGAGGAAGAGGAGGGAGGGAGGGAGGGAAGGAGGGAGGGAAGGAAGGAAACGTGCTCAACGAGAAGGAGCCGCGTCAAAACGGCCCCAAGATTACAGATACGGCCCGAAACTCGTTAAACATTAAGCCAAAACGAGCGTCAGTTAACGAGCTCATTAAAACAACTTGGAGCCGTAACAGTAAACAAGATTCCTTACGAGCGACGTGGCACACTCAGCGGCCGCCAGGTGAGAAAGTGACCAATTACGTGGTACAGGTGAGGGTGGCGGCTCGAGGATTGGCTAGGAGGAAATGTTTACCTGTGCGTGAGAGTGAGGGTGGGGGAGTGGGGGAGGTGTTTACGGAAAGGTGAGGACGTTTACGTGTATAGCCTGGACGGGTATTAATTTTTTTTTCCCCCTATGAATTATTGTTAAAAAACAAGAATATACAATGTTATAAAGAAAATACAAAACATAAATAAACGAAGACAAAAAAAAAAGACAAACAAGAGCCGCAATTGGACGGTCCGAGAGATAGATAGGTAAAGTCACATTGGACCTTGATGATGTTGGATCTTAAGTGACTAATCACACTGGAGAGTCAGCTTAGACCCTTGGATGTAGAAAAACCAAAATCTACTTAAATATTTACACCACATCAGTTTTTCAACTGCACTGTAAATATATATTCATTGAATATACTCATGAATACAGAACAAAAAACGTTCAACAAAACCCAAGAGGAAGATGTTACCGAGCTTAAGTGTGAAGAGTGTATGCCCAAACTGTCCCGCAGACAGGCTGCCAACCTCTTGGAATTTTTCAAGAAGAAGCATCGGGAGTTCGGTGCTGCTCGGCAGAAGCATGTCAAGACTCTCAACAAAAAGCTTCTTAAACATAAACAACAAGAAGCAGCGAACATCACTGAGACAGACACACAGCAGCGATCAATAACGATTCGTTTCAATCTGGATCACTTGTCACTTCCTATGAAAGACAGGGAACTTATTTATAGGGAATACAATAAAAGTAGAGTAGTAGAGAAGGTATTAAAGAACAATGGAAAGATCGCCTATTAGAACTTGCTAATGATAAGGAAGCGTGGAGGAAAGATCTGGTCGCCATGGCTGCCAGGCGGGGCTACATCTCTTGAAGCGACAAGTTAATCGTGGATCAAATCACACATTATTACATTGAAAATCTTCTACCAGAGTGGTAGTACAGACTATAATATGTGATTATAACAGCCTTAATGAAGGCGCATTGTGCAGTCCAAAAGGAGCATTGTGCGGCCATGAAGGTTCATTGCGCAGCAGAGCGGAAATGTGCTCAACCTGTAAGTGGTAAGGTTGACACTTTGGGAACCTACTGGTTGAGTTTGACGTGGACTTCAATATACTGAATAGGACGAGGCCACCTGTGGGTCCTGCGCGAGTCAGGTGGGCACGAGATGTGTCTGCCTTCAGGGATCGGCTGCATGTGCACGCATTGAGGGAAAGGCTGACAGGCACCGGGAACCGTGTTCGTGTGGTGCTTGCTGCTAAACGTTCACTGAAAACACATTGACGAGCTAATTCGTAAATGTAACCAAGAAATAATGATGATTAAAAAGTGGCTCCTGTGAACCCGACCTAAGAAGAAGTAAGTTTCCAGCGTGGCAGAGGGTGAGGCGGCATGCGAGGCGGTGAGCGGGGCTGCGAGCATGCCATTACCTGGGTGGGACAGGTGTGGCAACTCATTACCAGAGGGCCAGGTGAAAGACCCTGCCTAATATCTCTCAAGGGAGGAAGTAAGGAGAAATGGAGAGAAGGAAGACAGGGAGGAAAGGAGGGAGGGAGGGAGGGAGGGAGGGAGGGAGGGAGGGAAGGAGGAAGAAACATGCAGCACAAGACTCGTTGAGGTATTGCGTTGTGCACTGGTTTGTATATGTGTTTGTGTGTGTGTGTGTGT
>JAPQNM010000020.1:7894126-7931626 GCA_029783475.1 Metacarcinus magister
ATTTCCAGCTTTTCTCTCTTCTCTCTCCTCCTTTCCTTCATTCTCCCTCCCTCCCTCTTACGTCACCTCGCCATCCATCACCTGGTTAATGATCTCACGGAAAGATATAAAAAGATACGCGTAATCTATCAGGAAAATGAAAACAGATGGAAAAAAAACATAGGAAAGGAAAAGAAAACTGAAGGAAAAAGTGACATGATAAATAGCTGAGCAAAAAAAAAGTGTTGGATGAAAGTGATAGTGATGATAAATAGTGTACATAAGAATTGTAGATGTTTTTAAGACTGAAAATGGCGAGTGAACAGAGTGAAAAAATGGAATGTAAAGATATATACACTAAAAAAAAAATCATATTATAAAAAAACATTACAAACAAATATTATAAGAACGCAATGGAAGTGTGAAGGTAGTAATGATAAGAAGTAAAGTGACGAGTGGAAAAAGTAAGAAAATAAAAAAAAATACAGAAAAAAGTAATAAAGTAATACAGGGTAAACAAAACGTGATGATGATAATGATGAAGTTGATGATAAATTATCCAAGCGGTCAGAGGGAAAAGATAACAAAGAGATGCATTGACCGCCCAAACAAACCCTATAATCCATAGAGGCAAAGTTTTATCACCCAACTCAAAAAAATAAATAAATAAATAAAAAAAAAGTAAATATATGCTGAATCAAAGTCTTCTGGTGTTTTAAAAGGAAACGAAGAAAACGACAAACACTTAACTATGCACCAAGGACTGGGCTCAGCGGCGTTCCACATTAGTAGGCAAAAAGGTAATTAACATAGTGTAAGACGTGTGGAGTTGCAGTCTAAAATAGGTCTGAGAAAGTCTTGCAGTTCGTAAACTCTACGGTTCACACTTGCCATACTTCACTAACTTTAACGCACTCCTACGGGGAAATAAAAAGAGATGACAAAAAGAGAGAATGAAAAACACACTCTTCGTATTATTATTATTATTATTATTATTATTATTATTATTATTATTATTATTATTATTATTATTATTGCTATTATTATTTCTAAGTGACTGTTGGATGCCCTGAGCCGCTTCTTCACGTCTCTAAAAAGTGACAGACTCGTAAAATATATTGTTTGTTTGGACTGACTGAACCTTGACCAATCAGCGAACAGCGGCGGCGGCTTGTTCGAAATATTGGATCTGTCTTCGTCTTCAGCTTCTTCTAACACCCAGCCCATCCAAACCCAAGCCGCCCACCGTTTTTTTATGTGGTTTTCTTGCTTGCGTTTCCCCTTCAGCGGGTGTGAGCGATTGCCTTCTCCCTCTTGGTGGAAGTGGAGGCCCCGCACGCCGTCTGTCTTTCCCGCGGGAGGAATGAATGGGTGTCAGACGCAGCCGAGGTCAGTGTCAGAAGAACGAAGGCGGCGGGCAAGCACCAACGCAAAGAAAAGTAAAGGCACGATAATTATTAAGTTTTATTAGTCTTCCCTTACCCTCTCTCTCCCTCTCTCTCTCTCTCTCTCTCTCTCTCTCTCTCTCTCTCTCTCTCTCTCTCTCTCTCTCTCTCTCTCTCTCTCTCTCTCTCTCTCTCTCCTTAGTGATGATATATTGCATTTTAATTAGAAATATCGCTGCTTTTTCATCGCTCCAGTTGAAGATTATGTCCTAATATACAGTTACATTTTCTCTCTCTCTCCCTCTCTGTCTCTCTCTGTCCTCTCTCTCTCTCTCGTCTCTCTCTCTCTCTCTCTCTCTCTCTCTCTCTCTCTCTCTCTCTCTCTCTCTCTCTCTCTCTCTCTCTCTCTCTCTCTCTCTCTCTCACTCACTCAGGCTAACTTTAGAAGGTCGTTTTTAGTGGTCGTGGATCTTACAACATCACGTAGGAACCCTTTTCCTTTTTCCTCACTTGAACGAAACTTTCAGGGTCTGTCGTGGGCTATCGTTGCACCAAACGCACACACACACACACACACACACACGCACATACCTCTTGTCTACACGCATTCACACACACACACACACACCTAACTACACTTTACACATTGAATAAAGTGAAAGTGAATATACGTGTACTACTGCAACTAAATAAATGAAACGTGTTGATGTCATAGAGAAACGGAGGAAAGGGAAAAGAAACGATAAAGATTTTCACACTTCATGAGGCACAAGTTGGAACAAAACAGAAACTTTAGGTTGTGACGCTGTATACCATGTGCTGTCTGAGAGAGAGAGAGAGAGAGAGAGAGAGAGAGAGAGAGAGAGAGAGAGAGAGAGAGAGAGAGAGAGAGAGAGAGAGAGAGAGAGAGAGAGAGAGAGAGAGAGAACAAAAAAACAATAAAAAGCGACAGAAGAGAGGATGCTGGGTAATACCATTCAGCCAATCAGCATCAAGATGACAATGGAAATCAGCCAATGAACGCCCGTTAAAAAAAAAGAATTATATATATGCACGTAAAACGATGGATCTACGATTATCATCATTTTAGCAGAACGTAATTCCAAGCGTTTAAAATAACACGACTTTTTAACATTTTTTTCCCGCGCTTTCTGTTCGTTGTCCCATGAATTTGTTTTTTTTTTATGCTAAACTACTTTTTTTTTTGTTATTTTTTTTTTGCATATGGTTCCTCACATTTTCAATATTCTTTTTTTCCCCCGTGATCGAATTTATTGGATCACACAAATCCTTTCCCAAACTAACTTTTCCAGCGTGTGAAGCCCCCCTGCCCCACTCCCCTCCCTCCCCTCCTCTCTCTCTCTCTCTCTCTCTCTCTCTCTCTCTCTCTCTCTCTCTCTCTCTCTCTCTCTCTCTCTCTCTCTCTCTCTCTCTCTCTCTCTCTCTCCTCTCCCTTTCCAACCATAATTTCTCCCTAATCTCCTCACCTTCTAAACCAACACCGTCTTCTCACCCTTTTAGTTCCCTCGCTTTACCCCCTAAATACCTCTCGTCACCCTCCCTTTGCCTCCCTTAACCTTCACTCTTTGCCTTAATACTTTACGTTTTTATTAAGTTATACCTCAACACTTAGTAATCATTTATCTTCTTCAGGATAGCATCTGCATACTGACACCGCCCCCCTTACACCCGTACGTGCTATTAATTATTCACTAGTGTTACTTCGTTAAAGACGACGACATAGTGTGTTCTGTATTTGATGCTAATGCTGCTGCTGCTGATGATGATGATGATGATGATGATGATATTTTGTTTAAATATTCTTTTATTGTTTTCTATCTGGTCATGTTTGTTTTCAATTTTAAATCAATAAAAATATAAAGTTTGTTATCTAAAAGAGAGAGAGAGAGAGAGAGAGAGAGAGAGAGAGAGAGAGAGAGAGAGAGAGAGAGAGAGAGAGAGAGAGAGAGAGAGAGAGAGAGAGAGAGAGAGAGAGAGAGAGAGAGAGAGCTGCTCCCGGCCTCGTAGTTATGGACAAAGTTTTATTATATACGAGGAAGTAAAGCGTCTCTCTCATAACCACACACACACACACACACACACACACACACACACACACACACACACACACACACACACACGAACACGTACACATACACACACAAGGATTCGGCCTGTCAGTCGCACATATTTTAAGATACGATTAGGAGTAGGAGGAGGAGGAAGAGGAGGAGGAAGAGGAAGAGGAGTATAAAGTAAACGAATAAACAAGAAAAAAGACAAAATAAGAAGATGAAAGGGAGGAGGAAGAGGAGGAGGAAGAGGAGGAGAAAGAGGAGCAGAGAAGGAGGAGGAGGAAGAGTATGAAGTAAACGAATAAACAAGAAAAAGAAAAAAAATAAGAAGATGAACATGAGAAGGAATTGGAAGAGGAAGTGAAGTGTGACGAGGAAGAAATATCTTGAGACGGAAACGAACACTGAAAACGAAAACGACACAAACAAAATATGAAAGAAGAGGAAAAAGAAAAGGAGGAAGAGGAAGATGAAGTTACAAAGAAGAAAAAGAAGAAGAAGAGGAGAAGGAAATAGCACGAGCACACCTTTTTCTCTCACCTTCCCTCCATACCTTACCTCTCCCTCACCCCCTTAGCTTCCCTCCCTCCCCCCACCCAAGAATCTCCATCCGTCCCTCCCTCCTCCCTCCATATCGAAATACGAGAACATTCCTGCAACAGTGAAACATCCCTCCCCTCCGGCCCCGCAACGCTAGGTCCGCCGTTACGATAGTTTACGATACTACGCAGCCATTTTTAACCTGAGCAAAATGGAACAGTTTCAGAGTGGCTTTTCGAGCTCTGAAGCAGCACAGCGAACCGAACCTCAGATGCCCTAAGGTGTTTTTTTCTTCTTCCGTGTTACTCTTATTCATATTCTTCTTCCTATTTTTACCTCGTCAGAATTTTGCTTTTTATCCGGTTCAATTTAAGTTTTGTTTTTGTTTCATTCTTCTGGTTCGGTGTCGGTGTTTCATTTCCTCGCCTCCGCCGTCTGTCTGCTCGCCTGGGGACACCTGAGGCCAGGAAGCACCTCGACTCCTAGTGATTCAGAGTTCTTTCCGAGCTTCGTGCTTCATCACCTTTCCTTGACGGTCTCACATCATCCCCCTCTCCTCCCCTCACCTGTCTTCCCCTCTCCTCCCACCTGTCGTCACCCCTATCACTTCCTTTCCCTCACGCCCTTCCAACACACAGCCATCTTTTCCGTGTGTTTAACTGACCTGATTTTTTTCTCTTCACTCTTGACACACAAACACAATTCTTGATAAAAAAGCCGCCTCAAAACGCATCACCAATCTCCGTTCTGCATCGAACTCTTTGACACCGATACACTTTCCTTCCTTGAGGCTCACCGCCACACAAACACCACCAGAATGAAGCAGTGTATTTACTGAGCCAGCCATTGATTATAGAATTAGCCTTCACGTCTCATTACGCTCTAAGACTCAATGCAATCAAGGTGAGCACCAACGCCAAGCCGCCCACACACCTACCTCTCGCATGCAACACCTGAACCCTCTCGCAGGTAAGACAGGTAACCCGCCCACGCCCTCTAGTTACAATTGCCCCACATTAGACGAAGGAAGGCCGCCCGTTACACCGCCCACCACCGCCTCTTCAGGACCCCGTCGCGGGATTTCTTTCATACGCTATCAACATAATCATGGGGCAGGATAATCGCTCCAATCCTCTGCTTGTTTCACTAATTACCTTGGAGTCCGGGAAATCGTCCTTGATCTCACCTACCTTCGTAAAAGTTAGACAATTTGCACTGTTTCGCTAAGCTGCCCAAATACATTTTTTCCTGGTTCTCCCTTGCTCCTTCCTTCCTTCCTTCCTTCCTTCCTTCCTTCCTCCCTCCCGTAAGTATACAAGAATACCTGGTAGTTCTTCGTCATTCTCCTACACAGGTGGAAGTTGCGTTGGATTTACAGGTAACTCGTAACTTTGTATGTAGGTTCACAAAGTTCTTTACAGAGTTATGTTGCAAATTAATTTCCTCTTGTGTAATTGTACTTCGCCAATTTTCCGCCTCTTGTTACAGTTCCATCGCAAGTGTGGGTGATCTCTTACCGTTCCCCTCCAGAGCTGTTTGAATACTTTAAGTCCTCTTAGATCGAGTAAGTCCCTCCAATCCATTCTTCTTTTCGCTCTTTCACGGATAGTCTCTCTCTCTCTCTCTCTCTCTCTCTCTCTCTCTCTCTCTCTCTCTCTCTCTCTCTCTCTCTCTCTCTCTCTCTCTCTCTCTCTCTCTCTCTCTCTCGTTGCATAAATTTGCTTCTCGGTTCTACTCGCTTCCATTTGACTCTTCATTTCCTTTCGTGTGTCCGCCATTCTCAAGAAGCAACTTTCAGCTTCTTTCCACTGACTCTGAATCGCTGCCGCCCATCAGTCCCTTTCCATTGCCAACCAGGCTAACCAATTTTACTGAAGACCCAATTCCATCCCTTTCAAAATCATCCGGTGACTTTCCATCCCGTTAAAGGGCATTCCAGTCATATAAAATCACTCGGATCCGTTTCCACTTCTTCCAAAGCTATCGTTATAACTTATATTTTCTTTCTCTTTGCCTCCTTTGCGAATTCCTAGCGTCTCGACTACTCTTCTACGACGTCCGATTCTTCTACATGAAGGCCGAAGGCGCATGAGTGTTAATTTACCTGCCACGTCGTACCTTATAAATTTGAGGACAAGATCATGTAATTTGCTCCAAGATCCCCTTCCAATCCCATTCATATCCTTTTGAACCACTTCTAGACACGTTATAAGGTTTCCAGATCTTTTCCAGTCATATAAAAGGCTTCACCTCCTCCAATGAGGCAAAAAAAGACTCCAAGCAAGGTATAGAAAGACGTTTTTTTTCGCACATACGTTTCCTGTGCAAGCGGAACAGTGTTACACCAGCATCACTACACCTGCACACCCCAGCACTACATCTACACCCACAGCAACATACCTGAAGCTACATGAAAACACACCTGCACACCCAGTAGGATTCTAGACTTCACAGCATCACACCTTAACTCAAGAAATTTTCGCTTCTAACGTCATTACTTTCCCAAACTCTTCGCACCACACTTACACCTACACCCTCACCCCTTCCAGTCCAACGGCGACACAGCACAACACTTGCCCCACAACACCACAACAGTACATCTGCTCTACAGCACCAAAACACTACACCGCTACACGTGCCCCCCATTTGTCCTACAGCACCATGACGCCACACTTGCCCTACAACATCACGACACTGCCTACACCACTATAACTGTCCACAACATTATTCACAACACCTGCACGACAGCACCACCCCACCCCACAACACTACACCTGTCCACAGCACCACTTACCACAACTGACCCACAGCACCACATCAGCACGGCGCCACACCTGGCTCCCTCCCCGGGTACTCACCTGCAATGCGACCGTAGCGCTGGAACATACGCTCTACATCGGTCTTGGTGCACTGGAAGGTATTGAGGTTGCCGACGAAGGTCCTGGAGTTGATGGCTTGCGGATCCTGAGAATTGGTCTGGTTGCCCACTTTACTCATCTCGCATTTACCAGCCACTCATCAACCCAGCCAAAGTGAGTCAGCCCGCGAATGACTGACTCGATACAACGACTTTCGCCTTAGAGAACGAGACAATGATTTGCGGATTCGTGTCCAGAGGCACCGTCTTCTGGAATTCCAGATTTGAGTTCGTCACCTAATCTGAAAAAGGGAAAAAACACCAATTGTCTAAAAAAATACTCTGGAAAAATTGCTAGAGTAAAAATATTCAACAAGAAAATGTCACTAGTTCATCCGGAAAATGGATTGGCTTTAAAATCTGTTGTTAAATGTTCAACTCCATTAAAAAATGCATGATACTAAAATAAATGCATTTTAAAATTCATCCCATTGAAAAGCGAGCAAGACATAGCGATAAAAACTAGTGGTAATCGCTGAATATTTGCTGAAAAAATAATTCCTACATGACCATACACGCGCCGTCGCCCCTGTTGCCTGCGACTCACCTGAAACAGAATTAATTAAGCATCATATAGGTAAAAAAAGGCGCGTGTCTCGCCATAGCCGCGCCAGTTAGCGTTGCCATTAACACTATAACGAGACGCGGCCGCCAGTTAACACACTAAAACGCATTAGAACCTCCCATGTTAATATTTTTCGTCCCCATCTCTTTTTTCCACTCTCTCTCTCTCTCTCTCTCTCTCTCTCTCTCTCTCTCTCTCTCTCTCTCTCTCTCTCTCTCTCTCTCTCTCTCTCTCTCTCTCTCTGGTCCCGAATGAGTGGCGGGCAGCAGGTGGTGGGGTTTGCGCTCCGGCCAACTTTCTCTAAACTGTTGCCTGACTGTTTGTGACTGTTTAATGCCCCTGTGACCGTTCAATTGTTTATCCTGTGATTGCTAACTCCTGCTGCTCTTGACTGCTGCCGGGGGTAAGGTAGCTGTTTCGGGGGGATGGGAAGGGGGGTCGAGGTGGTGTGGAGAAAGGATCTGTTACCATCACCAGAAGGAAAAATGTAAGAAATATATACATAGAACATGGAGTCATATTTTGTGTTATTTAATTCTTTTCATGGTTATTGCTTCCCATTGCCTGGAACAATTTAATTTTTTATCTGCATGTTTTATTTTTTTCCTTCCCCCTTTATTTCCCCGGCGGCTCCCGTGGTTAATAAGAAACTTGAAAATTATTGGACGGGAGCTGCACGTGACGATTGTATAAATATTCATCAGGGAAACTTGTGTCGGGTATATTCATTACTGCCGTCAGCCTGAACTCGGTGCCATGCGGGCTGGTGTGTCCTGCTAGGGAATATTCACCTGACTGTCACGGGTCCGAGCACTGACTGCACACACACTCACACTCACACTCACACTCACACACACACACACACACACACACACACACACGCGCGCGAAAGTGGACAGTTTCTCTCTTGCGCTTCCCAGCCTTCACTAACTGGCTACATATCCCACTAACACACAAAATATCCAATCTCCGCGGCACTTCTACAAGACGGCACATTTACTGCATCATATACAACACAACTGTGACAACGATACGATTCAAATTTCTGACTGTATTTGATATTTGTCCAAGTACCTCACCTCACCCAGCCAGCTTTCACTCCCTACAAATCTTGCTGACACAGAACCTAGAACCTACGTGCCACTAGTGCTAACACGATATATTCCTTGACTACAATATGATTTTAACAAAGACAACCGGCGGCGTCTCTCCACCTGTATTCCACATTATTCGTCCCTCAGCGTCCCTCACCCACTCCGTCCCTAAACACCCAGCTGACGGCGCCAGGAAGCTTCCAACCACCATTAACATTTCGGCCCGATACAAATCCCTCTTGTCTGACGGACCCTCTACGTCCTCCCTCCCTCTGCCCCCGAGCGGTCACCAGGTGGAGGACAGAGAATGGAGGTGCATGGTCTGATAGTACTGGAGGTGAGGAGGGAAGGGAGGGCAGAGAAGTAGGAGGAAGTAGAGTTAGAAATGGTATCTGGGACCAATCTCTCCCACCTCCGTTTTCTCCCCCCTTCCCCCCCTCAGTCACTACTTAATGGTGCGGGCGAGTGCCGTAACGTCAGCACTCTGGAGCCATAAAAAGGGGAGTAATTGCACTACTTACTCAATAGTCTCTCTCAGGTAGTTATGGAAGAACAATAACACTTACTCTGAGGGGCATTAGCTCAGCCAGCAGACTGGAGGAAAGGGAGGGAGGGAAGGAGGGAGGATGAGTGGGAGAGAAGAGTAAGAGGTGAAAGGATTCGAGATAGAGAGAGAGGCAGACAGACAGCGCGGGAAATGGACGTATAGAAATGAAAAGAGGAGTAACAGCAGGTGAAGTAGGAAAGTGGAATGAAAGAGGAAAGTAAAAGGGGGTACGAGGACGAGGATAAATGACGGAAAAGAAGAAAGAAAGAAAAAAAACTGAAACGGTCAGAGTTCGAAAATGAAGAGGAGCGAATGATGCTGAGAGCGAGAGAGAGAGAGAGAGAGAGAGAGAGAGAGAGAGAGAGAGAGAGAGAGAGAGAGAGAGAGAGAGAGAGAGAGAGAGAGAGAGAGAGAGACAGCGCGATACTCAGTTCCGCCCCAAAAAAAGCGAGGAAAAAATTCAAGTGAAATTAAAAGCGGGAAACAAGTGAACGAGAGAATACCTTTGGAAATAAATAGTGAACTGCATTTAAAGTACAATGATTGGGGAAAAATAGTGTGTGAAATCCTGGAAAAAAAGTGAGTTAGAAGATACGCGAGAGAGAGAGAGAGAGAGAGAGAGAGAGAGAGAGAGAGAGAGAGAGAGAGAGAGAGAGAGAGAGAGAGAGAGAGAGAGAGAGAGAGAGAGAGAGAATGTACCGCATGGCCTCAGAGCCTCTCCACAGACATACGTAATACAAGACACAAATGTTACATAAACGTCTCGAAAAAAAAAGAAAAAACCGAACGCCGTCGTGTGCCAATAGACGAAATAAAACAAAACAAAAGACGATCAGGAGGGAGGGCGCCATCTTTCCCCTCCGGCCCACATGTCAAGTCTTCCACCCAGGAAACACAAGGCGCCGCCCCATGCACGAACAACAGGTCACGTGGAATAATTTCAACCCTGAACCATTGCACCAAGAGGTCATAATTACTCCCTCCAATCAAGAGGTCAAACACACCCGTCTCGCTCTCACACACTCACTCTATCTCACTCCCCGCAATTCAGCATCCACCACCACCACCACCACCACCACCAATGCCACCGCAACCACCGCCACGAGTCCGATTCATGCCACGTTTAAACGGATACAACCGATAAATCCACCTCGTAGCCGATTCCTGTGAGGGAGAGCCAAGCAAACCCGTTCGTAACCTCCCCCACAGCCACTTGTCGTCCTGGTGAGGGCACGCGTGGCCGCTAAACTACGCACGCAGCCACTTGGAGGTTAACAGAATTTCGTGCAGTCTCCCCTCCCTCTCCTGTCGCCCTTGAGAAGGTAACCACAGGGGCTGAAAATTGCCTTACAACGCCCGCTTGACTTGGAAAGTTTTCTCCCGCGGCAGCTGGCGGGCGTGCGAGGTGGGTGGGATAATGCCCGCCACGCCGACACCACTGACGCGGCTGAAGGCTCGGCTGCTTGCCAAGGAAAGCTTGACGAAGGGGGGCGACGCTGAAGGGGAGTTGTGGCAGCGGTGGTGGTGAGAAAGTGCTGGGTTTAGAGAAATGACAAGAAAGACGATTTGTTTTTTTGCTTTTGCTGTTTTGCTTCAGAAAGAGAAAACATTTTCCGTTTGTTTTACAGAAATGTCACTACAACACTATTTTTAGCAAGAGAATTATAAATGTTACGAATTAATGTGATGGCGACACAAACTGAAGAGAATCTTATTGCAATTATGGAATAGCAGGAAAAAAAAGTGAGAAATGCAAGTCCAATAAAAAAAAATAGACACGCCAGCAAGAAATTCGAAGCAACAACAAAGTGGAGGCGGTCTGTCACAATACTGGTCTGGGGGAAGAAAGTTGTACCGACGCGGAGGGGGAGATGGGGAGGAAAGAGAGAGGAGAGAAGGGGATAGGAGGAGGAAAGACGGAAGGGGCTGGCAGGAGAAGGAAGAACAAAAAAACATAATTTATTGGTCTTTTACGATCTTGGTCAAAAGCAATTCGATACTGGTCGTCGTAGCCATTGTGATGTTGCGAAATTGACCGTGAGAGATTGTGTTTACGAGGAAGTGAGCAGCAACAACAACAGCAACAGCAGCAACATCAACAGCAGCAGCAGCCTGGTGGGTACGTGCGGCACAGGCGAGGCGTTGCTGTGTTGTGTTGTTTGCGTTGTGTTGAGTCTGTCTGCTGCCATGTTGAATGGACGGCAAGCAGCTTACTCAGAACTCAACTGTAACGCACCTACACGTACACACACACACATACACACATACACACACACACACACACACACACACACACACACACACACACACACAGATGTACACATATATAAACTTAACGAAGGAGCTCTAATCTGGGATGGACGTAAAAATAACCAAACCTCTTTCCCACTTACAAAAAAATTCCTAAAAACTTTAAACTTTTTTTTCTTTTTGCAGCGGCGGCTCTTTGACAGGTAGAGCAAACGTCATCTTACCGAGGTGGAAATGGATGGAGGGATAAAACATAATAATAGACAGACAAATAGGGCGCCCCGTCTAGTTTATTTCAGACAGGTGTGGCTGGAATACCTGTGGCGTGATTAGCCGGGCAGACAGGTGCGCCAGAGCGGTCAGGATTAACAGTTTTGTTATTGGATTATCGCCAGAAATACCAGCAATTTACCTGTTTCCCATTTTAGTTTGGACCTTCCCTCTAGGTGGCGTAAAGGCGGCGGCGGCGGCGGTGGTGGTGGTGGCGGCCCTTGTGTCAGCAGAAATTGAAGTGCGGAAAAAAGGCGGTAAAAGAAGTGCGATGTCGTTGATCATACTTAAGTATAATTATCCTCAAGTGCAAAATTATTCCTATATTTACCCACGGGAAGGAAAGGCGGTACTAAAAAATAATTAAGCGCGTCTCCCGGAATAGAGGAGATAAGAGACGGGATAAGAAAAGAGAATATATAAGGTGTAGATAATAAGGGGCGATAAAGGGTGAGCTGAGGTGTGGTCACGGAGAATGATTAGAGACGAAAAAAGATTGCAAAATCTAAAACCTAAAGTGGTGAAGCAATTAATGTTTCTGAAGTGAGAAACAAATGGGAGGTGGCGAGGGTTGCGAGGGTGGAGGGGGAGTGGGGGGAGTGGCGGGAGTGGCAGGACAGGCGGGTGAGGGAGTGGGAGGAAGGGTGGCTGCGAGGGATGGAGAAGTGAGGATGGCGCTGGATATCATGGAGGTGAGGATGTAATCTGATATGACTGACACACACGGAGGAAAGATCAGTCTGTAAAGTGTGCATGAGGTGCCACGCCGCCGCCACCGCCTTCTTAGACTCCGCTGCCGCCGCCACCCCCGCCACCGTCTTACCCAGGGCCGCCGCCACCCCCGCGGCCGCCGCCACCCCCACAGCCGCCGCCAATCACGACGACCCCGCCACGGCACGCCGCCCCCGCCCCCGCCCCGCCAACCCCGCCACGGCACGCCGCCCCCGCCCCGCCACCGCCGCCACGGCACGCCGCCCCCGCTCCACCACCGCCGCTCACAAATGACTTAAGTAACAGTTAATCATTTGTCAATTTTCTGACGTGTACATATCTTGGGAGGCAGGAGTATATCGAACATTTTCATACCAGAAAGAACATGGTATTAGTAAATGGTTATGAATAAATAAGTAAAGGAGAACATGCATGCATGTCAGCACATGGAAGGAACACGTACACACGCACACTGTGAAATATACAGTCACGTGAGTCATGCATAATATGTGTTACATGTATATCAATACACAATATTCGAAGGCAAGTATTTACTAGCCTTCGAAAAGAATGTTTGAAAAACGAGGTGCATGCAAAGTGAAGGAATAATGTTGGAAGGAAATAAAAACATACAAATATGCAGACGCATTTACTGTACCAAAAGAACATCAAGAGAGGTGTGTGTGTGTGTGTGTGTGTGTGTGTGTGTGTGTGTGTGTGTGTGTTAGTACGTGTGTGTGTGTGTGTGTGTGTGTGTGTGTGTGTGTGTGTGTGTGTGTGTGTGTGTGTGTGTGTGTGTGTGTGTCAGACACAGAGGCAACAGCTGTCTCTCAATTATTTTTTCCCCGATACTGGTCTTCTCGATTACGTTGATCGTCTTGCAGACCTCCAAGACCAGACTCTAAAAGATGCACAATGTAAATTTTTTCAGCGCATCGAAAATATTGAGAAACAAGATAATGCTTTAAAGAACAGCTGCCTTCACCCTCGTACACATTTCTACACAAATATAAATACATGCATACATACATGCATACATACATGCATATATATATATATATATATATATATATATATATATATATATATATATATATATATACATATATATACATATAATTCTGACAAGACATTGTACAAAAGCCTGTTTAGGTACAAAATAAATCAGAAAAAAAATTAAATAACGAAAATAATACAGAAAAACGAACGTGCTCAAAATTACACTGCCTGAACCTAACCCACCACTCTCTCTCTCTCTCCTTCTCTCTCTTTCTCTCCCTCTCTCTCTCTCTCTCTCTCTCTCTCTCTCTCTCTCTCTCTCTCTCTCTCTCTCTCTCTCTCAACTTTCGCTTCCTTACTCCACAGGTATCTCTTCACGTTTTTATTATATTCTTACCTCCTCCTTCTCCTCCTCCTCCCTGAGGCCGCGGCACACATTCCTCCTCACCTTGATGAAATTTGTCTCAAAACAAGTCGTACCTTTTAGATGCGAGGCTTTTCTTCGCCTTTTACTCTGTCTTATTCCTAATGTTCTTCTTTTCCTCTTGTGACATGCATTATATATACATTATACTTTTTCTCTTTCTCTATCTCTCTCTCCCTCTCCCTCTCTCACACACACATACGCACACACATACCCACACGCACACCCACCCACACACACACACACACACACACACACACACTCTCTCTCTCTCTCTCTCTTACTTCAATCACCACATGCTCACAACACACTATTTCTTTCCTCTTTACCCACTCTGTTCCCTGCCTCCTTTACCTCCCTCTTCCGCTTCCTCCTCCTGCCTCTCTTTTTGCACACTGTTTGGCCGAGTTGTGAAACGTGTTACAAAAAGTCCGTAGAATAAGGCGTCATAAGGTGTGTGTGTGTGTGTGTGTGTGTGTGTGTGTGTGTGTGTGTGTGTGTGTGTGTGTGTGTGTGTGTGTGTGAAAGAAGTTTTTGATCTGAGATGAAAACTTATTAAGTCTGTCATGAACGTTGTTTTCTAATCCTCATCTTTCCCCTCCTCCTCTTCTTCCTCCACCTCCTCTTTTCCCTTCTACTCCTCTCCCTTCTCCTCCTCCTCCTCCTCCTCAAACTGCTGCTTCTGTTTCTCTTCACTCTTCCTATTGGGTAATGATGCTAGTGACGGAGAGATCTACAGGTGAAGAGAAAGAGAAAGAGAGAGAGAGAGCAAGAGAAAAAAAAAAGAGATAAGGTATGGTAATCCTAATGTGGCTCCCTAGCAATTTTCTCCATTCTTTGTGCAAAACCATAATTTGTGGGAGATGTTATGGTGACAGTAGAGAGAGGGAGAAGCGGGAGGAGGAAGTAGGAAGGAAGGAAGGAAGGAAGGAAAGGATGAATGAATGAAGGAAGGAAGTATAAAGGCGAGTGTTTAGTGTTTGATCCAATGTGAGTGAGTGGTGAGCGGAGGCATGAATGAGGCAGACAGGTTTATTTTACACACACATGAATGCCTTACTCCAACTTTTACACCTCTATTTTTCCTGCCTCGTCCTCTTGCTCCCTACCTGCTCGGCTCTCACCCCTTTCCATCGCTTCTATTTTCCTGGCTCAATTTGCTCCTCCATCCCTCCCCCTTGCTCTCGCTCTCTCCTTCCTTCTCTCCCTCACTTCTTCTTCCTCCACTTGCTTAACTCTCAATCCTCCCAACAGTGATCCCTCTGCCTTCTGTGCACCTCACCTTCCCCTGCCTCTTCCTGCTTTATATTAATTCCAAGCCACTGAAAGGATGCAGCTCTTCTCTCCCTCCTCATGGGCAGAGAGAGGAGAGACACAGAGGCAGAGAAAGAGAAATAATGGAGAATCGATGATGCTTTACGACTCACGTTATTCTCACACGCGGGTCCTCAAAGGGAACTCTCCTTAAAGTGGTGGTGGGAGAGAGGGGCGGGAGGAGGACCCGAGGGAGGGACGGAGGGAAGAGAGCGGGAGGCTGAGTGAGGTGTCCAAGTCACCAACACGAGAAAGGGACAAAGACCCGCCACGGCCACCACCGCCTCCGTTCCCGAGGCTAAAACAAAGCGAAATGCACTTTCCGTCCCAACGTGCGAGGCCAGACTACGGCTACCGGGGACATGCCACACCAAAAACCAGGCCATCTCGGGTCAACTTACAGGTCACGGCTGCTGAGATGTCACCGACGGGATGATGTCAAAATTAGTGCACACGTGACCTCATGGGTAGTCACAGCAACACTCAGACAGGCCTGTGATGACGGAAGCTGGGCCGGCCGGCGCTGCTGGGCGGGCGACTAAACGCGGTTGGCTCAAAGTCGAACTATCGCGACGGTGGAGGTTGGAGCGGCGCGTGCTCTCCCTCACACAGCCAAGTCAACACTGAACACGCCAGTCTGCTGCTGCTGCTGCTGCTGCTGCTGCTGCTGCTGCTGCTGCTGCTGCTGCTGCTGCTGCTGCTGCTGCTGCTGCTGCTGCTGCTGTTGCCGCCGCCGTTGCTGCTGCTGCTGCTGCTGCTGCTGCTGCTGCTGCTGCTGCTGCTGCTGCTGCTGCTGCCACCGTCACCACCACCACCACCACCCCCACCTCCACCGTTGCTGCTGTTGCTGCTGCTGCTGCTGCTGCTGCTGCTGCTGTTGTTGCCGTCGCGGTGCCCTGGGTGGCTACCTTTCTGATCCACCACCTTCTGCTCCTCCTCTTACTCCTCCTCCTCTTCCTCCTGGCGGGTGTGCGTCAGGGAGACAAACAGCGACCTGCGTCCGCCCTTGGGTCCGCCCCTCGCCTACCCGCTGCCCATAAATCTCCCACGATGCAAAACATGAATTCCATCTCTTGTTGGAGTGTAGACGGTGTGGGCGCAAGGTGCTCACCGCCACCGGCAGGTTTCCCGGCATGTCACGCGAATCCCCCCTTCACTCACCTCCTATTCCTCGTTGTCCCCCCCACCCACCTTCCGCCTTCCTCGACGCTCAACTCAGAAACATAATCAAACTTGCCAACCTTTTCCGGCCTCGGCTCCTCAGGGCGAGTTTTAATTTTGGAGAACAAGGTGATGACGTCACGGCCCCGGGGACACGAGGACCCACCGTTGGGTCGCAGGGGAGGAGCGGCTCTCAATGACTGACGTGAGCGGCGTGAAGACCAGCCAGCCCCGCTGAGGCCCTAGCGTGCCTTACCCTCCAAAGGTTTTGCTGACTGAAGAAGCAACACAGCGCAGCGCTCAGGGAAAAGTTGATGTCAAAGGAATATGAAGAAATTAATAGATTATTATAATTATCATTATTATTATTATTTTTGTTATTATTATTATTATTATTATTATTATTATTATTATTATTATTATTATAATTATTATTCTTACTATCATTACTAATGTTATTATTATTGTTATTGTTATTATTATTGTTATTATTATTATAATTATTATTAATATTATTGTCTTCATTATGGTTATTCATTACTGTCCCAACAAAATGATAATCTGACAGGGTTACAAAAAAAACAAAAAAAACGTCAGTAAATGTTTATATACGCAGTTTAGGACGCAGAGAAACAGTTTCATATTGTATGTCTGTTTTCAAACGATTCCCGGGGTCGCTGTATGAGCCTCCAGTAGAATATTTACAACCATTTACATTCGACATTGGATTTGTCTCCGCGCTAGCTTGGGCGTGATGCTGCAGCCTCCAATTACACGTACATCATTGTGTGTATGTGTGTATGTATGTGTGTGTGTGTGTGTGTGTGTGTGTGTGTGTGTGTGTGTGTGTGTGTGTGTGTGTGTGTGTGTGTGTGTGTGTGTGTGTGTGTGTGTGTGCAAGCGCTCACTAGACCGAACACCTGATGTACCATTAAATAACAAATTTCGATCCTTCTGATCATATAGAACTATCCTGCGCAGGTGATGCGAGACCAGAAACTATATCACTCACTCTCTCTCTCTCTCTCTCTCTTCTCTCTCTCTCTCTCTCTCTCTCTCTCTCTCTCTCTCTCTCTCTCTCTCTCTCTCTCTCTCTCTCTCTCTCTCTCTCTCTCTCTCCCTCTCTCTCTCTCTCTTTCTCTGTCACTCTGTTCCTAAACCCTCCGTGCCCAGGCCAGCCACGTCCCGCAGCACAAAGGACGCAAGGGCTGCCGTGCGCGAGCCAGACGCAGGTTCACCGCCGCCGCCACCCCCGCCGCTGCCTACCACTGCCACACACAAGGCGCCGCCACACGCACCCGCCACGCTGCCACCCCAGAGCCAGGAAGATCTCCGCAGCCTGGTTCAGGAAGGCGTCAGATCCGAGAATCAAAGCCGCTGTCGACCTTGATTACTCTACCGCCACCGTCGCCGCCGCCGCGTCGCCGCCGTTGCAGCTGTTGTTGTCACCGTTTTGCTTCACTCGTACATAACCCTTCCTTCCCTTCCTCCTCCTCCTTCACGACGTTAGGTATCGCATCGTTCAGGGACGTCCACCCTCATACACACGGTCACGGCGCTGCACCCGCCACCTTCACCAACGCACACCTCGCTGAAGGGTACAGGTGCAGGCAAGGTGCAAGGAGATCGCCGTATTGATGTAACCTTAACCTTTCTCTTCCCTCAGCTAAGAGGTCTCGGCGTGGCTGTGAGGCAAGCACGCCATCACCAAGGAAATACATTACCCACGTGACAAGGCCATGGCTCCTCGTGCTTTCCAATCTGTGCCGGCAAAGTACAGGCTTTTTCAGTGTTGGTCTGGTGTAATGTGTGGCGGGTGGCGGTGCTGAACACAAGCTTTGGAATGTGCAGGACGTGCTCAACACTATACACGTGATTGTAAAGGTGAGAAACTAACACGCCTTAATGATCTTAGTGGAAGATTAAATTTTTTTTCACTTAGAACATATATGAAGCAGCATTTTATTGTGCTTTCCAAGTATTAATTAATTATCTTAAAATGTACCATCCACCATAACCTCTCCACGGACTCCAGACTAAGTATAATTTAATTCAGAGTCAAGTTATTCGCTAGAAATCCAAGCTATTTTACTAATAAATATTTTTCTATTGACTAAAAAAACTTAAATCAGTATCTTAACACCATAAACAGCAATTCTTAATCGTCTTCAACACAAAGCAACAACCATAACTTTACCAAAAATCCCCACAAATACATGGAAAACCAAAACATTAAGAAAAAAAATAAACCAGATGTCCCCGAGACCCCCAGGAAGGCATCAGTAATACCTGCATTTCCCCCGAGACGGACGCCATTAGCCAAATGTGCCGGGAATTTATCGACAGCGTTAGGAGAACCACAAAATTTGCCCTTAAAGAATCACGTTCACCTTGGCCTATGTCTGCTGAGAGCGAGAGCGAGAGAGAGAGAGAGAGAGAGAGAGAGAGAGAGAGAGAGAGAGAGAGAGAGAGAGAGAGAGAGAGAGAGAGAGAGAGAGAGAGAGAGAGAGAGAGCCTTTTTAATCTTCAGAAAACTGCACTATCGCCAAGCCACAGTCTAAATCAACAGAAAGAGGCGCAAACCCATAACATTGGATGAGAAAGAGAGAGACAATGGACGCTTAGGGAGGAAGCAGACCCTGTTCTCGTAGCAATGGCGAGTAAGGAACGAGTGTATCCTACGAGTACGACTTGATACCTTAACAGAGGCGATCTTTGGGGAAAACTTCAAACACGTGTACTCTCCTAAGGAACACCCATAACACTTATTACAAGGGTTTAGGAGGTTTTTTTTATTTGTTTTTTGGAATTATCTATGATGTTTATATAATTTATTGTTTTATTTACATTGCAACGTTTGGGTCTATACTTCCCACTCATTCACACTCACACCCACACCCACCCACACACCCACACACACACACACACACACACACACACACACACACACACACCCACATTCACCCTGTAACCTTAAAACGTCATTCAAAATACATCACTCTTCCTCCATCACTGGGAAAAAAAAATACCACGTAAATAATAGATTAATTGGAATGAAAATAATTAAAATGTAATACAACAGCTACTGACACCATGAGGGAAGGGATAGGAAGGAGGGAGGAGGAAAGGGAAAGGGCAGTGACAGGAGTAAAGGGAAGAGGGTGAAAGGTGAGGAGAGGAACGATAAGTGAAGAACATCAAACGAATGCAATGAAGAAGACAGTAAGAATAAAAGAACATGGGTGAGAAAAGGGAGATAGATAATTGATAAAAATAAACAAAATACAGACATAGGAAAATAAGAAGAAAAAAATAAAATAGTGTAATTAGTTAAAAGGAAACAAACACTTACACCAAGCAATAAACCCACACCCACACCCACACACACACACACACACACACCCACACACACACCCACACACACACACACACACATTTCCAAATCAGCACTTAGCAACCAACACACACACTCTCTCCACAACCTCAAATTTTTACTCCCTCTTCATGCATCATAAAAACCACACCTTTCTTCCTCTTACCTTTCCCTCAACAGAAGTCACACCGTTATGGAGTTTCAGAGAGAGAAATACACACATCCATTAGAAAAAGTAGGGCTGGCAAACCTTGTGAGAGAGAGAGAGAGAGAGAGAGAGAGAGAGAGAGAGAGAGAGAGAGAGAGAGAGAGAGAGAGAGAGAGAGAGAGAGAGAGAGAGAGAGAGAGAGAATAAAACCTAATATTATTTTTCTTAAGTCACTCACACATTGACTTACATTAACATTCTGAACCAAATTCCTCGTAGTGAAGGACAAAGAAGCTTGGACCGAACTCTCCAGACACTTTCACTCCTCCTTTTCCTCCTCCTCCTCCTCCTCCTCCTCCTCCTCCTCCTCCTCCTTCCTCCTCCTTCTCCTCCTCCTCCTCCTCTTCTTCTTCCTACTCCTCCACTCACATGTTTTGGAAATGTTCGTGAAAGTTTTCAATCGAGACGCAATTTTTGGCTTTCCTTCACACTGTTTTGTGGTCATCAGTTCCTTCGTCAGCAGTCCCGCGAAGGAGAGAGAGAGAAAAAAAGAAAGAGAGAGAGAGAGAGAGAGAGAGAGAGAGAGAGAGAGAGAGAGAGAGAGAGAGAGAGAGAGAGAGAGAGAGAGAGAGAGAGAGAGAGAGAGAGAGAGAGAGAGATAACTATGTGAGAGAGGCTAAAGAAATGAGGGGCAGGAAGAAGTGAAGAAACGAAGAGGAAACTAAGAGGAAGAATAAATACAGGTTGGTTAAAGTTTTCATTTTTTTTTTTTTTATCCTTATCCTCTTCTCGTTCTTCATTTCTCTTCCTGTGTTTGTGTTTTCGCTTCTCTTTTATTTTTGTTTTGTTTTTAATTTTCTTGTCTTCTCAGTGGCAAGTCGTCTTAACAAAATTTTTCTTTCCACACAACACAACACAACACAACACAACACCACATCATACCACACCTTTACCTATGTAGTAGTGGTGTTGATTCGGCTACACGTTAACCTACTAATGGTATCACAACACTTATACCACAACCACTAGAACAACACCACTAATATCACCACTAACTCACTAATCTATCCAACAACATCAACACCTAAAATTATCATCACCACCATCACCACCACTAGCAACACAACCCCGGGACAGCACAACACTAACACCAGCAACACCACTCCACCACACACTCCACCATCACCACCACATTACACCAGTACCACAACCAGTACATAAATAATCATCTAACATCACCATTATAATTGATTACCTTCATTATACCCAAAAATTATTATAAAACAGCCACAACAAGAAACATTTTAATTCTCATCGATGGATATTCTAAAAGGAGAGTGTTATAAAAATTTTCCTCTGCCATGATATCTGTTAATCCTTCCTTATATTGCTCGTGTCTTCTATATCAGCGCGAGTCTGTTTATAAAGTGAGAGAAAATATATCACGGTTTCTGCATCTATTGCCAAAGTGATGCGATAATTATGCGATGAATTGCATTAATAAATTCCATCAAATATGCAGGAAAATTATCGCCAATACGTTATTTTAAGTTTTTTTGCAAGATTTAGTAGATGCAAAAATTTACTGATTTATTTAATTATTTCATTTATTTTATTAATTAGCTTTTTTTACTTTTATTAATATCAAAGGAAACACACGAGGGATGGATTCTTAAATAAATGTGTGTGTGTGTGTGTGTGTGTGTGTGTGTGTGTGTGTGTGTGTGTGTGTGTGTGTGTGTGTGTGTGTGTGTGTGTGTGTGTGAGGAGATTTAGGAAAGCTAAAAAAATATATTCCCTCCAAAATACAGATAATTCAATCTTATTATGTGACGCATTACTTATTTTTTAGTGTAAATAATAAAAAAAAAACGGTAAGAGAAAATAAAAATGAATCAGATGACGAATTACAACAACAAAAGGCTTAAAGGAGAG
The DNA here is from genome assembly GCA_029783475.1 of Metacarcinus magister. Taxonomy (NCBI): domain Eukaryota; kingdom Metazoa; phylum Arthropoda; class Malacostraca; order Decapoda; family Cancridae; genus Metacarcinus; species Metacarcinus magister. The sequence goes on from JAPQNM010000020.1 coordinate 7,915,814, forward strand.
ACTAAAGTGCTATGTGTACTCTCTCATTACAAATATTGACAAAAAGACAGAAAATTTATTTGTGATCTAAGAATGTTTTACAGAAAGAAATACACAACACTAGAAAGAAGCAACAGTATTATCGATTCATCACTATCTATCACTATTATGGATACAGGAAAGAAGATACTGTTTAACTCCTTCATTAAAAATATAGACAGAGTGACAGAACACTTCATTCTTCTATGATAGACTTTACAACAACAAATACTAGAAGGAAGATATTGTATCAAGTCAATATTTTTCATCACTCAAGTTGTTCACTTCATCACGAGGCACACCAAGGCGACAGTTGTGTTCGGGAGTAACGAGTCTAATGCTCACCAATCAATAGACCACAACACTACCTTCCTGGAAGCTGATTGGCGAGCAAACAATGCATTTCTGCTTCAACGTCACACAATATAAACAAGAACGATTGATCATACGTTCAGCAAAACTCGATGTACACGAAGATTCTTAATAAAAATATTCTATCTACACATAAGTTATTTTACAACAATCAATGGAAATTCGTCATCTATAAATAGGACATGAATGCTACGTGTACAGCACCACTTCGTCACAGCTGCAGCGAAAACTTGAAAAGAAAAATGGATATACCTTAGAAACAATCAATACACGAAATTTATCCGATAGGAACTCACAAGGACTTCAAACCAACTTTATGCAAAACAGTCATTCATAATTCTACATACAAACTTTAAATTCGCGACGACTCAGAGCAAGAAAAATAAACTACACAACATAACAATTTCTACCTAACAATCCGTCTGATAAAAACAAAACAAAATAACATCAATTCAAAACAAACTAATCACAGGCTGTACATCAACAAACGAGGATTCCAAATACTACAAAACGGCTTGCAATCCTTCACTTTTTTTTTTTTTAATCCATTGATATTTCCTCGCGTGCCCATCCTTTCAGAATATTTTTCCTGCCCTTCCCCATAACCATGAACGCTCCTCCCCATCACTTAAATTTTCCTTCCCATTCTCTCCTTTTTTTCCCTCCTCCCCACCCGGAAGTTCGTTTTGCTTGCTCGCCGTTCAGCAATATCAGTGAGGGGAAAAAGAGAGGGAGTGGGAGACAGGGATGGATGGCAGGAAAGTGCAAGAGAAGGAGAAGAGATAGAGGAGGGAAAGAAAAAGGCAAGAAAAATAAACAATGTGGCAATATAACGAATGTACACTAATAAAAAGAAAACAAATAATAAATGGCAACGAAGCATAAGGGAAAAAAGACAAACAAAATATATATTAGATGAAATAATAAGAAATACAAACAGCCAACTGAGAAACGCAAACAAAATGAAAAGAAAAAAAAACATTAAGCGAGACATTTGCAAGAAAAAAACAGGGAAAGAAAAAAATACGGAATGGTGAAAAAAAGGAGAAAGATGACATGAAATAAAAACAAATGGAAGGAGAAGAAGAAAAAAAAAAGGATAAGAAAAAAAAGATAGAAAAGAGACGAGCGTGGGTGAGAAAGGAGAGGAAGAGACTTGAGAGGAATACCAAAAAGTTTCACCAAAAACCGAAAGAACTGGTGACTGTATCTAGTGAGCTTCTCTGGGGACTAAGATTTTTACACTGATTTTCTCTCTCTCCCTCTCTCCCTCTCTCTCTCTCTCTCTCTCTCTCTCTCTCTCTCTCTCTCTCTCTCTCTCTCTCTCCTTGCAAGCTTTTCCAACATTACCAAAATTAGACAAACACTGTGTAGGCAGTTAACGACACCATTAGGAGTAAAATTATTTGTTTCCCTTTTCCCAAATTGCGTAACATAGCTGTGTCTTTTTGCCTCTTTAGGTTTTCTTTCATTTTTTCACTCATTTATCCTCTTAACCGCCATTTTCACTTTTTAGAAAAATTTTAAACGTGACTCCTGTATAAGCATAAGCCCCCAGGTGTAGGACGCTGGTAATGGCTGTGTTTATTTGGCCTTACCTCTGTATGTGTGTATGTGTGTGTGTGTGTGTGTGTGTGTGTGTGTGTGTGTGTGTGTGTGTGTGTGTGTGTGTGTGTGTGTGTGTGTGTGTGTGTGTGTGTAAGGCAGAGGAGGTAAGTTATACTGGCGAGGACGGAGGTATAGTAGTAGGTAAGGATGACGGTAATGGTGATAGTGGTGATGGTGATGGTGGTGGTGATGGTGATGGTGATGGTGGTAGTGGTGGGGGTGGCGGTGGTGGTGGTGATGGCGGTGATAGTATTGGTGTTAGTAGTGATGGTGGTGGTGGTGGTGGTGGTGGTGGTGGTGGTGGTGGTGGTGGTGGTGGTGGTGGTGGTGGTGGTGGTGGTGGTGGTGGTGGTGATGTTGACCCATCCCTGTCTAGCACCCTCGTAACCATCACTTTCTCTATCACGTTATGTCCTTGATAGCAAAGGCTCCAGGACTGATACCAAGGAGAAATAACCTAACAAGTAGTAGTAGTAGTAGTAGTAGTAGTAGTAGTAGTAGTAGTAGTAGTAGTAGTAGTAGTAGTAGTAGTAGTAGTAGTAGAAGGTGAGTAGGTTAAAGAGGAGGAATACATAGAGAAGACTGGATACCATGAGACGTGATGGTCTATATCGAGGGTATGTGCTGAATAGGTTAGACTAAAGGAGGAGGAAGAGGAGGAGGAGGAGGAGGAACACATAGGAACACATAGGGAGGAGGAGGAGGAGGAGGAGGAGGAGGAGGAGGAGGAGGAGGAGGAGGAGGAGGAGGAGGAGGAGGAATAACGCAACCTTCCTCATAGTGGAAACATTCATTTTACAATTGCACTATAGGATCAAGAGGAGCATTGCATCATGTCCAAGTCAATTCTGAATTTCTACTTTGAAATCTTTACAATACCAGAAAATCGCTTTTATTGGTGTAACACAGAGACTACTCGTAAATTGCTTCGACCCTGTTTCACTTCTATCCCCCAGAGAGGCTGAGAGAAAGAGAGAGAAAGAGAGAGAGAGAGAGAGAGAGATACATGGACAGACAACCAAGAGAAGGCCAGAAATACCTTAGAGACACACCTGAAACAGAGATACTTCGTTCAGATACATTAATAAGGAGAGACACAACAGAGAAACACTTTAAGAGAGACAAGAACACCAAACAGAGGGAGAAACCACAAAGACAGCTGAGAGAGAGAAGAAAAAAAAAGAGATAGAAAGAAGGCTCACAAGGTTAAGGTTTGCATGTGGCCAGCGCGTCACTCGTCTTACACTCGCCAATGTAAACTAGTGTGGAGCTTTGATTTGTGACCTCTGTGGCGGAGTGTTGAGGCTAAGGGTCAAAGGTTAAAGGAGAAAGTGGAGCTAATAAAATATATTTGCAAGAAAATGAAGAGAGAGAGAGAGAGAGAGAGAGAGAGAGAGAGAGAGAGAGAGAGAGAGAGAGAGAGAGAGAGAGAGAGAGAGAGAGAGAGAGAGAGAGAGAGAGAGAGAGAGAGAGAGAGAGAGAGAGAGAGAGAGAGAGAGAGAGAGAGAGAGAGAGAGAGACAAAGACGGACATCGAGACAAACGCTTAGATTGATATAAAAATACAGAAAGGCAAAACAAAAAAAAACATAAGAGAAAGAACAAATGGAGTAAAGTATAAAATAATAGAGAAAAATAAGAATATATAATTTTCTTCATGCAAAATATATAGAATTAATTCACTTCAGAGAACAGGTGACAGGACCAAAAAAAGAAAGAAAAAAATAGAAAAAAAAATAGAGCGAGATCGAGACAGAGAGAATGTGTGAAAATCAATGGACACAACAAACCACACAAGGACTAACAATCACTTACTTTGTTTACTGAAATACAACTTCCATGAATAACACAAAACAAACGACCAACATACATAACACAAGCAAGATTCCCCGCCAGAAAACACACCTCCAAGATATATAAGAAGTGTCATAAATAAATGTATAAAAAGGCGACGCAATAACATAAAGCCACACAAACTCCCGCTTTACGAATCACAACGAACACAACACAGGTAGACAGACACAAAGACATATGTGACAGCCATCCCATCTACACTCTCCAGCCATACACGGTTTTACTAAGGCATTGTACAGCTCCTGCGAGGCCCATCTGTTCGGCTATTTATCTACCATCAATCTATTCAATCTATCAATCTATTCATCACTCTTCCTCGCCCAGTCATCCAGCCAGCCAGCCAGACAGACAACTTAGCCAGCCAGCCAGTCAACCAAACAGACAGACAACTAGCCAGCCAGCCAGCCACCTAATAAGCCAGTCAGCCAAACAGACAGATAGCCAGTCAGCCAGCCAACCAGCCAGCCAACCAGCCAGCTAGACAAACAGACAGACAGACAGACAGACAGCCAGATAGCCAGCCAGCCAGCGTATCTTTCATCTCATCATCACTCTCTTCCCCTTGGCCAGCCCGTGTTCTTCAGCCAGGCCTGGGAACCTTCGCTATCAAGATAAACAACTCGAAGACCAAGTTTACCACCAAAGTAAACAATATTGCTTGTGGCCCGGAAGAAAGAAGCAGCGGAGGCGGTGTTGAAGTGGTGGTGGTGGTGGTGGTGGTGGTGGTTTTGCTGGGATGCTGTGTGTGTGTGTGTGTGTGTGTGTGTGTGTGTGTGTTTGTGTGTGTGTGTGTGTGTGTCTCTCTCTCTCTCTCTCTCTCTCTCTCTCTCTCTCTCTCTCTCTCTCTCTCTCTCTCTCTCTCTCTCTCTCTCTCTCTCTCTCTCTCTCTCTCTCTCTCTTTAAAAATATTATATATGAATTTTTGCATTCATCTCATAATAGCAAAAATAAAGACACACACACACAAAGACCCTTCCATTTACCCATCCCTTCGCCCTTCCTTTCCTCACTCCTCCCTTCCCTCACACAGTCCTGCCTTTTCATTTTTTCACCCCTTTAGTACGCAAGGTTTCTCTTTTCTTCCCTCACTACACAAACGTTATTATTTCTTTCCCTCCCGTCCCTCAAGCCTTCTTTCCCACCATCACTACCCTTTTCCTTTCTTTCCTTTCCCGTCGTCTCCTCTTTTCCTCCTACCACAATGCTACCAAACAGGAGAGTCCCAACGCTTCCAAAACTAACATCAGCGCACAGAATTTTCGTTTACCAGACGCCCTTACGCAGGTTTGGGCACTGTAAGGGGAGACGAGGGAAGAAGGGAAGAGAGAATGAGGGGTGACAGAGGGAAGGGAGGGAAATAGCGGGTGACTGGATGAGAGAGGGAAGGAAGGGCAGAATAAGGGAGAGGGAATGAGAGGGTGACGAGATTACGAAAGTATGGAGGAAGAGAAAGAGAGGGTCTATGAGGTAGGGAATAGAGGGGAAGAGAGGGTGAGGGAATGGAGGAGGGAGGAGGGAAAGAGGGTGTACCTGTTGGATGGGAAGGAGGGAGGGAGGCAGAGGTAAGATGAGAGATGGGCGTGTGTATGTGTATATGGGTGGGCGTGGAAAGCGAAAAACTTAAATTAGGTAAGACTTAGTGTAGAGAAAGAGACTGAAAGGGATGATTTTTTGTCTCTTTACAACCACCACTACTACCACCACCACAACCAACACCATACATACCACAAACAACCACCAAATTTCCTCTTTCCCTCTTTTAAAACATTCCTTCCTTTTCCCTCTACCACAAACACCTGCTCTTTCCCCTTCTAGTCCTCGTCTTTCCGTCACCCCCGTCAACCACAAACGGTCTGATCAAGATGGAGGAGAAACAGACAGAGAACTTGGAGCCAATCTGCGTTAAGTTTCAGACAAAGCTACATAGTTCTGTGGTCGCTTCGTCAGGCGGTGTCGGGAGGAAACAGGCGAGACGAGTGCAATCTTTGGTGCTTTGCTGACAGCCGCTAAGACCTACTGCAGATTCGTGTTCTATCCTCTGTTTGTGTATGATGGTTTTGACTTGGTTTAACGTGTGTGTGTGTGTGTGTGTGTGTTTGTCTGTGTGTGTGAGGGGGAGGAGTGAATAAGTATAGTAGTAGTAACAATATTGGTAGAAATAGTAACAGTAGTAGTAGTAATAGTAGTAGTAGTAGTAGAAGTAGTAGTAGTAGTAGTAGTAGTAGTAGTAGTAGTAGTAGTAGTAGTAGTAGTAGTAGTAGTAGTAGTAGTAGTAAGCTGCAAGGAGAAAGAAAAAACACAAGCAACAGGTAATTGAAAAAAATATATAAATAATAATTAACTCGCAGGTAAATCCCAGAGGCAGATAATTTCAGACGATAAAAAGAGACTGAACGGAGAGGGATAAAAAAAACGAGAGAGAGAGAGAGAGAGAGAGAGAGAGAGAGAGAGAGAGAGAGAGAGAGAGAGAGAGAGAGAGAGAGAGAGAGAGAGAGAGAGAGAGAGAGAGAGAGAGAGAGAGAGAGAGAGAGAGAGAGAGAGAAGAAGAAAAAAAATAGTGCGTGGGTGAGATGGAGGGTACAGGTTGGGAGAGCAGCGACCACAGCGAGGGAGGGAGAGTAGAGGAGAGGCAGCAGGGAGGGTGAGAGTGCAGGCGGAGGAATGGCTCGGTAAAAATTCTATACAACGCCATAACCTGCCCGTGGCGTGACGCGGGGCAACACCTAACGCGAGGAACAGCGTGGGTTACGGGACAATATCATTAGCATTATCAGGAATTAGCGGAGGGAACGACCGACGCAAATCTCTGTCCTAAAAACGAAAAAAAAGAGAGAGCGAGAGAGAGAGAGAGAGAGAGAGAGAGAGAGAGAGAGAGAGAGAGAGAGAGAGAGATTGTACTAGGTTTACAAAGTGGGATTATGCTTCCATCTATAAGCAGTGCCCCGCCCCACCCACCATGCCCCGCCCCCCGCCCCCCACCCCCCCAGCCCCCTACCCCGAGTTTATCATAATTAATAAGTATTGGCTAATTAATTAAATCGAAATTGTTTGTGGAGTGGAGGGACGTAACCCAGCAGGAGTACCATTACGTGTGTTAAATAAATTTTCCAACAAGGAGGAGGAAGAGGAGGAGGAAGAGGAGGTGGGTGGGGTCGTCGAAAAGGAGGGTAGAAGGAAGGAAGGAAGGGGAAAAAAATGTAAAAAAGTAGAAAAAAGAGGAACTTGCTTTAGCATAACCCAGATTTATGATCAAACTACAACACAACACAAACTCTATATTTCCAAAGTGGTTGAATACAATCTTTTAGAGAACGACATGACCTTCCCTTCCTTCCTGTACCCTTCTCCTCCCTTTCTCCGTGCCTCCATCCACTCTCTGCCTCCTTCATTTGACCCCCTCCTTCCCCTCCCTCCCCTCACCTGTTCTCTGTTCCGCCAGGTGATGAGAGGGACGGTAAATGAGGCAGGTGAGGGAAGGAGGGAGGCAGGACACAGGTTCCCGCGCCCCTCATACTCAGGCTACCCACTTACCTTCCTCCTAAAGACGGATGAGTTTCCAGTCTTCATTCTCTTTTTGTGTGAAAACGGCGTCCACTCCAAAGTATTTTCCTGTTTCTAGTTTCCTTAACTATTTACTTTTTTCCCTGTCTCCATGTACCTGGTTGGGTTTTTTTTCTCTCTCTTTAAAGGACTGTGTTTTCCTTCTTATAATATATTGTAATTTATAAACTTCCATGCATTTTTTCCGCTTTTCATTATGATAATGAGCGAGGCCTTATTAAATATTTCTGCGTTTAGTATCATCCGCAAATATTATTTTTTCTAAACTAATAACCTGAATTACATGCACCGAGCACGCACGCACTCACGAACACACACACACATAAACACGCGCACACACACACACACGCGCCCACACACACGCGTACACACACACATAAACATGCACACACACACACACACACACACACACACACACACACACACACACACACACACACACACACACACACACACACACACACACACACACACCACATAATACGTTCACAGGGACGGAGGTTTGGTACACATTGAGGTATTGGACTATATATTTTTCTATTAATCGTTCAGTTTCCACGAAAATTAATTCACAAACAAACACACACACATGCAAACACACACACATTCATACACACACACGCACATACACACAAAAACAAAACAAAATTATGAAAATACCTTATTTTATACGTATACATGTTTCTCTACAAACGTGTATATTTTTACTGCAAGAGATGATTTTTTTATATTCATTATAAGAAATAAATAAAGAAAAAAAAGGCAACAATCACAAGTCCTTAAGAGAGAGAAAAAAAGAGAGAGAAAGAGAGAAAACACACAAACGGTCAGATACGCAAACAGAAGCCTGATCTGATTTCCCATGTACCTGTGTCACCTGTTGAGGCCGTCCAGGTGATCTGTTCAATAATCCACAACACCTAACTCTTTCCTGTTTACAAAGGGTTGGAGGCAGAACGTCAGCGGGTGAGCAACATGATGATGAGGAGGAGGAGGAGGAGGAGGAGGAGGAGGAGGAGGAGGAAGAGGAGGAGGAGGGAGAAGTCGGATAACTTTGTTGATAAATTTAATGGCGAGAAACGAGACACAGAAACGCACATATATGTACACAGGAGACGTAGCCTTCAGTCAAATAGATACCAACCCACATAAAAGTACACATAAACAATCACAAGCTCCACGTACACACTCCGGAACGAAAGAACGAGAGGAATAAAATAAGTAAAAGTCGTGGTAGCATCTGCACCCAACGTGGCAAGTGAAGCGGGAGACAAAACAAGAGAAAAACACGAACAGGAGCCAAGACGCGGAAAACGTGAACCTTGTAAACTCCACGTGAAAATTTCTTTAGTCTCCCCTCCTACCGGATCACCCCCACGAGCGCCTCCCCGTCAGCATGTCTACCTTTGTCCCCATCACCCCTCCACCGCCTCCCCTGCTACGCCTCAAGCTGCCTATCAGTGGAACATCTTAAGGCCGGCAAGACAAGGCCCCTCAGTGTGCCCTGACGTAAGGAAAGGGTAAAGGGACGCCGGCACACGCAGCGTTCATACCCTTTGACGGTGAACATTGATAACACAATTTTAGTGACGCAGTGTGGGCGGGTTGGTCTACCTCAGATTTTGTAAGTAATCATGTAATATAATCTGTTTTCAAGTGACATGAGATACATAAAGACGAGTAAGCCATTTTTACACAGACGCATAAAAAAAAAACTTAAGTCGGCTTATGAAATGGCAGGGGTTCAAGAGGCCACAAAACCCGCCTCTTGAAAGAAGGAAAGAAGGAAACAAAAACTGTTTTACGTATAAGCCGAGATTACACAATTTTATGGGGACCTGCAACCAGATTACCGTCCGCCCGACCCATACGTCTTGCTGTGCCTCCGCCTCGGCTCCTGAAACGTCCTTGTGAAGTCGGAATTAAAGAAGACGCTTATCACGCCCCAGACGTCCACCTTCTGCCGTGATGTGCTGGGAGACCTTAACCTTCTCCACTAATACCAAGGCGATGAAGGTGACGGAGACGTGAGGCAGGTAAAGGCAAAGAGGGTAGCGGCGAACACCTGGTGCGGCGCCGAGAAATCTATGAAAAACAGGTAAAAACGCCTAATTAGTGCAAGGAGCTGAAACACATGTCATCTCCTACCGCCCCAGGTATGAAGGATCGACGCCCTGCCTTCCCCACCTGCTCTTTCACTTAATTTGATACTCAGTGTGTATTAAGGTTGGTGGTTATAGTGGTGCATTAAAATACACAAGATACAGCGGTACACTACAGCGCGGGAAGTTACAATACAAGACAAATTGATGTATTAAAGAACATGGTACGCTGTGGTGCAAACAAAACCGAGAAAGAACGGTAAGATACACTGCAGAACGGTACAGTGCGCTATATATCAGGATGTGACTATAGAAACGGCACGGTAAATTACGGAATGATACGGTACACTATATAAAGGTGCGTGACAAGGAAGAACTGGCACGGCGCAGCGTCAAGGCACGGAGCAGGTGGCACAAAGCACGGTGTGTGGCATGTCGTGTAAGGGTTACTCGATACGGAGAATCTGCCGACATAACGTATTTTTTCATTTTCTTTTTCTTTTTCTTTTTCGTTACCCTTGACTATTTGTTGAGTCGGCGTTTGGTGTCTATCTGCGGTGGCGTGTCGCCTTTAATTCGCTCGACAACATATACCAAAAAAAACACCACGAAACGCAGAAAAAGTAAAAAGAATAAAAACCTGAACTGATACTTGGAAGATTAAAGTGACGCACAAACTCCCTCCAGGTGTTTCAAAATCATTCACACAAACATAAATCTAACAGTAAATCTTTCATCTAACTTTCACGTCATACATAGTAATACATTTTACACCTTGACCTTATAACTTTACGTGCAGATACTACGTTCTGTATTAAAGATGAATGTGAAAACAGTTATTTACACTAGAGAAACTTTGCCAACACGAGGCATTAATAGTATATACTCTTAACATACAAACACTCGTAGCCTATGAATTATTCGCTACATGGTTCAGTTAACACCACTAATAAGCACAAAGGTGAGTGTACAGTGTTCTCAGTTGTTAAGAACATTGTCAGTGGCCTCTCCTTCACCTCTATGATATAAAACAAAAATACATCTTCCCAGCGCCTCACTCCATCATTTCATTCTGTCACTTAAATGTCTGAAAACTTGAGCTACAAAACGATGCATTTGTTTTCATCTTTGTAGCATCATGCATCCTCTTCCTCCATTCACTCCATGCTTCTAAAAGGACAAGAAGTGGTCACTTTTCTCCTGTTTAAACTCATGTTCTTCCCAGCAGCGGGTCCCCTCGTCTCTCCTGCTGTGACTCCCCGGCATAAGCACTTCTCACTGCACGAGGGATGTTTTTTGGTCTCTTTTTTATAATATTCTTGTTAGATTCGCACCGTTTTGTCTTTGTATCATGACTTCCAGACCTTAACGCTTCTCAAAGGGTGAGATGCGACTTTTTATTCTTATCCTGTTCGATCCGTCTGTTCAAAAGCATAACAGACGAAAACAACTTAGTACATGAAGCGAAACCCTTTACCTCCGACGGGGATAAAGGCGAAAACAGCAGAGCAGCGCCAGCCGTGTCTCTCCCTCAAATTACGATCCAAAACAAGGCCATGAACGGACCCACGGACGACCCGACCCACACGACCGATGCCTCACGAAAAAACAACCACAAAATAAAAGAGAGAAAAAAAACCAATGAAAAAATGAAATAAAAAAAGGATGATGGAAAAATGCAATTTCAATGAACAGCACAAAGGCAAACAGACAAGTAGGCTTACAAAAAAAATAAAAGAAGGCAGCAATTTTTTAAAGCGTCAAAACAACAACAACGTCAAAGCCGCCACCACCACCACCACTCCACTTCAAAACAACAACAACGGAGAGAGAGAGAAAGAGAAAGTGAGAGAGAGAGAGAGAGAGAGAGAGAGAGAGAGAGAGAGAGAGAGAGAGAGAGAGAGAGAGAGAGAGAGAGAGAGAGAGAGAGAGAGAGAAAAAAAAAGAAGAAGCAAGCGAGCCAGCCATCACCTACCCCAATGAGAGACGTGGGACTGGTGGTGGTGGTGGTGGTAGTGGTGGTGGTGGTGGTGGTGGTGGTGGTGGTGGTGGTGGTGGTGGTGGTGGTGGTGGTGGTGGTAGTGGTGGTGGTGGAAAAGAACGAGAAACTTGGACAAAAAAAAGAACAATAAACTTATCTTGGAGCTTATCAATTATTCTGGAGAACACCATCTTCCGTTTTCTCTCTTGTCATTGTGTGTGAATATATGCTTCAATTCCTCAGAAGACGCTCTAAACCCCAAACACGGAAGGGCGTGAGGGAGGGAGGGAGGGAGGGAGGGAAGAAGAGAGGGAGGGAGGGAAGAGAGGAGGGAAAGAAAAGAAAATACTTGCATGGAGATTAGATTTGGGGATTATATTGTCTTAATAATGTTTCCACGTCGTTCATCTTCAGGAGACTTGGCTACCTGTGAGGCGTCGAGCTGCTCCTCCTCCCGCCGCCGCCGCCGCCGCCGCCCAGCCACACAGTCACGGTTATTATTGTAACGCGGCCATCGTATATTTAACCAATGTGTACGTGGTGCTTGTCAGATTTTTGACTTATTTATGTTTGTTATCTCTGAAAGCCATTGATAATTCCTAGACACACACACACACACATACACACACACACACACACACACACACACACACACACACACACACACACACACACACACACAGCCCTGGTCGTACGTCAATCATGTACGCGGGTCGCCCTGTGTGCCTCCCCTTACTCCAGCCCGGGCTTTAGGTGGCCGGCGCGCGACACACGGCCTGAATAAAAGGAAGAATATAAAAGTCTTGCCTTGCGCGACAAAAGTGTCTCTGATGCAAGTCTGCCCAGAAGGGAGACGTGTCCACCGCCCAAACCCCCACCACGCTGCCACCGCGAGGCACTAACAGGCAGGGACACCACACCGCAACACCGCAACACCGCAACACCATCACAACCACATTACTACATAACCATCATGTCACTCCAGTATGCTGAAACACCACATACTCCCACACATTCACCACACCACCACCAGCACGTCTCTGGACACGCCACACAAACACCACAACCACACACGCCAACACGCACACACACTCACACCACCACACACGCACACGCACACACGCACACGCACACCACACACGCACACACACGCACACACGCACACGCACACACACCACTACAGTAGCCATCACTGACACCACTGCCATAGATCATGTTTCCCAGTTTCCATCATAACTAAAAATAAAAAAGAATGTAGCGTCCTTTTTCAATACACCACCACCGCTACTACTACTACCACCACCACCACCACCACCACTATTACCACCACCACCACTACTACCACCACCACCACCACCAGCATCACAAAAGCACGGTCAGTCCACGAAGCATGCCGGGAAACACCAAAACAACGACTCCAACACCACCACCACCACCACCACCACCAGGGAATGAGGGGAGAGAGTGAGGGGGAAGGGAGAGGGAGACGGGAGGTGAGGTGAGGGGAGGGGGTTCTCGTACAGATGGCCACAACAAAACTATTTTCCCTCACTCTCAGCTGCCAGACTTACACAATCTACATCATCGTCCTTAACCACCACCACCACCAGCACCACCACCACCACCACCGCCACCACCAACATCAACACCACCACCACCACTAACCAGCGAAACTATGACGAATATGGCCACCACAACCAACAACAATCCTCCTCCTTCTCCTTCTCCTTATCTTTCTCCTCTTCCTCCTCCTCCTCCTCCTCCTTCTCCTCCTTCTCCTCCTCCTTGAGTGTTCCCGTCTTCCCGTTCGTCACCCGCGGTAAACAAATTCCGTATCTTTTCACCGGCGACAAATGAGAAGCAAATGGCTGAGGGAAGAGAAAGGCACTCTGAGGGGAGCACGTTGGGGGCCCCAGAGGCAAGGAGGGGAGGGGAGGAGGACGTAGAGATGGAGGAGAAAGAGGGGAGAGGAGGGAGAGGGAGGTATGGATGGCGAGCAAAGAAAAGATTAAAAGAATTGGAATGAAAGAGAAGAGAGAGAGAGAGAGAGAGAGAGAGAGAGAGAGAGAGAGAGAGAGAGAGAGAGAGAGAGAGAGAGAGAGAGAGAGAGAGAGAGAGAGAGAGAGAGAGAGAGAGAGAGATCAAGAAGCGAGATATGAAATCAGGTGAAAGCGAGAAGGGAGGGACGGGGCGTAAGGGCGATAATGAGATGAGGTAATGGAAGGGAGGATGAGGTAAGGGGAATAGCGGACAAGAGTGACAGTCGGTGATAAGGGGAAGAGTCAAGGTGAGGGGACAATCAAGGGGAAGGAAAACAATTATTGGAGGGGGACTGGAGGGGAAAAGTCAAGCAGGAGAGGGAGAAATGGAGTGTGAATAGTGTGCATCAGGATGAGGTGTGAGTCAGGAATGAGAGGGAAGGAAGGAACCGCATCTCAAACTCATTAAAAGCAACTCGCCAGTGAAAATGAGTGTGGTGGAGGGAGAACAAATCATCATTGGAGAACAAAGAGAGGAGGAAACAGTGAGATTGCGAGATACAAAAAGATATAAAGAAGAGCAAGAGAAAGGGGTGCAGAGTGAATTAAAGTCAGATTTAAAAGAATGACCGCACTCACTCTTGCCTCGTTTAGATAACTTCCCGTGTAAATAATCAGGATGCTCGCGTGCTGAACCGGGAGATAAAGGCAAGAAGAGAGACGCACAGAAGGGAACTATCAATATAAAGTGTTATCAAATGACTACAATTATCATACATAAGAGACATATCACGTCATTTGCCAAGAAACGCTGCAACATACTTTTTTGGCATGAATATTTATGAAACTAAGTAATTGAAAATATATATGTGTGGATCCCAATAAGGAGATCAAATTCCCTACAATTAAGTTTCAACTCTATACGTTCCCTTCTAGTAAATGCAATCACTTTGGACGTGAATAGCATTGAAGAGTATATTGGTTGACTATCTCGAACACACACACACACACACACACACACACACACACACACACACACACACACACACACACACACACACACACACACACACACACGAAAAACTGAGGGTAAATAAATAAATGAAATAAACTATAATATAAAATCAAAATTGTTATTACTATTATCATTATTATTATTACCACATAGTTTCCCTTTGAAATTATGTCTTCCTATATAGATTATTTTCCTCATAAACAAATCACTTAACCACATTGAGATGGGGAGCCTAAGGGTGGGGGCAAAGGGGAAAAAAAGGGGAAATTGGGGAAAGAGAAAATGTAAAAAGGGGAAACAATGAACAATCTCCACTCTTCCTTGTCGTCTGGGTCTGCTTTGAGGGGAAAAAAAGGAAAAAAAAAGGAGTGAATACAAGGCACAAAGGATGGGAGAGAGAGAGAGAGAGAGAGAGAGAGAGAGAGAGAGAGAGAGAGAGAGAGAGAGAGAGAGAGAGAGAGAGAGAGAGAGAGAGAGAGAGAGAGAGAGAGAGAGAAGAAAAACGGAAAGAAAATATGGAAATGAAGATGTATTTAACAAAAACAAAGAGAGATAAATAAGAAAAGATAAACAGAAAGTGAATAAAGGAAGGAAAATAAATAGAAAGAAAGGAGAAGGAAACATGAAGGAAAAAGTGAAGAGGAGATTAGTGAAGCGAAGAGAAGAGTAAAAGAGGAGAGAGACAGAACGACAAAAGGAAAGAGAAGATATTGAGATGGAGGAAAAAACGGAGGGGGAGGGAGGGAAAGAAGGAAAGAGAGAGGTGGAGAGAGAGAGAGAGAGAGAGAGAGAGAGAGAGAGAGAGAGAGAGAGAGAGAGAGAGAGAGAGAGAGAGAGAGAGAGAGAGAGAGAGAGAGAGAGAGAGAGAGAGAGGAGAAGTAAACAGATTGCCTGACTTAGATATTGTGGTGTTCGTGTGATTCATCTCCTCCCGCTATCTGTCTATCAAGCTGTCATTTAGCTGTCTTAACTCTGTTTCTGTCGATGAATTTATATATATCTAGTACGTCGTCATCCCTGTCTATCTGTCTATTTACCTGTCTCTTTAATTACCTGTGTGTGTGTGTGTGTGTGTGTGTGTGTGTGTGTGTGTGTGTGTGTGTGTGTGTGTGTGTGTGTGTGTGTGTGTGTGTGTGTGTGTGTGTAAATGTATGCATTCCTGTACGCACATACTGGCAGGACTAAAGCTTTACACAGTTTATATGGATTCGGTGGGAATAAAAAAAAAATGGTAATTAAAATAGTGAGCCCTGTATGTTAACCTCTGACTTGCAAATAGCCAGGATTGCACAAGTACGCTTCATATAACTTGCTTTTTGAGCCA
>JAPQNM010000020.1:7936626-7939126 GCA_029783475.1 Metacarcinus magister
AGAACGGAAAACATATATACAGCCAAAAAAAAAAAAATGGAAACTAAAACCAGTAAAAATGTAGATTCCAACTTATTGCCGTGACGAAATGATGAAATAATAAAAGGATAAAAGGAAAAAAAATATATATATAATGTTAAAGTGGCAATATGACAGCGACAAAAAAATGTATTGAACTAGAAATTCTTAGTAAATAAAAAAAAAAGGTAATGCAATGAGCTAGGTAAATTGTCTGAATAGATGGATGTAACAGAATTACCACCATCACCACAACCACCACCATCACCATCACCACCATCACTACCACAACCACCACCACCACCATCACCACCATCACTACCACCACCACCACCTGTAGCCCTCCATTCATGCATCCGTCACTCCCACACCGCAGTTCACCACAATACTGAAAACTACGATCCTCCACACTCGGATAGCCAACAATGCATGCAAAAACAGAGGCTGGAAAACCGAATAAACCCCATTGTAGTCCAGTTTATCCCTGAAAACACAGGTACTCACTAGTTTATAGAATTTTGCAGCTTTATTTCCACTGGTGTGATTCTTTTCAATTTCCGTCCACGTAAAGAACCATATTTTACGGATTACTCGTTGGGATTATAAGTGTTTGGAAAGTGTGTGATGGGAGGCGACTCATCTCACTCCTCACTGGATATATTTACACACTAATGTTAAAGAGTTTCTCGGGTGTGTTTGATGAATTTTTTTTCTTAAAGTTTATTAAGAGACAGGAAGAGAGAGAGAGCATACTAGCATCACAAACACCCTACCATCCCAAACCCAAACAAACACACGCACACACACACACACATGAACACAAACACACACAGAACAACATCACAAATCGATACACAAGTCTTCATACAAACAATAAACACCACAAAATAAAATCACAAAATAAACAAGTGCAGTTCAACACACAAATAAGCGGGCGACCCCATCCACCCACCGTGAGGGTATACCACTTCCCTTCAAAGGCTCAGCGGCTGTTCATACTGCGGAGGATTGTACAGGATTTGACGGTCAGGGAGTAGACCGGGTAGCCAATCACATCCTGGAGGGAGGGAGGGAGGGAGGGAGGGAGGACAGTGGTCAGACAGGGAACGAGAAGCGAGCTAGCAAGGGAGGGAAAGGAGGGAAAGGAGAGAAAGGAGAGACAGAGGATGAACCGAGGAAGGGAAGGAAGGGAGGGAAGGGAGGGAAAGAAACAGGAATGAACAAGGAATGGAGGAAGGGAGATACAACAAGAAATGAGGTTAGGTCGAAGGGCGAAACAGACATGAAGGAATGAGGGAGCATAATGAAAAAGAGAAGAGAAAGAGAAAGAGAGAGAGAGAGAGAGAGAGAGAGAGAGAGAGAGAGAGAGAGAGAGAGAGAGAGAGAGAGAGAGAGAGAGAGAGAGAGAGAGAGAGAGTGTGTGTGTGTGTGTGTGTGTGTGTGTGTGTGTGTGTGTGTGTGTGTGTGTGTGTGCGTGGAAGTGAAGGGAGGGAGGGAGGAGGAGAGGAAAACAATAGATATGTACAAAGGGGTGAGGGAGGAGGATGAGAGGAGTATTAAGGGAGAGGACAGGTGAGCAAACAGATAGATAAAGCAATGAAGAGGGAGATATCATTCAAATAGAAGGGAGGAGAGATAAAGAAAAGGAGGGAGATAGGGATGGAAGGAAGGAGGGCAGAGAACAATAATAAAGAGATGGAAAGGTGAAAGGTAAGGAGCAAACATGATGATAAAGAAGAAGAGAAGAAAGAACAGAAGAGAAAGAGATAAAAAAAGACAGAAGTGGAAGGAAGAATGGGAAACACGAATAGAACCATAGAAGGAGGAAGGAAAGTTAGTGAAGAGGAGGAGTAATATCAAGAAAGGAGGAAGAGAAGGAGAGAGAGAGGGAGGGAGAGAGGGAGGAAGAGATGAAGGAAGAGCTCTAGGCGAGTATTAAGCTGCATAATTAAGCTTGACTAGAAACCAGCCTCAGCCAACCGGAGATATTGTTTACAGGCTGTCAGTGGTGTGTAAAAGTGTGCCCGGCCGATGATAGGAAGCGATGTTGGTATTAAGGCTGAAATGACCTTCACGGAGGGAGAGGGAAGGGAGGAAGGGAGAGCAGGGAAAGGGTGAAGGGAGGGAGATGCTAATGTTTTATTATATTCGATGAGATGGATTACCTTTCAATATTTAGTTTTCTATTTTTTTCCTTCCCGTATCTACTTTCCTTTTATTTCCTTAACAATTGTTTTTGGTTTTTAAAGAAGAGGATTTGAAGTTACTATAAAAGGAAGCCAATTATTTATTACATTGTACTGAATCTCAACTACGGTAGGAGTGAAATACCTGTGTGTGTGTGTGTGTGTGTGTGTGTGTGTGTGTGTGTGTGTGTGTGTGTGTGTGTGTGTGTGTGTGTGTGTGTGTGTGTGTGTGTGTGTTTCCTTGTATCTGGAAAAAAAACCATCTGTTTGAAAATATTGACTTTTCAGGAGTGAAA
>JAPQNM010000020.1:7941626-7944126 GCA_029783475.1 Metacarcinus magister
GTGTGTGTGTGTGTGTGTGTGTGTGTGTGTGTGTGTGTGTGTGTGTGTGTGTGTGTGTCAGTGTGTCTGTGAGAGAGAGAGAGAGAGAGAGAGAGAGAGAGAGAGAGAGAGAGAGAGAGAGAGAGAGAGAGAGAGAGAGAGAGGAGAGAGAGAGAGAGAGAGAGAGAGAGAGAGAGAGACACACACACACACACACACACACCACACACACACACACACACACACACACACAGAGGAGGGATCGGTTAGGGTGGTGGTGGTGGTGGTGGTTGGGGGAGGAAGAATGAATAATTCCGGGCCAAAAATTCACACCGTACACAACTTTTTCAATATATCACACACCTTCATCCGCAACTTGGGACAAAAAAAAAAAGTAAATAACAAAAAAAAAGAAGAAGAAAAAACCCACAGAGAAAAAAATAACCCAACACTAAAAGTTTGGGCGAGGAAAAAAAAGGTTAAAAGCAAAAAAAAAATTAAAAAATAAAAAAGAAGGAAAAAAAGTTCGAATTTTTCCCATATATATTCCCACGGTTGAGATTCTTTTTTTTCCCAGGGGAAGATTATTACACAGGAACCCTAAATTCTTTTAAGTAACTTTGAATATTAAGCTTCATCCGGAGCTTCGAACAAACTGCTTTTAAGAAGGCAAAGAAAGGTTCTCTGTTAAACTTGTGGCCTCCATTTTACGCTTTTTATATATACTTTTTTTTTTTCTACCTGCGGCACAGAATTTGCATTTAAACTTAGGAGCAGAGGCTGACGAGACCTGGAAGAAGGGGGGGTAGGGAGAGGTGGGGGGGAGGGATGAGGAGGCTGGGTGAGAGAAGAGGGGGTTAGGGTGGAGCGGGGGGGGAGGGAGGAGAAGGCTGGGTGAGAGAAGGGAGACGGAAGGGGAAGGGTGATGGAAGAAGAAAAGACGAGGGGGGGAGGAGGAAGAATTTTGAGAAAGGGTAATGTAGTGGTGGAGAGAAGGGGGGGGATAATGGTGGTAATGAGAGAGAGAGAGAGAGAGAGAGAGAGAGAGAGAGAGAGAGAGAGAGAGAGAGAGAGAGAGAGAGAGAGAGAGAGAGAGAGAGAGAGAGAGAATGGACAGCAGCCTCAAGAGACCGGAAGTGACTTAATGTGCAGTAATGTGCAGTCAGGACGCGCCTCTGTCTCTCTCTGCGCATGACAACGGTACACATGGTAAAGGTACACATGGTAAGGTGCACATGGTAAAGGTACACATGGCAAGGTGCACATGTACGTACTCAGAACAGTCACGTGCTTTCTGTTGCACCGCGAGGAAAAAAGTGTAAAATCGGAAGGTCTCCATTTTTTTTTCTTCCCTTTTCAACATTTCAGTTATATTTTTGTTCTTGCTTTTCGTTCCACATCGTTTTGAAATATTGTACTAATAAAAAGAATAAATGCGCTGGTATTTTTTAACAATTCCTACATTTTGCATCCTATTTAATTTTTCCCTTTACTAATAAAAAATAAATATTCGAGTCCCCTTTTTCTTGACGACAAATGATGCGAATAGTTCAACAAATTTAATGGAGGTTTCAATATCGTTTCTAGTTTTCTTTTTTTTACGTTTTCTTTCTGTAGTACGCTAAACATACAATTTTTTATTCGCTTTTGTCGAGTTTAAATAAAAGTCTAATTTAACTTTTACGAGAATTACTCACGTTTCAGTCACCTTTTCGGGGTTACCTGCCATTGTCTTGCTGCTTCACCTGATAATTATTGTACAGGTAAATACATCATGATAACGGTTCATTTTCACTCCTGTTATTTGTATGAAAAAATATATAAATCTCATTCTAAATATACAACGCATGTAACAACCATAAATAAATTCAAGCTTTTATATATTTTCTATGACGTTAGAGCATGTTAAAAAAAATATATAAAGTCTTTTTTTTTAATATCTCGATCAATTACTCGTTTTGCTCGCTCCGCCTTTCTCTTCCTGTCCAGTCTTTTGTGTGGGGGCTTTTGTGGCGCAGTTTGGCGTCAGCTGGTCGTCACTTGGCCGGTCTGGCGCTAATATAAACATAAAATACAGAGGTGCACAATGGGCGTCTTTTCCATATCAATGTTGAAGAGACTCACTGTTGACTCTCAAAGTTTTCTCTCTCCTTCCATCTCTTCTCTCCCCTCCTCAGCCGAATTCCCTCCACTGGTTATCCTGAATCGTTGGAGGTATTTAGAGTAAGTGAAGGCAAGGAGGGACGGAGCGGGAAGGAGTAAAGGAAGGAGAAGGAGGAAGAAAAATGCAGGTATGAAGGAAATATGAATGGAAGACGAAATTATGATTACAAATAATAACAACCACAAATACTATTACCACTGATACTACTACTATTATTACTACTACAACTACTACTACTGTTAAAAAAAATGATAGTAATAAAAATAATGATGGTAATAATAATAATAATAATAATAATAATAATAATAATAATAATAATAATAATAATAATAATAATAATAATAATAATAATAATAA
>JAPQNM010000020.1:7951626-7961626 GCA_029783475.1 Metacarcinus magister
CTAACCAAACCTAACGTAATCAAACCAAAATAAACCAAACCAAACTTAACCTAACCTAACCTAACCTAACCTAACCTAACCTAACCTAACCTAACCTAACCTAACCTAACCTAACCTAACTAACCAAACCTAACCTCACAGCTCCACGCCTCCACCACAAGTACACCACACCATCCACGCCTTATACACGCCTGTAGCAGCACACCCACAGCCCTCTACAGCAGCACGGGCGTTCAATGTGTCCTTTGGTTCATCTTGTAGAGTGGATTAAATGGTCACGCCCGTACATAACCTTTGGGTAATTTCCTGCTCCTGACTTTTATGTTCCTTCTCTTCTTCTCCTCTTCTTCTCCTTCTTCCGTCCTACTTCTTCTTATCTCCTCCTCGTCTCCTTTTGTTCCTCTGTGTTCTTGATGTTTTGTTCCTTTCTTCCGCTTTGTTTTTCTATTTTTTTTTCTATCTTTATCTCTCTCTCTCTCATTCTTTCTTTTTTTTTCTCTCAGGCAATGTTTTATCTTCTTTTCCTTCTTCTCATTGTTTGTTTGTTTGCTTGTTTGTTTGTTTGTTTTATCTTTGTGTCTGTTTCTCCTCGGTGGATCTTTCTGTGTATATATTTTTTTTATTAGTCTGTCTGTTTGTATCCATCTTTCCTCTCATTTATCTTTCCTTCTTGCTAGTATTATTTATTTACTATATTCCTCTTTCCTCTATTCGTCTTCTCCCTCACGATCATGTAAAAAAAAAATGTTTCCTTAAATAATATTCCTCTTTCCCTTTTTTTTTGTTTTTTCTTTTTTTTTGTCTTTTCTCTATCTTTCCCTCCTTTTTTCCCCTTCCGGCATCATTCGTTCTCTGATAAGTCGTCTTTCCAGTAAAATTTCCACCCACTCAATCTTCCCTTCTCACATTTTTTTCTTTAATCTCCCATATGTCTCTTGCACTCTCTCTCTCTTCCCTCTCTCTCTCTCTCTCTCTCTCTCTCTCTCTCTCTCTCTCTCTCTCTCTCTCTCTCTCTCTCTCTCTCTCTCTCTCTCTCTCTCTCTCTCTCTCTCTTTTCCCGTCTCCCTCCTCTTCCTCCTCCTCCTCTTCCTCCTCTTCTGTCAACACGTGGAATAGTTTACTTGAAATTTACGTTTCTCATTTCTTTCCTCTTTTTTTTCTTCTCTCGCCAGACATAGAGACACATCATCATCCTGAACTAAGAAGACACGTACTGAGACTAAGATCGTCCCTTCCCCTGGGTTGGTGTGGGGTTAGCGGCCTCGGGTACACACACTCCTTGATACCGTATGTCTTTGGGTTAGGCTTCAGTCTCTTTGGATATGTGAGTTATTTCCTTGGTATGCGATTTTCTAGTGATTGTGAGGCGTAGCGGCAAGATGGCAAGGATGGAGGAGGAGGAGGAGGAGGAGGAGGAGGAGGAGGAGGAGGAGGAGGAGGAGGAGGAGGAGTGTGATGGTGATAGCTTGGGTCTGTGTTCCTTGTTTTCTGTTTTCTCGTCTGTGTTTTTTCGTTTTTTTGGTGGTATGTGTGTGTGTGTGTGTGTGTGTGTGTGTGTGTGTGTGTGTGTGTGTGTGTGTGTGTGTGTGTGTGTGTGTGTGTGTGTGTGTGTGTGTGTGTTCTTTTTATCTTCTTCTTCTTTTTCTTCTTTCCTAACATCCTCAACACGGCAGTAATTTCGTTGTCTTATCCTTCCCCTTTTTTCCTTCCTTTTCTAAGCTTAGTAATCATTCCTTCCTTGCATCACTATTTCGTTTATCCTTGTGTTCACCTGAATCTTTTACGGAACAAGTGGTCAATTCACAGCAGGTAAGTAATTAATGCCATGGCTCTCACTATTCTCTGCTTACCTTAGTTTTTTTTTTTCATACTCTCTCTCTCTCTCTCTCTCTCTCTCTCTCTCTCTCTCTCTCTCTCTCTCTCTCTCTCTCTCTCTCTCTCTCTCTCTCTCACTTTTTTCTTACCATCCCCTGCCCCCCACTCCATCATCATCACCATCGTCACCACACCTTTCCCAGTCTATGCGTCTTCGTTATCCTTCCTCCTCCTCTTCCTCCTCCACCACCTCCACCTCCACCTCCTCCTCCTCCTCCTGGTCTTCCGCTTCCTCTCCCCTCCGTCTCCCCTCATTAGGACAAACCAGGTCCCCTCGCTGCCATCTGCATGCTAAATATATACAGCAACAGGAGTTTATATTCGGTTAGACCCAAGGTGGAGGTGTTGGTGTGGGGTGGGGTGAGGTGGAGGATATGAAAGTGAATGAAAAATGCGATTAAGGTGAAACGCAGGTGTGAGGTGGAGGTGAAAGGGGTGCGAAGTGAAGTGAAGTGAGGGAGTGAGGAAGCGCAGTCGGTTTTATTGATGTTGAAGTGAGATGTAAGAAAAAAACTTTGAAAAAAAATCTTGCAACTAGAAAGTGTGTTTGATTTTAATTCCTAAGTTATTTTCGTTGTAGATAAATGTGGAATTATTATTATTATTATTATTATTATTATCATTAGTAGTAGTAGTAGCAGTATCAGTATTATTCCCATGCAGTGGTTCCAATTAATACATAACACTACACACTATAATACACTTCACTCATTCAAAAATATGGCGGCAAAAATTAACGCCCCCTCATTTAGCAGTTATTTATCTCCTCATTTAGTAATTATTTATCTATTCATTTTTAACCTTTTTATTCCATGCGGTAAATAAATTGCCTGTCGTCTCCCATGTGTATTAATATCTACCTGTTCATGTATATGTTTACCTGTCCAATTATTAGCTATTCATTTACTCAATTTAATTATATATTTCTACATTTTTACTTTAAACTAACTATCTATTTGTGTCTATTAACATTTCTCTAATACCAATGTAGATTTTTAACTTGTCAATCACATATTTTTTTTCTCTCATATTCATACATCAAATAATTTCCTTTATATCATCCATTTCTACCTGTATATCACCTGCCCGTCCACACATCCACCCATCCACCCATCCACTCATCCACACAATGAGTCACGTGGATTCACCAACCAATCTAACCACCAACACGACTCACCTGCCCACCAAGCCACGTGTTTGTCCATTTACCTTCCAAACAATAAGCCTTTACTGCATTAATAAGTGACACAAAAAACAGCACGAGAGGACCAGGGAAAAAAAAACAATACCTATAATTTCAGCAGCGAGTCCAGTACGGTTCAGCGGCGTGCGTGGACCAGCTGTTTGGAAAATTGGGTCCACTATTCCCCACTCCATTTAAAAACCAATTCCAGCCGCATCTGGCCCGCACGCGCATCTTTACAATTAATAGAACCCAAAAAGGGAAGCAGTCAGATGAAGTGCAGCCGTCCGGGTGATCCTGTTGTGTGTGTGTGTGTGTGTGTGTGTGTGTGTGTGTGTGTGTGTGTGTGTGTGTGTGTGTGTGTGTGTGTGTGTGTGTGTGATGGATGCGTACATACATACACTCACTAGTTCGAAGTAGTACGTCTGGTTTATATGCAAATTCTTACAACATGCCCCTGCCACCTCCCCTCCCTTAACCTAAATATAACTGACGGAAGCATGTATACATACGTACATTCATATATACATACATACATACATACATACATACATACATACATATATACATACTCGACGGATAATGAACAACAATATAACAAAATAAAAATTGAAAATGAGAGATAGGAAATAAAAGAAAGAGCTGGAAAACTGAGCAAGAACGAGAGCAAGAAATATAGATGAGTGATGGAGAGGAGGAGGAGAAGAGAGAGAGAGAGAGAGAGAGAGAGAGAGAGAGAGAGAGAGAGAGAGAGAGAGAGAGAGAGAGAGAGAGAGAGAGAGAGAGAGAGAGAGAGAGAGAGAGAGAGAAAAAAAAATAAGAGGAAAAGGAAAGAACCTTGCTTGGATGGGGAAGAAAATCTTGCTGTTACGGAGAGGAAATTCCCGGTAGGAGGGAGAGATTACGGTCTTATATATGCTTTGGATAATGAAAGCACATCACCGAGGCCCCTCCTGCCTCCTCCCCTTCCTGCCTCATAAAAAGAAAGAATATAAAAAAGATCTATGGAAGGAGGAGGAAGAGGAGGATGAGGAGGTACAAAAAAACAATGAGAAGTTAAGAAAATAAGAGTGGTATATGCATTGAGACGCTACATACATCGATGCAAAATAAATTAATAAAAATATGAGGAAGATATATTTATTTTTATAAGGTATTTCGAGTATGAAGAGAAACACGAGGTTCATGAAGACTAAACTCGAGGAAAAGACTGAGAAATATTTAACTAAGATGGAAAAGAATACAATATTACAAAAAATAAAAGCTAAAATAAAACACGAATGCATGAAATACCTACAACAGGAACAACACACATACACAAAAAAAACGAGAAAAAGAATACATTTAAAACCACGATCAATAATAACCAAAGAAATATAATAAAAAAAAAGCTAACAAAAAGAACGAAATGACGATTAAGGAAAAAGAAGAATAATATAGAAGCGCCATAAATAATCCTTCTCTTTGTAATTTTTTAGTAAAGGGAAAAGAAAATGGAACACAAGTAGTCGCGTCAGCACAGAAAAGCGAGCCGAAATGTGTCCCTCCAGCGGCCCATTATTTCGGCGCCGAGCTAGACCTTGCCGAATCCTCCTGATACTGGGGTGAGCTAGGAGGGTGAGGGAGGGAGGGAGGAAAGGGAGGGAGAGGGAGGGAGGGAGGAAAGGGAGGGTGAGGGAGGGAGGGTGGGGGTAAGAAGGGCTGAGCACACCAGATAATGTTGACTTAGGAGGCGATGATACCTGAGAGAGAGAGAGAGAGAGAGAGAGAGAGAGAGAGAGAGAGAGAGAGAGAGAGAGAGAGAGAGAGAGAGAGAGAGAGAGAGAGAGAGAGAGAGAGAGAGAGAGAGAGAGAGAGAGAGAGAGAGATTGCTAGAAAGAGAGACATACATAGGAAAAGACTGACATAAACAAGCGACTGACAGGAAAATAGACAGAAAAAGATACAGACATTAAGACATTCATGAAAAAACAAAAATAAAACAAATAGGAAAAAAGAAACAGATACAAAGACAGACAGACACACAGACAGACAGACATAGACCGGAACTACAGTGAGAAAAAGAAAAAAAAACAAAAAAGTGCAAGAGTGAAAAAAATGAGACACAAAGGACAAGGTCAGAAAAAATGAGAGAGAGAGAGAGAGAGAGAGAGAGAGAGAGAGAGAGAGAGAGAGAGAGAGAGAGAGAGAGAGAGAGAGAGAGAGAGAGAGAGAGAGAGAGAGAGTACCAGGATGTATAAGTCAATTGTTTCAGATAAATATTTTGTTGTGTTGCCATAAAAAAAAAAAAAAACAGGAATAAAAACTTTACTAAATCAATTACGTGTTTGAAAATTAGCCATTTGTACACTCGATCAATTCCGTGAAACCAGACAGATATCACTCTCTCTCTCTCTCTCTCTCTCTCTCTCTCTCTCTCTCTCTCTCTCTCTCTCTCTCTCTCTCTCTCTCTCTCTCTCTCTCTCTCTCTCTCTCTCTCTCTCTCTCATGTCAGATGCAGCGTCAAAACGAACAACATAAATCCAAGAATATAAACTCACAAACAAAAAGAATAATTATTTACCATGACGAACCGGCCTTCACTCCCCTCCCTCTCCCACCCCTCACTCCCTTCCCCTCCATCACCTCCCCTTCTCCCTCCCTTCCCCTCCTCCCTCGCCATCCCCATCGCATCCATCCTATCTTCTATCAAACACTTCCCTCTCCATCTCTCATTCACACTCTTCCTCTCCATCACTTCATTTCTCCCCCCCTTTCCCTCCCTCCCCCTCCCGCCCTCCGTCCCTCCACTTGGCTTGAGGGAGAAATCACGTCTTGGTCACATTATAAGAAGCGGAAAGCGAATAAAACACGTGAGGAATGTTTTATGTGTTGCTTTAATGGCCTCTAATTGCACGTGTGTGTGTGTGTGTGTGTGTGTGTGTGTGTGTGTGTGTGTGTGTGTGTGTGTGTGTGTGAAAAGTTTATTACATTAGCTTATGAATGACGTACGTGTGAGTGAATAACTTGAAAGTCGTCAATCCCATCTGAACTTTGTTGCGCCAATATCATGCATTCATCACACACACGGATGGAAAAAAAAATTAAAATGAATAAATATAAATGTTTGAAATTTCTGAAAAATATAAAAAACAAATACATATTCATATAAGTAAAAAGAAGTGAAGTTAATCAAGTAAATAAATTCATAAATAAATAAAAGCATGAAAGAAATATAAAGAAAATTAAGTTGAGAAATCAGTAAAGGTAATAATAACAATGCATAGTAATAATGAAGAATAACAAAAAATGTATGAAAAAAATCCATTGAACAACTTTATAAATTTGTGAGCAAGTACTTATAACGTCCGCAACTCTTATTATATGAATGAAAAAAGAAAAATGAAAAAAATAATATATGGCCAAGGTGTGATACGATGAAGGAAAGGAAAAGAGGAGAACTAAAGAATAATACAGAGATGTAAATAATAATAAAAAAAAATGTCTATACATAATGAATATATATGTATGCAAGATGAAATTAAATGAGATAACCCAAAGCGAATAAATATAACAAGTCAAACGAAAAAATAGAAAATAACAACAATAATCTAAATCAAAAAGAAAATCACAAGGCAAAGAAGAGAATAGAGAGAGGAATAAACACGATGAATAAATAGCAACAGCCGCAGGTTTGAGATTGGTGCGGTGAGGGGGGCGGGGGGGAGGGCAAGGGGGGCGGGAAGACATTCACAGGCAGGTGATAAATTCTGGTGATACCCACACACTGACTGGAGGAGGAGGAGGAGGAGGAGGAGGAGGAGGAGGAGGAGGAGGAGGAGGAGGAAGAGGAGGAGGAGGAAAAGGGGAAGAAGTAGGAGGAGAAGGAAAAGGAGAAGGTGGAGAAGGAAGAGGAGGAGAAGAAAATAAGGTAAATTATAAAGGAAGAGGAGAAGGAGAAGGGGAGGGGGAAAAAAGGAATATTGGAGGAGGAGGAGGAGGAGGGAAATAAATGTTTTGAGGAGAACAAACGTCAGTCGCGATATTTTGCCGTTTTTCCCTTAAATTATATTCCTCCTTTTTTTCCCCATAACCGGTTGTTTCCCCGATGCGGAATATTACAATAGAAAGAAATAACAAGAAAATACGTCCATTCACCGGGTATTCTTGGCCCTTGAAATCATCTCCTCCTCCTCCTCCTCCTCCTCCTCCTCTTCCTCCTCCTCCTCCTCCTCCTCCTCCTCCTCCACAGATTTAAGGTCCAATACGAAGCGTTCAGAGTGACAGCCTTAACTTGTGTCTGTATATATATGTAAACACGCACACGCTCTCTCCATGTGCGTTCTATTTCACCTTCTTTATGTGCGGCGTCACGCGTGTATGTAATCGCTGCCCCTACACACCCTACACACCCCTCTCCCTTCTTTCATGTTTACCCCTCCCCCCCCCCACACCTCCTCTCTTTTCTTGTCCCCTTCCTCTTTTTCTCGACTTTTGTAAATGTGTATTAATAACCTTTTCCTTGCTTCTTTAGTGTTTTCATTGTAGTTTATTTTTTTTCTCATTTATTTAATTTATGAATAATGTAATGTTTTTTTTGTGTGTTACCTATCTACAACTTTTCAAGGTGAGTGCATGGAGGTATATGCAGTAGTAGATAAAGTAGTATTAAAAAAAATAGTAATAATAATAATAATAATAATAATAATAATAATAATAATAATAATAATAATAATAATAATAATAATAGTAATCAGCAGTGCTATTATGTGTTCATTTTCGGCGTGGTTGACAAATGTTCCGGTTGTGCGTCAAATACAGAATGGCAGCCACCTACTCCACCCCTCTTTCCTTCCCTCTCCACACTCCCCCCTTCATCCCTCCCTCCATCCACCCAGGTTAATTAATAGCCAGGTAAATAGAAGTGGTCTCGCTATTACACACACACACACACACACACACACACACACACACACACACACACACACACACACACACACACACACACACACACACACACACACACACATATATACATACGATAAAAATACGAGTTGTAATAAAATATGCCAGTGAAAAATGAAAAAATATCATATATTGCAAATTATAAATATGAAAAAAGGTTGAAACTGAAAGATATGTGTACACCTACGTTGATGAAAGTATACATGTGTGTGTGTGTGTGTGTGTGTGTGTGTGTGTGTGTGTGTGTGTGTGTGTGTGTGTGTGTGTGTGTGTGTGTGTGTGTGTCTGTGTTTCGTTGTACATACATAACAATTATATAAATTTATGTCTACTTATTTGAGTAATTTATCAAGCTAGACATATGTGATGAACATTAACATGCTTGTGTGCGTGTGTGTGTGTGTGTGTGTGTGTGTGTGTGTGTGTGTGTGTGTGTGTGTGTGTGTGTGTGTGTGTGTGTGTGTGCGCGCGTAGAAATTTAAATGAAATAAGTGTCAGAAAGATTACTTAAGTGTTAGTTATGATAAGTTTCACTCTCTCTGTCTGTCTGTCTGTCTCTCTGTCTCTCTCTCTCTCTCTCTCTCTCTCTCTCTCTCTCTCTCTCTCTCTCTCTCTCTCTCTCTCTCTCTCTCTCTCTCTCTCTCTCTCTCTCTCTCACTCTTTCCTTTTCCCCCTCTCTTTCCCTTCACTCTCCACACATTTCCCCTTCTCTCTACACCCACACTCGTC
Source organism: Metacarcinus magister (assembly GCA_029783475.1). Classification (NCBI taxonomy): domain Eukaryota; kingdom Metazoa; phylum Arthropoda; class Malacostraca; order Decapoda; family Cancridae; genus Metacarcinus; species Metacarcinus magister. The sequence goes on from JAPQNM010000020.1 coordinate 7,960,358, forward strand.
CTTATTCCCTCCACCTCATCCATCTCTCCACACCCCAACCTTCCTCCCACACTCCCACACACTCCCCATCTACTTGCATCGAACTAACCACACTCCCTCTTCCCCTTCAAACTCCCCTCACTCCCCCCCCCTCTACCCCAAGCCCCACCGTGTCCCCAGATCTCATTCGTCAGCCCAACAGCCTCCCGTACAATTAGGCAGACCAGGTGGGCGAGACATGGCCAATCAGATCCTTGTTTACATCACTGTTGTAACATCAGTCTTCCCTCGCAATATGGAGACGAGAGAAAATATTGGACCCGATTAAAACACACACACACATGCATACACACACACATGCATACACACACACACACACACACACACACACACACACACACGCACACGCACACACACACGTAGTACATACACTCACAGATATGTATTCGTATTAAAAAGGACCCGCAGTTAGAGGACGATATTAAAATGTCCGTCCCTTTAAATGGCTCGTGATATTTTACCATTTATGAGTGTAACGAGGAAGTGAATGACTTTTTTCCCTCTCCCCCACTCCCCCCCCCCTTCTCCACCTCCCTCCACTCCTCCTCCCTCCTCCTCCTCCATTGGTCCTCTTGTTGTTCAGTATATTTTGGGGTTAAACTTTTTTTTTTTTTTCTCCCTCCAGTTTTTTTCATAATTTATGATTCAATATCACGGTGTTGTTCGCTTTTATCGTAAATACTGTTGTCCGCGCCTCCGCTGAACCAAATCAAGTTAATTATTTAGAAATGCTTTGGGTGTGGGTGCTTTTTCCCCCCCCCACCCCCCTCTCCTGTTTTATTTCCACTCTCTCTTCCATTATCCTTACTTGGCAATTACCATGATGTTACGTTTCCACTCTTACTTTATGGCTGAACTTCATTTTATTACTCATTTTTTTTTATACTTCTTTTGTTTTTGTTTTTCTTCCTACACATGAACCATAAAAATGATCACTGGTGCCATTTTTTCCTTCACAGTTTCTTTCATCATCATCTACAGTGACGTTTCCTTTATTTATCACCTGTCATTATCACCTTGCCTCCTTACCTGTCACTTCCCTTCCTTACATCACCCCCCCCCTATCTCTCTATCTCTCTCTCTCTCTCTCTCTCTCTCTCTCTCTCTCTCTCTCTCTCTCTCTCTCTCTCTCTCTCTCTCTCTCCAGCTCCTTTCGTAATACTTGTCTTGTTCATCCTCCTTCCTTTCAGGGGTGAAGGAGGAGCTGCGTGCGGCCCCTTAATTGAGTAA
>JAPQNM010000020.1:7969126-7974126 GCA_029783475.1 Metacarcinus magister
CTTCAATAGCGAAGGATATAAGTTAGGTATTTGTGTCCCTTCTGTTACTTGTTGGCATGTAGACACACGCCACACAGGCAGCGTCTCAGACTAAAGGATAAATGGGTGCTCTATGGTGCTCTAAAAGGGGAGTTCGCGATGCCCATTAAGATAAGAGACAGACAAAAAACGAAGACAAAATAATTCAAACGATAGAAAATAAATAGATGTTAAAAATAAAAACAAAACAAAAAAAACATAGTGAGCGGCAATATGTCACAGGAAAGTATCTGAACAAACGAGAGTAAAAAGATATAAGAAAAAAAAAAAAGATTGGCATTCTCACTTTACACGCCGACCTAAAACACTGAATTCAGGTCGTGTTGTGAAGCTGCTGGATTTATTATTTTTTTCTTTTCTCGTTTATTTCTAGTCAATCTTTCCTGTTGCCTCTCAATATACTTTGTGCCACGCCTACCTAGCCTGTCTATTGCCTCCTTGTTAAAGCCTCACCATCAGCACACACAATCATTCTTACTCTCACGGGAAAAGACACAAGGCTGAAGGAATATTTTTTTAATGAATGCTACAAAAAAAAATAAGATAACAAAAGAACACAAAAGTTAAAACAATCATTAAAGAAAGTTTAGAAATACATTACACTACATGTTTTTAACGTCACTAATGTTAAAATTAGCTCACACATATAGTATAAAAATCTAAACTACTATTGTAAGTCATTTTTTGTTAATCATTATACTACATCCACACACCCACACGCCGGCCATAAAGTGGATGTGTGGTTAGCGTGTCATGGAGTGTAGTGGAACGAGTCTTTAAGCAAGGGAAGAGAGGGGAGAGAGGAGAGGGGAGAGAGAGGGGAGAGAGGGGAGCAGCAAGGATGGTATTTGTTATCGATGTTCATTTATATTGTTGTAACGTGCCACTTTTCCTATCATTACTGGTCATATCATGTGTGTATGTGTGTGTGTGTGTGTGTGTGTGTGTGTGTGTGTGTGTGTGTGTGTGTGTGTGTGTGTGTGTGTGTGTGTGTGTGTGTGTGTGTGTGTGTGTGTGTGTGTGTGTGTGTTCGTCGCCCTCTTCTTCCCCCTCCTTCTTGATAACATTGTTCTTACTAGCTATTGTGGGTCTGTGGTCGATGCGGAGAGAACATTGTCTGATGGCCAATTACCTTCCTTGTTCTGGTGTTCATGCACCTGTTTGTGTGTGTGTTTGTGTCAGTCTTCTTATTGATTTCATTATGTGGTGTGTTATTCTATTCTATTCTCTCTCTCTCTCTCTCTCTCTCTCTCTCTCTCTCTCTCTCTCTCTCTCTCTCTCTCTCTCTCTCTCTCTCTCTCTCTCTCTCTCTCTCTCTCTCTCTCTCTCTCTCTCTCTCTCTTCCTATCTATCTATCTATCTATTTATCGCTCATGCAGGGGAGAGGAAATTATATAAACGACACACACACACACACACACACACACACACACACACACACACACACACACACACACACACACACACACACACACACACACACACACACACACACACACATGAACCAGTGAATAGAAATGAAGTTGATCTATATGAAAATACTGGAATAAACCATTTCCGACCTACATGCTTAACAAGTTTATGCAAATCAGCAACAAGGCATTATGAAAAAAATTATCTCATCATATAGTTAGTTAGGAGGACGAAATCAAGCACACACACACACACACACACACACACACACACACACACACACACACACACACACACACACACACACACACACACATACACATCACAGAATAAAGGCAACCGAGGGAGTAAGGGAGGTAGAGAGGAAGAGGAGTGGTACCTGAATATTTTTGGAGGGAGGACGCAATGAAGGGGGGCAGGAGGGAGGAAGGGAGGGAGGGAGGGAGGGAGGGAACTGTAGGTAGCGGTGGAGGGAAGGAGCGGGGAGGGGGGAGGGAGGAGGGGGTTGGAGAGGGTAGAGGGGGTATGGAGTAAACAATTAACCCCGTCTGGCTATACTCATTTACATCCATAGTGTACAACTTGCCCACAAAACTCACCCACTTTCTTCCACCGCACTCCACATTTACATAATTTCTCTCCCAAAAGTTTACCAATACCAGATATTTTTATCGAAGGTTTTGTCCTCATCCGTTTTTTCCCTGTCTTATCTTAGCCAGAATCTGAGATGCGCTCGGGAGATTTCTTGTACGTGAGAGAGAGAGAGAGAGAGAGAGAGAGAGAGAGAGAGAGAGAGAGAGAGAGAGAGAGAGAGAGAGAGAGAGAGAGAGAGAGAGAGAGAGAGAGAGAGAGAGAGAGAGAGAGAGAGAGAGAGAGAGAGAATACCTATTTTCTTCCCACCAGTTCGTTTATTTCAACTCAAATTCGTTTACTTCGCAGTGACAAAATTTTAAAAGGTCTGGTTGGGCGACTTTGGACGTCATCTTAAAAACACAAACACACACACACACACACACACACACACACACACACACACACACACACACACACACACACACACACACACACACACACAAGGGTCCTCACATACACGTACAAAGCAATGAATCACTAGAGGAAAGAGGCAAAGGGGGCAGATGGGAGGAGAGATGAGAGAGAGAGAGAGAGAGAGAGAGAGAGAGAGAGGAGAGAGAGAGAGAGAGAGAGAGAGAGAGAGAGAGTAAAGAGGCAGCCTTCGTTTACACAACCCTGATCTACAGCTCGCCTCTACAATGGACTAACGTGACACTGAGCAACGACCACCACAAGGCAACACGGAAACACCAACCCCTACACACACACACACACACACACACACACACACACACACACACACACACACACACACACACACACGTCGCCTCCCCTCTAATATATCTTTAAGTCGAGGAACCTTAAAAATAATTCACTATTTTTATCATAGGGGGCTTAAAAACGTGTTCTCTCTCTCTCTCTCTCTCTCTCTCTCTCTCTCTCTCTCTCTCTCTCTCTCTCTCTCTCTCTCTCTCTCTCTCTCTCTCTCTCTCTCTCTCTCTCTCATCTGTTCTTAATTTTCACTTCCCATCCTTAATACATCACTACCTTCCCTTCTTCTTTCACTCCCTCAAAGTCTTCCTCCCTCCTGCAGCGCCTCCCTCTGTGTCTTCAGGAACCATCTCGCTAGCTGGGGCGTGAGACGAGCTGCACCTCATGAGATTATCTAAGCTTGTTTATGCCTTGAGGGCGGGTGTTTGCCGGCCAAGAGAGAGGCAATTATCATGATTTAAACCCGTTTATTTCGCCACATTCCCAGTCTGGTGCCAAGGACCTCCCCGCGGCAATGGCTCTCTCCCCTCTCCTCTCCCTCTCTTCTCTCTTCTCATCTCTCTCTCTTTTTTCTTCTCTTCTTGTTTTTGTTTTTGTTTTTATTGTTGTTGTTGTTGCTGTTCTGGTTCTCCTTCTTTTAATACTACTTCTAATTCTTCTTTTTCTTCTTCTTCGTTTTCTTTTTCTTCTTCTTCTTCTTCTTTTTTTTCTTCTTGCTTTTGTTCTTCTTGCCTTTGTTCTTGTTTTTATTGTTCTTGTTCTTGTTGCTCTTGTTCTTTTTCTACTTCATTTTCGTCATTTTCTCTTTCTTCCTTCTCAGTCTTTTATCATCATCTTTCATTGTACCTTTCATTTCCATCAACCCATCTCTCTCTCTCTCTCTCTCTCTCTCTCTCTCTCTCTCTCTCTCTCTCTCTCTCTCTCTCTCTCTCTCTCTCTCTCTCTCTCTCTCTCAATAAAGGGAAAGGACGGAAGACCAGCGACGATTCTTTTCCTTAATTTCACTCCCCACACTTTCATTGCTTCATTCTCTCTCTCTCTCTCTCTCTCTCTCTCTCTCTCTCTCTCTCTCTCTCTCTCTCTCTCTCTCTCTCTCTCTCTCTCTCTCTCTCTCTCTCTCCCTCTGAAACTCTCTTATTGTTTATATTAAAACAATTGTTACATTCTGATTAAACGAAAAGAAAGAAGTATTTTTTTTTTCTGTAATTGACTAACTTTTCAAAATATAAAATGATGGGAGACAAATTTTACTAGATGAAAATTTACAAAAAAAAAAAAATATATATATAAAGAAAATGTCTCAAGTTATTATTCAGTTAAACGCAAACTTAAAAAAAAATATATATATAAAAAAATAAAAATAAAATGAAGATAATAGGATAGGAAAAAAAATAATAATAATATGCTGGACCAAAAAAAAACACGTAAAAAAAAAACACACACAAAGAAGTAAACAAGCAAAACATGATACACACACACACACACACACACACACACACACACACCCCCAAAAACATAATCACACACAAAAATTCATAATAAGAAGCAGCATTTTCCAGAATAATACAAGAAACAAAACCTTGCATTCTAATTTGAGACACAAGGAACCAGCGGTGTATGTAGTCAGTAATTACTAGAGAAAGAGAGAGAAAGAGAGAAAGAGTTGTAAAAGGATCCACCAAATATTCCTCTCCCACATATTTGGTTCCAGCCCACGAGACTTCCTCCAACGAGACACACACAGCTTCCTCTCTATGCTTCATTACCCTCTGAAGATTCAAGTTACTGCTTCACGTAGCCAAAGGAACAACCCTCTCCTCCCCTCACCCCCTGCTTCCCCTTACTCCCCCCTCGTTTCCCCTTACTCCTCCCCTTGTTTCTCTTACTCTCCTCCTCCTCCTCCTCCTCCTCCTCCTCCTCCTTCCTTTCCCATTTGCTTCCTTCCGCACCCTCAATTCCTTCGTCTGTAAAGTAAATTTCTCTTTGCCTGAGTTTGTATCCGTGTCACTCGTATGTTTAGTCCTCTCTCTCTCTGTCTCTCTCTCTCTTTCTCTCTCTCTCTCTCTCTCTCTCTCTCTCTCTCTCTCTCTCTCTCTCTCTCTCTCTCTCTCTCTCTCTCTCTCTCTCTCTCTCTCTCTCTCTCTCTCTCTCTCTCTCTCTCTCTCTCTCTCTCTCTCTCTCTCTCTCTTTCATTTCCCCTTACA
>JAPQNM010000020.1:7981626-8001626 GCA_029783475.1 Metacarcinus magister
CTTTGTTTTCCCATATCCAAACAAGAGTAGTTAAATCAATTATTGGCATATAAATGTATGTAAATATATAAATGCATGTATGTGCGCATGTATGAATGTATGAACGAATGACTGTATTAATGTGTGTGTGTGTGTGTGTGTGTGTGTGTGTGTGTGTGTGTGTGTGTGTGTGTGTGTGTGTGTGTGTGTGTGTGTGTGTGTCTAGTCGTATGTATGTATGTATGTATGTATGTATGTATGCATGCATGTGTGTAGGGATTTATACATAATCTCTCACTCTCCAACACACTTTAGTTCTCATACTCTCAGTCAGCACGTGTGAAACTTTTCCAATCATCACTGACTAAACATGACACGTACGGGTATGTCTGTGCGTATGTCTGTCTGTCTCCATGTCAGTGTGTCGTCCTTTCTATTTGTTTATGTATATTTATATATTCGTAAGTCGCCTTCTCTGTCTGTATAGATTTGTGCACTAAGTACATATCAACTATGTATGTTTATCTGTTTTGTTCTTGTTCATATATGTATATCAGTATGTATGTGTAGATCGACATATATATCTACAGATGCATGTATAAATGAATGTATGTATATATGTATGTACAAATGTGAATGGCTGAAAGGATGGATACTTGTGAGGATAACTAGCTATGTTTATGAATAAGTGAGTAAGCTGATGGATGGTGTAACAAATAGCCTCCCGGGTGGCTGGTTAAATGTATCAAGATATGAATAAGTTAATAAGAAGACACATGCATCAAGTGAGGAAAAGAGACCGTGCTAAGTGCATGTTTGACTGATTGACTAAAAGATCGACTGACTGATTTACTGACTGACTGACTGACGAACTAACAAATTAACTAACTAAATAACTAACTAACAACTTGATTAAAAGGCTGAATGACTGACTGACTGATTGACGTGTGAGTTAGAATAAGTCATTAAAACCAACAGCTTATTGATCACAATGTCATGCTCGAAATAATGCCTTGTCGACAAAGTTATCAAGTCATCAATACATAAAACCAAATCACAGGTTAATGAGTAACTTACCTGAGCTAAGAAGAGTCAGTGGCAAAGGTGAGAACTTCTTTAACTGAACACCTGTAAATATAAAAAAAAATCCTAAGTTATACAGTAGTAATTAAAATAAAGAAAAAATAGTATAACACAGATAAGTCAACAGGAAATGCATGACACGTTAATAAAACATACTTGTGTAAAAATAAATTAAGAAAAATATATCAAACAAAGGAATGAATACAAAAAGAAGCCAATGTACAAAGTTTGACACGCAAATATGTAAAAAAACGAGAATAAGCGTTTAACAGAAAATAGAAAAGGAATATAAGGTACCGTTAAAAACACAACACACACACACACACACACACACACACACACACACACACACACACACACAAACACACAGGGAGGGCGACGGGTAGGGTGGTATGAAGTGTCACTAACAAAAGTGAACACCACATTAACCTGACACACAGAGATGGAAAAAAAATATATATAATAAATCACCACAGCTTGTCGAGAGATACATTAATCCACAAACCACAAGGGTAATGTCGAGCCGGCCAGCTGGACCTGATGTCTGACTACTGGTGGTGGTGGTGGTGGTGGTGGTGGTGGTGATGGTGGTGGTGGTGGTGGTGGTGGTGGTGGTGGTGGTGGTGGTGGTAGTGGGTGGGGGGGGTAGGTACACAGGGATAAGGGTGGAAATGGATGACTGGCCGGGCTCACCTACTATTAATTCAATACCGTTGCAGTAGTACATGGCAAGGGGAAACACGACACTACAATTATCACGTCTAATTGTTTACTGCAAGCCGTGACGCAACTTTCCTTTGGGCACAGAATAATTCCACTTTCTGCTCCTGCTGTGAGTGTTACATGGGGAGGGTGGGGAACGTGTGCATAAATAGATACATACATACACACGCACACACACACATACACACACACACACACACACACACACACCACACAAACATTCCACAACTGAGTCCCTTCTAGTCGTCCCTCCTGTTTCTGAGCGGTTATCGAAAGGGACAATAATACATAGGTCTTAAAGCGTGGTCACTGGATCACTTCCAAAGCCAGCCAGCTACTCTCTCTCTCTCTGTCTCTCTGTCTCTCTCTCTCTCTCTCTCTCTCTCTCTCTCTCTCTCTCTCTCTCTCTCTCTCTCTCTCTCTCTCTCTCGGTGGGAGGTGCCTCAGCCAGCATCTTACTTAATCTGAACACTTGATCACGCCACTCACCGCCCCTCCACCCTCCTCCACCTACCCCCCTCCACCCACGTTCTCAAGGCACTCCACCCTGCCCTCTCAGTGCCTCCTCACCCACCCTTGAAAGAACACTCGCACTGAAGAAGACTTTAGTAATTGTACCGAGGAGGTTTATCCCTTTTTGCGGCGAAGTGGAGGCAGTGTTAGTGGAGTGCGAGAAAGAAATGAAGGAAACGAGGAGGAGGAGGAGAAGGAACCCGAGGAGGAGGAGGAGGAGGAGGAAAAAGAGCTGGACAAGAAGGAAGTGAAAAAAGAAGCTGGACAAGGACAAGGATGAAGAGTAATAAGTAAAAGAAAAATGCTAAAAAAAATAAACATAGGATAAGGTTTTGACAGACTGAGACATGTTGGCAGGGAGAAAATTTTCAAAAAGTCGAAGAAGAAGAATGAGCCGAGAAAAAAAGTAATAAAACGAAGAGAAAGACGAAGGATCACGATGATACGAGTGAGTGACCATCATTTGAGAGAGAGAGAGAGAGAGAGAGAGAGAGAGAGAGAGAGAGAGAGAGAGAGAGAGAGAGAGAGAGAGAGAGAGAGAGAGAGAGAGAGAGAGAGAGAGAGAGAGAGAGCATTCACGGAGTTCGACACGAGTTTTAATATGCAGGAAATCCCTTTGAGAGAGAGAGAGAGAGAGAGAGAGAGAGAGAGAGAGAGAGAGAGAGAGAGAGAGAGAGAGAGAGAGAGAGAGAGAGAGAGAGAGAGAGAGAGAGAGAGAGAGAGAGAGAGAGAGAGAAAGGTGAGATGAAAAAGAAGTCTTCACACGTCTTCGACCGATTTACAAGTCACAAATTGGTACAAAAAGAGGCGGAGAGACGAAGAACTTTTAAGTGGAAGGAAGAGGCACTTTGACGATCAAGAGAAGGGAAAAAAGGGAGGGAAATGATGGAGGGGACACAGGAGGGAGGGAATGAAGGGAGAAGAAAAGCAATATTGAGCCTCTTACTGGACTGGAAAATATATGTCAGTTCTCTCTGTATGATAAGATTGATTCCCTTGTCTGAGTGTGTGTATGTGTGGGTGTGTGCGTGTGTGCGTGTCATACCTTCAATACAGACACACAAATGAAAACCTCAAAACACCACCTTACACCATCATACAGTAGGAGCAATACACTAACCATTGCCTCACTCAATAACACATACGTACATACAGAAAACAACGCATAAACAATCACCAGGTAACAAGGCTTCCATTCCTACCATGAGAAATATAACAGTCAACACCAGCCTGATCAACAGAGGAGTGTGACACCAAGACGTTAGAGAAGGAGTAAGGAAGTGACGGGTGTAAGAGAAGGAGTGTGACAGTGAGGGAGAGAGGGAGTGTTGTATGCAAGGAGTGTGGCATTAAGGGAGGGAGGGAAGGGAAGGGAAGGGGAGGGAGGGAGTGTAACGTTACCACAATGGGCATAATGGCGAGGCTTGATCAGCGGTGATTTTAGAGCGATGATGAGAGTGATTTGTCTGTGGGAGTAATGTGGTGCGGCTTTATTTGAGGGCACTGTGGAGGGCCACCCCGCACACCCGTCCTGCTGCAGCTGAGGTGGAGGAGGAGGAAGGGGAGGGGGAGGAGGAGGAGGAGGAAGAGGTGAAATTGCTCTTATTGTGAGTCTGAGCTGATGTTAGTGAAGTAAGATAGAAAGTTTATGCGAAATTGTTCTTCCTGTTCTCTCCTTCAGCGGGAAAGACACACACTCACACACTCACACACTTGCACGCACACGCACACACACACACACACACACACACACACACACACACACACACACACACACACACACACACACACACACACACACACTAATATCAGTGAATGTTGAAATAAAAGGTGAGGTTGTCTGCAATATCAAGTGTGTGTGTGTGTGTGTGTGTGTGTGTGTGTGTGTGTGTGTGTGTGTGTGTGTGTGTGAGTGTGTGAGTGTGCATGTGAGGGTGGGTGAGTGAATGACATTATTAATACCCATGTAATGTATTTAGGAAATGTTATATGCTTAGCACATTTAGGAAAATTGAATATATAATGGATTGTCAGTGAAAATAAAACACTGGAATTATTCACACAATATATACACCATTATTTTCCCTTGTCCACCTACCCTCGACCCTGCTCTGCCTCCCGACCATCCCCTACCTCACCCTTACCAATATTTTCCTGCACTTTCCCCCTCCACATGCCTTCCATCACCCCTCAACTCGCTTCAGTCCATCTCTTTACCCACTACTTCTTCCCCACAATCCCCTCTCCTCCCCTCCCTTCCCATACCTTTGATACACACCACATCCATATTTTCCCAATTTTTCCTCTTTTCCCTCTAGTTTCCATCCTCCCCTTTAGTCTTATCCTGTACCCTGCCACCTCTCCCCTTTCCTACACTCCCTATACCTGCTCTTCCTAATCTAGTTTCCTGGTCCCTGCCGCTACACCCTTCCTCCATCCCCTGCCACCACCACTTCACACCAGCAAGACACACTCGGCCCACGCGTTACATCACTCACAGAGTCCAGAGCCGAATTCCAATTTTGCGCACCGATGTCCAGTCACAGCGGATATATTTATTAATACGCCAGACACAACTCACCTGGTAATTCGTGTATGCACTATATCTGATATTTATTTATGTATACATATATTTTTTGGGGGGTTTCAGGCTCAAAGTTTTGATTCAGACCGACGACAAATTTATGAACGCAATAAAGCTGATGTATTGAAGATTTTGCTGTATATTAGTGAGTTTGGCGGGAGTGGTACATACAGTAATTATGGATTTGTGTTGAATTACTGCTATTAATCATGTTATTATTAATTTTAGTGGCAGTAGTTGTAGAAGATAGTAGTAGTAGTAGTAGTAGTAGTAGTAGTAGTAGTAGTAGTAGTAGTAGTAGTAGTAGTAGTAGTAGTAGTAGTAGTAGTAGCAGCAGTTATTAAAAATAATCACATAATAATAATCACATTTACTATTCTTATCTTATCTTTGGACATTCGTTTCGTTCACAAACTTGCATATAACATTAAATACCTGAGACTAGGATGAACGAGGTATACACAGAAACATAAAGATCCAAGACATCTGCAATGCCTAAACACACACACACACACACACACACACACACACACACACACACACACACACACACACACACACACACACACACACACACACACGTTTAATTTTCTTATGCACTTCCTAAGATAAGTGCCCTCCTCCTCCTCCTCCTCCTCCTCCTAACTGCTGGGAAACAAGGAAGGAGAGAACATCAAGGTTAACCAAGAACGACCCAATGAGAAGCCACAGAAATGAGTCTTGATGATTTAATTTGTGACTCACAGCATAATACTTGCGACCCACAAGACTCTTCCCTCCGCCTCGCATAAGACATTAACTTTTTATGTCTTCTTTTTACTTTCATGGATGTCTTGCAGTTCATGAAGACAGGAATGAAGGACTTGGACGACTTTTACATTAGTTCATCTTGTTTTTGTTGTGAGATTTGGTTGTTGGTGTTGTCATAGTTATTATTATTATTATCATTATTATTGTTTTCATTAGTTTCAATCAATATTCTTTCATTTCTCTTCATTTTATCTGGTTCTTCCTTCTCATATTCTCTTCTTATATCTTATCTTTCCCTCCCATTCTCACTTCATGCTCTCTTCTACTCACATCATAAATTTACTCCCCTTCCTTTCCTTACTCTGCTTGTCCTGTTCCCTTCCCTTTTTCTCTACTATCTATACTATCTATCAACTTCCCCTCTCCTCCCCATCAGTCTACCTCTCCCATATCCCCACTTTCCTTCCCCTTTTCTCTTCCCTCCCCTTCATGTTTCTTTTCCTCTCGCTTTTCTCTCCCCTCGCTCCGTTTTCCTTCTTCTTTCTCGTTATTTTCCATGCCCTTCAATTTCATGTACCCCTTCCTGTGCATCTTCCCTTTCATCTCTTTTCCACTCTTCCGTGTCCCTTCTTAACTTGCTTTTCCCTTTCCATTTCTACGATGTACCTCTACTCTATTTTCCGTTCTTCCTCCTCGTCTGCGTCCCTTCTGCTGTTTCCCCTTCAGTCCTCACGTCCCTTCCTCCACCTGTCTAACACTATGGCTTACTGACGATGGATTGGTTACGGGGTCTGTCTAATAACCCAACAGCCTCCCCGTCACAGCGATGGTGATATTGACTACATAATGAATTTAGCGGCAGTGATTACGTTCAGTCGCAGTAATAAAGCGGAAAGGAGGGGCGGCGTGTTAATGCAGAGGTGACGGCCCTACCTAAATGCTGCCTGACTGTGGGATGAGAGGACTGCAGAGGTGAATGCAGGCGTCTGTGAATAGGTGACTAGGGGAGTAAGTATAGTGTGTGTGTGTGTGTGTGTGTGTGTGTGTGTGTGTGTGTGTGTGTGTGTGTGTGTGTGTGTGTGTGTGTGTGTGTGGATGAAGCTTAATTTTTTTTTCTTCATAAGGATTGAAGGTTTTACTTTTGTTTCTTTCTCCTTTTTTTTACAACTAAAAACTTTCCAGAGAAACACCTATTATATGTGTCGTGCCCTCACCACAGACAACACCACATTACGCCGTATTGCACTATACCCCACACACACACACACACACACACACACACACACACACACACACACACACACACACACACCACATCACCACAGTTTCCACACAGCCTGAAACTCACATCACAGCTCTCTCCTTTCTCTCCCTACCTTCCCTTCCTTTCCCTTCCTTTCTCTTTCCTTTTTTTTTCTCTTCTTTTTCTTTCCTTTTCTTTCCTTTTCTTTCCTTTCCTTTCCTTTCCTTTCCTTTCCTTTCCTTTCCTTTCCCTCTCGACACTTTTTTTTAATTCATGGACATCGTAATCTCATGTATATTCATCTTTTTCATTGTAATTTCTCTTTCGTTTTCTTTCATTCATACATTCATTCACTTCATTTATTCATTTACTCTCTCTCTCTCTCTCTCTCTCTCTCTCTCTCTCTCTCTCTCTCTCTCTCTCTCTCTCTCTCTCTCTCTCGAAATCACAGAAGACAATTGACCACTTATCATTGCACAAAAGAGAGTGAGAGAGAAAAAAAAGGAGAGATAGAGAGAAAGTGAGTGAGAGAATTTTTATTAATATGTTTAAATCTTTCACCACTAACAACCGAGAAATATAAACTCCAGCCTGTATAATTTTTTCCCATGTTTTTTTTTCTTCCAATTTTTTTTTCCTTTTCAAATTCCACTTTTGTTACATTCGAGGATTTTCCGAATTATTGTTGGGAAGTCGAGAAATCCTTGCGAGTTGGAAAGCACCACAGAGAGAGAGAGAGAGAGAAAGAGAGAGAGAGAGAGAGAGAGAGAGAGAGAGAGAGAGAGAGAGAGAGAGAGAGAGAGAGAGAGAGAGAGAGAGAGAGAGAGAGAGAGAGAGAGAGAGAGAGATGTCAAGCCACCTGGTGAGAATGACTGAATACACTTAGGTAAGTTTAACTGTCTGCCTTCGTAACTACTTCAGGAAGAGAGCGATGTGCCCCCCGAGGCCTGCTAGTTCCCCTCTCTTGCGTCCCCCCTCAGGAGACACAAAGGAGGTCCCTCACAGGTGTAAGAATGCCTTGGGTACACCACCGCCCTCAGGTATTGCAGGATTCAAGGCTCATTTCAACACCCAGCCTCCCAGTGGTGTCCTAAGACCTACATTACAAAGGCAGCAAGAAATATTTAGTGTACGTAGTCCTCTCAAGGGTAATATTGCTCCCCCCATGTGGCTAGTACTGCTTTTTTCTCTTAATTTTTTGTTCCGTCTTCTTGTGTTTTGTTCTGGTTCTTCTTTGTATTTTAGTAATATTTTTTTTCTGTCCTTCATTGTTTTTTTATTATGCCTCTTTTTCTATTTTGCATTGTTTTGTTTGCTTCTCTGTTCCTCACTATTCTTCCATTACCGTAAAACCCTACATTTACATCCATCATAAATCATTTCACGCACACTGAGTATAGGTAAATCAAAACGGAAAATATTTTGTGGCTGAAAATACAAAATCTTTTCATATCCATAGTATATATTTTTTCTTCGTAGAGTGACAAGGGCAAGTGTATTTTATCCCAGGTTTTAGCCAGTGGTCACTACTTGTATGAAAATTCTTTAGGCATCACGACACCCCGAAGCTAAATTTTCCTCCAAGGGGCCTCTTACGTCCCCTTCAGGTGAAATATTCCCTGCTTAGCGCCCAGAGTCCCTTGGAGGAAAGAATATTTATATAGAAAAAGAAAAATACCTCAAGGTTACGTTATGTTGGGTTTTCGAGATAAAGTGCATAGCGTTCTGGCCTCTAATGCCTGAATGTGTTGGTTACTTAACGATTTACTGGGTCTTAGGATAGACACTTGTTTCTGAGGCTGAGTGGAGTCCTTGATAATGCTTATGTTAGTGGTGGTGGTAGTGGTGATGGTAGTGGTGGTGATGGTGGTGGTGGTGGTGGTGGTGGTGGTGGTGGTGGTGGTGGTGGTGGTGGTGGTGGTGGTGGTGGTGGTGGTGGTGTACAAGGAGGGAAGCGGAAGGGAGGAGAAAAAAGTGATGCAGGGACGGAGGAGAAAGGAAGGGAGGACGTCACGAGAATAGAGGAAGGAAGCGATTATCAAGCCTCACTAAGTTTTTGTGGGAAGACGTATAAAATAATATATGTTTACACTTTTTTACGTTATACATTGCAGGAAGAAAGTGAATGTGTGTGCATACAAACACCTATGATGAAAAAAAATAAATAAATAAACTGAAAAAATGGAAATTGCATAAAATATACAATAGAAAAAAAAAACACACACACAAATACTAACACATTTCTTACAGCTTGAATTATCCATTTACATCACATCCTCCAACATCCTTTTTCTCTCATCTTCACCCTTCCTCATCCCCCCCCTCCCCCTTCATATTCCCTCCATGTCCCTCTTCTCTTCGTTCCCTCTTTACCGTTCCTCCGCCTCCAGTCTTCCTTCCCTCCTTAAACACCCTATTCACCCTAAAACCATGAAGAGATAGCTGGGCCGCCTCACAAGGAGGGTGAGATACGCCTTCCACCCACTTCCTCATTTGCATATAAACAGAGAAATCTCTTTAGTGCGCCTGAGAGATGGAGAGATATTTTTCACGGCCACCAAGCGCACTTAGGTCTCTGCAGCAACCTTGTAATGAACAGTACCGTCACACCACCACCCACTCCTTCTTTGTCTTCTTCTTCTTCTTCTTCTTAGTCCTATTCTTGTTCTCTTTGTACTTCTATTTTTTTATCTTCTCTTTCTTCTTGTTCTTGTTCTTGTTCTTCTTTTCTTTTTATGTTGCAGTGCTTCTATGATAATTTTTTTCTTCAAGTAATCTAACAATTTGATGTTTTCTATGCATTGTAATGGTTGTTTCCTATTGTTTTTTTTCTAATGGTTGCTTCTTTATAGTGTAAGGGAGTGCAATAACACGGTTGGGTTCTAATGGTGTTGAGTAATGTGAAGGATCGTTTAAAAGGTTCCTGAGACAAGTGTTTAGTGTCAAGGTTCTAAGTGCAGCTTTTGTTAAGGTTCTAAGGGTTAAAATGATGTTGAAATTAATAACTCGTTCCTAATGTTTGAGATAATTTGTATTTATTCCGTAACGCGGCAAGAATTATAGGAATGGTCCAACAGGTTACAGCTCTGGGAATGAGGTTCAGTAAGTCGTAAACACAAAACAATAAAGTTCTTGGGACAGTTTTAAAATTAAACAATCTTGACGAAAACACTGCACAATGAAGACTTTTAGCTCTTCATTTCCTTTCAAATATAACGTTTTCAAAGCTGTAATATTATCAACACTCTCAATGTTTATTTTGACAACAGTAACAACCGCTTCGTTTCCTCCTCAAACCCCAGCTGCATGTTTACACGTGTCACTCATCGTCACCAGAGGGCAGCACAACCATACCTCTGAGTGGGTGTGCTGCTAATCCGAGGCGGCCATGACACCTTGGAACCTACACTAATAATAATGATAATAATAATAATAATAATAATAATAATAATAATAATAAAAGTAATAATAATAATAATAATAATAATAATAAATGATAACGACAATAATAAAAGCAACAATCATAACAGTAATAACAATAACATAAACATCACTTCGTACATATTTCCTTTCCCACATTCCTGCATTAAGAAGAAAACAAAGAACCGTAGCGCCATCCAGCAGGAGAGGCAGCGCATGACTGTCTTCCTCCTGTTCTTCATGTCCTTCCCTTCCCTTCCCTTCCCTTCCCTTCCCTTCCCTTCCCTTCCCTTCCTCCCTTCAGTCACGGGTGCTTCAGCGAGATTCACGACTTGATTTCTTTCCCTTAAACTGATGTAAATTTAGGATCTGTAAAGATTAGATAAGGTGACCTCGTTCCTCTCTCTCTCTCTCTCTCTCTCTCTCTCTCTCTCTCTCTCTCTCTCTCTCTCTCTCTCTCTCTCTCTCTCTCTCTCTCTCTCTCTCTCTCTCATATCATTAAAATATTCAGTCGTATAATGTTGTTCTCTTCCTCTTCAGACTAAATAAGCACTTCTCCTTCCGCTTCTCTCCGCTTTCTCCCTCATCTCTCTACATTCACTCTCCCCTCTCTTCCTCCTCCTCCTCCTCCTCCTTCCTACCCTCTTTCCTCCTCTCCCAGTGCGTTAAACCACCACCCTAATTATCTTATGGAAGTTAAATACGGGTAGGAGGAAGGAAGTTGGTAGAAGAGGAGGAGGAGGAGGAGGAGGAGGAGGAGGAGGAGGAGGAGGAGGAGGAGGAGGAGTAGGAGGAGGAGGAGGAGCAGGAGGAGAGAAGATGAACAAGAAAAATTGGAGACACTTTTCATATATGGAGAGAAGGAAAAGTTTCAAGGAAGGGTTTTGTCTATTTTCTTGTTGATCTTCTTGTGAAATTTATCGTGAAGACGAAAGACTTTGAGATTGAAGGATGGAAAGGGGAGGAGCAGCAGAAGGGAATAGATTATACAACAAGACAGGGTGATAGATAATGGAGGAAGGAAGGGCAACAGAAGGAGAGATGGAAGACGGAAGGCAGGGAGGGAAGGAAGGAAGGAAGGGAGGGAGGGAGAGAAGGGAGGGACGGTAGGAAAGGGAGGGAGGGAAGAATAGATTGTTTCCTTCATGGTATTTAAACTTTGGTGATGGTGAGACAAAAAAAAAAGAAGTTAATTGATATGTCAACTTAAACGTCTTTTGCATTTTATATTGATTTGTGTATGTGAGAGAGAGAGAGAGAGAGAGAGAGAGAGAGAGAGAGAGAGAGAGAGAGAGAGAGAGAGAGAGAGAGAGAGAGAGAGAGAGAGAGAGAGAGAGAGAGAGTGCGCCTTCCCCTCACCTGCATAATCTTCGTTTTCTCACTGCCAGGTATAAAAAAAAAAACAAAGCAAGCGAGGCACAAAAAATAAAAGTAAGAAGAAAACGCAGAACACAACACGAACAAACACATAAGTAAGAGAATAAAGAAGAAGAAGAGGAGGAGGACGGAAAGGACGAGGAGGAAAACGACAAAAAAACGAGATGGAGGAAGAAAAAGAAGAATGAAAACAAGGAGGAAGAAGAAAGGGAGATGGGGATAGGAAGGTAGAGAGGAAGAGAGAGAAAGAAGGAAAGAGAGCTTGGTAATCTCACTTCTCAAGAGGAAGGTGAGAGGAGAGAAGGGGAGGAGGGGGAGGAGGAGGAGGAGGGACTACGCGGTGATAGGATAGAGGGAGGGGACGGAGGAGGAGGTATACATGAAGGGAGAGGAGGGAGGAAGGGAGGAAGGGAAGAGATACTGAGAGAAATACATAGGTAGGGAGGAGGGAGAGAGGAAGAGGAAGGAGGGAAGGTGAGGTGATGCTGTGAAGTAATCTCTTGCATCCCATCTCAAGGACTCTGCTGGAGGTCGTGGTCTCGCATCAGAGAGAGAGAGAGAGAGAGAGAGAGAGAGAGAGAGAGAGAGAGAGAGAGAGAGAGAGAGAGAGAGAGAGAGAGAGAGAGAGAGAGAGAGAGAGAGAGAGAAGTGGAAACCCGCGTCATCGATGTGTGTAATTAATTAGATTGGTTTCATTCACGCCTTTTACACCCACGACCACCACTATGAAGTCTTCCTCCTCCTCCTCCTCCTCCTCCTCCTCCTCCTCCTCCGTTATTCTATTCGTTTTCATTCTTTTCCTTTTGTCGCGTCTCTCTTTGCTTCCTTAAACGCCGCCCCCATCTCTCTCTCTCTCTCTCTCTCTCTCTCTCTCTCTCTCTCTCTCTCTCTCTCTCTCTCTCTCTCTCTCTCTCTCTCTCTCTCTTTCTTCTAATCATCTTCCGTGGCAGCATCAATCAACGCCACTTTTTTTTTCCTCTTTTTCTTCTTGCGTTCCTTGACCTTCCTCTTCCTCTTCCTCTTCCTCTTCCTCTTCGTTTATCACTTTCCACTTTTCTCCTTTTTCGCAATATATTTTTTTCCCGCGCCATAATCTCCTCTTGCCATCAATACACTGTCACGTCCTCTTCCATTCCTTCCTCTTCCTCTTATCTTCTACTTCCTCTCTTCGCTGGCTATTTTATTCTTATTTCTTTTCTTTTCCTTGGTCTTCCTCTCTTTTCCATTCTTTTCGTTCACCTGGAATTTTCTTTTTTTTTGTCATTTGTTTTCCTTTTTCTTATTCCGTCTTTTCCTTTTCTCTACTTGTCCTTTACTACTTTCTACCATTCACTCTCCCTCTTCCTCCTCCTCCTCCTCTCCTCCTCCTCCTCCTCCTCCTCGCCTGATTACAATGTTGGGTGTCGCCTCCTTCAAGTTTCTCATCTCCGTAACCCGACAACGAAGTGGCTGCCGCTAAAACATGTCGGTGTTTCCGTCACTCTCTTCCGTCACGCCCACCGCTTCTTTACGTCTGAATAAAATGTGTGTGTGTGTGTGTGTGTGTGTGTGTGTGTGTGTGTGTGTGTGTGTGTGTGTGTGTGTGTGTGTGTGTGTGTGTGTGTGTGTGTCTTTCTCTCTTTTTCTCCACTATAATCTAAACTAAACACCCAGCACACACTCACCCTCCAACACACACACACACACGCACACACCTTCCACCCACACCTGTACTCTCTGCCACGTGAATTTGGGTCAATTGGCAGAAAGCTCCCCTAGTGATTCTTGGGTTCTTAGGGGGTTCTTAGGGGTGAGCTTCGCGGTGCTTCTTCTCGTTCGGGAGTTACGGCATCAATTGGGTTCCATTTGCAAATTACCCCAGGGGATCCAACGCATCTGGATTTCGGTGTTACGGCCACTGTCAATAACCCAGTCACTAATGAAAACAAGTCTGCCGCTACACCTTCTTACCCTCCCCACAGGTACCTAGACCTAAGAGGGAAAACCATGAACAGGTAAGAAGAAAAAAATGTACATGTATTGATACAGGAATAGGAAAACCAGGAGGGGGAAGGGGGAAAAAGAGGTTGTCACGGTTTTAAAAGAGAAGAAAGAGGAAAGAGGAGAGGATAAGCAGGAGAACCAAAGTGAGAGCAAGGAGGAGAGAAAAGGTGCTTAGTGTGCCCCCGGAGAGAGTTTTCGGAAAAGGGCAAGCGTGGAAGGGAAGGGGTTAAATGAGGGGGGGGGAGGGAGGCAAGATGGGGAGCAGGGGTATGGAGGGTTGGAGGGAGAGAAGAGATGCACTAGAGGATAGAGAAGCATCAAGGGAGGACCTCAAACACTTGGGAGTGAAATAAAGGGAGATAAAGGAGGAGAACTTCACTCTCAGGGAGGAATCTAAAAGGCATTCTGGAGGCTGAGAGGGAGGAAAAGTACAAAGAAAAAGCCTAAAGCAAGGTAGCAGGAAACCAGGAACTAAAATGATTAAACTTTAAAAACCTTAAGCTTCAAGAGGAACACACGGAATAATGGACTGCATTAAACTGGAGGTAAACGAAACGGGAAACTCAAACAATTCAAGATAGTTAACATAAATAAACTTGGAAATCCATTTTAACCTGACGCATAAAACCAAGTAAATAATGGCGACGTAGGAACTTTCTCTCTCTCTCTCTCTCTCTCTCTCTCTCTCTCTCTCTCTCTCTCTCTCTCTCTCTCTCTCTCTCTCTCTCTCTCTCTCTCTCTCTCTCTCTCTCTCAGATGTGTTGTCGATAGCCTGATTAATTAAGTCGCCTCCCCCAGGTAACTTGCAGGTAAGTGGCCATTCGGAGGCGAGTTGCGGAGTGAAGAGGCGATCAGCTGTGTTCCGGGGGGGGGGTGGGGGGAGGCAGGTGTGTGAGGGAAGTGATGGGGGGGGGGTGAGGGGCGTTCAGGTGGGGACAGGTGTGTGGTGGGGAGGGGTGGGGTGACAATAGGGTGTGAAAGGGTTAAGTGAATAGGGGAGAGGAGGAAGTTAGTGAATACAGGTGAGTATAGAGGTAAGTGAGGGTGGTTTATGTGTGTGTGTGTGTGTGTGTGTGTGTGTGTGTGTGTGTGTGTGTGTGTGTGTGTGTGTGTGTGTGTGTGTGTGTGTGAAGCCAGCATGTCAGGTATATAAAAAGGAAGAAAAAAAAAGTGAAGAAAAGAAAAGAAAAGAAAAGTGAAGAAAGCTATAAAAAAAAAGAAAAATAAGAAGAAGAAAAAATAAAACATGATGGAAAATTATCAAAATGAAGTAGAGGCGAAAAGACAAAAAAAAAAAAAAAAAAAAATAGCAAGAAAATATATAAAAAAAAAAGCAAAGGGAGAGTAAAGGGAGTAAAAAGAAGAAGGGGAAGGGGGGGCAGAACCTTCCCTTCACTGGCAGTCAACTGGAAGGGAACAAGATTTCGTCAGTCAAACTTTCTCCCCCAAACTGCTCGGAAATTGAATAACGAATCGATGGATGAGACAAAATGAGAGAGAGAGAGAGAGAGAGAGAGAGAGAGAGAGAGAGAGAGAGAGAGAGAGAGAGAGAGAGAGAGAGAGAGAGAGAGAGAGAGAGAGAGAGAGAGAGAGAGAGAGAGAGAGAGAGAGAATATTTGCCTTCCTCTCCCCTCCCTTCTCTCCCTTTACCTGCCCCCCCAACCCTCCAGAACTCGACTTTAATACCCGGGTTGCATTGTGGAGAATATTATCATCATCGTGGGTTTTTTCCGGGTTGCGTATTCGAGGATGCTGCTATTTGGGTGTCGTGCGGAAGAGAAAATAATCAGCTGCAATCAGGCGGATATAGCCAGCAGGAGGAGGAGGAGGAGGAGGAGGAGTAGGAGGAAGAGGAGGAGGAGGAGGAGGAGGAGGAGGAGGAAAGGAGGTGGATGTAAAGGCTAAAAGGAATGAAAAGTGTGTGTGTGTGTGTGTGTGTGTGTGTGTGTGTGTGTGTGTGTGTGTACGTCCTCACTACACCACCCAACCCTTAACTAACTAACTCAAAAGCCTCATCTATTTCCCTTACACTTTCACTCTTACCACGTTTTTTCTCTCTTCTCTTTATCAATTCTATCCCTTACATCCTACCTTTATCCTATTTACCTTCCATCCCTATACCATCCATTTACCATCAATTACATTCCTTCCTCGATTTTCCATTTTTTTTTCCACCATTGCAATTGCACCTACCACTTGCAATACCTCTCCCTTCCCCTCCCTTACCCTATACACCTCTCGCTTCCCCTCTCCCTCCAGCCTCCCCTCACCCCCTTGCCTCCCTCTATAAGGCAAATAAACACCGCTCCTATATTAGGCTTTGTATTTACGATATCCAAGGCTTATGCAATCTAGGGCTGCCTCCCGAAACAACACTTGTGATAATTAGTACAAGGGAAATTAGTTAATATTGATATGTTTTGTTTCATCGATTGGTCTCTGTTTCAATTATTGTCTGAGTGGTTTTTTTTTATATTATTTACTTTTTTACTATTTTTGTTTTGTGTATCATGGTAGACAGTTGTGTTTTTTTTTTTTGGGGGGGTGTGTTTGTTTGTTTGTTTGTTTGTTTGTGTTTGTTGATGTGACTTAATATAAGGTAAAATATGCTTTTGATTTATTTGTGTGTGTATATGTGCGAGTGTGTGAGAGAAAGATGGCTGCTGCACCTTGCCTGATGTAAACACTTCACACACACAAGCACACACGCACACCCACACACATATCCACACACACACACACACACACACACACACACACACACACACACACACACACACACACACACACACACACACACACACACACACACACACACATATCCACACACGCACATGCTCACACGAACACAATTTCAATACACATGCCGTTAATGGAACTGCACACCTGTATGGTCACACACACACACACACACACACACACACACACACACACACACACACACACACACGCACACACACACACACACACACACACACACACACACACTGACGAATCGCTACACCTCATCGATCCCACACGTCACACACCTGCATGTCGTCACACATTCCGTTGCGTCACGTCACCGTTCGAATGTGTGACGTGAATAAAGTATAAAAATAAGAATATAAGAAAATAAGAAGGAAAATAAACACCACTATGAACCACGTGGGAAGGAGAATAACAAACACGATATTCCACACGGAGGAAGAAAACAATAGCAGCACGAAAAGTAATAAAAATACAGAAAAAAACTGAAAAAAATGTAGCCACAAGGGATTTTATGCATATAGAAAAAAACCTATCTCACACAAGCCAAGAAAAAGATATTACGTCTCTCTCTCTCTCTCTCTCCCTCTCTCTCTCTCTCTCTCTCTCTCTCTCTCTCTCTCTCTCTCTCTCTCTCTCTCTCTCTCTCTCACAGAAGCACACACGCACACATAACGGGGAAAAAAAATCTTATATCAGCTGGATGGGAAAGTCATACAACCACACCGACCAAAACGACCCCTTCTCAGGCCACCAAAGTAAATACGACTTCCATCTCAAATCCAATACCCATGACGACCTTTTCCTTAACCCCGACGACACCTAACCTACGACTCCTCCACCTGGGACGACCTGGGTATGTGGCGGAACCTCATGCCAAGCCCTTGTTAGCGGTGAGAACAACCTTTCAGAATCATAACAAGTCCATAGAACGTGGCACACTGCGAATGAGGCGCCGGAGGGAAATGGGGAAGGCTTCTAAGGGGGAATGAGGAGGAGCTTCAGGTCTTGGCTATGCTGAGGTCGACTAGAAAAGAGTAAATATGGCTGTAGGGCTGACGAGGTGGCGTGGGTATCAAAGGGGAATTATGAGGGTGTGAGAGGGAAGGTCTTTCTCCTAATTAGGCTTAGGAAAGGAGTGAGAAAGGCAAGGAGAGGGAGATGACGATGGAAAGGAATGGAGGGAGAGAGAGACAGACAAAAGGAAGGAAGAGGAGAAGGGGAAAGACAAAAGGAAGCATAGATAGAACGGAAGAAAAAAAGAAAGAGAAGAGGAGGGAGGGAAGAGGAAACTAGGTATCTGAAAGAGATAAAAGCCTAAGTTAGAGAGAGAAAAGAGAAGTGGAACAAGGAAACAAGAAGTCAAGTCTTTGATAGGTAGAAGATGAGACAGCGGGAAAGGAACGTGGCAGAGATAGGTGCCCTCAAGGCGTTGTGTTGAAGGATACAGAGAAGGATGGAAAGAGAAAATGGAAATATAAATAACAGACGAAGAGACGATGAGAGAAGAACGAAACAAAGGACAAGCAGAGGAAAGAAAAGAAGATTGCACGAAAGAAAGAAAACGAAAATTATCACAAAGGAATGGCCGGTGCAACAAGAGGGAGCGAGGAACATAAAAACGACGCATTGAGGGAAGGAAAGAAATGATAAAGCGACAAAGAAAGGGAAGTAAGGGATGAAGGTAACAGGAAAAAAGGTAGAGCGGATCGTGGGAGGGAATGGGAGGGACATAATCCTACGTTCTCCCTCATATCTCAGAGCCATTAGCCGGGAACATCCTCGGAGGTCGTAGAAGGTCTTAAACGCGATCGTCAGTTCCAATCTAGCAGGTGTGGGAGCCAGGTAATGAGCGCTTCCGTCTCCAGGTGGGATTAGTGGCGGCCCAGGTAAACCCAACCTGCCCTAATAAGCTGGATTGACTCCCTCATGACCGTGTGTTTGCGGTAAAGGACCTGCCTCGTTGGGGCTCCACGACCAGGAAAAGGTCTTGGGACGTTTTCTTGGGGGAGTGAGATGCAATGGTGGTGGTGGTAGTGGTGGTGGTGGTGGTGGTGATTGACTGGCTGACAGACAAACAGACAGACAGAATGACAGTCCGATATTTACGGAGTGAGGGAAGGAAGTAAGAGGAAGGAAGGGAGGATAGAAATATACACATTCATGGACGAGGTACAAAGTTATAATGCCTCACAACCACCACATGACCTTCCTATCACCAAGTTATAACCAGTGACAATACTTTCAAGACAACTTTAAGCCTGCCTTGAGGAACAACACTGATAACACACCCTCTGCCTTCCCTCACAACACTTCACAATGACGCACCCTTCCACATGAGGTGCTGGAAATCTGTCATTGCACCTCTTCCGTAACCGTAAACTACAGAACAAAGCATGTCACCAAGACCGGAGTTATGTCAGCGCTATCTGATTTTCTTTTATTTTTTTTATTTGGTTCTTAAGTACCCCACAATTATAATTCCAGTTTGAGAGTGAACATATACACATGTGCTTTTATGCTAAGTAATTACAAGGCTACGTACACCTTTGTATACCATGCATTACACGATGAAAGCAGGGTACTTACTTTTCATCGTTATTAACAGGCGATATATCAATGTATAAAACAACATGAGGTGATGAAGTAATGCATGTCCATCCACACTTGCCTTGAGTGCGTGAGTCAGAGGCACATAGCAACTCGCCTCACGCATTAGCTAAGAAAGTAATCAATAAAAAATTGACATTTGTTTTGCCACACCCAAAAATATCTGTAAACTTATTATTGAAAAAAAATATTTTGTTATCTGTCTACACAAATAGTTTCAACCAATCAGCTTAAACTGGGCATAAACTTGTGTAAAATTCATTTATATGTAATTTAAGGAATGTTTTACACGCCAGCCCCTCTATTTCAACCTTTTATATACCTTTCTATACCAACTATCTTACTTGCTCTACTTCAATTAATGTCTCCAGTACTTATTCAGCAGCACTAACTACAATGCGGGTTCTCTAGAGTGAACAAAAGAAAACATTACACGTGTGGCTGCAATAATTACATGAATGTTGACTTAAAGTGTATCAGGTAAGATGAACGGGTTACATACAGTGCAGTAAGCAACGCCCGCCCCTCCACTGGCTTTCACTCCATAATTCCCATCATAACACCTTCCCCAGAGAAATAGCAACCCCATACCAAGGATTACGCCCGCTCCGGTGATGATGATGGTGGTGATGATGATGATGATGATGATGATCGTGGTGATGATGCTGATGATGCTGATGATGATGATGATGATGATGATACTACTACTACTACTATGATTTATACTTTAATAATAATAAAAAAATAATAATAATGATGATAATATTAATATAACAATAATAATAACAATACAGAAAAAATAGTAAGCACAAAAACATTACGTAATTAAACATGTACGTAATTATGGAGAAACACACCTGGTAAGCCTTGCAACACACACACACACACACACACACACACACACACACACACACACACACACACACACACACACACACACACACACAGATACATCAAAACAGCGACATTTCAAGAAACCGAGACGAC
>JAPQNM010000020.1:8006626-8009126 GCA_029783475.1 Metacarcinus magister
ACATGCTGTATATTGACTATCATCTGTTTATTTACGATTTAGTTGTTTTCCTACAATGTTTTTTTTTTTTTTAAAGTTCTCATTACTATTCCCATACTTATGCAAAGGGAGGGATTAGAGTGTAATGTGGTAGAGCCGAAGGGGTGAGTTTAAGATCTGTAATGGTTTGAGGTCGAGGAGGAAGCTGCGTGTTGGCAATTATTCCGTGTTTGTTGAGGAAGAGGAAAAGGTCTTAGAGCCTGATGATGCGAAACACGGTAACAATCATACCAATGAGAGAGAGAGAGAGAGAGAGAGAGAGAGAGAGAGAGAGAGAGAGAGAGAGAGAGAGAGAGAGAGAGAGAGAGAGAGAGAGAGAGAGAGAGAGAGAGAGAGAGAGAGAAATCCAAGACATCATTAAGTTTCCCATTAACTCTAACAAACATATAATTTCCTCCATCTTCTAAAAATGTAACTCACTTCTTCTTCCTCCATCTCCTCCTTTCTTCTTTCTTCCTTCCTTCCTTCTTTCCTTCCTTCCTTCCTTCCTTCCTTCCTTCCTTCCTTCCTTCCTTCCTTCCTTTCATCTTTAATACTTCCTTCACTTTACCTTCCTTTACCCTCTTCACTGACCAAAATCAGTGACCAACGAAGAAAATATTAAACCTTATAGACCAAAAACACAAAAAAAATAAAAATACACAACTAAAGAAATAACAACAATATACTTTTCATATTCGCAATTTCGACTTTTTCCAATTATTTTCCCTTCCTGTATTGCGTAAACGAATAAGGAAATGGAGGGAGGGGGGAGGAGAAAAAAAAAGGTGATGGGACAGAAAGGAAAGGGAGATGGAGGCAGGAAGGGTGATTTGAAAGGAAAGGGCAGACTCATACTCCTTCCAATATTTACTTGGTGGCAACTGTGTCGTGATAGTTGCCAAGGTTCATGAAGCGAAAACGAATAATTAATTTCAAGGGAATGGCTGACCTACTTAGAGAGAGAGAGAGAGAGAGAGAGAGAGAGAGAGAGAGAGAGAGAGAGAGAGAGAGAGAGAGAGAGAGAGAGAGAGAGAGAGAGAGAGAGAGAGAGAGAGAGAGAGAGAGAGAGAGAAAGCAGGTAGCTATACGCTTTAGGCTTGTTACGAGTGAGTTTGTTGAGGATAAAGAAGTAACCTGAATTTTCTGCATTCTCCGCCCAACTCACTCCCCACTAGCCCTTTTTCTTTCTCTCTCTCTCTCTCTCTCTCTCTCTCTCTCTCTCTCTCTCTCTCTCTCTCTCTCTCTCTCTCTCTCTCTCTCTCTCTCTACGAAGATGAGATGAGCATTGTGTACTTGAAAATCACACACAATAGTAATAGTAATTCTAGTAGTAGTAGTAGTAGTAGTAGTAGTAGTAGTAGTAGTAGTAGTAGTAGTAGTAGTAGTGGTATTTGCAAGTGCTGGTGCTGCTTCTTTACATGCTAAGCTAAACATAATGAAAACGACACCATATATATAAACACAAAAAATAAGAGTGGAAGCAAAAACACAAAATAAGTTAAAACAAAAAAAGAAAAAGTAACATGAAGAGAGAGAATTACTGAGAGAGAACTAAGGACGAGGAACAAGGACGAGAAGCATGACAGGAGGATTAAGAGTACTGCTTCACGTGGGAGATGGTGGAGGTAGGTTAAGGTAGGTTGAGGCAGACTGACCCATCACTGCATTCCGTGTGCAGGCTGTGTGGGGTGTAATTAAATCTCTCCCCTTCTATGATTGCACTTTTCTGAGCCTATCGAGTTGGGTGTTTTATTTTTCTTAACGTGTTCAAAATATTTGCCAGAGAGAGAGAGAGAAAGCGAGAGAGAGAGAGAGAGAGAGAGAGAGAGAGAGAGAGAGAGAGAGAGAGAGAGAGAGAGAGAGAGAGAGAGAGAGAGAGAGAGAGAGAGAGAGAGAGAGAGAGAGAGAGAGAGAGAGAGAGAGAGAGAGAGATTCAACCAACAATCTATATCTCATAAACAAGTGCCATATACAAGAATTAAATAAAAAAAAACATGAAACATATGCAGTAATATATATACATTAAAACACCTATGTCATAATGTCAAAGGATGTTAACACATAGAAATAAAGAAACACACACACACACACACACACACACACACACACACACACACACACACACACACACACACACACACACACACACACACACCCACACACACACACACACCAATTATGTTTTTTCCTTCTGCTCAAATTTTAAACTCGTGGCAGAAAAATGATGAAGACACAAAATATCTAATACGAAGGAACACAGAAGCGGCTCCACATCCCTTCAAGCCTTAGCAAATCCTCCTGGCAAGACAACCTTAAGAGTTAGGAACACAAGGTAGTGGTGAAAAAAAACAGGTGAAAGTAGTAGTAATAATAGAAATAGTAATAAAGGCAGTAGTAGTAGTAGTAGTAGTAGTAGTAGTAGTAGTAGTAGTAGTAGTAGTAGTAGTAGTAGTAGTAGTAGTAGTAGTAACAATAAGGA
>JAPQNM010000020.1:8014126-8029431 GCA_029783475.1 Metacarcinus magister
CGAGAAAATTAGGAGGAAAGTCATGTTTTTATATAAATATAAAGTTTAATTTTACTGCGTAATTATTAGTTATAGAAAAAATATTCATAATTTCAGTTTTACAGTTTAATTAGGTCTATCAGATGCTCCAGTGATATTTCCAATATCTCTAATAGCTTTCGAGAAAATGAGGAGGAAATTCATGTTTTTATATAAATATTAAGTTTAATTTTACTGCGTAATTATTAGTCATAGAACAAATATTCATAATGACAGTTGTACAGTTTAATTAGGTGTATCAGATGCTGCAATCATATTTCAAATATCTCTAATAGCTTTTGGGAAAATGAGGAGGAAAGTCATGTTTTTATATAAATATTAAGTTTCATTTTACTGCGTAATTATTAGTCATAGAACAAATATTCATAATCACAGTTGTACAGTTTAATTAGGTGTATCAGATGCTGCAATGATATTTCCAATATCTCTAATAGCTTTCGAGAAAATGAGGAGGAAAGTCATGTTTTTAAATAAATATTAAGTTTAATTTTACTGCGTAATTGTTAGTCATAGAACAAATATTCATAATGACAGTTGTACAGTTTAATTAGGTGTATCAAATGCTGCAATGATATTTCCAATATCTCTAATAGCTTTCGGGAAAATGAGGAGGAAATTCATGTTTTTAAATAAATAATAAGTTTCATTTTACTGCATAATTATTAGTCATAGAAAAAATATTCATAATATCAGTTGTACAGTTTAATTATGTGTATCAGCTGCTGCAATGATATTTCCAATATCTCTAATAGCTTTCAAGAAAAGGGGGAGGAAAGTCATGTTTTTAAATAAATATTAAGTTTCATTTTACTGCGTAATTATTAGTCATAGAACAAATATTCATAATATCAGTTGTACAGTTTAATTAGGTCTATCAGATGCTGCAATTATATTTCCAATATCTCTAATAGCTTTCAAGAAAATGACGAGGAAAGTCATATTTTTATATAAAAATACGGTTTTATTTTACTGCGTAATTATTAGTCATAGAACAAATATTCATAATATCAGTTGTACAGTTGAATTAGGTGTATCAGATGATGCAATGATATTTCAAATATCTCTAATAGCTTTCGAGAAAACGAGGAAGAAAGTAATTTAAAAAGTAGTAAAATTCAGTATTTATTAGTACTAGTGAAAATATTCATAATGACAGTAGTAGATTTTAATTAGGTCTATCAGATGCTGCAATGATATTTCCAATATCTCTAATTGCTTTCGAGAAAATGAGGAGTAAAATCATGTTTTTATATATATATTAAGTTTCATTTTACTGCGTAATTATTAGTCTTAAAACAAATATTCATAATGAGAGTTGTACAGTTTAATTAGGTGTATCAGATGCTGCAATGATATATCCAATATCTCTAATAGCTTTCGGGAAAATGAGGAGGAAATTCATGTTTTTAAATAAATATTAAGTTTCATTTTACTGCGTAATTATTAGTCATAGAAAAAATATTCATAATATCAGTTGTACAGTTTAATTAGGTGTATCAGCTGCTGTAATGATATTTCCAATATCTCTAATAGCTTTCAAGAAAATGAGGAGGAAAGTCATGTTTTTAAATAAATATTAAGTTTCATTTTACTGCGTAATTATTAGTCATAGAACAAATATTCATAATATCAGTTGTACAGTTTAATTATGTCTATCAGATGCTGCAATTATATTTCCAATATCTCTAATAGCTTTCAAGAAAATAACGAGGAAAGTCATTTTATTATATAAAAATACGGTTTTATTTTACTGCGTAATTATTAGTCATAGAACAAATATTCATAATATCAGTTGTACAGTTGAATTAGGTGTATCAGATGATGCAATGATATTTCCAATATCTCTAATAGCTTTCGAGAAAACGAGGAAGAAAGTAATTTTTAAAAAAGTAAAATTCAGTATTTATTAGTACTAGTGAAAATATTCATAATGACAGTTGTAGATTTTAATTAGGTCTCTCAGATGCTGCAATGATATTTCCAATATCTCTAATAGCTTTCGAGAAAATGAGGAGTAAAATCATGTTTTTATATAAATATTAAGTTTCATTTTACTGCGTAATTATTAGTCTTAGAACAAATATTCATAATGAAAGTTGTACAGTTTAATTAGGTGTATCAGATGCTGCAATGATATTTCCAATATCTCTAATAGCTTTCGGGAAAATGAAGAGGAAAGTCATGTTTTTATATAAATATTAAGTTTCATTTTACTGCGTAATTATTAGCCATAGAACAAATATTCATAATATCAAATGTACAGTTTCATTAGGTGTATCAGATGCTTCCATGATATTTCCAATATCTCTAATAGCTTTCGAGAAAATGAGGAGGAAAGTCATGTTTTTAAATAAATATTAAGTTTAATTTTACTGCGTAATTATTAGTCATAGAACAAATACTCATAATATCAGTTTTACAGTTTAATTAGGTGTATCAGATGCTGCAATGATATTTCCAATATCTCTAATAGCTTTCGGGAAAATGAGGAGGAAAGTCATGTTTTTATATAAATATTAAGTTTCATTTTACTGCGTAATTATTAGTCATAGAATAAATATTCATAATGACAGTTGTACAGTTTAATTAGGTGTATCAGATGCTGCAATGATATTTCCAATATCTCTAATAGCTTTCGGGAAAATGAGGAGGAAAGTCATGTTTTTATATAAATATTAAGTTTCATTTTACTGCGTAACTATTAGTCATAAAACAAATATTCAAAATGACAGTTGTACAGTTTAGTTAGCTGTATCAGATGCTGCAGTAATATTTCCAATATTTCTAATAGCTTTCGGGAAAATGAGGAGGAAAATCATGTTTTTATATAAATATAAAGTTTCATTTTACTGCGTTATTATTAGTCATAAAACAAATATTCATAATATCAGTTGTACAGTTGAATTAGGTGTATCAGATGCTACAATGATATTTCCAATATCTCTAATAGCTTTCGAGAAAAAGAGGAGGAAATTCATGTTTTTATATAAATATTAAGTTTAATTTTACTGCGTAATTATTAGCCATAGAAAAAATATTCATAATATCAGTTGTACAGTTTAATTAGGTGTATCAGATGCTGCAATGATATCTATAATATCTCTAATAGCTTTCGAGAAAATGAGGAGGAAAGTCATGTTTTTTAATAAATATTAAGTTTAATTTTACTGCGTAATTATTAGTCATTGAACAAATATTCATAATATCAGTTTTACAGTTTAATTAGGTGTATCAGATGCTGCAATGATATTTCCATTATCTCTAATAGCTTTCGGGAAAATGAGGAGGAAAGTCATGTTTATATATAAATATTAAGTTTCATTTTACTGCGTAATTATTAGTCATAGAACAAATACTCATAATGACAGTTGTACAGTTTAATTAGGTGTATCAGATGCTGCAATGATATTTAATATATCTCTAATAGCTTTCGGGAAAATGAGGAGGAAAGTCATGTTTTTATATAAATATTAAGTTTCATTTTACTGCGTAATTATTAGTCATAAAACAAATATTCATAATTACAGTTGTACAGTTCAATTAGGTGTATCAGATGCTGCAATGATATTCCCAATATTTCTAATAGCTTTTGGGAAAATGAGGAGGAAAGTCATGTTTTTATATAAATATTAAGTTTCATTTTACTGCGTAATTATTAGTCATAAAACAAATATTCATAATTTCAATTTTACAGTTTAATTAGGTCTATCAGATGCTGCAATGATATTTCCAATATCTCTAATAGCTTTCGAGAAAATGAGGAGGAAATTTATGTTTTTATATAAATATTAAGTTTTATTTTACTGCGCAATTATTAGTCATAGAACAAATATTAATAATGACAGTTGTACAGTTTTATTAGGTGTATCAGATGCTGCAATGATATTTCAAATATCTCTAATAGCTTTCGAGGAAATGAGGAGAAAAGTTATGTTTATATAAAAATATTAAGTTTCATTTTACTGAGTAATTATTAGTCATAGAACAAATATTCATAATGAGAGTTGTACAGTTTAATTAGGTGTATCAGATGCTATAATGATATTACCAATATCTCTAATAGCTTTCGAGAAAATGAGGAGGAAATTCATGTTTTTAAATAAATATTAAGTTTAATTTTACTGCGTAATTGTTAGTCATAGAAAAAATATTCATAATGACAGTTGTACAGTTTAATTAGGTGTATCAGATACTGCAATGATATTTCCAATATCTTTAATAGCTTTCGGGAAAATGAGGAGGAAATTCATGTTTTTAAATAAATATTAAGTTTCATTTTACTGCGTAATTATTAGTCATAGAACAAATATTCATAATATCAGTTGTACAGTTTAATTAGGTCTATCAGATGCTGCAATTATATTTCCAATATCTCTAATAGCTTTCAAGAAAATGAGGAGGAAAGTCATGTTTTTAAATAAATATTAAGTTTCATTTTACTGCGTAATTATTAGTCATAGAACAAATATTCATAATATCAGTTGTACAGTTTAATTAGGTCTATCAGATGCTGCAATTATATTTCCAATATCTCTAATAGCTTTCAAGAAAATGACGAAGAAAGTCATGTTTTTATATAAAAATACGGTTTTATTTTACTGCGTAATTATTAGTCATAGAACAAATATTCATAATATCAGTTGTACAGTTGAATTAGGTGTATCAGATGATGCAATGATATTTCCAATATCTCTAATAGCTTTCCAGAAAACGAGGAAGAAAGTAATTTAAAAAAAAGTAAAATTCAGTATTTATTAGTACTAGTGAAAATATTCATAATGACAGTAGTAGATTTTAATTAGGTCTATCAGATGCTGCAATGATATTTCCAATATCTTTAATAGCTTTCGAGAAAATGAGGAGTAAAATCATGTTTTTATATAAATATTAAGTTTCATTTTCCTGCGTAATTATTAGTCTTAGAACAAATATTCATAATGAGAGTTTTACAGTTTAATTAGGTGTATCAGATTCTGCAATCATATTTCCAATATCTCTAATAGCTATCGGGAAAATGAGGAGGAAAGTCATGTTTTTATATAAATATTAAGTTTCATTTTACTGCGTAATTATTAGTCATAAAACAAATATTCATAATTACAGTTGTACAGTTTAATTAGGTGTATCAGATGCTGCAATGATATTCCCAATATTTCTAATAGCTTTCGGGAAAATGAGGAGGAAAGTCATGTTTTTATATAAATATTAAGTTTCATTTTACTGCGTAATTATTAGTCATAGAACAAATATTCATAATTTCAATTTTACAGTTTAATTAGGTCTATCAGATGGTGCAATGATATTTCCAATATCTCTAATAGCTTTCGAGAAAATGAGGAGGAAATTCATGTTTTTATATAAATATTAAGTTTTATCTTACTGCGTAATTATTAGTCATAGAACAAATATTCATAATATCAGTTTTACAGTTTAATTAGGTGTATCAGATGCTGCAATGATATTTCCAATATCCCTAATAGCTTTCGAGGAAATGAGGAGATAAGTTATGTTTATATAAAAATATTAAGTTTCATTTTACTGAGTAATTATTAGTCATAGAACAAATATTCCTAATGACAGTTGTAAAGTTTAATTAGGTGAATCAGATGCTGTAATGATATTTCCAATATCTCTAATAGCTTTCGAGAAAATGAGGAGGAAAGTCATGTTTTTATATAAAAAATATGGTTTTATTTTACTGCGTAATTATTAGTCATAGAACAAATATTCATAATATCAGTTGTACAGTTGAATTAGGTGTATCAGATGATGCAATGCTATATCCAATATCTCTAATAGCTTTCGAGAAAACGAGGAAGAAAGTAATTTAAAAAAAAGTAAAATTCAGTATTTATTAGTACTAGTGAAAATATACATAATGACAGTAGTAGATTTTAATTAGGTCTATCAGATGCTGCAATGATATTTCCAATATCTCTAATAGCTTTCGAGAAAATGAGGATTAAAATCATGTTTTTATATAAATATTAAGTTTCATTTTACTGCGTAATTATTAGTCTTAGAACAAATATTCATAATGAGAGTTGTACAGTTTAATTAGTTGTATCAGATGCTGCAATGATATTTAAAATATCTCTAATAGCTTTCGAGTAAATGAGGAGGAAAATCATGTTTTTATAAAAAAATTAAGTTTCATTTTACTGCGTAATTATTAGTCATAGAACAAATATTCTTAGTGACAGTTGTACAGTTTAATTCGGTGTATCAGATGCGTCAATGATATTTCCAATATCTCTAATAGCTTTCGAGAAAATGAGGAGGAAAGTCATGTTTTTATATAAATATTAAGTTTCATTTTACTGCGTAATTACTAGCCATAGAACAAATATTCATAATATCAAATGTACAGTTTAATTAGGTGTATCAGATGCTGCAATGATATTTCCAATATCTCTAATAGCTTTCGAAAAAATAAGGAGGAAAGTCATGTTTTTAAATAAATATTAAGTTTAATTTTACTGCGTAATTATTAGTCATAGAACCAATATTCATAATATTAGTTTTACAGTTTAATTAGGTCTATCAGATGCTGCATTGATATTTCCAATATCTCTAATAGCTTTCGGGAAGATGAGGAGGAAAGTCATGTTTATATATAAATATTAAGTTTCATTTTACTGCGTAATTATTAGTCATAGAACAAATATTCATAATGACAGTTGTACAGTTTAATTAGGTATATCAGATGCTGCAACGATATTTCCAATATCTCTAATAGCTTTTGGGAAAATGAGGAGGAAATCCATGTCATTATATAAATATTAAGTTTCATTTTACTGCGTAATTATTAGTCATAAAACAAATATTCATAATGACAGTTGTACAGTTTAATTAGGTGTATCAGATGCTGCAATGA
The DNA here is from genome assembly GCA_029783475.1 of Metacarcinus magister. NCBI lineage: Eukaryota > Metazoa > Arthropoda > Malacostraca > Decapoda > Cancridae > Metacarcinus > Metacarcinus magister. Next base: position 8,021,043 of record JAPQNM010000020.1, read on the forward strand.
TATTTCGAATATTTCTAATAGCTTTCGGGAAAATGAGGAGGAAATTCCTGTTTTTATATACATATAAAGTTTCATTTTACTGCGTTATTATTAGTCATAGAACAAATATTCATAATATCAGTTGTACAGTTTAATTAGGTGTATCAGATGCTGCAATGATATTTCCAGTATCTCTAATAGCTTTCGAAAAATGAGGAGGAAAGTCATGTTTTTAAATAAATATTAAGTTTAATTTTACTGCGTAATTATTAGTCATAGAACAAATATTCATAATATCAGTTTTACAGTTTAATTAGGTGTATCAGATACTGCAATGATATTTCTAATATCCCTAATAGCTTTTGGGAAAAGGAGGAGGAAAGTCATGTTTATACATAAATATTAAGTTTTATTTTACTGCGTAACTATTAGTCATAAAACAAATATTCATAATAACAGTTGTACAGTTTAATTAGGTGTATCAGATGCTGCAATGATATTTCCAATATTTTTAATAGCTTTCGGGAAAATGAGGAGGAAAGTCATGTTTTTATATAAATATAAAGTTTCATTTTACTGCGTTATTATTAGTCATAGAACAAATATTCATAATATCAGTTGTACAGTTTAATTAGGTGTATCAGATGCTGCAATGATATTTCCAATATCTCTAGTAGCTTTCGAGAAAATGAGGAGGAAAGTCATGTTTTTATATAAATATTAAGTTTCATTTTACTGCGTAATTATTAGTCATAAAACAAATATTCATAATTACAGTTGTACAGTTTAATTAGGTGTATCAGATGCTGTAATGTATTCCCAATATTTCTAATAGCTTTCGGGAAAATGAGGAGGAAAGTCATGTTTTTATATAAATATTAAGTTTCATTTTACTGCGTAATTATTAGTCATAGAACAAATATTCATAATTTCAATTTTACAGTTTAATTAGGTCTATCAGATGCTGCAATGATATTTCTAATTACTCTAATAGCTTTCGAGAAAATGAGGAGGAAATTCATGTTTTTATATAAAAATTAAGTTTTATCTTACTGCGTTATTATTAGTCATAGAACAAATATTAATAATGACAATTGTACAGTTTAATTAGTTGTATCAGATTCTGCAATGATATTTCCAATATCTCTAATAGTTTTCGAGGAAATGAGGAGAAAATTTATGTTTATATAAAAATATTAAGTTTCATTTTACTGAGTAATTATTAGTCATAGAACAAATATTCATAATGACAGTTGTACAGTTTAATTAGGTGTATCAGATGCTGTAATGATATTTCCAATATCTCTAATAGCTTTCGAGAAAATGAGGAGGAAAGTCATGTTTTTATATAAAAATACGGTTTTATTTTACTGCGTAATTATTAGTCAAAGAACAAATATTTATAATATCAGTTGTACAGTTGAATTAGGTGTATCAGATGATGCAATGATATTTCCAATATCTCTAATGGCTTTCGAGTAAACGAGGAAGAAAGTAATTTAAAAAAAAGTAAAATTCAGTATTTATTAGTACTAGTGAAAATATTCATAATGACAGTAGTAGATTTTAATTAGGTCTATCAGATGCTGCAATGATATTTCCAATATCTCTAATAGGCTCGAGAAAATGAGGAGTAAAATCAAGTTTTTATATAAATTTTAAGTTTCATTTTACTGCGTAATTATTAGTCATAGAACAAATATTCATAATGACAGTTGTACAGTTTAATTAGGTGTATCAGATGCTGCAATGATATTTCCAATATCTCTAATAGCTTTCGAGGAAATGAGGAGAAAATTTATGTTTATATAGAAATATTAAGTTTCATTTTACTGAGTAATTATTAGTCATAGAACAAATATTCATAATGACAGTTGTACAGTTTTATTAGGTGTATCAGATGCTGTAATGATATTTCCAATATCTCTAATAGCTTTCGAGAAAATTAGGAGGAAATTCATGTTTTTATATAAATATAAAGTTTAATTTTACTGCGTAATTATTAGTCATAGAACAAATATTCATAATTTCAGTTTTACAGTTTAATTAGGTTTATCAGATGCTGCAGTGATATTTCCAATATCTCTAATAGCTTTCAAGAAAATGAGGAGGAAATTCATGTTTTTATATAAATATTAAGTTTCATTTTACTGCCTAATTATTAGTCATAGAACAAATATTCATAATGACAGTTGTACAGTTTAATTAGGTGTATCAGATGCTGCAATGATATTTCTAATATCTCTAATAGCTTTCGGGAAAATGAGGAGGAAGTTCATGTTTTTAAATAAATATTAAGTTTCATTTTACTGCGTAATTATTAGTCATAGAAAAAATATTCATAATATGAGTTGTACAGTTTAATTAGGTATATCAGCTTTTGCAATGATATTTCCAATATCTCTAATAGCTTTCGAGAAAATGAGGAGGAAAGTCATGTTTTTAAATAAATATTAAGTTTCATTTTACTGCGTAATTATTAGTCATAGAACAAATATTCATAATATCAGTTGTACAGTTTAATTAGATGTATCAGCTGTTGCAATGATATTTCCAATATCTCTAATAGATTTAGAAAAAATGAGGAGGAAAGTCATGTGTTTAAATAAATATTAAGTTTCATTTTACTGAGTAATTATTAGTCATAGAACAAATATTCATAATATCAGTTGTTGAATTTAATTAGGTCTATCAAATGCTGCAATTATATTTCCAATATCTCTAATAGCTTTCGAGAAAATTACGAGGAAAATCATGTTTATATATAAAAATACGGTTTTATTTTACTGCGTAATTATTAGTCATAGAACAAATATTCATAATATCAGTTGTACAGTTGAATTAGGTGTATCAGATGATGCAATGATATTTCCAATATCTCTAATAGCTTTCGAGAAAACGAGGAAGAAAGTAATTTAAAAAAAAGTAAAATTCAGTATTTATTAGTACTAGTAAAAATATTCATAATGACAGTAGTAGATTTTAATTAGGTCTATCAGATGCTGCAATGATATTTCCAATATCTCTAATAGCTTTCGAGAAAATGAGGAGAAAAATCATGTTTTTATATAAATATTAAGTTTCATTTTACTGCGTAATTATTAGTCATAGAACAAATATTCATTATATCAGTTTTACAGTTTAATTAGGTCTATCAGATGCTGCAATGATATTTCCAATATCTCTAATAGCTTTCGGGAAGATGAGGAGGAAAGTCATGTTTATATATAAATATTAAGTTTCATTTTACTGCGTAATTATTAGTCATAGAACAAATATTCATAATGACAGTTGTACAGTTTAATTAGGTATATTAGATGCTGCAATGATATTTCCAATATCTCTAATAGCTTTCGGGAAAATGAGGAGGAAAGTCATGTTTTATATAAATATTAAGTTTCATTTTACTGCGTAATTATTAGTCATAAAACAAATATTTATAATGACAGTTGTACAGTTTAATTAGGTGTATCAGATGCTGCAATGATATTTCGAATATTTCTAATAGCTTTCGGGAAAATGAGGAGGAAAGTCATGTTTTTATATAAATATAAAGTTTCATTTTACTGTGTAATTATTAGTCTTAGAACAAATATTCATAATTTCAGTTTTACAGTTTAATTAGGTCTATCAGATACTGCAATGATATTTCCAATATCTCTAATAGCATTCGGGAAAATGAGGAGGAAATTCATGTTTTTATATAAATATTAAGTTTCATTTTACTGCGTAATTATTAGTCATAGAACAAATATTTATAGTGACAGTTGTACAGTTTAATTAGGTGTATCAGATGCTGCAATGATATTTCCAATATCTCTAATAGCTTTCGAGGAAAATGAGGAGAAAATTCATGTTTTATATAAATATTAAGTTTCATTTTACTGAGTAATTATTAGTCATAGAACAAATATTCATAATGACAGTTGTACAGTTTTATTAGGTGTATCAGATGCTGTAATGATATTTCCAATATCTCTAATAGCTTTCGAGAAAATTAAGAGGAAAATCATGTTTTTGTATAAATATAAAGTTTAATTTTACTGCGTAATTATTAGTCATAGAACAAATATTCATAATTTCAGTTTTACATTTTAATTAGGTCTATCAGATGCTGCAGTGATATTTCCAATATCTCTAATAGCTTTTGAGAAAATGAGGAGGAAATTCATGTTTATATATATATATTAAGTTTCATTTTGCTGCGTAATTATTAGTCATAGAACAAATATTCATAATGACAGTTGTACAGTTTAATTAGGTGTATCAGATGCTGCAATGATATTTCCAATATCTCTAATAGCTTTCGGGAAAATGAGGAGGAAGTTCATGTTTTTAAATAAATATTAAGTTTAATTTTACTGCGTAATTATTAGTCATAGAAAAATATTCATAATATCAGTTGTACAGTTTAATTAGGTATATCAGCTGTTTGCAATGATATTTCCAATATCTCTAATAGCTTTCGAGAAAATGAGGAGGAAAGTCATGTTTTTAAATAAATATTTAGTTTCATTTTACTGCGTAATTATTAGTCATAGAACAAATATTCATAATATCAGTTGTTCAATTTAATTAGGTCTATCAGATGCTGCAATTATATTTCCAATATCTCTAATAGCTTTCGAGAAAATGACGAGGAAAATCATGTTTTTATATAAAAATACGGTTTTATTTTACTGCGTAATTATTAGTCATAGAACAAATATTCATAATATCAGTTGTACAGTTGAATTAGGTGTATCAGATGATGCAATGATATTTCCAATATCTCTAATAGCTTTCGAGAAAACGAGGAAGAAAGTAATTTTAAAAAAAGTAAAATTCAGTATTTATTAGTACTAGTAAAATATTCATAATGACAGTAGTAGATTTTAATTAGGTCTATCAGATGCTGCAATGATATTTCCAATATCTCTAATAGCTTTCGAGAAAATGAGGAGTAAAATCATGTTTTTATATAAATATTAAGTTTCATTTTACTGCGTAATTATTAGTCATAGAACAAATATTCATAATGAGAGTTGTACAGTTTAATTAGGTGTATCAGATGCTGCAATGATATTTCCAATATCTCTAATAGCTTTCGGGAAAATGAGGAGGAAAGTCATGTTTTTATATAAATATTAAGTTTTATTTTACTGCGTAATTATTAGTCATAAAACAAATATTCATAATTACAGTTGTACAGTTTAATTAGGTGTATCAGATGCTGCAATGATATTCCCAATATTTCTAATAGCTTTCGGGAAAATGAGGAGGAAATTCATGTTTTTATATAAATATTAAGTTTCATTTTACTGCGTAATTATTAGTCATAGAACAAATATTCATAATTTCAATTTTACAGTTTAATTAGGTCTATCAGATGGTGCAATGATATTTCCAATATCTCTAATAGCTTTCATGAAAATGAGGAGGAAAGTCATGTTTTTATATAAATATTAAGTTTTATGTTACTGCGTAATTATTAGTCATAGAACAAATATTCATAATATCAGTTTTACAGTTTAATTAGGTCTATCAGATGGTGCAATGATATTTCCAATATCTCTAATAGCTTTCGGGAAGATGAGGAGGAAAGTCATGTTTATATATAAATATTAAGTTTCATTTTACTGCGTAATTATTAGTCATAGAACAAATATTCATAATGACAGTTGTACATTTTAATTAGGTATATCAGATGCTGCAATGATATTTCCAATATCTCTAATAGCTTTCGAGAAAATGAGGAGGAAAGTCATGTTTTTATATAAATATTAAGTTTCATTTTACTGCGTAATTATTAGTCATAGAACAAATACTCATAATGACAGTTGTACAGTTTAATTAGGTGTATCAGATGCTGCATTGATATTTTCAATATCTCTAATAGCTTTCGAGAAAATGAGGAGGAAATTCCTGTTTTTATATAAATATAAAGTTTCATTTTACTGTGTAATTATTAGTCATAGAACAAATATTCATAATCTCAGTTTTACAGTTTAATTAGGTCTATCAGATACTGCAATGATATTTCCAATATCTCTAATAGCTTTCGAGAAAATGAGGAGGAAATTCATGTTTTTATATAAATATTAAGTTTCATTTTACTGCGTAATTATTAGTCATAGAACAAATATTAATAATGACAGTTGTACAGTTTAATTAGGTGTATCAGATGCTACAATGATATTTCCAATATCTCTAATAGCTTTCGAGGAAATGAGGAGAAAATTTATGTTTATACAGAAATATTAAGTTTCATTTTACTGAGTAATTATTAGTCATAGAACAAATATTCATAATGACAGTTGTACAGTTTTATTAGGTGTATCAGATGCTGTAATGATATTTCCAATATCTCTAATAGCTTTCGAGAAAATTAGGAGGAAAGTCATGTTTTTATATAAATATAAAGTTTAATTTTACTGCGTAATTATTAGTCATAGAACAAATATTCATAATTTCAGTTTTACAGTTTAATTAGGTCTATCAGATGCTGCAGTGATATTTCCAATATCTCTAATAGCTTTCGAGAAAATGAGGAGGAAATTCATGTTTTTATATAAATATTAAGTTTCATTTTACTGCGTAATTATTAGTCATAGAACAAATATTCATAATGACAGTTGTACAGTTTAATTAGGTGTATCAGATGCTGCAATGATATTTCTAATATCTCTAATAGCTTTCGGGAAAATGAGGAGGAAGTTCATGTTTTTAAATAAATATTAAGTTTCATTTTACTGCGTAATTATTAGTCATAGAAAAAATATTCATAATATCAGTTGTACAGTTGAATTAGGTGTATCACCTTTGGAATGATATTTCCAATTTCTCTAATGGCTTTCGAGAAAATGAGGAGGAAAGTCATGTTTTTAAATAAATATTAAGTTTAATTTTACTGCGTAATTATTAGTCATAGAACAAATATTCATAATATCAGTTGTACAGTTTAATTAGGTGTATCAGCTTTTGCAATGATATTTCCAATATCTCTAATAGATTTAGAAAAAATGAGGAGGAAAGTCATGTGTTTAAATAAATATTAAGTTTCATTTTACTGCGTAATTATTAGTCATAGAACAAATATTCATAATATCAGTTGTTCAATTTAATTAGGTCTATCAAATGCTGCAATTATATTTCCAATATCTCTAATAGCTTTCGAGAAAATTACGAGGAAAATCATGTTTTTATATAAAAATACGGTTTTATTTTACTGCGTAATTATTAGTCATAGAACAAATATTCATAATATCAGTTGTACAGTTGAATTAGGTGTATCAGATGATGCAATGATATTTCCAATATCTCTAATAGCTTTCGAGAAAACGAGGAAGAAAGTAATTTTTAAAAAAGTAAAATTCAGTATTTATTAGTACTAGTAAAAATATTCATAATGACAGTAGTAGATTTTAATCAGGTCTATCAGATGCTGCAATGATATTTCCAATATCTCTAATAGCTTTCGAGAAAATGAGGAGGAATGTCATGTTTTTATATAAATATATAGTTTCATTTTACTGCGTAATTATTAGTCATAGAACAAATATTCATAATGTTAGTTTTACAGTTTAATTAGGTCTATCAGATGCTGCAGTGATATTTCCAATATCTCTAATAGCTTTCGAGAAAATTAGGAGGAAAATCATGTTTTTATATAAATATTAAGTTTCATTTTACTGCGTAATTATTAGTCATAGAACAAATATTCATAATAAGAGTTGTACAGTTTAATTAGGTGTATCAGATGCTGCAATGATATTTCCAATATCTCTAATAGCTTTCAAGAAAATGAGGAGGAAAGTCATGTTTTTATATAAATATTAAGTTTCATTTTACTTCGTAATTATTAGCCATAGAACAAATATTCATAATATCAGTTTTACAGTTTAATTAGGTGTATCAGATGCTGCAATGATATTTCCAATATCTCTAATAGCTTTCGAGAAAATGAGGAGGAAAGTCATGTTTTTAAATAAATATTAAGTTTAATTTTACTGCGTAATTATTAGTCATAGAACAAATATTCATAATATAAGTTGTACAGTTTAATTAGGTGTATCAGATGCTGCAATGATATTTCCAATATCTCTAATAGCTTTTGGGAAAATGAGGAGGAAAGTCATGTTTATATATATATATATATTAAGTTTCATTTTATTTCGTAATTATTAGTCATAGAACAAATATTCATAATGACAGTTGTACAGTTTAATTAGGTCTATCAGATGCTGCAATGATATTTCCAATATTTCCAATATTTTCAATATCCAATATCTAATGCTAGCTAGAAGAGCCCGTCGTTGACGGCCGACGGAGCGACGGTTATATATTGCTGCCGGTGGTGTTGCCAAACCGCAGTTATCGTACCGTAAAATTATCTATTGAATATCACATAAATACTCATAAGAACGGTAAT
>JAPQNM010000020.1:8029531-8052031 GCA_029783475.1 Metacarcinus magister
TCTGATACATAAGATAATAGAAATTTGTAAATAATGATAAAAGTTATTACACTGGTCTATACATCATATGTATATGCATGGGAATGATATAAAGATCTTTTCACAGACGTCGTACCGCAAACACAGGAGAGGGAGACGCTGCTGGCACATATGGTGTGCCGCAAGAACTGAATGGGTTAAGAAAGGAAGGTGTCCAAAAAAGAGGGAAAAACTAGAGGGAAAGCGACAGAAAGCTGAGAGAGGGAACCGAAAAGGAGTACCCTGTCTTTGATACTAGAATAAAAAAGAAAACAGAAAAGAGATAGACAGAGATAAAGACAGAAACAGAAAGACAGACACACAGACAGACAGAAAGAGAAAGACGGGCAGACAGAGATAAAAACAAACAAACAGAGATGGAAGTAGACGCACAAACACATACGGACAAAAGAAAGACACAAACACAGTAAAACATGGTGCAGATACAAAAAAAATCAATGTACAACACAAAGTGAACAAAAAATCACAAGAAACTGGTAGCAACGTAAAAAAAATATTCCGAGAAACTGTGACAAACGAGAAATTTACACATTCCTGGAGACGATATAGAAGACGGAAAATGGACACATGCACTAAAATATGTAAATAAATCAACTCAGGAGTAAACCAGGCGAGGGACAAACACACATAAACATCAGTTACCACTAGCGCTGAGGCTCAGGAATTCTGGGAGCGAGCCAAATGTGCTGTGAAACTCTACGGTAACATTCTACCGGATTTCACTGTATGTGCTCACGAAGGGATTAAATTATTGACACCTTGCTTACGAGGCTCCCAAGACGCGTTCTCTCGCCCATGTCACCTGTACAAACACACCCTTGTGTATACTATATCTAATGTGTACATAGTTGTTGACGGAGGTGCTATACCTAAGAGGTATGGTATGAGTATGTGTGTATCTATGTGTGTTTGTATGTGTGTGTGTGTGCTATTTACCATAGTCTGGAGAATCACGTGCTAGACTCGTGATGTGTGTGTGTGTGTGTGAAGTGTGTGTGTGTGTGTGTGTGTGTGTGTGTGTGTGTGTGTGTGTGTGTGTGTGTGTGTGTGTGTTTTGCAATCCATCTATAATTCTAATCGAATAACTCTTGTTCTTCCTTTTATTTCACGTTTATCTTTTATACTTATTGAATTCAAAGTTCTTTTTATAGCATTGTTATTGTTGTAGTTGTTTTTCTTTTTTTCTCTCTCTCTCTCTCTCTCTCTCTCTCTCTCTCTCTCTCTCTCTCTCTCTCTCTCTCTCTCTCTCTCTCTCTCTCTCTCTCTCTCTCTCTCTCTCACTCAAAAACAGGTGAGCAAGAATACAAGGAGGAAGCCAGGTATTAAAAACTCTCCTCCCCTTTCTCACTCTACTACTCTTCTCAACCCTTTTTTCTCTCTCCACCACCATCACCACCTCCTCCTCCTCCCTCTCTCTCCTCTACCTCCTCCACCGTTTCCCTGGCACAGGTGACCAGCCAGTAAGAGGGAATCTGGGTATTAAGAACTCTGGTACAGCCATAACGAGAAAACTTGGTTCGCCTCTAAATCGTCTTTCACGACCCACCGAGACGCGAGGCGAGGAAGACGTTGAGGAGGAGGAGGAGGAGGAGGAGGAGGAGGAGGAGGAGGAGGAGGAGGAGGAGGAGGAGGAGGAGGAGGAGGAGGAGGAGGAGGAGGAGGAGGAGAAGAAGGAAGAGGAGGTGGAAGAGGAAGAGGAAGAGAGAGATGAGTAGGTAAAGGAGGAGTATGGATGAAGGAAAATAGGACAATTAAAATGATATATTGAATTGGCAAATGCAACGTCCGTGTGTGTGTGTGTGTGTGTGTGTGTGTGTGTGTGTGTGTGTGTGTGTGTGTGTGTGTGTGTGTGTGTGTGTGTGTGTGTGTTTGGGTGTGTTTGGGTGAGAGAGAGAGAGAGAGAGAGAGAGAGAGAGAGAGAGAGAGAGAGAGAGAGAGAGAGAGAGAGAGAGAGAGAGAGAGAGAGAGAGAGAGAGAGAAAGACGTAGAGATAATTAGAGAAATTGGAATGATCTGAGGCGACGCAGTGCCCCGGTGGTCGCGGCGCCTCTGGTAACTGTCTATAAAAACACACCACAGGTAAACACAACACTGATTGGCACCTAAATCAAACCAGATGACGATGAGAGAGAGAGAGAGAGAGAGAGAGAGAGAGAGAGAGAGAGAGAGAGAGAGAGAGAGAGAGAGAGAGAGAGAGAGAGAGAGAGAGAGTAGGGAGGGGAGTAGGGTGAGAGAACGCGTGAGAGGCAGGAAACTAGAGAGGAAGGGAAGGAGTAAGAGGGACGAGTAGGGGGGGGTAAGGAAAAGGGGGAAGGCTGCCACGATGCGAGTTAGAAATGAATTGAAGGGGAACTGGAACGCGAGTAGCAAAGGATGAAGGTAAGAATATATATAAAAAATACCTTAAAGTTACCCCCCAAAAAATAAAAGAAAATGAAAGCGTTAGTGTAAAAAAAAAAAAAAGAGGAAGAGAGAGAGAAAGAGAGAGGTAAAATAAAAATAGAGAGAGAAAGAAAATTTCCAACACTGATCTATATTAACCAAATGAAAATAAATTATACGAAATCTGACTACGGAAGATTTCAATTAAAATTCAGAGCCCCAACCTTCGGCCAGCCACCTGTCCCTGTCTATTTCACCTTGACGCAGGTACGATGGGTGCTGCCCCTCACCTTACCTTACCTTACCTTACCACACCGACTCAAGCTTAATGGTGAGAAAGTGAAGCCAATGTAAGCTTTTCCCTACCACCTTACAAATAAAAGATTGATGCAGGAAGAACATCTTATCTATTACTATCATTACTACTACTACTACTACTACTACTACTACTACTACTACTACTTCTACTACTACTACTACTACGATTACTATTATTACTACTACTAGTTATACTACTACTTATACAATATACACACACACATACATACAAACACGCACACGCACACACACGCACACACACACACACACACACACACACACACACACACACACACACACACACACCTCCAAATAATTAACTCCACAATGTTCAAAGTTTTAATAAGTTAGAAACACTTACGTCCTTTCTTCCCTTCCCTTTTTCCATTTTTCTTCAGCTTACCTTATTTCTTTCCCTTTTCTCTCTTTCTATTTGATGAAGTGTCTGTCTCTCTCTTTCTCTCTCTCTCTCTCTCTCTCTCTCTCTCTCTCTCTCTCTCTCTCTCTCTCTCTCTCTCTCTCTCTCTCTCTCTCTCTCTCTCTCTCTCTCTCTCATGGTGTCGTATTTCAGGTGTCTTTTGATCCATCTAATCAAATTTGTTATTTTTCCTTTCTTTTATACACACAAATAATTTTTCCTCTCCCTCACACCTTTCTAGCTTCGTTTACTCATTAATTCATTCACTCATAGAAGGAAGCAAGGAAAAAGAAAACGAAATTGAGGGAGATAGGAGGAAGAGGATGAAAGGACCTGATAAACGATAATAGGGTTTACTTTCCCCTTCCATTCCCTTCCCCATTCACTGGTAGACTTCCTCGTTCCCGTTCTTCCATTCACCTTCCCTTACCCCACTCTCCCTATATCCCTCTACTTCATTGGCTCGCTCCCTTTTCCCCATTTTCCACCACCATCCTACCTTTTTCTTCCTCACTTCCTTCTAACATCACTTTCATTCTCTTTTCTCTCCTTTTTCTCCCTTTTTCACTCACTTCCACACTTGCCTCCTCCTTCTCATTTCTCTACTCCCCTTTCTACTCTCCCTCTTCCATTTATTCTCCCTCCAAACTTCAACCCTTCACCTTTTTTCTGTCCTACCTCCCTCCTTTACTCATCTTCCTCTGTTCTCCCTCCCCTTCTCCCTACCTCTTCCCTACTGTTATTGCAGGTCAACATTAGCTTCATGACCCGGAAGGTCACGGAAAAGTGGCCGTATCTCCTGCCAATGGCTGGGAGGAGGCGGAGGGGGTTGGAGGAGGAGGAGGAGGAGGAGGAAGAGGAAGAGGAGGAGGAGGAGGAACATGGATAGGGGATGGAATAGGAACCGGGAGAGGGAAAGAAGTAGGAAGATGAGTAATGATAGAAGCAGCAGCAGCAACAGCAGTAGCAGTAGCGGTAGAAGCAGCAGCAGAATAAGTATCAATAGCAGTAGAAGCAGCAGCAGTAGCAACAATAATAAAAACAACAGCAGCAATAAAAACAGCAGTGGTAGTAGCAGCAACATGAATGCCAATAGCAGTAGAAGCAGCAGCAGCTACAACAATAACAATAGTAGAAGCAACAGCATCAACAACAACAAGGAAAAAGAAGAGTAAGAGGAAATGGAAAGGGGAACTACTGATGATGAAGATTATATGAGAGAGAGAGAGAGAGAGAGAGAGAGAGAGAGAGAGAGAGAGAGAGAGAGAGAGAGAGAGAGAGAGAGAGAGAGAGAGAGAGAGAGAGAGAGAGAGAGAGAGAAGAGGGGGGGGGAAGTTAAATGACAGCTTACGTCCTTAAACTGACATCCTTTCTCGGAGATTATGGAGAGGAATAAAAACCTTTGGCTAAGGGGGAAGCATCTCTCCACTTCTCTTATCTTTTCTTATCTCCTCCACATACATTCTTCCTCCTGTCTCCTCTCCTTTCCTCCCCATACACTTTCTTCCACCTCTCTCCTCTGCTTTTTTATTACATGATGTTTTTCCCTTCTCTTTTCTCTTTCCCTCTCCCACTATATATTTTCTTCCTCCACTTTCGACTTCATTCCTTTGTCCTTTTTCTTTTTCTCTCCGTATTTGTTTTTTTCTTCTATTTCACCCTATAAATGCCAATGTTTTTATTTATTATTTTATTTATATATTTCAATAAAGTTAATGTATCGCCCTTTGTTTGGCTTTGTGTGATTTCTCAAACTATTTATTGTAATTATTTATCGCCATTATTTTTTCACACCACGAATATTTTCTCAGTTGTCAATTAATTTCAAACTTATTCCATTTTCTTTCATCACATTTTAAGACGATTTATCATTTCATCTGGTTTTCTTTTTATTACGATCCACATAAATCTATATATATTTATCCACTCACCACATCTTTCCCTCTCTCCCTCCTTTCCCCTCTTTCTTCCCTCCCTCCTCTTTGTATTCCTTTCCTTAAATCTCCACCTCACGCCGTCCCTAAATCTTCCTCCTCTTTACCCTGTTTCCCTCCCTCCCTCCGATCCTGCCTCCTTAAATCTTCCCCTTCCTTCCTCGCTCCCTCCCCCTCCTTCCCTCCATTCTGCCTCTGTAAATCTTATCCCTCCATGTTCTTACCCCTTCCCTCCTCCCCTCTTTCCTTTCCCTCCCTCCTACCATTTACCTCTCTTCCCTCTCCCTCCTGCTCCCCCTTCCCTCCTCCTATCCCTTCCGTGCTCTTGACTCTTCCCCTATCCTACGTTGCTTTCCTCCTCCTTCCTTTCCCCTCTTTCCTCCCCTCCTGCTCCCCTCACTTCCCCACGCCAAGCAACAGGTTTACAGTTCCCTAGCGGCGGCCAGCCAGACTACAACCCGGACATAAACCGTGATTTTGCAGAGCACCACCACCACCAGGTACACGGCAAGAGGGAGGGAAGGAGGATGGGAAGGAGGGAGGGAGAGAGGGAGGGAGGAAGGTTCAGTGAGAGGCAGGAAGCTAAGCGGGAGTAAAAGAAGGATGCAAGCAGGTATAAAATATTTCAGGGAGGAGGAAGAGGAAGAGGAAGAGGAGAGAGATATAGGGTGGGTGTATGGAGTGAAGGAAGAAGTGAATGATAGAGTAAAAAGAGAATTACAAAAGTGGAAGGAAAAAAAGTTAGTGTAGAGAAGTAAAATATAAGAAAAAAGTTGATTAAACAAAGTTAAAAGGATACATGACTAGACCATTGTTGCATTGTTGCCAGCTTACACTTATTGTAGATGATGGAGGGAAGAGACAACCTTTCCTCCCTATAAAGTCCTCTAAAATAGTGTATTATATCGCCCTGGTCACCTGCCTTCACCTTCCATCTTGCATTAACTAATCTTTACAAACACTGTATAAACCTCTGATGCAAAAAACGTCATAAGTAATACATATAAACTCCCTCCAACCCATTATTTAACATTAATAATAACTGAAAACGCACCTGACTCCAAATACACAAAAAATATATAAATACGTGCAACTCATCTGTATTACTGTCATGTGTAAAAAAAAAAAAAACATCTCTAAAAATGTATTTAATCTGTGTTAAATTCATTCCGCATTGATTTCACTCACACGTCAACCTGAACACTAGTAAAACGCCTTGGTCTGCATTAAATCTGCCACCATAACTGAATCCATCAAGGGAGAGAGATTGGACAAGTGAGAGAGCTGATTCCTGGAACAATGTAGAGTAAAAAGAACATAATAATAATCCTTTCCTTCTTTCCACTGCATCACGTGAGGAGGAGGAGGAGGGAGGGAGGAGGTGGGGAGAAGAGAGAGGGAGTGCCAGAGGAAGAACAGGGTGAAAGGGGACAGAAGAATACAGGGATCGACATACAGTGACGGCAGGAAAGTCAAGAAAGCAATAGAGGTGGAAAAGGAAAGGGGAAAAAATGGAAAAAAGTCTGAGTCTAACTGCGTAAAATCCCCTTCCGATAGCATATTGGGGGAAAGGAGATTAGGTTGAGGGATTGTGGTTGTGCAGGTCAGGGAGGCTTCAATCTTTACTGAGGGGACGGTGACGGCGGTGACGGTGGTGGTGGTGAGGATGGTGAAAGGTGGTGACGGTTGTGAATGTGATGATGATACTGATGGTGACTAAGGAAGACTGTGCAAGGGATGGTGATAGTGACGGTGGAAGTGACGTTGTGTTGTGGATGATTATGTGTGTTAGAGAGAGAGTGGAGGGATGGGGGAAAGGATAGTGAGGTACTGGAAGGAAGGAAGCATAGAACAGATGTAGAACGGTAATGGAGGGAAGGAAAGAACGAGACAGAGGACCAGTGAGTCACGATCAAGATATTCACAAACGTTTCAGAAGCGTGTAAGTAAAGATAGATAAAAAACAGACATACATACAGACATATACATACAGACGGACAAATAAACACACATACAGATAAACGTAAATATAAAATAAAATAAAATCTAGACCACAAGGCAAAAACCAACGTTAAAATATATGTATAAAGTTTGAAGAAAATAGTAAATTCAAGTTATTTTCCTCCACACTCCAAATTACGTCTCCTAACAGTACAACTTTTGGGAAATCAGGGAGATTTACCTTTTTAGTCATGAATTTTAATCCTCTAATCTCTTTCATTTTTTTTTTTAACTCTATCCTATAATGAATTTTTTTTCGTTCTTTCTTTCCAGGTGTTGCACATTCTATGATCAAAGTTGGTTTTTAATATCTTTTCTGCAATCCTTTATTATTCTTTAAAGGTCAAATTCTTATTAGTCTTATATCATACTATAATCTTATCTTCAAATCTTTCTTTCAACTACAAGCTACACAATCATTTCCTTCACTACTACACGTACACCCAAAAAGTACAAACGCATCAACACATCGAGTCAGGTGTAACAGGAATGCCAGGTGAAGGAAGGCAAGTGACTGCAGTTAATATCAAGGTGGAGTTATGAATGACGTGATCAGGTGGGATTGTGCATAACAGTGTAAGAGGGGAGACAGCACGAGACACGGAAGGACGGGCAGGGAGGAGCAGAGGAGAGGAGTTAAGAGAGGGAAGGGACAGGAAGAGGGATGACAGGTGAGCTAAAACTTGAAGGCCACTTTTGATTACTTGATTGTCTGATTACACCTGTGGTTTTAATTTGATGTTCACCTGTGATGTAGTGATTGCGGTGGTGTAAGGTACCTCGCTCTGTCCTCCTTGTCTTCCTATCTCTCTTTCTCTTTCTCTTTCTCCTTCTCTCCCTTTCTTCTTCAGTCTTTTGTATTCTCTTTTTATCTTTTCTCTCTTTTTTTTCTTCTCTCTATTGATCTCACATTAAGTATTCGCTTATGTATCATTATTCCACTTAATATCATTCATTTCTTTTATTTTATCTTTAATATTACTGCATCTTTATCTTCTTCATCTTCTTCTTAGTGCTTCTTCACCTCCACCTCCTCCTCCTTCTCCTCCTCCACCTCCTCCTCCTCTTCTTCCTCCTTCTCCGCAGTTTCTACACAGCCATCGTTTTTCCTTCCCCCTCTTCTTCCTCTTCCTTCTCCCGTCTAAGCTGACCCCAACCGACTCCTTCGACAAATTACTGCCACTAAATCCTCACGTAATGACCGTGTAATGATGACCTTAGAATTAATTAAGTATGGGGTCATTAGAGTATTTGGGAGCCGCGGGACCCTCTGGCCCTCCATTTACTCTAGCACCATCCCCTCCCTTCCCTCACCTCCCACTCTATAATCTCTCCCCTCCCTCCCTCCCTTCCCTCCCTCTCTGACATCCATCTTTCCCTCCTTCATGGTAATTGAGTTTTTTTTATTATCATTCAGTGACTCATTATTCTATCCAAGAGTAGGCCAGGTG
Source organism: Metacarcinus magister (assembly GCA_029783475.1). Taxonomy (NCBI): domain Eukaryota; kingdom Metazoa; phylum Arthropoda; class Malacostraca; order Decapoda; family Cancridae; genus Metacarcinus; species Metacarcinus magister. Next base: position 8,038,075 of record JAPQNM010000020.1, read on the forward strand.
AGACGAGGGGAATGCAGGTGAGCTCCTTGCCTCTCCTTACCTGCCCAGGAGTCATCAGGCAGGTTAACGACTCACTTAGCGACTCATAACACCCAGCTGAAGTTTCCAGAAAGGTCAGGTGGTTTTCTGATCTTCTAGTGTATAACCTCATCAGTGTTTATACTCAAGCCGGATTTAACTCGAGCGTGTTTTTATTTTCACTCTTTCCCTCTCATTTTCTCTATCCCTCTCAAACACACAAACACGCACACTCTTATTCACACACATACACACACATACATACACCCAAAAACCACACAATTTTACATAAGACAACGAAGAAATAAAAGAATGGAAATATAAAAGAAGAAAGAGAATTAAGAGCTAAGAAAATGAGAAAGGAAAGAAAAAGAATGGAGGAGGAAGGATGGACGAGGAGGCGTAAGACTCAGTTCAGAATGATGAGAGAAGTGGAGGAAGGAGAGGAAGGGAGGAGGTAGGTAGGAAAGAAGCAGGGAGGGAGAGAGGGAGGGAAAGGGAGTGAAGTCATGTTTCACCACAACGTGTTCTGGTTCTGACTGCAAATGGTCCGACCACTGCAGAGAACACCAGCTATTTAATTTAGCTGAAAGTAGTGGTGGTGAAGGGCGGTGGAGGTGTGTGTGTGTGGTGGTGGTGCAGGTATATGTGGTGGTGGGTGAAAGATAGTGGTGGTGAATGCTCCGTGGTGTGGTGTGGTATGTGGTGTGCGTGTGTGTGTGTGTGAGGGGGAGGGGTGAGGTTTTACTGGGAGTGGGTGACGAACGATGGGGTGAAGGAAGCTTGATGGGAAAGGAGTATGAATAGGTGAGCGAATGGGGAGATGAAAGATGGGAGGCGGGAGACGTATGGGGCTTGCTTTGTGGAGGTGATGTGTCTATGGCGATTGGGCTGAGGAAAGGAGGAGGAGGAGGAAGATGAGGAGGAGGAGTTGTGGAAATATGAGAACGTTGAGTGTAAAGATGAGGAGGATAAAAACGAAGATTTGAGGAAGGTAAAGGAGGAAGATGATGAAAATGTGATGAGAATGAAAAAGTGTGAAGAGATGAGGAGGAGGAGGAAGAGGAAGAGGAAGAGGAGGAGGAGGAGGAGGAGGAGGAGGAGGAGAGGAGGAGAAGGAGGAGGAAGAGGAGGAGGAGGAAAAAACCCTTCTTCCTCTCCTCAGGTGCCGCCCAAAACGACCTTTAGCACCACAAACGAAAAATACAGAAACGTAAAAATAACTTCACGTCGTATTGGTTTTGGAACACACACACACACACACACACACACACACACACACACACACACACACACACACACACACACACACACACACACACACACACACACACACTCCTCTTTTTCCATCTTTCTTCCTTTCTTCCTTCCTTCTTTTTCCTCCTTCCTTCCTTCCTTCCTTCCTTTTTGATAAGCAAACACACAGTATTGAGAGGAATGCAAGGAGGTACACGTCAAGTCATCAATATGTCTAACACACAGCAGAGAACACATGAATTTTTCACCGAGGACACACCAGTTTCATATAAAAGTTACTGCCATAAATTCTACTTTTATTTATGTACACTGCACTTGATCTACCATTTCACCTGTCCTGGGAAAATTGACATCATTACTACTACCACTACAACAACAAAAAACTACTACTACTACTACTACTACTACTACTACTTCTCTTCACTCATACACGACAAACTAACCACCACCATTACCACCATTATCACCATCCATCAACATTACGATAAGAATGACATCCACTACCACACTATTACTTCTTCATACACACCATCACCACTACTTTCATCTGCACTAATCAACACCATCATCACCATTACTACCACCACCACCGTCACTCCAGGACCTCAATACAAATCAATACACTTTCCATTCTTCCCTGCCTTGCTCTTTGCGTCTTGCACAACCTAACAAGCGGTAACAGTTTCCATTTCTCTGTTAGTATTCACTCTACCGATTGCAGTGATAGCATTATAAATAGATGTTTCACTATAATTAGTATAAAGTGAGAGAATAAACTTTGGTGTCCAGTTCTAGGCTTTTGATATAAGAGTCGATTCAGGTGTATCGTTAATATTCACTGTATTGATCTTTACCTGTAAGTGTGTGCGTGTATGTGTGTATATGTATGTGTGTGTATGTATGTGTATGTTCTATGCATGCTGACGTACACATGTGCACTTCTATCTCAGTGTGTTGAGCTGTAAAATGCATGTGTATATATTAGCGTTTGTGTGTGGTTGTGTGCGTGCCTTGATCTACATATAAGAGACCCTTTGTTAACATCTCTCCCTCCCTTGCTTCCTCCCTTCCTTCCTTCCTTCCTTCCTTCCTTCCCCTCACCCTCCCTCCTTCCCTCCCTCCCTCCTTCCCTCCCTCCCTCCATGCATACCTGCTGGAGGGAGGTGCCACCTTAAGCTTATTATCGGCTATTGGGAAACATCTTAAACCTCGCTCCCGCGGATGCTGCATGTGGGCAGAGATGAATACACACACACACACACACACACACACACACACACACACACACACACACACACACACACACACACACGCAAACAAACATAAAACATTTCAAAAACTACGTACGAGTATTTAGAGAGAGAAAAAAGACATGAAAAAACGTCAAAAATCAAGAGGGAATTACAGAAAAAGTAAACACAAAAATAACCATTATTTGTAGTGTTTTCCTGAACGCTGTCCACGCAACAAAATGTTTCCTCTAAAGAAAATGGGTAGTTTTTACCAAATTTGAACCTTAAGTAGCTGGGGGAGAGGGTTGAAAATAAATGGAAACAGAGTGAAGAGGAGGAATAGAAGGAGGAGGAGGAGGAGGAAGAATTACAGAGGATTACACAAATAGCAACAGACCTTCACGTTCTTACTAAACCATAATCTAAGTGACTAGAAAAGGATAGTAAAGTATAAGGCTCCTCCCCACCCATCCCTCCCTCCAGACGAAACTATCAGGAACAAAAAGAGTTACCACGTAGTATTGTAAAACTAACATGGAGGTTGTGAAAAGAGGACGAGTAGGAGGAAGAGGAAAAGGAAAGGAGAGAAGAACGAATAGAGAATAATGAGAGAAAGGCCGATAATTGCAAAATAATTAAAGAACAGAAGAAAAAAACATGAAAGAGAGAGAGAGAGAGAGAGAGAGAGAGAGAGAGAGAGAGAGAGAGAGAGAGAGAGAGAGAGAGAGAGAGAGAGAGAGAGAGAGAGACAATGAGACACAGAGGGTAAGAGCTGGTGTCAGAGAAAAAAATGGAGGGCCAAAGGGGTCCCGCGGCTCCCAAATACTCTAATGACCCCCTACTTAATTAATTCCAAGGTCATCATTACACGGTCATTATGAGAGGATTTAGTGGCAGTAATTTGTCGGCGGAGTCGCTTGGGGTTACCTGAGACGAAAAGGAAGAAGAGGGGAAGGAAGAGAGGGGAGACGAAAGAGGGGAGAGAAGAGAGGGAAGGAGAGTTAGAAGTGGAGAGAAAACCGGCTGCAGGGAGGGGAGGTAAGAGGAAGGGAAAGAAAAAATGAGTAGAAAGAATAGGGAAGGAAAGGAAGATTGAGGTAGGAGAGAAGAGGGAATATGAAGGAGTAGGAGAGAAGAGGAAGGAGTGGAAGGATAGAGTAAGGAAAGGGTGGAAAGGGGAAGGAAAAAAGAGATTATAAGAAACAAGGAAAATGAGGAAAAGAGAATGAGAACAAGGAAAGATGAGAAGACAATGGACGAGAAGTGAAAAGTGAGAAAGAAAAGACGTGAAGAAGAGGAAATAAGGAATAGACAATAATAGAATAAAAATAGTCAGAAATATTTGGAGAAAAGAGTAAAACATAAAATTTAAACTAAAACTAGAATAACTAAGGATACAGGAGACAGAAAAAAGTGAAGGAAATAAGAGAATGAAGAAGAGTCTCAAGAACAGAGGAGAAGCGCAATAAAAAGTGAACGTCAAGCAAAGAACGCGTGAAAGAACCCGAGAATAAAGAGAGGATATGATACACACCTGAGAACAGCGAAAAATAAACAAATGAAACTCGAACGAAGCAAAGACACAGAGGGAGAGAGGATGATAAAGAGAATTAGAGACACCGAAGTAAGCTAATAATAACCGTAAAAGAGATGACAGTTATCGTAATAGCAAAGGTGGAAATAATAATAATAATAATAATAATAATAATAATAATAATAATAATAATAATAATAGTGTCACTCGTACAGGCAGACAGGACAATCATTTTCAACCGAGAGGAAATAGGTGAGAGACAAAAGAGAGAGAAAGGTGTTATGTAAATATGAAATGTATTGCGAAATGGAAAAGAAAACTGACGGGACAAAACGATGAAGAAAGAGAGAAAATGCAGTGAAAACAAGACCAACGGAGGAGGAAAAAGAAGGAAAACAATGCAGTGTTTACGAATCTTGCAACACAGTACACAAAAGTGAGGTTAATTAAGGTAAAGGTAACGCCGTGAGAGAGAGAGAGAGAGAGAGAGAGAGAGAGAGAGAGAGAGAGAGAGAGAGAGAGAGAGAGAGAGAGAGAGAGAGAGAGAGAGAAACTGATGACCAACTATCGAACAGTGCAGGTAAAAGCTCTCTCTCATTTCTCTTTCTCTTTTTTTTTCTTTCTCTCTCTCTTTCGCTATTTATGTCTACAAATTGATAGCCTCTGTTCACCTTGCATCGCCTCTACCCAGCCAATCAAAGCCCTACTCTTAACCTTCCTGTTCTCCCATTGGCTAAGACGGACTCACCCCTCACCTTAGCGTTCCCTAATTGGCCATTCGTACCAATAATATACACCACGTGGCCCCTTCCTATTGGTGGACGTAAGGCTGTGACGTCACGGATAAACAACAGTATGGAATGGTAAGTGTAGGGCAGGAAGAGGAGAAAGAGAAAGAGAAAGAGAGAGAGAGAGAGAGAGAGAGAGAGAGAGAGAGAGAGAGAGAGAGAGAGAGAGAGAGAGAGAGAGAGAGAGAGAGAGAAGAGGGGAGTGAAAGGAAGGTCGCGTAGAAGAGTGACAGGCGGAAGTGAGGGTATATGAAAAGGGAGGAAACATGAGGAGAGGAAGAAAAGAGGATAAGGTGAAGGAGACGGAGAAGGGAGGAAGGAAAGGAAGGAAAGAGAAGGCAAGACAGGAAAACAAGGTCATGTCATGTGAAAATTGAGAAAGATAAAAAGATTAAAATATGATAAAGAGCAAGATAAGAACATAAGGTAACGTATTAGTATTTATTTGTACATTCATTATTACTATTATTATTATTATCACTATCGTTATTATTATTATTATTCTAACACTATGTTGTAGCAGAGAGGTTAAAGAGAGAGGAATGTGAATGGCTGGGAACCACTCCATTAGAATCTATAATATTATATTCAAACAAAACAATAATGAGAAAGAGACATTATTTCTGCTTTTTCTTAATGCTTCCATATACCCATTTTTTTTAAGTGTGTAAAAAAGCAAAGGTTGTTGTTGTTGTTGTTGTTTTTGTTTTTGTTTTGTTCCACGAATCACTTCATGCTCCAGATCGCACTATGATTGGTTGATCCCACTACGACTCTCATCCAATCACGACCGAGTGACTGGGTCCAATCGGAGCGTTGTCTTGGCAACACTAACAAGCACTAAGCGGCGAGCTGGCAACACTGAACAGACACGCGGATTGGTGATGTGGCAACACTGTCCTGTCTATCGCTTTTAGTCTATCAGGCAGTGAGAGCACATTCTCTCTCTCTCTCTCTCTCTCTCTCTCTCTCTCTCTCTCTCTCTCTCTCTCTCTCTCTCTCTCTCTCTCTCTCTCTCTCTCTCTCTCTCTCTCTCTCTCTCTCTCTCTCTCTCTCTTTGGTCAATTCAGGAAGAACCAAAACAAAACATGACAAAATAAAAACACGAGAAAAATCACTTAAGAAAATAACCATAAACGAAAAACAACAACAAAATAAACACAAAGAAAAGAGCATTAAAGTCATAAACTAGACACACACACACACACACACACACACACACACACACACACACACACACACACACACACACACACACACACACACACACACACACCCCGTCGCTGTGCACATCACCACAACATATTGAGGTTCTTTCATCACTTCTGAGAATCGATCACTTTTAAGAACTGGTCACAAGCACTTCTGTTGCTATTCCGTGCCATTACCTGGGCAAAAAAACTGATCCAGGTGAAAGCATTTAATTATAAACACCAGGTAAGGGGTGTGCAAGGGAGGTGAGGGGAAGGATGAGGTGCTGCATGTGCTGATAACGTTGGAGGGAAGGATGTGCAGTGGGTGGATAAGGGAGGATAAGAGGAGTGGGGGTAGGAGTGCTTTGAGGAAATTCCAAGAAGTTTGGGTGTTCAGGCAGGGAGGGTTGGGGAAGGAAATGGGGGGGGAGTTGGGAGAGAACGTGAAGGGAGGGGAGGGAGTGAGGGAAAGAGAAAGACTGATAAAAAAAAAAAAGGGAGAGGAAGAAGGAGAGGGGAGATATTGACGAAAAAAACCAAATTACTTTTTTTGATCATAACACACACACACACACACACACACACACACACACACACACACACACACACACACACACACACACACACACACACACACACACACACACACACACACACACACACACACACACACACACAGACACACACATTGATTTCACTGGCAGCAAAAGTCAGTAGGAAGTGGCATATTTTTTTTTTAACCATCTTTCTTCCTTTCTTTCTTTCATTCTTTCCCTCTCCTTCTTTCCTTCTCTCCCTTCTGCAGCGCCATCTATCCTGCTTTTGCTTTGTGTCGTCCGCGTCCCAGTCTGGCCGCCGCTGCCTGACTCGCCGGCTCATCCCGCGGCCGAGAGAGAATTTATGTTAAAGCTGCCATCGTATCTGTACCGTGATATTCGTAAACTATTGAAGGAGACGACGAGCAGGCGAGGAGATGGGGCGAGGGAGAGAGAGGAGGAGGGAGAGAGAGAGAGAGAGAGAGAGAGAGAGAGAGAGAGAGAGAGAGAGAGAGAGAGAGAGAGAGAGAGAGAGAGAGAGAGAGAGAGAGAGAGAGAGAGAGAGAGAGAGAGAGAGAGAGAGAGAGAGAGAGAGAGAGAGAGAGAGAGAGAGAGAGAGAGATACAGAGTTATATATAGATATAAAGATACATAGATAGATAAATAAATAGATAGATTGATAGATATTGAGAGTAACAATAACGAATAGTTTACTACAACACTGATCCAAGAATATTAAGTTTCTAAATAAATCTTTCCCATAATTTTCATAACCTTGTCTGAGAAATTCACTTATCAATTTGCGTTCATGAAAATCCCGCGGTAAGTATGGCGGGGAGCATCTCAGAACATTGTGTCATCATCAGGGTCTTGGGATGCCTCGACTTCCCGCCCTCACCTCCTCAAGACTCTGCCGAAGGAGCCCGCAGGAAGTGAAACAACTAATATATTGATGAATTTGATGCCACGCTACAGAATGGCAAAGGTGTATGTCATAGTCTTCACTTGTGTAGGAAACAACGTAATGTGACTTTCTACGTGAAATCCAGTATTAACACGACAATAATACACAATACACATCTTATTAGCGCAGTAAAACTAAACCGAATCTTTTTTCCAAAACATAACTTTCTTCCTCATTTTCTCGAAAGCTATTAGAGATATTGGAAATATCATTACAGCATCTGATAGACCTAATTAAACTCTACAACTGTCCTTATGAATATATTTTCTAAGACTAATATATACGCAGTAAAATTAAACCGTATCTTTTTTCCAAAACACAACTTTCTTCCTCATTTTCTCGAAAGCTATTAGAGATATTGGAAATATTATTACAGCATCTGATATATCGCAAAAGGTAACTGAAAAATCAATGACCATTTTGCTAGATACAGATTGGAGCGTAGAGGATTTCTCTAACATGTAAATACTAAAGTAGTAGAGTGTAACCACACGGACAGCCTTGTTAGGTCCAATAGAACTGTTGTTGTTTGTTCTTCTTTTGTACTCCTTTGTATACTTTACTTTGTATACTAGAAAGAGGAATCAGATTACCCTTTTATCTCCGTCTTTACTCCTCTAATTTTTAAGGTTATTCAATAGTTAGTAATGTACTTATGTATCCTCACTACTGTTTTGAAGCATTTCCTCTTCCTTTACCTTTAATGGTACTCACACGACAGCAAAGTGTTCTCCCATCAGCACGTCTCTTCAGTCTACTTTAAGGGCACTCAAGAGGAGGTGAAGTGCTCTTGGTCCATCTCTACCTTCCCGTCTTTCCTCTTTACTTTAAGGACACTCAACACCCAAGTCGTGCCCGCCACCACCGCCTCTCCTTTCCTCAGCTGAGCGTGACTCGAGATAAGAATTTATATTCAACTCGAATCAACAGGTTTTTCAAGGTTACCACATGGACATCGTAAGAAGCCAGACGTAGGAAGATCGACTGGAGCCTCAAAGGAATTACTACATAACACAGCAATATCAAAGGCACTTGGCAATGTTATATGAAGGCGTTTTTTGCTAAAGTGTTTTTGTTTGAAGGAAAGTTACGTGATTATGAACATTATAAGAGTTCACAAAATACCGCCGAGTATGGGTTGAGCGGCGCCATAACCAGGCAGGTGATCCCAAGGGCACACCACAGTGGCGCGAGGTCAGGGACGTAGTACAAGTCCTCGAGGGGTGGACGCCCCCCCTGACAGTCCTGGCAGCGACTCCAGCAGCAGCTCCCTTGCCGCCTACACTCTGAACAACTCCTGTCAGACATTGCAACCTTTTTCTTAATCAAATCCAGCTAAAAACAATTACTTTTCATCGGAAACTTGAAGGCAACACAATAACGGCAGTTGTTGAACAGCAATTCCACAAAGAAAAAAAATATTCACTACTGGTGGTGGCGGTGGTCGGCGTCACTCAGATTTGTTTTTTTTATCTCATCTTGTGACTGTAAGCGGCGAGCGAATAAGTCCCGTGGTTCCATGAAAGTCTACGTTCCATGATTATAAAGCACTTTACATAATATAGTTAACGTGCCCAGTGGCTGACTAACAACTAACACTAGAATAGAAATACCATAAGACGATAATATTGAGAAAGAGAATGATACACAGACAGACAGCGATATAGACAAACACAGATAAATAAACACAAATACAGCTTGAGGGAGAGCGAGAGCGAGAGAGAGAGAGAGAGAGAGAGAGAGAGAGAGAGAGAGAGAGAGAGAGAGAGAGAGAGAGAGAGAGAGAGAGAGAGAGAGAGAGAGACAGATGCATTAATATTTACGTGGTCTGGTTTCGAATCCTCTCATTAGAGCAAAATCTGGAAACGAAATAATTAGAGCCAGTGTCCCGTTGCATTTTAGGATTCGACAATTATTTGACGGTGTTCCAATATTTTGCCAGCCGCGGCGTTACTCAGCTCGGATAACGGACACGTGCGCCATATACCGCCTCAATATGCACCTGTTTACCGGATAGGACGAAGAATATAGAATTGCACGTTCCCTTTGCCTCCTCTGTGTCTCTCGGTGTTTTAGGAAGAAATATATAAATGACTGAAGTAATGATATATGTCACGTGATCGATAGAAGGAAAGAAGAGGACGCGGAAGACACAGGAAGTAAGGTAGGTAGCGGCGGGACGATTCCTTATCTCAATTACAGGTACAAAGTTACACGCACAGCTAAGTTAAGAGGACACGGCATGCATATAAGTTCCGTGTGAGAAGCATCAACTGTGTTTTTACCGATGATTATACGCTGCTCCGTTTTTCCTTCTTTTCTTTTCTGTTGCAACTGTTGGTGGAATATTTGGGAACGATCAAAACTAAGTGGAGGAAAGTGGATGGAAAGGAAGATAGGTGGAGGAGGAGAAGGAAGAGGAAGCGGAGGAGGAGGATGAGGAGGAGTGGTAGGAGGGTGCACAACTACTATTCATCGAGCTGTTCCTCATAAACTTGACCAACACACGCACCGCCACACACACTGACTAATTGTATACACAAGAACAATTTTCCGACACTCCTCCCTTCACACCGCTAACTGAAAAAGATGAGAGGGAGGAGAGGAGAGAGAGTAGAATAAAAAAAAACGAAGAAAGAAGGGAGGTAAAGAGAGAGAGAAGCAAGTAAGAAAGGAGGTAGAGACTAGGAAAAGAAATGACTAAAAAAACGCAATGGAATGAAAGAAAGGGAAAGGAGGAGAGAGAGAAAGAATAAAAGAGTCAGCCACCCACGATCCGACGACAAGTGAAAATGTAAAAACTACTCTTACTGCCACCAGCTGCTTAGCATCACCACCCTGAGTTGTGGCCCAAAGATACACTGCAGTGAATATAAATATCTTCTTTTCCCCGCGCCACTTGAGACTATTCGGGGAGCGAGTTACTCCACGCAACAATATAAACCGATGAGTGTCGCTTGTGTAAACTGTCACCTGCTGCTTCAGTGTTGTGGTTTGGGGGCGCGAGTGTTATAATATGGAGGGTGTTTTTAAATGTAAGTATGTGTGAGTGTGTGTGTGTTTGAGAGAGAGAGAGAGAGAGAGAGAGAGAGAGAGAGAGAGAGAGAGAGAGAGAGAGAGAGAGAGAGAGAGAGAGAGAGAGAGAGAGAGAGAGAGAGAGAGTAATCTATCAATCATTAAATCAATCTTTCCTCGAGGGACAAACTGAAAAAAAACTATGAAATACCAAATAAGTAATCATCTCTCTCCCTCTCTCAATCTATCTTTATCCTTTCCCTTTAACATCACCAGCAACAGAATCATTCCAGAAAATAGACAAACACATGATGACAAATCTACAAAACCTGACAAACTAATACATTCCTTTCACAACATTACAACACAATACATACATACACGTAGGCACAAGCGTTTTACATTTAGGTTAAGATTGGCTGGAGGGACATCCAAGCGTACAATAGCATTAAGTTGGCTACATTAACTATAAGGACTGGAGGCTCCACACACCAGGTTTAATGTACTTGAGACAATTAAATCTATTGCTTTCATCCTAATTTCCTGCAAGCATTCAAGTAAGTTGGACGATATTATTATCATTATTATTTATATTATTTTACCTTGAAGTAGTAGGAGTAAAAGTAGTAGTAGTAGTAGTAGTAGTAGAAGTAATAGTAGTAGTAGTAGTAGTAGTAGTAGTAAACATTTACCTAAACTTATATTACTTCTTCTTTATCCATCTCTCACTGTGCTAAAACTGCCCTTCTCTTTCCACTCACTTGTATACTCTCCTTCTCTGCTCCATCCTTGCAATCATTTTCCATTCCATAACTAATGTTTCCTCCTCCTCCTCCTCCTCCTCCTCCTCCTCCTCTCCTCTCCTTCAATTCTATAACACATGTCTGCCCTACTTCGTCTTCTCTTTCTCTCATGTTTTTCTTTATTATCGCCAATCTTATTCTCCTTGTCTCTCTCATACTTCATTCTTCCCTCCTGCCACTCCAATCTACTTCCTTTAACTTCATGCTTTCTTTTCTTCATCCCTTCACTTCTTCCTATCTTACTTATCATACTTACTACTCTCCTCTCACCGTTCCTTTCCCTTTTTCATCTCATACTTGTCCCTCTTCTCTCCTATCTCCCTATCTCTCCATAGTACGTAAAATATTCTTCAATATTAGAATTGCTGACGAAAAAAAATTACCAGATTCCCAGCATCAATATTTGCTCGCTCGTAAACCATAGACAGTTACAAGTCCCGGTTACATATTTACGAGTAATAGGATTTGATCAAACGATTAATTGTCTTGTTTAGCTTTTGATAGAATTGACCTGTTTTCCTTATGTTTCAGATAGTATAACAACACAACCAGCTTATTGCCTTGCTCTAATGTATTATGATCTCTTACACGTAGTTCACAACCAGCAGTAATTAGTTCAGCAGATACCTTCCTTTTAAACCAACGGATCTCCTGGTATCTGTTCTTGTGTAATTGTATTTAATCCTTGTTCACTTTTTCATATCATCTTTGCCAGCATCCTATCCTGCCTCTTAACTCACCTACCCCCTTCAGGATCACCCCCTCCTCCTCCTCCTTCTCCTCCTCCTCCTCCTCCTCCTCGTCCTCCTCCCTCCCTCCCCTGTCCTCCCCCATGCTTTCCTATTACAGTAATTTCTCTCATTAGACCTCGAACTCCTATTTACCCAGACGACTCAAGGACTTCTCTGGGTAATGGCTGAACCTTTCCCCTCAATAATGCCGGTGGAGGAGGAGGAGGAGAAAGATGAGGAGGAGGAGGAGGAGGAGGAGGAGGAGGAGGAGGAGGAGGAGGAGGAGGAGGAGGAGGGGGAAGGGAAATAAGATCGTGAGGTAGGTCATTCAAAAAGAGAGAGAGAGAGAGAGAGAGAGAGAGAGAGAGAGAGAGAGAGAGAGAGAGAGAGAGAGAGAGAGAGAGAGAGAGAGAGAGAGAGAGAGAGAGAGAGAGAATCAGTATAAGTGCGTAACTCACTAACTTAATCCAGGGGCAATACCATGAGCTGACCATTAAGACTCGCTTTTTTACTCTCTCTCTCTCTCTCTCTCTCTCTCTCTCTCTCTCTCTCTCTCTCTCTCTCTCTCTCTCTCTCTCTCTCTCTCTCTCTCTCTCTCTCTCTCTCTCTCTCTCTCCACAATCCTTCTGATCTTCACTTTTTTTTCCCTTGCCATTCTTTCCACTTCGTCTTCATTTTCCCTCCATCCATCTTTACTTTTCCCTCCCTGCCCTCCTCCTCTCGCCTTTATTGCTCTTTGTACTCCAGTTTTCACACACGAATTAGTTCAATTGAAACCTTAATAAACTGCAACTTTCACTTATCTATTGCAGTAACGATAGTGTGGATCTGTTTCCATTATGAGTTATATTTGTTGTACCGTGAAATTGGCTGAAAAGGTAAAGGTAGATTGATGAATGCATAGATGGATAGACTGATATGTAAATAGACAGATACAATAATGAATAAACGTGGCAGGTATTGATTAATCACGGAAGTGTATAAATGAAATGTATATATAGATTTGTAAACACACAAACATACATGGATAGATACAAAGAGATGGTTACAGGTAGATATAACTATGTTGCAAAGGTGATTTGTATTGCCTCAGTACCAGGTGTCATTATGTGCAGGTAAATTAAGGTAATACACGTACAGATCCCTCCTTTCTTACCTGTGTTAATTAATGGGAGGCTGACTGTTGTTTGAGGGCAGTGTGAGTCAAGGTGAGTCAGTGTGTGTACTCACTCAGGTATCTGTAAAGCAAATGAGAAAAAATATTAATGTGAGTTTTTTATTTCAAACTTTCCACAATGATCACGAAAATAATCACACAAAAAAAAACCAATTATAAAAAGAATTAGTACAGTTAACGAAACACTCAAAAACTATATGACAAAAAAGGTATAAATATTAATCTTTCAAAAACACTAAAATTAACAACCAAAAAGGTAATCCATTAAACACTAAATCAATAAAACAAAATAATTTCCTAATACTCAACCACATTTTCATCTCCACTTTTATAAACTTTTTTTTCTATTCATATTTTTTCTCGGTTCAATGACAATAATGATGACTTTAATCTGCGCTGGAAAAAACTGTCATTATTATTCCTTTCACGCTATAATGGAGGAAAAGCTGAATAATTGCAACCCATTGTTTCCTTATGCGAGGCAATGCAAGAACCCTGGCATGGGGGGGAGGGAGGGAAGGGAGGGAAAAAAGGGAGAAGCGAGGAACGGCATTGAGGGAGAGACAGAAAAGAGCACTCCATCTCTCTTTCCTCCCTTCATCTCCATCCTTTCATCTTCCTTCCTTCTCTCCCTCCGTCCACGAGCCCAAAGAAGGAAGAGAAGTAACCACTGATCGCTATTGGTTCTTATTCCACCAATCACATGCTT
>JAPQNM010000020.1:8057031-8062031 GCA_029783475.1 Metacarcinus magister
CAAGTAGGTAGATCAGATTAGTTGTGTGTCCAGTACGTGAAAGGAGGAGGAGGAGGAGGAGGAGGAGGAGGAGGAGGAGGAGGAGGAGGAGGAGAAACACATAGGAACACATAGGAAGAACAAACAGCAACAGGCCTGCTGGCCCTTACGAGGCTGTTTGTGAGTACACTATCTAATCTACTCTCTGCTTACGTTCAGAGAGCCAGTCCAGAAGCCAATTGTAAATGCTACCAGAGATACCGTGAGTCATTAGTTTATCAAGCAATCGTTGATGAGGTACTTTATCAAAGGCCTTTTGAAAATCCAGATATATGACATCTACTGCTCTGCTTTCATCGTACGAGTCAAAAACATTGTGGAAGAATTCTAATAAGTCAGTTAAACATGAACGTTTATTACGAAAACCATGCTGTGAGGGTTTTATTATATCGTTGTCTTCAAGGAATTTCATCACATTGGCACGAATGATTGTCTCCATTAATTTACATACAACTGATGTCAGACTGATTGGCCTATATTTTCCAGGTTGTGACTTGTCCCCCTTTTTGAAGATTGGTGTTACATTTGCACGTTTCCAATCTGATGGAACTTTACCATCTCTTAAGGATTTATTGAATAAGATTGTAAGCGGTTTACTGATCAGAGTCTGTTTGATTACTCCTGTAGTGTACATAGCCTTCCTTTGACCTTAAATGCTGCTACATCAAGAAAAGGCTCATTAGAATTAGGTATATAGAGGTAGAAAACAATTCAATTCCCACCGCTCACTCGGTCATGACCGGCCGATCAAAATCTTCACTACTGACTCTGTCACCGGTGCCAATAGCTATGGAAGTTATTTATTTTCATTCTTAAATGCTGCTGCATCAAGATAAGGCTCACTAGAATTAGGTATATAGAGGCAGAAAACAATTCAATTCCCACCGCTCGCTCGGTCATGACGGGACGATCAAAATCTTCACTACTGACTCTGTCACCGGTGCCAATGGCTATGGAAGTTATTTATTTTCATTCTTAAATGCTGCTGCATCAAGATAAGGCTCACTAGAATTAGGTATATAGAGGCAGAAAAACAATTCAATTCCCACCGCTCGCTCGGTCATGACCGGCCGATCAAAATCTTCACTACTGACTCTGTCACCGGTGCCAATGGCTATGGAAGTTATTTATTTTCATTCTTAAATGCTGCTTCATCAAGATAAGGCTCATTAGAATTAGGTATATAGAGGAAGAAAACAATTCAATTCCCACCGCTCGCTCGGTCATGACCGGCCGATCAAAATCTTCACTACTGACTCGTCACCGGTGCCAATAGCTTTGGAAGTTATTTATTTTCATTCTTAAATGCTGCTGCATCAAGATAAGGCTCACTAGAATTAGGTATATAGAGGCAGAAAACAATTCAATTCCCACCGCTCGCTCGGTCATGACAGGCCGATCAAAATCTTCACTACTGACTCTGTCACCGGTGCCAATGGCTATGGAAGTGATTTATTTTCATTCTTAAATGCTGCTTCATCAAGATAAGGCTCATTAGAATTAGGTATATAGAGGCAGAAAACAATTCAATTCCCACCGCTCGCTCGGTCATGACCGGCCGATCAAAATCTTAACTACTGACTCTGTCACCGGTGCCAATAGCTATGGAAGTTATTTATTTTCATTCTTAAATGCTGCTGCATCAAGATAAGGCTCACTAGAATTAGGTATATAGAGGCAGAAAACAATTCAATTCCCACCGCTCGCTCGGTCATGACCGGCCGATCAAAATCTTCACTACTGACTCCACCGGTGCCAATGGCTATGGAAGTTATTTATTTTCATTCTTAAATGCTGCTTCATCAAGATAAGGCTCATTAGAATTAGGTATATAGAGGCAGAAAACAATTCAATTCCCACCGCTCGCTCGGTCATGACGGGACGATCAAAATCTTCACTACTGACTCTGTCACCGGTGCCAATGGCTATGGAAGTTATTTATTTTCATTCTTAAATGCTGCTGCATCAAGATAAGGCTCACTAGAATTAGGTATATAGAGGCAGAAAACAATTCAATTCCCACCGCTCGCTTGGTCATGACCGGCCGATCAAAATCTTCACTACTGACTCTGTCACCGGTGCCAATGGCTATGGAAGTGATTTATTTTCATTCTTAAATGCTGCTTCATCAAGATAAGGCTCATTAGAATTAGGTATATAGAGGCAGAAAACAATTCAATTCCCACCGCTCGCTCGGTCATGACCGAGGAGGAGGAGGAGGAGGAGGAGGAGGAGGAGGAGGAGGAGGAGGAGGAGGAGGAGGAGGAGGAGGTACTATGTGTACAGTAATAGAACTAAGTTATTATTTGTCTTGTAAAAATATAATGTTATTGAATGAAAATTGTTGAACGCTAGATCGTTGGGGGCTCTCTCTCTCCCTCTCTCTCTCTCTCTCTCTCTCTCTCTCTCTCTCTCTCTCTCTCTCTCTCTCTCTCTCTCTCTCTCTCTCTCTCTCTCTCTCTCTCTCTCTCTCGAACGCACACCTGAGGGATTCCTTCCATGTAATCCCTCAATCGCCCAGCATTACGTTCCCGCCAATCTGCTTAGAGACTCGTCAAACAAAAGAATATAAAAAAAAGTAAAACAGACCCCATCTACAGCAGTGGGACCCAATCTTTATTCTTCCGTGACATCATGACCAACAAATAATACTCTTCCGTGTCTCTTAGAGTACATAATTCTTATATGTTTCATCATCAGTACTAAAAGCAGTAATAATTATCAATGGTAAGAATTAGTGTAATGATGCCACGAGCTACGATAAAGAAAACGTAACTCGACTCTAATTAGCTTCCAATATATTACGTAGTATGGAGCTTCCTGTTAAATTCAGAGGCCTTACTTTTTAATTTCCTTCATTCCCCAGAAAACAGTCTATACCCACCACCACCCCTTCCTCTCTATTGGTGTCATGGCCTTCAGTCTGGGAGTCCCGGCTATAGTTTCCGGTTCAATGGTGGACGTGTTTTTTGTTTGTGTGACTGTGGATAAGATTTTTTTTTCTATTTATTCTCTCTCTCTCTCTCTCTCTCTCTCTCTCTCTCTCTCTCTCTCTCTCTCTCTCTCTCTCTCTCTCTCTCTCTCTCTCTCTCTCTCTCTCGTAGTCTACCTTACTTTCACACTTCCCTGCTCGAGGTACAGTCTGTTCATCACCACGGTGCCTTGTACTCACCAGACACAATGGGTAATAAACATTGGAATGATTATAATGTACAATCTCAATGTCTTTTGTTAACGCGTAATTCACAGATTAAATGAAAAGCTATGAAGATGAAAAGATCATCAACAACATTGAAAACAAAAGCAACAAGAACAACAACTACTACTATTACTACTACTACTACTACTACTACTACTACTACTACTACTATGTACTACTATTGCTGCCACTATTACTGCCATTTCTAAAAGAGAACAGGTAACGTAACTACCTGCACACAAACACACAACAAAGAATACAGGTTAATGTGTTCTGGCTATGAGGGGAGTACACACACCTGCAAATATTTACTTCCCAATTGCACAGGTGACGACAGAAATGACTGCCTTAATCCTCTCTTTTACTACGTACCAATTGACTCGTTTTGTGCACAGGCTGGACGGGTCCCTGTTTCACTCCGTAATGGCGTTAATACACTTAGTTTATTGCATGTGAAGGGCGCTATTGAAATACATCATCAAGAGGGGAAAATAAAACATAAACGTATAAATGTATTCGTCTATGTTTCCCATCGGAGTCATTGGCAGCTTCTGTGTTTCCTGTACAGTGTCCCTGCAAGTGTTTCCCTCCCTGAGTAATCCTTTATTAGCTGTATTTTTGTGTTCTTGTCTGTTGGTACGCCACGTGGAGAGGTGGACTGCAGGGGATTCGGTTTCTGTGTCCTTCTTCTATTTCATCAGTAAGGGATTAGAAAGTTGGCAATATTAAAGCTGGACTGGCTGGCGGAGGGGCTGGAAAGGTGATGTAGTGCAGGTGTTTTATGGAACACTCCCCTAACTTGCACACGCGAGTCCACACTTGATGCCGCGTAAATATGAGTGATTAGCCGATGAGCACCACACAAAATTTCCTCACTGATAAACATGATATTTTGAGCGACACAAACTCTTTCATCCACAGCCACGGACCAAGGTTATCAGCCACAGGTCTATACATACGTAGCAACGGAACTACAAAACCTGCTTGTGGATGGACGGACGTTTTCACTTCGCTGCCACCAATTCACGATGTTGTATACTTTTTCATATATTTTTAAAACTGAGGGAGAGAAAGAAAATAGGGAGGAATACTGATTTTTACAAACGTTAAGACCAAAAGTTTCTGTATTTGTTCCAGTGACGAGTTTGTGAATTTACAGGGAAATCATTAATACCAATATTGCACCGGAATGTCTGGCGTATCACAGACTATTTTTAAAAAGCTGATCTGCACATGCATCACATTCCAAAAAGAAGTGATAACCCAACAAATACTAAACACCTAGTACAGTATTAGCAGAGGAGACTAGAGTGGCTGTAAGTATCCATGTACTTGTCCCATTCTCAATATAAGAAAAAAACAGCTACTCAACGCTATTTTACGTCACACATACGAGTATCAAACACGTGGCGCACCAACTATACCAGATCAGGTTTAAAAATAACTAGAGTAGCTATTTCATTCCACTCACTTGTCTCATTCTCAATCATAGCTTCGAGTCACGAGTACGTAATAACAGCCTCACACAGCGCCATGCAGAGTAGGCTTCAAGTGGCTGTTTGATTTTCATTTACACTGTTACTTCAGAATCACCCGACCAAGCCTCTGTTTTTTCTCCGTCCTTTTCATCCATCCCCAAACTCGATTGAGGCCCCTTTGAGGAGTGACCTGATGACGGGAATAAAGGCCAAACGCAAACCGATCCTCTGAAACAAGTCTGTGTGTTGATAAAAGTGTGTCCACGTGTCCACAAAGCCAATAC
>JAPQNM010000020.1:8069531-8072031 GCA_029783475.1 Metacarcinus magister
GTCCCTGCTCGGAAGGTGGAAGGCTGTCACCACCTATCACGGCAGAGAAGACACGATCAAGGCAACTGTTCAACAAGGTAACACGAGTCAGAGTGTTCGGAAGACATTATGACCTGTACTAGAAGCAGGCGACCATCGACTGTCGTGAAGGTCAAGAGGCGACACTTTTGCATCAACAAAAAGTCTAGGAATAAGACACGACTGGAGGACACCTGTTGCCAGCCGGACAACTGTGTGCTGAATGGTGTCGAAAATCCTGAGACGCGATAGAGTTGCAGCAGAATACAGTTTGGCGGTGAGAGAAGGGGAGAGGAGTAGAGGAGTAGAGGAGTAGAGGGCAGAGGGAAGGGGAGGAAGGCACATGGGAAATGTATTTTAAAGGAAGCACAAAAAAATATGCAATGTTTCACCCATTAAATGTGTCATGTGCAGAATACGCTTTAAATGGAATACATTATTAGAAGAGATGTAATATAAATGGCCGAATGTGTTATAAATTAAAATGTTTTACAGGCAAAAAACAAAAAAACAAAATAGAAGCCAAACTGTAAACAGTATTGTCTACTGGCAGATTAAGCACACGATCCGATTAAATATTTAACATAAAAGCTTTGTATGTGTCACGACCCAAACAAAAAACAAAACCATATATGAATTATATATATATATATATATATATATATATATATATATATATATATATATATATAAATAATATACTTTTAGCCTTGGAGGTGTTAGCATAATGGCGATCTAGGTGTGTTGAGTTGGGATTAGCATATTTTAGCTGGCTGATGGCAGACTTGAAGGAGGTGGTGAGTGGCAGGAAGGAGGATGGGGAAGAAGTGAGGGGAAAAGGGGGGGTGAGGAGGAGGAGGAGGAGAAGGGTTATTAAGTGGGTGAGGAGGAAGGAAGTCAAGATGGAAGGGAAGAGGAAAGTAGACACTCACATACATATATACATTCACACAAACATTCACACAAATACACAGGCAGACACAGGCATACATACATACATACATACAGACAGACAGACAGGCAGGCAAGCAGGCAGGCAGGCAGGTAGGCAAGCAGACAGGCAAAC
The DNA here is from genome assembly GCA_029783475.1 of Metacarcinus magister. NCBI lineage: Eukaryota > Metazoa > Arthropoda > Malacostraca > Decapoda > Cancridae > Metacarcinus > Metacarcinus magister. The sequence continues at coordinate 8,070,616 of JAPQNM010000020.1, forward strand.
AGACAGACAGACAGATAAACAAACATGCAGGCAGACAGACAGGCAGACGGACACTCAATGTGTATCAGATATGAATGTATAAATAGTTTATAGAAAGTTACAAAAAGGGCAAAAGGAAAAAGAAAGAGAACCTAGACAAACAAAGTAACACAAGTGACACAGAATTACCCAAAACAAAAGGAAAACATGACCTTATCACTTTTTTGTATAAACATAATGTCGTAGATATCATTACCCTGTTACTTCCTTGCCATTTTGTTCTGCCTCCTTCCCTCTTCCTTCCCTCTAAGACATCAAATTGTATCACTAAGAAATATGTGACTGACAATTACAAACAAAAATTTTACTCCAATACTTTTTGTTGAAAGCTGAGTCTAGTTGGAAGAGGAAAGGGAGGAGGGGACAGGGGATGAGAGGAGGGGGAGTGGGAGGAGGTAGGATTTCATGGGTGAGATTGGGTGAGAGGAGAGGAGGGGAGGGAGGGATGTCAGTGAGCAAGAACAGCGGGAGTGAGAGGGGCGGGATGCAGGATGGCGCCGAGGGATCCCAGTGGTGGGAGGCTCAGGAAGGGTCTTTGGGTTTGTTTTCTGATTTATTGAATAAAAATATTACGTCACACATTACGGAGGTGAGGCAAAGGAGCAGGACGTGAAGGTGTGACGAGAACATGTAGGGAAGGAACGTGACAATACTATACAGTCACTTTAAGGAAAATGAAGGAAAACTGAAATTGGAAAACTGGCGAGTGCAAATACTGGACAAAGGATAAACAGAGGAAATACCTGGAAAAAAAAGTAGAGAACAGAGTTATTAGCAGAAAGAAAACATTGATATACAAAATATCATACGCTTGTGTGCCTGGCTGTGTGTCTGTCTTTATATATATATATATATATATATATATATATATATATATATATATATATATATATAAATATATATATATATATATATATATATATATATATATATATATATATATATATATATATATATACAAATTTTCTCCGACAAACACCACACTGAAGACTATGTTTTTGTTTTTTTTCGTTTTTCCAGCTTTTGGTTTGAGGCGGACGGACGCCTCTTCACATATTTTTTTTCCCAATGGACGCATTCTTTTCGTTTTCCATTCAACATGTCAATCATATTCGTTCATTTTATGAATCATAAACAAAAGGAAAACACTCTGCTAGATTATTCTCCTCCACCACCACCTACACAACCTCACATTATCATGAACCACTAATGTGCATGCGCATACTTCCTTCATCTGATTAATTTATCCAAAGTCGATAAACATTTTCTTGACATCAGCGTCACACAAAACATAACCAACATAATCCCTGCATATTTCCTCTCACTTTTATTTTCTTTCCGAGAAGATGTACTGAATCCAGGCATTTTTTTACCCTC
>JAPQNM010000020.1:8077031-8082031 GCA_029783475.1 Metacarcinus magister
ACACACACACACACACACACACACACAGACTTCCCCTCCTGTAGCAAACACTTAAGACACATCCACCCCCATCCCTCCCCTTCCACCCCGCCCCCCCTGATCCGCCTCCCCTACACCATGAATTCACAAGGACCGTCTGTCTTACCTGCCACTAACTAACTTCAGTGGGCACAGTACCGGAACAAGGCACGCGGCCAACAGGTGAATAATTCGTCACCTGATGAAGAGAAGCGCAACCAATACCTCCTCCTCCTCCTCCTCCTCCTCCTCCTCCTCCTTCTTTTCCCTCCTCCTCCTCCTCCTCCTCCTCCTTCACGCTAAAAAACCTTTACATAATACATTGAAACTCAAAGACAGGCGCAAAAAGAAAACGCACGACAAACATAAATATTAAGCACAAACTAAAATAAAACATTACGTGAAATCTACCAGCTGAAAAAAATATACATATAACAAACAGTCTTGAGGAGGAAAAAAAAAAAGAAGAGAGATTAAAGCTGAGATTATCAACTAAAAAAGAATTAAGAAGAAAAGTTTTGGATTGTATTGTAAATGTAGGAGAAGATCTTTGGAAACCAGACGCGTCAACAGGATATCATGTTTTCCGTCCTCTTCTTTCTGCTTTCATGTACGAGATATAATTTCCCTTGGGGGCGGGTGTGGAGGTGGTGGTGGTGGTGGTGGGGTGTGGTGGTGGTGGAGGTGGGGGTGGAGGGGAGAAGGAGTAAGGAATAAGGAGGTGGTGAGGGGTGGAGGGAGAGAGGGAAGGAGAAGAAAGGAGGGGTAGTGAGGAGGGGAGAGACGCAGTGGGGGTGTTCACTCACTCACCAAGGTATTAATATTCTAAATGTTGCCACCACCAACTGCCTCTGACAGGCTTGGGGGAGGGGAGGAGGTGGTGTGAATGCAAGGGTGGTGACGGGGTGAGTGGTGGGGAAGGGAGGGGAGGGGAGGGGATGAGGGTGAAGGGTGTTGCTGGGTCGTGTTGGAGTTTAAGGGAGTAGAGGAAGGGAAGGAGAGAGGGAGGGAGAAAGGGAGGAAGGGAGTGATGACAGTGCCTGACGGTGAGGTGTTGGGAGAGAGGGAGAGGTATATGGGAGAGAGGGAGGGACAAACAGAGAGGCAGAGACATAAACAAACATATATAGAACCGTCTAACGTGCAAAACTAAACAAACCCAAATATACATAAAAAACCAAGACTCAGAATAAATAAACAAAGAGAGAAAGGGAGAGAAAAATGACAGGGAGAGAAAGTCTATATTTTGGTGAGAAAAAAGAAGAGGGAGAAAACAGCCCGGCGTTGAAAGGAGGGAGAAGGGAGTAAAAAATTAAAGAAGCAGTGTGTGGGTGGGTGTGTGTGTGTGTGTGTGTGTGTGTGTGTGTGTGTGTGTGTGTGTGTGTGTGTGTGTGTGTGTGTGTGTGTGTGTGTGTGTGTGTGTGTGTGTGTGTGTGTGTGTGTGTGTGTGTGTGTGTGTGTGTGTGTGTGTGTGTGTGTGCGTAGTGGCAGCTGTACAAGGAATGACAGACACGAAAATAATGCAGGAGAGAAGAAAAATGAGGCAAGAGACTCCATTCTGCCGCAGTGAAGAATAAGAAAAATAACAATAAAAAACAATAACAAGAACAAGAACAAGAACAAGGAGACTGATGACGTACTAAGAACATGGGAAAAAGACAGAGACAAACGCAAACATACAAAGAAAGAAGGAGAAAGCAGAACAGCGGATAATAAAGAGCAATAAATAAAAGAAGGGGAAGATGAAGAAGAGTGAAGAGTGATGAAGCGTTGAGGTGAGTGGTGGTGGAGGTGACAGCTGGTGTGGTGTGTGGGTGGTGAGGGTGGTGGTGAAAGGTGAAGTTGAGGAGGAGGAGGGTGAGGAGGAGGAGGAGGAGGAGGAGGAGGAGGAGGAGGAGGAGGAGGAGGAGGAGGAGGAGGACGTGATGGTGAGAAGGTAGATAAGTAGAAGATAGATAAGTATATGCAAATAGGAAGGAAATAGATGGAGTATGGAGGGAAAGGAGAGGAAAAATAGGGGAAGGAAGGGTTGGAGGGATGGAAGAGACAGACAGATAGACAGTGAAGGGACAGAGAAGGAAAACGGAAGATAACACTGTCATGCATGTCTGATTAATGACATAGAATAATGGGGAAACTATTGAAATTATATCCATTACTTATCTCTCTCACACAAACACAGACACACACACACAAATAAACAAACATCATTACCCACCTTATCAACCATACATGAACAAAAGAACAACACAAAAAACAAACAAAAAAGGGGAAAATCCACCCCGTCAACACACACAAACAGACACACACACACACACGCACACACACAAACACAAACAAACATTTACCATCATTTCCACACACTCACCAAAATTCCCAACAAACATTTGGAGTCAACAACTACTTACCACAGACAAAAGTAAATGAAAGACCCCACGATCATCCATCACCCTCGCTGGAGAGAGTAAGAGGGGAAAGAGGGGAAAGAGGGGAAAGAGGGCAGGAACACTTGAAGGAAAATTCATGAGTTTGTATTACGCAAGGGGAAAGAGGTTTGCTGGTGAGGGAAGAAACACTACAGGTGTGAGGCAAAAGACCCGTTAGTGAGGGGAAATTGTACTGTTTGTGAGGGAAAATGTTCTGTTTGTGAGATAAAGTGTTCTGTTTGTGAGATAAAGTGTTCTGTTTGTGAGGGAAAGTGTTCTGTTTGTGAGATAAAATGTTCTGTTTGTGAGGGGAAAGGTTCTGTTAGTGAAGGGAAAAGGTTCTGTTTGTGAGGGGAAAATGCTGTGTTGGTAATATAGGGTAATGGTTCTATGGTGTATTTATGTGAGGGAAAGGTTTTGCTTGGTAAGGGAAAAGTTTGTAGTAGTGTGGGGGAAAAATCTTTGTTGGTAAGCGAAAAAAAAAACTAGTAAGGGAAATACATTGTTGAGAGAATATGGTTGTAGTGGTGAGAGTATAACCACCATATTGAAGGAAACTATTATTGGTGAGGTGAAAAGTGTTAGTGGGAGGGGGAAAAAACATTACTAGTGATGGGGAAAACACTGTAGGTAAGGGGTGAAAAAAGGTTAGGTTGGTGAGGGAAACACGCTGCTGGTGAGAGGGACGGCAATTTGTTAGCGAGGGGAATAAGACTTGTTAGTGAGGGGAAAACACAAGCCCTAGTAATGAAGGAAAGAAAACTGGGTCCGTGAAGGGGAAACAACGAAATTAAAACAAACTCTCCATGTAGATTAGAAAAAATAATGATAACAGTAATAGTAGTAATAATTATAAGACCTAAGATAAACGCAAGAAAAACGTTTGTTAGCCTCACAAGAAGGAGGGGGAAAGAGAGGCAAAAAAATGGATAGGGATTACAAGGAAAATGGAAGGGAGGAGGAGATAGGGGAGGGAGGTGAAGGGGAAATGGGGAGGGGAGGGAAAGGTAGCGTGCACAGGTGGTTGGAAGAACAGGTGTTGCTCAGGTGTGGAGACTCATCCCAAGTAACACAAAGGAAGATAGAGAAGTTGGCATCAGTGTGCGTGTCTCCCTTGCGTGTAGCGTGTGTGTGTGTGTGTGTGTGTGTGTGTGTGTGTGTGTGTGTGTGTGTGTGTGTGTGTGTGTGTGTGTGTGTGTGTGTGTGTGTGTGCACGGAACAATCTACATAGCTTTCATTTACATACTCTTATTTTCGGGTGGGACCTTTTTCCGACCACAGCAATTCACGAAGATAAACACACCGATTACACGACAAAGCAGCGCGCTATACACTCACACACACACACACACACACACACACACACACACACACACACACACACACACACACACACACACACACACACACAACAACAACGATGTAGGAATATAAAGCTTAACCACATATATTTGTCCCCTCACAGATTACATATATTACCATTGCGTTAATTCACCAACACTTTAATCATCATACATTAATCAACAACATTAAACAGCAAACATTAAACCGAAGGAACGTTGAATCCAATCGACAAACAACACGAGACAAAACTTCGAAACTAACCTAAACAAAAATCTTCAACTATTTCAGCTGTGACGCCAAAGCTTAGTAAAGAGGCCAAGCTTTATACATATTTTTTTTCCTGTGTCTCTTCGCTGCACAAATCACGTTAGACTGGCATGAAAAAAAAGGAGAGGAAATGCAGTGGAGTGAGCGTGGAGCGTCCGAAAGTGAGGACAGGAGGATGGAAAATGAAGTGGCTGTTGACTCTCCTGCTAAGTGGCCTGCCTGCCTCAGCCTGCTTTGCCTGACGAGTGACTGACACAATGCCCGCTAGGTGACGCTGTAGCTGTCGTATTGGTGACAGCAACAAGTGAACTGAGAAACATTTGCCTCATGTAAGTTTTTTTTCTCTGTCCATCTACTAAAATCTTTCTAGAACTGAACCATTTTATTCAATACAAGGGAAAAAAAAATATTCCTCCACGACTTTGAACGATTTTTTTTCTATACCAGAGACTATTTTCTTAAACTGGAAACCTTCTTATATAACTACCTGACACACTGACTGGCTGAAGCGTCTCCCTTGACTAGGTGGGAAGACAAACTGAAGCTACAACAGACTATCCAATCAACTGACTCACCAATCATATAACCAATTACAGGGGGAAATAAATAGCGCAATTAAGGTGGTCACAGAGCCATTTACACGCCATTAGAGCCTTGCACCTGCACCTCCATCACACCCTCGCTGTCACACCTGTCACTTCATTACCTCTAAGATCCGCGGTCATTCCTCCCTCGGTCTGTTTAAAGGGGAAGGAAACCAGACCTCAATCTACTCCTCGTGACAGACTCCTTCACTATCTCTCTCTCTCTCTCTCTCTCTCTCTCTCTCTCTCTCTCTCTCTCTCTCTCTCTCTCTCTCTCTCTCTCTCTCTCTCTCTCTCTCTCTTTCTTTCTACCCATGACCATCAACTTTACATGCGATAGAGAAAGAGAGATAGAGAGATA
>JAPQNM010000020.1:8087031-8092031 GCA_029783475.1 Metacarcinus magister
GTGTGTGTGTGTGTGTGTGTGTGTGTGTGTGTGTCCGTATGTGTCCTATACATGCATATATGCAAGCCTATACATGTATGTATGCATGTGCATGTATGTGTCGATAAGGCTGGACGCGGTTAAACGCTAACAAGTACAAAAGTAAGGAAAAAATCACACTGCATTTGCTCTCAACAATTTACATACAAATTGCATATTATAGCAAGGGAAGTGGATGGATGGAGGGAGAGTAAAGGGAGGGAGGGATGAAAGGATGCAATACAGAGAGAGAGAGAGAGAGAGAGAGAGAGAGAGAGAGAGAGAGAGAGAGAGAGAGAGAGAGAGAGAGAGAGAGAGAGAGAGAGAGAGAGAGACCATACTATCAATGAACGCCAATTCTAATCAAATTAAATTAAATACCATAGAGGTAAAAAAAACCTCTTCTTCGTTACCACTTAACAAAAAGACAAGGAAGAAAAAATAACTTACACACTATTTGATTACGTTCATATTATCGTTATCATAAAAAATCATCATTTATAAAAACGGTGTAAGTTGTAAGTATATAGTAAAGCGTTTAGAGGTAACCACACAGCAGGCAGGAAAGTGGAGCATGAAGAGGAGCAGGGAGGGATAATAGCGAGTGAAAGAAGGGAGAGATAAGTAGGGATGAAAAGTATAGAGACAAAGGTAGAAAAGGACAGAAAATACAAAGAGGAAGGAAATCTAGGGAGAGGTAATGTGGCAGAATGGAGGAAAATGAGAGAGAAAGAAGAGAAGGAAAATTATATATAACAAGAAAATATAAGTAGGGAAAGGAAATAAAGAAAAACAGCGAAGGGGAAAATTTTGGAAAAAGTAGGAAGGGAAATTAGAGGGAAGGGCAGGCAGACAGGAACTAAATGTTTCCATCTAACAATGATTAAGTGATGTGGTTCAAAATTTTCTTTTGCTCATTTTTTCGTACCCAATCATCTCTCCCTCCCTCTCCTCCTCCCCTTCCCTCCTCCCTCCCCTTCCTCCCCCAAACATTTACCTCCACTCCCCCTCCCCCTTTACCTTCCTGGGGTCCCTCCTTCCGGAGCAAAGTGTAGCAACCAATAAATGTCTCGCCAGATGACATAACCCTCCCTTTCCTCTCTCTCTCTCTCTCTCTCTCTCTCTCTCTCTCTCTCTCTCTCTCTCTCTCTCTCTCTCTCTCTCTCTCTCTCTCTCTCTCTCTCTCTCTCTCTCTCTCTCTAATTCCAGGCACGCAGTGGAGTTTATTTTCTTATTTACACACACATTTATTTTTTCTCTTATAATTAGTTTACTTATTTACTGAATGAAAAAGAAAAAATATTTACCACTAACTAACATAAGCTTATACTAATCCTGCAAAAGAATATCTTTGTTATTATTATTATTATTATTATTATTATTATTACAATTATAATTATCATCATTATTGTTATTATTAACTTCATCATTTTTATCATTAATACGAAGGTGGGAAATAAATTACAGCATGATATCAGCTTGCTTCAAGAACACCTTAGTTAACAGGTGGCAAGGAGTACTAAGAGTAAAAATGTAGTTAATCACAGTAAGATAACATTAATAATTTTCTATAAGGTGAGGAAAGAATGTTTGGAGCAGGGAAGGGGACAGAAAATGACGCTGTGACTGACTTCTCATTTTTTCTCTGCATTACGAATCATCTATAAAAAAAAAGTGTTAACAGTAAGAGAAAGAGTAAGAGTAGAGGAAAGAAAGAGTAAGAGGAAAGAAAACTAAGGATCAGCGTATGATATTAAAATATCATTGAAATATCTGTTAGAAACCCACAAACAGGATCCTGGAAATAAGAAAAAAGTAGCTAAATGGATCTGAAACTTCATTTGGTAAGAAGTAAGACATCATAACGTAAATTCTTCTTGAAAATAAGGAGACATATCTAGACACTGATGATGTACCCTCTCCTATTTCAGTGTCATCCCTACCTTACATCCCTACCTCGTTTTCCCTCCCTTCCTCCATCCCTCCCTCCCTCCCTTTCTCTCCTTCACTGATACTTACCTCACTCGCTAGTAATGTCCTCCTCCCTTCATCCCTCCTCTCCTTTTTCTCTCGTTTCGATTCCTCCTTTATACTTCACTACTCCGCCTACCTACTCATACATTACTTTCTCTCTCCTCTCTTCTCTTCTCCTCCCTTTCTTCCCTCTCTCTCATCTCTCCCTCCCTCCCACCCTCCCCTTCCTTCCCCCCCCGGTCCTGGACGCAGGGATCTGACAAGGGAAAAATTATGTCAAAATAGATATCGAAAACGCATGTGTCGCAGATTTTTGCCTCAGGAAATTTATGCCAAAAATTTTCCAATAGTTGTGTGATTTTTTTCAGTGAACATATTTATGTAATCCAGAGTAAGGGAGAGAAATGAGAGAGCGAGAGCGAGAGCGAGAGAGAGAGAGAGAGAGAGAGAGAGAGAGAGAGAGAGAGAGAGAGAGAGAGAGAGAGAGAGAGAGGTCTACTATATCAATTTTAACCATTTTCTTCCCCCATGTGATCTGTTTAGCCTACACTGTATTTAAGTAGAAGAGAAGATGTTGTGTTTGCATTTACAACGGACCACAAGGAGGCACGTGACCCTTCCTGATTGTCACTTCCTGAAAACTGACAACAATGGATAGAGTCTGTGAAAGAAAGGAGTAAAAATAAGAGTATTTTTAAAACTACTAAGCATGGAATGGATTCGAATCATGAGCATAAAGCTACTACTACTACTACTACTACTACTACTACTACTACTTACTAAATCATGTGAAATATATAGATTACCAAGACAATAAACCACTCCTAGTATGAAACACACACACACACACACACACACACACACACACACACACACACACACACACACACACACACACACACACACACACACGACAAATAAATTTAGGCCGCCACTGTTATGTAAACCTCTCCGCCGTAGTTTACCTGAAGACGTAGCTTACCTGAGAAGGTGTACAGGCGCTCTCAGGTACAATTAGGCAACGTCGTCCATTACACAGGGACACACACACACACACACACATACACACACACACACACACACACACACACACACACACACACACACACACACACACAGACACACATACACACACACACACACACACAGTCAACAGGCATCTTGGGTAATGTGCCTTGTTCGGAGATGAGAGAGAGAGAGAGAGAGAGAGAGAGAGAGAGAGAGAGAGAGAGAGAGAGAGAGAGAGAGAGAGAGAGAGAGAGAGAGAATACAGAAAAAAAGTTATACACCCCATCACACACTCCCCATAATCCCATCCTCCCATTAACCCCATCAACCTCTCATCTTACCCACAAAGAAAAGTTCACCACCTTCACCCCTTCAAAATAACCTTTCCCCTTTCCCCTTTCCCTTAATTCCCCTTACACATCATTCCCCCCCTTAAATGTCCTTCTCTTTCCTTCACATTCCTTCCACCCTCCACTAAGCAGTCTTCCCCTACCCTCCCAGTCTGTTCCAGCCTCCCCAACCCGTACACACCCTCAGTACCCCTCACCCCCTCCCCTCCCACCCCATGCCCCCGCCACAGCCCCAACCTTCAGCCCGGCACAAAGGACAACGAAGGATCGAACACTGTGTAGGCGATTTACGAGTTTCCTCAACATGAGCAGCAATCAAGCCAACCCTCCTCCTCCTTACTCCTACTCCTCCTCCTCCTCCTCCTCCTCCTCCTCCTCCTCCTCCTTCTCCTCCTTTTCCTCCTCCTCCTCCTCCTTCTTCCTCATTCCTCCACCTCGTCGTTCTCTTCTCCCTCCTACCTTTCTCCGTCCTGACAGTCTTAGTTCCTCCTCTTCCTTCTCCTTCTCCTCTTCCTCTTCCTTCTCCTTCACTTCCATCTTCATTCTAATCACTCATTCATAAATAATCATAGTCATCGATATTGTTAGTTGTTATTGCTTTTAATATTACTTCCATTATTGTAAATTATTACTTTTTTATTTTTATCGATGATATCATAATCATAATATCGCTATCATTATCATTATTATTATTATTATTATTGTCCTTATCTCTTTCTCTTTTTTTTTTTCTCCTCTCTCTCTCTCTCTCTCTCTCTCTCTCTCTCTCTCTCTCTCTCTCTCTCTCTCTCTTTCAACATTCCTTCTATTTCCTATTTCTTACCCGTAGTCCTACAACTAACTTCTTCCTCCTCCTCCTCCTCCTCCTCCTCCTCCTCCTCCTCCTCCTCCTCCTCCTCCTCCTCCTCTTCCTCCTTCTCGTAAATCATTTGGATGATTCGTAAAGACACGCACAGAGATGCCTTGGATGATTTACTAAACGTGAAATATTTTTGAAATGGCTGATAAATCTGCATTATAGTTGACTTGATGGGCAGAACTAATTACGACAGACAGGCATGAACAAGCGTGAATTTGCATGAGGAAGCACGCAAGTCATCCCCAACAGGACCAGGAAGAGGAGGAGGAGTAAGAGGAGGAGGAGGAGGAGGAGGAGGGTGATAATGCACGTATATGAGAGGTGTTAGCTAATGGGTAGCTCTTGTTCCGCCATGCCCACACCCTGTACACAGCTCCCACGCCTTCTAATCAACCACTTAAAGCATACACACCCATTCCTTCCTTCTTCCTCCTCCTCCTCTTCCTCCTCCTCCTCAGTAACACCTCCTTTGTTGTTGCTCAGACTGATACAATTCTACGGATATGAAACTACACGACCGCCGCCACTCCGGTACTCAGGTAATCAAACACACAGGTGCAACACTTACTACTCTATCTCCACTCAGGTACACACACTCACCTACACACACACAGGCATCAAGGCAAAGAGCCACTCAGCACACTCACCTAATCTGCCATTCAACTAAAATGACACTCAGGTCCACTTATTCATAAACACTATGTAATTGATTATATTGCTACGTCCATCACACAGGCACGCACGCACACACATACATACATACACATACACATATACACACACACACAGAA
>JAPQNM010000020.1:8099531-8129531 GCA_029783475.1 Metacarcinus magister
CGCCTCTCCCTCTCTGTCCCTCTCTCTCCCTCCAGCAGGCAGGCACAGCAGCTACAACTACGCCATCGTAAACTTCATATAGATAACTCCAAGGATTGCGAGAGGAGCGCCGCTGCTGCCCAGTGTGACGGTGCAGGGACAGAATAACAGTATTTAGCGTGAGTGACGGTGTTGGAAAGGTGGAAAGCGAGGACTGGTAGTAGTAGGAGTAGTAGTAGTAGTAGTAGTAGTAGTAGTAGTAGTAGTAGTAGTAGTAGTAGGAGGAGGACGAGTAGTAATAGCAGTAGGTATTGTAACATGGTTTCTACATTGGCATTAATAAATATTCATCAACAAGAGCATGTATGTACAGTAAGAGAAGTAATCCTCGTCAAACGTAAAGCTATAGGTAATAACACAGAACAAAAGCGAATTGGAAACGAAAATGAAAAAAAAATATATAGTTCCCCCCCAAAAAAAAATTTGATTGCATGACATAAAACAGAGAGGTAGGTACATTGATGCTGCTTTCTAGTGAAGAGATATTCACTTGCACTGCACAACACACTGATGGAGATAATTGTTTGTGCTGATAACATGCCTCTTCCTGCTCGTAATTGTTCGCTTATTGCTTACTGATGAAACAATTTTTTTTCCAGAACAACCTGTATGGGTAAACACACTCACACACACACACACACACACACACACACACACACACACACACACACACACACACACACACACACACACACATACAAGTTTCCCTCCATTCTGCGATCTGGTAAATGGAAGGAAGGATGGATGGATGGATAGATGGAACAGAGAATTAATGGATAGGAAAGAAAAAGAGGATGGATACAGAAAAAGAGGAAACAGAAAATAGAGGATAAAGCAAAGTGTAAATAAAAGCCACAACAGAGAAAAGATGAATAAAAATAGAACAGTGGAGATATGTAGGAATATAATAAATAATAAAGAGAAGTGAAATATAGAACACTTAAAATAATATAAAACGAAATTTGTCAAGAAAGAAAAAAAAATTGATGAGTTACGGAGAAAAGATCAAGGAAGGAAATAAAAAAAAAAGTAAGGAATAAAAGCATAATGAAAGAAGGAGTGAAGGAAGACACGAAAAATAAAAAAATAAAAAAAAGTGGATGGCAAGAAAAGTAATTAGGGTTCAAGATGGAAACTTTTCTTCATTTCCTTTTGAACTTTTTTTCCTTCTCATGCTTAGGGAAAGGAAGATCAAGAAAGAGTTGATAATGAATAACAGTCGTAATGTGATAAAAGTTGGTGGGAAGAAAATACGTAAAAATGAGAAAATAGAAATAAAAAGGAATGTTACGAGAATAGTGAAAAGAATAAAAAAATTAAAAAATTTGATAGAAAACAAAGAAATTTAAAAACAAAAGAAAATGGAGATAGAAATAAAGAAAATAAAGATTAAAGCAAAATTCCGAAAAAGAGAGAGAGAGAGAGAGAGAGAGAGAGAGAGAGAGAGAGAGAGAGAGAGAGAGAGAGAGAGAGAGAGAGAGAGAGAGAGAGAGAGAGAGAGAGAGAAAAAAAAATAAAGTTATAGAGTGCATGTATTAAATCACTCCGTATTTATTATATGATGTCCTACTGGTTGTGTCCAAATTATGGTTACGCTAACAACCTTTTATTACTTTATCACCTCTTAAAGGACCTCGAAGTCACCTTACGTTGTACTTAACCCAAGCAACAATCGAAGTCTTGGGAACCATATGGATGATTTTACAAAGGACGACGGTAGAGGAAAAATCTGGCATTGGGTCTTCAAAAGCGATATCCTACCCTGAGTTTACCAAATCCTTACTCCTACCACTCCACCACAGCCTTGCCCTTCATATATATAACATACAATAATGCCAACATAACACCTACACAAATCACCAAACACTCTCCATTAACTCCACATTCTCAAGTGTATTTCAACCAACATAAAGAAAAACTTAGTCCACAAGGTCACTGCTCAGGTAGGAGAGTCGTGGACCCGAAACTGCTCCCATTTGCATGCGAGACGAGGAGGCGAAGGTGGAACAGACGGGCGGGGAGGTGAGGGGGGGACGAGGCGGTGCAAAACAGGGGCAGTAAGGGGTGAGACGGGGTGAGAAAGGGGAGCAGGGGGCAATGGGGTGGTGCTGGCGAATGTGTGCCTGTCAGTAACCAGTTCTAATTACGTTTCGGCACACCTGTCCGAGGCACCTGTCCGCCACGCACCTCTTAGCAGCATGAGCAATGAGCATTCAGGTCGTAATGTTGATCCCAGCAGGCGTGGGGCAGCTCGGCGGGTGTGAGGGTGTGAGGGTGTGAGGAGTTACTAGTTGGTAGCGAGTCTGTAGTTGTGATTAGTTTGTGGATATGACTTCATGAATCAAATATATATTAGCAAATGTTTAGGAAAATAAACAGGTGGAGGCAGCAATGAGGTGCAAAGGAATGGATGGAGGTGGTGGATGGATGGGATGAGAGAATGGGATGGGAGGGTTAATAGTGAAGAGGAGAGGAAGCGGAGGATTTATTGAGAAAGAGAGAAAAAGGAAGGGTCAGGACCTAATGAGAAGGGATGGTTATGTGAGTAAAATACATATATATGTATGTAAATAACTGAATAAATAGATAGATAAATAGATAGATAAATAAATAGATAAATAAGTATATATATATATATATATATATATATATATATATATATATATATATATATATATATATATCATGAACCCTTGAAGGTAGAAGCGCTAGACAAAGCCTCCCAACCTTGTCCATGAGTCACGGCACTGTGCCAATCTCTGCCAAGTTTTCCTTGCAAACTTTTGTATCTCATCTCTCCACCTCCTTTCTGGTCTCCCTCTACCCAGCCTGCTATCTCTTTTGTGTGGTCCAGTCAGTCAGTCCATTGTTCCTTAATCTATCTTTACCTTAAGCTTTATGTCCTGTCTATCTTCATATTTGTTCCTTTACTATTACTATAATAATGATGTTGTGTACCATGTCTTAATGTTCATCATTATCTATCTACATGTACTCCGAATTATCATATTTCCACTGCTCATTCAACACTTGGATATCTTTCTCTACAGATTCAGTCTCACATCAACGCATCATTACTATGAAGAAACAATGATTATAGTTCTTGAGTTTCAAGCATAATATACCAAAGCGTTTCATATTCTGCCATCATCTATATATATATATATATATATATATATATATATATATATATATATATATATATATATATATATATATAGAGAGAGAGAGAGAGAGAGAGAGTAGAGAGAGAGAGAGAGAGAGAGAGAGAGAGAGAGAGGAGAGAGAGAGAGTGAGAGAGAGGGAGAGAGAGGGAGAGAGAGAGAGAGAGAGAGAGAGAGAGAGAGAGAGAGAGAGAGAGAGAGAGAGAGAGAGAGAGAGAGAGAGAGAGAGAGAGAGAGAGAGATAAATCCATCATTAAATTCGTATGCAGTGACGGAAGTGTGATTCCATGTTATGGAACTGGGAGGTCACGTAGGAGGAGGAGGAAGAGGAGGAGGATTATAAAGGAATGCAAGCAGAAACAGATCTACAGGTCCTACTTGGCTGTTTGATTTAACTAAACTACACTAACTATTATAACTAAAGAAAGAATAGAACAGTAGAAGCTCCTCACCATCACCAATCCCTCCAGCCGAAGCCAGAAGGAGGAAGAGGAGGAGGAAATAATAACAAAAAACATCAAATAAAATTATAGTTATACTTTTCAATGCCTACACTCATAACCTTCCTTCCTTCTTCCTGTCTTATCACAACGAACGTGATTCAGGCACCTGAGAAAAGCAGCTGTCAGGAGGTAAAACACACACACACACACACACACACACACACACACACACACACACACACACACACACACACACACACCACACACCACACACACACACACACACACACACACACTGAAACACCATTCTTCACACAGGTAGTGGCGGGGACGGCGGCGGCGCTGCTGGTGGTGGTGGTGGTGGTGGTGGTGGTGGTGGTGGTGGTGGTGGTGGTGGTGGTGGTGGTGGTGGTGCTGGAAGAAGACAGTGAATAATGTATTAGCAGAGCAGCGTCAAGGAGGAAAAGATTATTCTCTTATTTCATACATCACAGTACAATGCCACGTCATGAAACCTGAGATGATTTATACATTTCATTTTATACTGTTACTCATTAATACAAATATATGTTTTACTTCTTAAACTTTGCAAGAATTATGGGTTACTTCTACTCATGACAATATATATGTGTGTAAACTTGGTAGTCTAGACTGAACACACATGTACTGTAACACACACACACACACACACACACACACACACACACACACACACACACACACACACACACACAGCATCTCCCTATTGTCCTCTTCACAATGTATACACGATAATCAACACTAAGGACCAGGCTCACGCAACTCACCTGTCACACCTGAACCTTCTCATTTCCTACCTGCCAAGTCTTACCTTCCCTCCCCTCACTTTGCACCCTCCTCTCTCTCCTCTAATTCCTGCTTCCCATTCTTTAACTTACTCCCTTTCCTTCTATCCTATCATCATCCCACCTTTTTCGTTTACCTACCCTTTAATTTTTTTTCTTATCCACTTATTCGCTTGGTTTTGCACTTCTTTCTCTTTCCAGTTTATTGTTTTTTTGTGATTTAGTGCTTATTTTTAATTCTATATTTCGTACTCTCTCATTTTCTGTGTTCTCCGCGCATTGTTTTCCCCAAATATTTCGTTTTTCTTTATTTATCTATTCATCCATATGTGTGTATCTTTTCTTCTATCTTTTCATGCATTTTCCTAGTTTTCATTCCTCTCATTTTCCTTTTCATTCCACATTTGTTTTCTTTTCACACCAAATCTCCAGTAACATTTATTTCACTCCTACTTAATGTGCAAAAATAAGTCAAATAAATAGAAACAAATAGGTCAAGAGAGAAGTAGGGTATTTTAAGTGTAGAATCAAGGATAGCTTCGAAGTGGACCGTGAAGGAACATAAGATATATACATTTTGTGAAAGTAGAATGTGAATGAAAGTAAGGTGAGACAGACAGACAGACAGACAGACAGACAGACAGACAACGGACAGACAGGCAGAGAGATCACGTGACAAGTAGAGAGGAACCAATGTGAGAGCAACCAAAAAACACTAAATAAAGAAAATAAAGATACAACTGGAACGCAAACCAGAAAGTAAAAAAAAACATTGATAAGAAGAGCAACAATAACAACAGCAACAACAACAACAACAACAGCAACGAACATCCACGAAGATTAGGTGAGAATCAATCTGCCCTACTCCCTTATCTTGTAGGTACTTAAATAAGGTATCTCTCTCTCTCTCTCTCTCTCTCTCTCTCTCTCTCTCTCTCTCTCTCTCTCTCTCTCTCTCTCTCTCTCTCTCTCTCTCTCTCTCTCTCTCTCTCTCTCTCTCTCTCTCTCTCTCTCTCTCGAATCCCCTCAGGAGGAAGAAAGGTGCATCGTGCCGCCGCTGAGGGAAGCAAACTAATAGACCCATTGATCACGTCCCGGCGACGGCGTCTTAATCAAAACATACGAAGGTGTGCCACCAGAACCACCACCACCACGAGGACGAGGATGAGGACGAGGATGAGGACGAGGACGAGAGAAAAAACATGGACAAAGAAAAGAAGAATTTACAAGAATAATAAAAAGAACAAGAACAAGACAAAAATAATAATAACATGAAATTGAATTAAATAAACAAAAACGAGAGTAAGAGCAGGAAAAGAAAAAGCATAACACTACTAGGAACAAAGTGAGCAACAAGAACAAGACTACAAGAACACAGGAACAGCAGGTAACAGGAAGCGTATTGGTTTATAACAAGGTTTCATACGTGCGTGGGTAACCTTATTCTGCAGTCAATACTCAAGTCACTAGTGTGTGACCAGAACCAAACACAAAATAACAAAACACTCCGCCTTCCCTTCCCTTCCCTTCCCTTCCCTTCCCTTCCCTTCCCTCCAGCACACTGATGCCAAAAAGAACTGAGAACATCCACATGTGTGTTGGAATTATCAGATATGGAAATTTCATGCAACAAAAAATTAATATAAATTTCGCCATTATTTACTTACTGGAAATGTTCTACTTTATATCAAAATAGTTTACATATAATAATTATTTTAGAACACAATTTGAAAAAAACTGTATACAATGTATATAGTGTTTACAGAACATCACGGATATGACGATGGCTCCGCAGCAATGTGTCCTGTCTTTGTGAGGATGTGGGAAGGTTATTGCAGTGAAGAGGAACTGGTCATGAGCGAAGACTTCCGTGATGACAACCATTACATGACCACCGACTGTCTCACAACCATTGTTTCCAAACAATCAATCTTACCAATTACTGAAATCACAGATCATTTGTTGCAATTACTACATCCGCGGGTCATTCGTAACTGTGAGTGACAACACAGTGTGAGAGAAAAAAAAAGCTCGTTGACTTCAATGTTACAGTGTTTTGCTTCCGCCAGTAAACCATTGTGTCTCGTTCTGGCTCTGGTTCTGTCTTATAAAAACTTGAAGTGATTGATATCGAGTTTAAGAAATATCCCCAGGAAGGAGGAGGAGGAGGAGGAGGAGGAGGAGGAGGAGG
Organism: Metacarcinus magister; assembly: GCA_029783475.1. Classification (NCBI taxonomy): domain Eukaryota; kingdom Metazoa; phylum Arthropoda; class Malacostraca; order Decapoda; family Cancridae; genus Metacarcinus; species Metacarcinus magister. The sequence goes on from JAPQNM010000020.1 coordinate 8,106,193, forward strand.
AGGAAGCAAACGACGACGACTACGACGACGATAAAAGGCAGTTGACGTGAATGATGACAAACAAATATGAAATTGTGAGGAAAATGAGGAAATGGAGTAGTAGAGCAAGATATGAATGGAAGCATGAAAAAAAGTGAAAGGGAAAGAGAATAAATGAAAAGAAGCATGTACAAGCAGGACAACATATTAGGGAAAGCAAGAGGCAGTCATCCAACACCTAAGAATTCCTATCCACAAAGTGACATTTATTACCCACATCCATAAATCGATCCAAATTTTCTCATAAGACTCTCCATTCCACTCGCAGCCATTACACTTTCGCAAAACCACTTCCACTTAACCACTTCCCTATTTGTAAACCAATTTCAACCTCTCTTTGTTCAATCTAAAATTTATCTAACTTGAGCCTATTGCCACAAGTCCTAACCTGTTCATTTACTGCATTCCCCTTATTTACATCACCTCAGTTGAATCCTTTTATCCACTTAAGAGGCCTAAATCAGGTCTCCCCGCACCCTTTGCCTTGCTAGGGAGTGCTGATTAAGGTACTTTACCCTATAAGTGTGTAGCATATTTCTTAGCCGAAGAAAAGGAGGAAAAGCAGTTAGACGTTGTTGTTGTGGAGGAGAAGGAGAAGGAGGAGAAGCAAGAGAAGGAGAAGGAGAAGAAAGAGAAGGAGGAGGAAGAAGCTAAATAAATTATCCACTAACACCTCGGGCTCGATAATCATGAAAAGGAGAGTGGCAGAATGACTGATCAAACACACACACACACACACACACACACACACACACACACACACACACACACACACACACACACACACACACTACATCCCAATACAAATCAAGCACAAAAGCACACACTAACCCCCCCTTAAAGGAAGCCTCCCCTCAACCCCACCAAACAGACAAAAATCTATTAAAGCCCCCAAAATACAATAGACCCCCACCAAAAATACAACACAAAAAATGAAAGAAAAAAAAATATTCAGAAGCTCCATTGGGACGAACACACACACGCACACACACACTCTCTCTCTCTCTCTCTCTCTCTCTCTCTCTCTCTCTCTCTCTCTCTCTCTCTCTCTCTCTCTCTCTCTCTCTCTCTCTCTCTCTCTTATATTAATTACTGGCTCGCTGGAACAGGTCGATACGCGGCTGTGTGCCCGGCGAGGGGCTCGTCTGGGGAGGGAGGATGCTGCTGGTGGTATCATCAGGCGAACACACAAACATTATAGTCATATAACAAAAGCCTCCGCAAACAATACCTTTTGAGCAGACGTAGTGCTTTGTGTCTCCTTGCTTGCAGAGAGGGAAGGAGGGAAGGAGGGACACAGGGAGTGGGAGGAAAGAAAGGAAGGAGTGGGGAGAAATGGAGGCGAGGAGAGAGGAAGGGATGAGGCAGGGAAAGGAAGAGGGTGGTAGGAGTGAGAGTACAAGGGAAGGAGTGTGTGTGTGGGTGGGGGTGGAGGAGGAGGAAAAAAAAATAGCTCGAAGGAAAGAATGAAGGAAGGAAGGAAGGAACACGTGGTATAGAAAAAAAAATACAAGGAAACACAGACAATGGAGAGGAAAGGAAAGGAAAAAGAAAAAACGAGACATCAAAGAAAAAATGTAATGGACACAAAGACATTACGAAATATGAAAATAAAAAGGAGATAAAACACTTTTAATGAAAACAGAAGAACATAAAAACAAGATAAAACAAACATAAGAAGACAAAATGGGGAGGAAAAGAGAAAGAGAGAGAGAGAGAGAGAGAGAGAGAGAAAAAAAAACGTGGCTAGTGAGGTGAAGTGAGACGAGAGAGAATAGGAAGAAGATGTCGGGAGAAGAGACACAGATGGGGGGAGAGGAGGAAGGGGAGGCGGAGGGGAGGAGGAGAGGAGGGAGGCGGAGGGGAAAGCACATTATGACCTAACCTCAACAAAGACCACCACTCACACTGATTAGAGGTCAATAAGGAGGAGGAGGACGACGAGGAGAAGGAGGAGGAGACTGACGAGGGAGAAGGAAGAATGACTGACGATGGAAGAGAGACAAGGATGAAGAGGAGGAGGAGATTAACGAGGAGGAGAGCAAAGGAAGACGTGGAAGAGAAGAATGTTAATTGGCTGACGACATGACTGACGAATAGAATGATACAGAGAAGAAGAAAAAAAAAAGTGTAATGTGTCTTATGCGATAAAAAATATAAATATATCTTTTTTTTTCTTCTTTTAGCAAATATAAATAACATCAACAACCCTTCTTCAGGTAATATATTTTTTTCCAGGTAAACAAACATTCATTAACTCCAATCATGCACTTTAACCTGAAAAAAGTCATACAAACTAACTATCTCTCTCTCTCTCTCTCTCTCTCTCTCTCTCTCTCTCTCTCTCTCTCTCTCTCTCTCTCTCTCTCTCTCTCTCTCTCTCTCTCTCTCTCTCTTCATCTCCCCATTATCTCAGTTCCTCCCCAGCATCGCAAATAATGGAATATGCAGCGCTGGTACCATAGAGATGTCAGGCAGCGATACGGCACAATCTTTCCACTCCAGAGAGCTGGCGACAGGGCGAACGTGGCACAGGAGGGAACAGGAGGAGTGGAGAGGCGAGGGGAGTGGTGTGGAGGGAGAGGAGGATGAGGGAGGGAGAGGGAGAGGGAGAGGAAGGTGTGTTGGAAAGGGGTCGCTTCTTCACTAATCTTGAAGACGGAGGAGAAGGAAAATGAAGGGACGGAAGAAAAAGGGCGTTCATAATAATCCTGATGAGATAGATAGATGAAAAAAGATTGAATGAGTTTACATAAAAGGAGTGTTAGGAGAGAAATGGGAAATAGAAGATAAGGAACAGGAAGGAGAAAAAAAAACTACACTATGGATAGCTAGTGTGTGAAATGGGAGATTGGAAAGAGGAGATAAGGAATAGGAAGGAAAAGAAACAACAGAATGAGAAGATATATGGAGGAGAAAAGTAACAGATGAAAAAGAGCTAAAAAAAATTAGGAGATATTGTATGAGAAGGTATGAGAAGGAACAACAAGAAAGAGAAACTAGAGAATTGAATAGATAGTGTGAAAATGTAAGTGGTAGAGAAGATATAAAAGTATAAGGAACAGGAACTACATGGTAATAAAAAAAAAGTGTGAAGCGGTAGATGAAAGATTAAGAAAAACAGGAAGGAAGAGACACAACAGAATGAGTAAATAGAGTGCAAAGAAGTATAAAAAAAGGAAGGAAAACAGATTTACCAAAAAAACTAAAAAGGGATCATGGACTGATAATTATTAGGTTTCAACCCGCCACCGCTGGGACGTGTTAGTTTAGATGCTATTTATTCAGTCATTTATATACTTATTCACTGACTAATTTGATATATTGACGCCATTTAACGGATGGAAAATGTTCATGACTCCCTTTAATCTTCCCCCCTTACCCCCAGCCCTCCATCATCACCACCACCTCCTCCACCACCACCATAACTACCTCCACCACCACCCCTACCACTATCATCATCACTATAACCATCATTAACCCCACCCCCACTTCCCCGCCCCCCCAAAGCAGGACCCCTATATAAATGTGTGTGTGTGTGTGTGTGTGTGTGTGTGTGTGTGTGTGTGTGTGTGTGTAGGTGCCAGACATCACAGCGACGATATAATTACAGCGTAAATTCCACAACAAACTCGCACCGAGTAATTCAAGGCAGCGTGTCACCAAATTATGGACGATACGTTTATGACTTTTATTTCCTGTTTTATTACTAATGGACTCGATTACCATGTAATTAAATCCTAAACTAAGAACACCACTGTATCACTACGACAATGAGAGAGAGAGAGAGAGAGAGAGAGAGAGAGAGAGAGAGAGAGAGAGAGAGAGAGAGAGAGAGAGAGAGAGAGAGAGAGAGAGAGAGAGAGAGACAGGCAGACAGACACAAACTAACAGGCAGACAGAAAGGTAGGAAGGCGGGCAAGTAGGCAGACTGGCATACAGACTGGCAGGCAGAGACAGAGGCAAGCAAACAGGCAGATAGACAGATTGGCAGACAGACAGACTGGCAGACAGACAGGCTGGCAGGTAAAGAGTTTGGCAGACATATAGACAGTCAGACAGACAGTCAGACAGAGAGAGTCAGACACACTGACAGTCAGACAGATCAAATATCTCCCCCTCCACCTTTTGAAACAAAAGCCATCGTGAGTCAAAAATGCGCCGAAAGTTTCACTGACTGGGGGGAGAGAAGAGAGAGAGAGAGAGAGAGAGAGAGAGAGAGAGAGAGAGAGAGAGAGAGAGAGAGAGAGAGAGAGAGAGAGAGAGAGAGAGAGAGAGAGAGAGAGAGAGAGAGAGAGAGAGAGAGATGTGTGTGAATTGGAGAAGAGAAAAAGGGAGAGAAGGACAAGACAAAGTGAGAAGGAGGAAGGAAGAGAGAAAGAGAAGAGAGAAGGAGAGAAAGAAGAAAGAAAGAAGAGAGAGAGAGGAGAGAAAGAAGAGAAAAAAAGACAGAAAGAAAGGAGGGAGAGAAGACGGAGGAAGAAGGAGCGTAGAGACAGTGGGAGGGAAATGGAGGAGAAGGAAGAGGGAGGGATGGCTCCAGTGACAGTGGAGGGAAGGTGGAGAGTGGGAGTGTCGCTGGAGGAAGACGAGGACGTCGATGGGGAGGGGCACGAGACGATGAGAGTGAGAGTGAGAGGAGAGAGAGAGAGAGAGAGAGAGAGACGGAGAGAGAGAGAGAGAGAGAGAGAGAGAGAGAGAGAGAGAGAGAGAGAGAGAGAGAGAGAGAGAGAGAGAGAAGAGAGAGAGAGAGAGAGAGAGAGAGAGAGAGAGAGAGAGAGAGAGAGAGAGAGAGAGAGAGAGAGAGAGAGAGAGAGAGAGAGAGAGAGAGAGAGAGAGAGACGAGAGAGAGAGAGAGAGAGAGAGAGAGAGAGAGAGAGAGAGAGAGAGAGAGAGAGAGAGAGAGAGAGAGAGAGAGTGAGAAGAGAGAGAGAGAGAGAGAGAGAGAGAGAGAGAGAGAGAGAGAGAGTGAGACAGACAGAGAGAGAGAGAGAGAGAGAGAGAGAGAGAGAGAGAGAGTGTGAGTGTGTGTGTGTGTGTGTGTGTGTGTGAATTGGAAGAAGGAAAAAGGGAGAGAAGGACAAGAACAAAGTGGAAGGAAGGAAGGAAAGGAGAAAGAAAGTAAGAAAGAAGGAAAGAAAGAAAGAAGAAGAGGAAGAGAGAAGAGAAAGAAAACAGAGAGAGAGGAGGAAAGAAGGACGGAAGGAAAGAAGGAGCGTAGAGACAGTGGGAGGGAAATGGAGGCAGAAGGAAGGAGGGAGGTGGATGGCTCTCCAGTGACCAGTGGAGGGAAGGTGGAGGGTTTGTGGGTGTCCGCTGGAGGGAAGACGAGGACCGTCCTGACTGGTGGAGGGGCCACGAGACGCTGCTATTGGTGGGTGGAGGAGAGGGTGGGTAACTTGGTGGAAACTCTCACTGTGTCCACAAAGAGAGAGAGAGAGAGAGAGAGAGAGAGAGAGAGAGAGAGAGAGAGAGAGAGAGAGAGAGAGAGAGAGAGAGAGAGAGAGAGAGAGAGAGAGAGAGAGAGAGAGAGAGAGAGAGAGAGAGAGAGAGAGAATAAGAAATAATTCACTATATTCACATGAGTCAAAGATCTATCGTTTTTTATCACAGCAAACTTAATTCACAGAACTCATCCTTGTCAGCAAAACTCAGAGACGTCAGCAACACCTTAAATATCCATCAGTGTTTGTTAAGTGAGCCACTAGGACGCCCACGCCCATCCACCATCCTCAGTAATACATGGCAGCCACCTTCTTCCACCTCCTCCACTTGTGTACATTTATCTTTCACCATTTTGAAGCCTCCGAAGCCTCCTAAATGTATTGTGCTGTTGTATTGTAGACAGCAAGACACTACATAAGGTTCCCAGACAATACAAGTCTGGTCAAAATAAATAAAGAACTAGAAAAAAACAAATTCACAGATAAGCTATATGAATTTTTTTTGAACTTGTGAACGACTGAAAGTTTACAACATCAAAATAGATGAAAGATTGATATTTGGTATGCGGATAATTTACGGGACACACACACACACACACACACACACACACACACACACACACACACACACACACACACACGGTAGTAACAAGGCAAAAACAATAATACGAACAGCTTCCTGAAACACACGTGGGAATGCATTAAGCCAAAGACTTGCATTCCGGCGACAGGATTAAGTATAAGCAGCACACCAGATGATTAATATTCCAACTAATGATTTCAAATAGTAAATGTGAACTTAGTTATGAATTACTACAAGCAAAATCTGTCATTACGAAGAAATACAGAGAATAAGATCAAATAAAACTGCAATTTATGAAAAGAAGAAAAAGTGATGAAAGAGGAGGAGGAGGAGGAGGAGGAAAAGCATGATGGTGACATAAAAAAATGAGAAATGACAATAGAATACTAGTACTACTATTGTTGTTACTACTACTACTACTAATAATAATAATAATAATAATAATAACAATAATAATAATAATCATAATATGTAAAAGTAATAATAATGACAATAATAATAACAGTAATAATAATAATAATAGTAATAATAATGACAATAATAATAACAATAACACTTACAGCAATCATTACGTCTTCATATAACGCCACTAAGTCATCAAGAAGAGCAACAGTGAAGCAAAACAAAGGAAGGAGGGAAAGCAGGAAGGAAGGGAGGAAGGAAGGAAGGAGGGAAATTTTGTTGGTAGAGCAGAGGAAAGACGAAGAGGGAAGGAGTGAAGGATCAGGTTACTAAGGAAAGACATGAAGATATTCTGAAGGAGTTACAAGAGACAGGAGGAGGAAAAGAGAGAGAGAGAGAGAGAGAGAGAGAGAGAGAGAGAGAGAGAGAGAGAGAGAGAGAGAGAGAGAGAGAGAGAGAGAGAGAGAGAGAGAGAGAGAGAGAGAGAGAGAGAAAGAAGCCAAAAAAATAGAAACATCAATCAATGCAACAGAAAACAATAATGTAAAAAAGAAATAAAGTTGGCAGATAAAAAAAAAATATTGAACGAAACCAAACACGAAAAGAAAAAAAAAGCAGTACAAAAAAAAATACATGGAGGAAGAACAATTAAAAGAGGAAGAAAAGAAAGAAAGTAACAATAATAGGTGGAAATAGCTGGTCCAATTAACCACAGACTCTTAACTGACCACCCAATTTGCACCCTCTGATGACTGTCTTTCGAGGCAGGTCAGGCGGGAGGGTCAAGGGTTCTGGCAACACTGCAGACGAGACAGAAAAGAGAAAAAGAAAGAGAGAGAGAGAAAGAGAGAGAGAGAGAGAGAGAGAGAGAGAGAGAGAGAGAGAGAGAGAGAGAGAGAGAGAGAGAGAGAGAGAGAGAGGATAAAAACATTCCTTCTCTCTCTCTCTCTCTCTCTCTCTCTCTCTCTCTCTCTCTCAAGGGATGACGCCCGATATGGTACCACTGGGTCAACAAAGGAGTGGTGGGATTATGGCTACACTGCGTTTTGAAGGTTTATGTGTTGGGGGATCAATTTTATGGTAACACTGGACTTAGGGGGAGTTGTGGCAGCAGAGCAGGGCAGGAGTGTGTGTGTGTGTGTGTGTGTGTGTGTGTGTGTGTGTGTGTGTGTGTGTGTCGGTTGCCTCCACCTTACTAGAGACAATGTGTGTTTCCACTTGACCAGCTGCTAAGAGAAAGTTCACTGGAGAGGAGAAGAGAGGACTAGAGAGGAAAGGAGAGAGAGAAGGAGAGTAGAGATGTGAAAGAAGTGAGAGAGAGAAAATAGAAAGGACTGCAAGGTTAGAAGGGAGGAAAGATTTGGGAGAAATACAAAAAAAATGGAGTAGAAAAAAATTTAAAAGGTGGACAGGAAAGTTAGGCAGAAAAAAAAATAGAGAAGTGATGATTAAAAAAAAACAAGAAAAAAAAAACGGTGTATAGGTTGTATACGAGTATAGAAAAACATGTAACCCAGTTGAAATATACGTACAGAGCCGGGTAATTTGCTAGACGTGTAAATGTATTTCCTAGCTACACACACACACACACACACACACACACACACACACACACACACACACACACACACACACACACACACAGTTACCCTCCCCTCCAAACCCTCCTCTCCTCTCCATTTCAATCATGCGTCGTTTTTCCCCGGGCGTGGATGGAGGCAGCAGTCCATTCTCCGCCTCGTTAACAGCCAATAGCTCAAGGTTTACGGCGACGACTATCCCAGTAGCCGGGGACCCAGAGCATGGGCTGGATAATTATCAAAGTGCACCTCGATCATTACCGCTGTCGCCGCCTCTCTTCAGCCTACAAATCGCTGGAATATAGCACATTCTAGCGGATTTTAGCGCCCTGAAGGCCATCACCAGCGCAGCACCTAATCGCGCTTAATTTTTTGCGCAGTATGGAGTTTTAAATGTTAGTTTATGAATGGTGCGAACGACGCGTGGGTAACCGGGGGCGGGGCGGGAGGCGGAGGTGGGGGGTGGTGAGAGAGGACAGTAGGGAGGGTAAGTGGCGCGGAGGGGAGGGGAGGGGAGGATGGCAGAGAAGAGCGGGAGGGGAGGTTTGGTGGGTGTGGGGGCGGGAGGGCCTAGTTACCAGGAGTTATGAGGGAATAATGAGCTCCTGTTATGAGGTGCAGAGCTGTTTTGTATTTTTTTACTGCGAGAGAGAGAGAGAGAGAGAGAGAGAGAGAGAGAGAGAGAGAGAGAGAGAGAGAGAGAGAGAGAGAGAGAGAGAGAGAGAGAGAGAGAGAGAGAGAGAGAGAGAGAGAGAGAGAGCGTTTGGCAGAATTTAAACATTGGTGGTGGTGATGGTAACTAGTGGTAGTAGCAGCAGTAGAAGTAGTAACAGTAGTAGTAACAGTAGTAGTAATTACAGTAGTAGCGGTAGTAGTATTAGCAGCAGTAATAGCATTAAAAGTAGCAGTAATAGTCACAGTAAGTGTTACGGTTGTTGTTATAGTTGTAATAATAGTAACAGTAGCAGTAGTAATTCCTATAACTACACACGTTTGCACAGTATCAGATCAAGAAACACTCGGACCAACCACCTTACTATCTCTCCACATTTTTTTTTCCCCACCAGGAAGGGAAACTTTATATACGTAACCAAATTTAGGCTCGAGGGCAATACGGAGGTTGAGGAAGCGAGAGAAAAAATACTCCTAAAATTCTGCTCATAAAAAAAAAAAAAAATTGAATATTTGATGTATTTGCAATTTAAATCCAAACTTATGCCGGAGTAGCAGCAAGGTGCGAGAGGGAGCGGAGGTGAGGAGGGAAGGAGGTAAACATGACGGAATAGGGAGAGAAAGGACGGAAGGTAGGAAGGAAGGAGGGAGGGAAGCATGCAAAGGTTCAAAGTATAAGGTAGAGATACATAAACAGATAAGTGACTGATTGACTGACTGATGGAATTATTTAACACAATACTCAACTTCACGATTCCACCTTCCACTTCCTCCAATTCCCTTGTTTATCTATGCTTCTCCGTGATCCCCAACACCGCTGATTCCTAGTACTACGTTCCCACCTTTCCTGTCCTTGCCGACCCAGGATTCCCGTTTCTCTCCAATAACATGCATTCCCACCCTCTTCACTATTCCCGATTCCTCCCTACCACTCCACCGGCCTTGACTCGTATCCACTCTTCCATTGTTCCAGATCTCAACTGTTTCTGTTCCACCATTCCTAATTCCAGGGAACAATACAGTCCCCACATTCCAGATCCCAGCACTTAACGACCAACATAGGAATAATTAATTCCTCCTTTACTAATTCCATGACGCGCCAGACTCGAGAAATTATGAGAATTTAATAGAAGGAAGGTTGGTGTTTCATAAAGTGATTCTCAAAATTATATTTCCAGTTTTGCCGACGAAGCTGATTCCTCATATTATTTCTATATTTATATTATTATTATTATTACTATTATTATTATTATTATTATTATTATTATTTATATTATCACTATCATTATTATCCTTATTACTATTAACAAGAATATTATTATTACTATTGTTTTTACTTTCGCAGTATCAAAATTCTTAGCAACAGTAACAGAAGTAGCAGTAGCAGCAGCGGCAGTGGTAGTAGTATTGGTGATGATGGTAACAATAATTAAAAGACTCGCTCTTATAGCAACCCTCCCAACCCCACCCTAACCCCACGCACTACCACTCAGATATACACCCCCACACTCACTCACGCCTTCCCTCCATCCACCCCAGCACACCCGACGCCCAGCCATCATTCCCTACCCACTACCACTCCCTCTACCCTTATCCACCTCCATTACCCTACAAAAAAATGTGAATCGTTGTATATAATTATAATGGGCGCAGAAAAGTGTTTGAGAAGAGAAAACGGGGGAAGGAATAATGGAAGGAGTGAAGAGATGATCACAGGGAAGAGAGGAGGGGAAAGCAAGGAGAATTAAAAGAAGGAATATCAAGAAAAGCACATGAATAAAGAATAATACTGATGAAAAAGGGTCAAACCGTAACGAAAAAAAACAAAAAACCCTATCTATTACTACAGTATGACTTCTCAACTAACACATTTCATATATAACATACACATATATATATATCTATCAAGTACCAAGCACAATACCTTACTAATATGATAACTCACTCCTTAGAGGCAGGTGTGGGACGCGCTTAGCACTGTACATACAACACTAAACAGCCATGGCCGCAGCACCGGGAAGAAGACGGAAGGATGGTATGCCGGCGCTGCGGGTGATTGGTCGCGGCACGTGCTCAGAAGCCGGTTGAAGTGCTTTGATTGGCTGAGAGTAAGTGTCTTTCTAGCCTTGTGATTGAGGCGCAGGCGCGAATTATATGTGTGTGTGTGTGTGTGTGTGTGTGTGTGTGTGTGTGTGTGTGTGTGTGTGTGTTATATGTACTATCTAGGTAAGGGAGTTTCGTACATTGAATAGAACATAATTTAGTTGTTACGGAGTCAATGAAAACCGTGAGTGCAGACTACAGGTATTACAAAGTCACTCCGCCTGACTGACTACCACTCATAATGTTTTCATAACAAACTGAACCTTAATCACTATTCATGGAGTTAGCCGCCTCGTAAAGCATGACCTACATTTTCAGTGTACATGGAAGAGTTGTAGTTTAATTATGACGTAGTTTCTTTTTTTTGAGGAAGTGCAATGAAATGTAGAAGTTTGCTGTCGTGTTCAACATTTCTCTTATATCTTCGTAACTATACTGTGTGGTGCTGAGTTATCATGTACACCCGGAGGCTACGACTGCCCACACACAGATGTCCAACAGTGTTTCTTTGCCTGGTTGGTGCAAGTAAACACACTTCACACTGGACAGCCTCACAGTGGAGACGTAAACTCTGCCTTGACTCATTAATCTGACTCATCAACCTAACATCATGAAACAACGTGCCCGCTCAACGTGCAGTAGTCAACACCATCCCATAGTGGTGGTGTCTGGCAATCCTCCCTCCTCCTCCGTCCCTCCATCACCAGCTTACAGTCGAGGTGCCGGACAGTGTTCCGAACCACTACTGTTCCGAAGCAAAACCTTGTATATTTAAGGCATTATTGATAGTTATGGAAGAACCATTACATCATCATCATCATCATCATCATCATCATCATCATCATCATCATCATCATCATCATCATCATCATCATCATCATCATCATCATCATCATCATCATCATCATCATCACATCATCATCATCATCACATTGTCATCACCGTTAGGAACATAGGTGAGCTATCGTCTGGCTTCACTTCAACACACAACTTCAACTCTCACCACCACACCACCGGGCGAGATTCACTGCTGTGTTAAAAGTGTCACGTAAAGACTGAACCTTCACCTCCACACAGTACTGCCACTCTGGGTGTTTCTTTCTACGAGTACATTTCAAACTTTACACTTTGGACGAGTTTCCAGTAAAAAGAAAAGAGTTCAGACTTTGAGTAAATAGTGAACTTCAAACTTTACAATTTTTAATCACAGACTTATGAAAAAAACAACTAAATGATGTGCGTCAAGGATACATATCGCAATAGTTATTTCATAATGTTTGTTTCATATTTGTCTACATGAGGGAGTCCGTATGAAAAAAGAGCAAATATACCTTAGCCTTACCAGTTATTCCATTTGTACAGAAATAATGATAATAATAATAATAGTAATAATAATAATAATAATAATAATGATATAAAACACCCTACTAATAATATTAATGATACATAAAACTACACGTAAAACACACACACACACACACACACACACACACACACACACACACACACACAGACACACACTTCACCTTCACTTCCACCTAACTTCCCTTACCTGCACCGTCCAAGTCAGGAAGAGGCCCCACTTGTTTTTCAGCGCATGTCGCCCCAACACAACATCACGCCCGCTCCAGGTAACTCATGCATACAAAAACACTGCCACATGTAAGTTCCCAAAGTCCTAAATTCCCACCACAAGAACTGAATTACCTGCAAACACTGATTCTTTCTTTTGCTTCACCCACGACAGACTAACACGACAACACTTGAGGGAAGGTTAGTAATAAGAACTTTGCTAACATATAATGAATACGAAAGACAGAGAGAGAGAGAGAGAGAGAGAGAGAGAGGAGAGAGAGAGAGAGAGAGAGAGAGAGAGAGAGAGAGAGAGAGAGAGAGAGAGAGAGATGTGTGTGTGTAAGAAAGAGAGGCACACAAAGCTAGGGAGTGAGCATCAAAGAACCAGATCTCTCGACAAAGGCCATTTTCCCATTTATTCTTTCAAGAGGAGACTCATACACTTTGCCTTAAGGGCGCATACCACCCATGCCCCCCCCCCTTGAAAGTCCCCAAAAAGAGAAATAGAAAAAGGGGAAGACTCGTATATAAAGATGACCGAAAAAATAGGCGACAAAGACTGCCTTCTCTCTCTCTCTCACTTTATTTCTCTCTCTCCCTCTTTCGTTCTGTGTGGTGTGTGTGCGTGTGTGTGTGTGTGTGTGTGTGTGTGTGTGTGTGTGTGTGTGTGTGTGTGTGTGTGTGTGTGTGTGTGTGTGTGTGTGTGTGTGTGTGTGTGTGTGTATTCAGAAATGTAATAATGAATTCGGAATCACCTCTCCAAACTTCATAACGCAGCCTTACCTCCAGTCATTGGTTCCGTAATGGCCGGTCCTGTGTTTGCCTCGCCCCTTCTAGAGCCGCTGGAGGGCACCACCTCTCTAAAACCCTGACTATATGAATGTCGTGTCCATCTTAGGAAAGGAATATTATTATGTGAACTTCCCCTTTCCTTTCTTTTTCCTCTCTCTTTTATTATTATTTGTTTTTTTATAGTTGTAGTATTTTGTGTCTTCGCAATGTTTGAATAAGTTTTATTTTTATTATTTTTATAAGTCTTCGTTGTTTGATATTCTTTTCTTTTGTTTGATCAACTGTTATATTCTTTGCTTTCTTTTGTTAGGTTTCACAAGAGAGACCTTTTGTATTGTGAGCCGCTTGTTTGCATAAGGAATACAGTTTGTTTACTAATGTGGTGTGCGTGACTTAAAGTAATGCTACACACTGACACGTTGACTTCTTATCTTCATTATACCATACATAAATCACACTTGTTGCTAGGGATTTACAGAGTAAGAGACGGATAAATACAGAATAAAACTAGAGACATTCAATAGAGTGCAAGTACTTCATGATTTTTTCCTGAACATAGCCTTTGACGTTGACCATTAAAAATAAAATGGAGCAGACTCTAAGAGCAAAGTGTTATGTTGATGTAATTTTGCAAAGTAATGGTGCGCTTTGACGATTTTGAATATTTTAAAAGCCTGTTAGTCCTGGCGGCCAGCTTTGTGTTGGGTGCACCGAAGATGGCGTCCAACACACCGTCCAATGGGAATGCCATTGACGAAGTGGATTCTTTCCAGACTTTTACCCTTAACCTTGACCTTTCAAAATCTAGTGGATCGGAATTTTAAGGTAGAGGACCATGTTGATGATGTTTCATGAGGTTGTGATGCATGGTGTTGTCAAAGAGTTGCCAACATACTAACAAACAAACAAACAAACAAGCAAACAAACACGAATAAAATATAAACTGTCTCTCAGCTTAGTTGGCTGAGGTAATAAGTGAGACAGGTGATGCGAAGATTATTTAATCAACAGCCATGCACAGGTAACACGTAACATGTATTACGAAAAAACAGGAGCATGTATTGAGGACAGATTTACCAGGACATAAACATCTGAGAGAGAGAAGAGAGAGAGAGAGAGAGAGAGAGAGAGAGAGAGAGAGAGAGAGAGAGAGAGAGAGAGAGAGAGAGAGAGAGAGAGAGAGAGAGAGAGAGAGAGAGAGAGAGAGAGAGAGATGAGATATGCAATATGGAACTCACTTTAACCAAAATCCATCTCTCCCTTCTCTCCTCCCCTATACCTTTCCCTCCTTCCTTCCGTCCCCCTCTTCCTCCCTCCATATATCATCCCCTCCCTCCCTCCCCGTCCTTCCCTCCCCTCATCCTTCCGTGTACGAAATCATCGGGTAACATTTACAGGCATTAAAAAGATAAATAAAATGCAAACACAAATATAAATAGAAACAAAAGTGTCGTGCCATTTCGAGTCAAATATAAAAATCTGTGCACCATTTTAACTCAGAAACTTTAGGCATTACGTCCCTTAAATTTCCAATCGACACTAAATCGCACTATTATATAAAGGGAGATTTATGCAGGCACGTTATATTGTTGGGTAATTAGCAGATTCACCTGGACATGAAAACTCCATCACAGGTAAAAGACTTTATACTTAGGCAATAATTAACGCTTCTGTTCATTAATAACCGTTTCTCAGAGTGATTCATGTTTGGTGAAATTGTCTCGTTACTACCCAGGAGAGAGAGAGAGAGAGAGAGAGAGAGAGAGAGAGAGAGAGAGAGAGAGAGAGAGAGAGAGAGAGAGAGAGAGAGAGAGAGAGAGAGAGAGAGAGAGAGATTGTGTGTGTGTGTGTGTGTGTGTGTGTGTGTGTGTGTGTGTGTGTGTGTGTGTGTGTGTGTGCAGCCATCACACCTTAAACACCTGCTTGTCACCCGTTAATGACCACAGATTTGCACATGATTGGTGGACGCGAATTAACGAAGCAACTTTACGAATTAGCGAGGGAACTTGGCAAATTAACCAACGAACTTTACAAATCGACGAAAAAATAGACATAGAACCGAGAGGGTGACTGACGGACTGACTGAATGGCAAGCGATGTTGACTTAGGGGACTCCAGATGACTATGAAGGGACTGACTCACTCATTCACTCACTCACTCACACTTACTCATTCACTCACTCACTCACTCATTCACTCACTCACTCACTCACTTATTGATGGAATGGATACCAGACCAAGTGACTGACTTACTCACTGACTGACTGACTGACTACCTGACTGATTGATTAACGGACAAACTACGTGACTGACTGAGTGACTGACTGACTGATGACTACTGATTGAGTGCCGATTATTGCTGACTGACTGACTGATATCGACTCACTGATGCAACTGTATTTATGTGAAAGATTTTTATTTTGATATTAAGAGGCTACTTTAGAATGATATAAGGGGAGAGAGAGAGAGAGAGAGAGAGAGAGAGAGAGAGAGAGAGAGAGAGAGAGCGAGAGAGAGAGAGAGAGAGAAATATGAGTAACAGTCAACCACACCACAGATAGCAATAAAGAAATATAACAATAAAGAGAAATTATATACGAGGAGAAATGACACACACACGCACACACACACACACACACACACACACACACACACACACACACAGGTAAGAGCGCAGGTTAGCCTCCACCACCACCATTACCACCACCACCACCACCATCACCACCACCACCATCTCTAACCCTACCCCCCCTCCACCACCACCACCACCACCACCTCCTCCTCCCGCTTGGTTGGACGTCCTCATTACCTTTACAAATGAGTCACCGTTCGATACCCGGCAGACACGAGGGGACAAAAGCGCCAACCCTCGCTCGATTTCCCCCGCGTGCCCTCCCCCAATACCCCCAACAACCCCCCAGCGACCCCCACTCACCCATAACCCCGCCCCCCCATACCCAGCCGCCTGGAATCACCGTTCTTCTCCGACTTTTCCTTCGCGTTTCATTTTTTTTCCCTCTTATTTCGTCTTTTTCTCTTTTTTCTTTACTTCTTTTGCACTTTTTTTGTTTTTGTTTCCCTGATTTTTTTTTCTGACAGGGATTGACCGAGAGAGAGAGAGAGAGAGAGAGAGAGAGAGAGAGAGAGAGAGAGAGAGAGAGAGAGAGAGAGAGAGAGAGAGAGAGAGAGAGAGAGAGAGAGAGAGAGAGAGAGAGAGAGAGAGAGAATGATAGACTGATAGTACACGAAGAGAAAGAGACACGATGACAGACAGACAGAATAACAATAAACAATAAAAAAAAAAAAAAAATAGTTAGTGAGTGTGGTAATGGGTTGGCGGAAGGTATCAATTTTTCAACGTGCAGTGTGGGTGTTCCAGGTTCGAGTCCATCCATTGAGCCACACTCCCACCTTTCCTAACCTACACTTCCTGAATACTAGAAAATCACCTCACTCATATCCATTAAACTGTACCTTTGTGACCAAGAATTACAGGCAGAGAATAGTATTAGGTATGTGACATTACCTACACACACACACACACACACACACACACACACACACACACACACACACACACACACACACACACACACATGTCAACTTTATGAGCCCTGTGATGATGGAATAATATATCAACACGTGAATACAAATTGATTTTCTTGTAAATGATGTAAACAAAAAAAAAAAGCAATGTGTCTGCGTACTTTCCTATCCATCATATTCACCACTTTTTTGTCACCTTACTTTTCTTGCTCCCTTTCTCCTTTCCTTTTTTTTTCTTTCTTCCTTCCTTCCCTTTCCTTCACTAGCTTTTCCAATATATACAATTTCTTCCTCCACATCCCTTTCTCATCTTATTTAATTATTTTTCCCGTCCTCCTCCCCTTCCTTTCCCTTCCCTTCCTTTCTAAATAACAAGTTCCCTTCACTACCACTCCCTTACCTCACTTTCCGTCCTTCCTTCCTTTCCTTCCACATTTTCCCTTCTCCATTCCTTCTTCCATTCCCTGCTCCTTCTCCCTTCCAGTTAGCATTTCCGTCTCCTTTCCTCACTTTTGCCTTTCCTCTCCCTCCCTTAATGTCCCCCCGAAGCTTCGTGAATCACTAACCAGCTTGACTGAAGCAGTATCGACTACCAGCGTCACCATCAATTTACATTCGCCTTCCTTCCAATGAAAAATCGCTCACACTCTCCCAATAAATCGTGTGAAGGGGAAGCACGGTGGCCTAATGTCTCTTGCATTAGTCACGAGTCGCTTGTCTCAGCTGATAACTACAAATTCAAGACCTTCGGCAAAGTTTTCACGAAGAGGCGCCATGTTCATCCTGTTTTCTTTTTCATTATTTTTACTTTGGGGTTATTTTTTCAATGGGTAACTTGGGTCATTTGTTGTTGGGTTATATTTATTTTCTCTCTTGCAGGGTCTGTGTGTGTGTGTGTGTGTGTGTGTGTGTGTGTGTGTGTGTGTGTGTGTGTGTGTGTGTGTGTGTGTGTGTGTGTGTGTGTGTGTGTGAGAGAAGAAAAAAATAGAAAGATACCAAACAATACCATTCAAATTTTTTTTATATATCTACATTCACATAACCGCGATCTTTCTCACATCCACTCACTCACCTAAAACTACCCACCGTTGTTCTCACCTGTGTTGCAGTTATAATAAAAAAGTGAACACCTGTCCTTCTTTGTACCAGCAACGCGAGAACTTAAGAAGGGATGCATCGAACGGCTTAAATTATGCAGTGAAATCAATGACTCGAGGTGACGGCAAATTCTTCAACGCTCCTCCCAGTTCACGCAAGGAAAGTTTAACGAAAAGAAAGAAAAAGAAACTCAACGGGAAATCAATGTAGTGACGGAATACTTCTTGAGCGATGCGTTGTGGGACTTCGTGACGGTGCCTTGAGTGTTATTAGATAAGATCTGATAAAGTAGAAGGAATTACAATAATGTATTTGTGTGTGTATTGTTGGTTTTGTAGTTGCTGTTCATATGAGTGATATAAACAGATAGACAGACATACAGACTGCTGGCCACAGACAAAAATGGAGATATGCAGAAGAGATTATAAAAACGAGAGAAAGAAATATAAAAAGATGACATGAAAACAAATACAAATAAATAAAAGTAAGAGGATAAATAAAAGTGCCGAGAACGAACCAGTATCAGCACAGTGCCATTCCAACCAGTGTGCGCGTCCTTAAACACGCTGTAGATAGCTTTGTATAATAAAATAGTGTTACCCTTAAATCTAGCGTTAATATAATTGTTGTCTTTTTTAATATGTGTAGCATTCTACTCTTTATTTATTTATTTATTTATTCAATTATTATTATTATTATTATTATTACTATCAGTCATTATTTTTCTTTCCCTAATCATTAATGGATTAACTTCCTTGTCTATTTTCAGTTAATGATATTTTAATAGACCGTTTAATATACACCACCACCGTGTTACAACCTATACAATCTACACCTGCAGAAAAGATAATGAATATATAATCAAGGAAAAGTCTGGCGGCTGTGTTTAGGTATCCGGCTCAAGTTAATTGGCAATACCTGAGAAAATAACATTATGACACTTTTTTCCCTTTAATCTATTACTCGCTGGCCATAAATTTCTGAGGCAAATATTGACTCCCTGTGAATTAAGTTTTATAGGTAAAAAACGTGATTGTAGAGTGCAGGGAGTTGATGAGTAAAAGGGGAAATTACTGAGAGAGAGAGAGAGAGAGAGAGAGAGAGAGAGAGAGAGAGAGAGAGAGAGAGAGAGAGAGAGAGAGAGAGAGAGAGAGAGAGACATACACACACACACACACACACACACACACACACACACACACACACACACACACACACACACACACACACACACACACTTGCCACGTGTCCCATTCCTCTTAGTCAGCTGATCCACGACACTAAACCAGCTGGCTTCCCCTCCTGCCAGCTGGTACACACGCACTATTGGAGGGCACACGCAACCCCCGCCCTCCACCTCACACCACCTGCTGCTAGGGCATGACAGATGGTCAATGTTAAAGCCGGTGTTTTTTATTGTGTGTTCCCCGCACCATCTGGCCCCAAAACACCAGCTGGTACAGTGGGGTCGCGACTCTGAGGTTATTGGTACACCAGCTGAATGCATACAAATTATACTATTTAATTTCATATCCATATTGACGATTTGCATTTTTTGGCCGCAATATTATTTTTTTAATTAGAAAGATGAACGTGTAAGGTTATTAATTTTTCACCCACTCTTCTTATTTTGTTTTGTCTTCAGTTTCTTTCGCAAACTTACAAAACATTCTTCGTACGATTTGTTAAAGTTAAAAGAAAAGTTAGGGCAATGCCGACCAACAATACCTGACTAACCTGAGAGTCAAGTTAATGAGATAGGGTTAAAGCCGCAGCAGGTACCTAGATTTTTGTTGAGCCATGAGTGAGTGTGAGTGGTGAGGGCAGCCCACCTGTGCACTACAATAAAGGGGAAGAGAACTAAGCATGGATCCTACAGTCACCTGGTCTCATGGTGGCCATCTAAGGGAAACGTTAAGTAAGATCGTGAAAAGTGTGTCAATCATTGAAAAAATTACTGATTAATACATTGGTGATGACAATTTGGAGTAGTAATAGTAATTTGGAGTAGTAGTATTGGTAGTGGTAGTAGTAGTAGTAGTAGTAGTAGTAGTAGTAGTAGTAGTAGTAGTAGTAGTAGTAGTAGTAGTAGTAGTAGTAGTAGTAATTATTGTATGTATATACAAGGCTGGGATACCCTTAAAGAAGGATAAGTAAGACACAATGTCCGTATACACACATACATTGACATGCATTCTCTTGCATGTTTGCCTCTGAGGGAGAAGGGATGATAGTAACAATTATAATAATAATAATAATAATAGTAATAATAATAAGGATAATTATTATTATAATAATAATAATAATAATAATAATAATAATAATAATAATAATAATAATAATAATTATAATAAAAATAATAACAATAATAATAATAATAATAATAATAATATAATTTATACATTTACGCATTTCGAAAATAGAATCACAAATGCAGGAAGGCAGTTCAGAAAAAAAAATATACATACTGAGGGAAAAAAATATCAGCCTAATTAATTGCATTAAACTATTAGACTAAACTATAAGCAAACAACTAAAGTACGAGGCATGGGTGAAAAAAAATGGTACCTGCAGACTACCGGACACATACACATACATACACACACACACACACACACACACACACACACACACACACACACACACACACACACACACACACTGGAGCAATTGAACTCTAGCACAGAATAAAACAGAATAGATATTTTCATGTCGAATGATTTTATTTCACAGCCAAAACTTGATTCATCGCCGCTTCATTGAATTTCCCTCCACATATCGCCATAAACGCATAAAGATCGTAGTTAATTGCTATCAATTATCTTTTATTAAAGCTGAATGATTATCTTTTCAATTGTACTCGTAAGTTATTGAAGAAATGTTCCCGTGACGTGCAGTATTGTGTTGCTGCATAAATGCTTCCCAATAAATCAGCATTTAATAATGTTTACGCTCCAGTAATATACAATTCCATTATCCAACGAATGCTTTTTTATTTTTTTCGATGCGTGTGAATTTCCAATCATACTTTTATGTTGAATTTTCTCGTGCGTTCTGCCGCCCGCTGCTTGCTAGTTTCCATTACTTATATATATAAACGTGTATATGTGTGTGTGTGTGTGTGTGTGTGTGTGTGTGTGTGTGTGTGTGTGTGTGTGTGTGTGTGTGTGTGTGTGTGTGTGTCAATCTATGTGTGTACAAACTTATTTTCCCCTCCTTACTTCCCATTTCCTACCTTTCCCATTGAGTATAGTACATCTTCCTCTCTCTCTATCCATTCATCCATCTATCAACCTTTTCCTCCCACACACACATAGTCCTTCCCTCTTCCTCCCTCCCACAGGTATGACCAATAGACAGGTGCGATGCTCTCTAAGTGTCCTCCTTCACACCGGCTGCTCCTCCCTCACCCTCCCTCTCACCTCTCACTTCCCTCCCGCCTGCCAGTCTTCCCTCCCTCGCCTGCTCGTCCCCTCTCCCTTCTCCTTGTTCTTTTGGGTGACTAATTTGCTATATTCTTTCCCGACACTCATTTCGTCCTCTTGAAGAAACCAATTTTACTGATAACAATCACGAGAGAGAGAGAGAGAGAGAGAGAGAGAGAGAGAGAGAGAGAGAGAGAGAGAGAGAGAGAGAGAGAGAGAGAGAGAGAGAGAGAGAGAGAGAGAGAGAGAGCCCTCAATCCCACTCAATTCCTCTAACAAGGGGGATTTAAAACAAAGTCCATGTTCGGAGCACACTGCTAGGGGAGAGAGGGGAGGGAGGGAGGAGGAGGAGGAGAGGGGAACAGCATGAAGGGAGGGAAGGAGATTATGGGACAAATCCTAAGTGGAGAGAATCATGTGCGGGAGACAATCAGCTGACCTATGAACAGACACACACACACACACACACACACACACACACACACACACACACACACACACACACACACACACACCCACACACACACACACACCCACACACACCACACATGAATACAGAGCATGGAACGAAGGTAAGTGTAGTGTGTGGAGGGAGAAATGATGAAGAGAGAGAGAGAGAGAGAGAGAGAGAGAGAGAGAGAGAGAGAGAGAGGAGAGAGAAAAACCATAAAGACATATGAACATAGAGGGGAGGAGAGGAAGGAAGGCAGGAAAGCTACAAAGAATACAAGTGTAGCAAGTGAGAAAAAAATACTTTAACATATAGAGAAAAACAAGGACACAGGGAGAGAGAGAGAGAGAGAGAGAGAGAGAGAGAGAGAGAGAGAGAGAGAGAGAGAGAGAGAGAGAGAGAGAGAGAGAGAGAGAGAGAGAGGAAGGTGTAAGAGAGAAAAACTACAAGCAAGAGACACCACACAACCTCTCCCTCTCTCCCTCCCTCCCTTTCACCCTTCGTCTCCCTCCATCTGCCTCAACAGGTCAACAAGCATAACAGACACAAACGAGTACCAGCACTTAATTAATGAACGTTGTATTTTAACACCGAATTACACACCGCAATCATTAACACTAATTGATATTTGAGTTATCCTGCGACAGATGAGGACGATATTGAAACACAAACTGAATTACGTGACAAGTACTTGGCTGGGTTTGTGTGGCTGCCCCGTTCCCCTCTTTCCCGCCCCGCCCCGTCCCGCTCCACCCCGGCAGTACGAGATGAAGGTCCAGTGGTATAATGTTTCCCTTTCTGCTGCTCCTCCATCCCCGCCGCCGCCAGAATGCGTAGATCAGACGGTGAAATTTTTAGATTCATTGATATTTAATGGAGTTTCACGTGCATTATACAGGAGGAAATTAAATGAACGTGCTTCTCTACTTCCCCTTCCTCTTTCCTCCCTTCCCTAGCGCCCTTATGTTCCATCCTCCCCATCACTGCTGCCCTCACCTCCCATCCTCTCCTTTACATCCCTTGTTGCCGTGTCACACCACCTGCCGTCACCACCACAGCCACACTCACCCTCACAACACTGCAACAGACACCTTCACTTGAATGCATACACAGGTGTGAAATATTAACACGCACACGTTGTACACACTTACAGTATTTCTACTTACATCAATTACACATTTGTTCAGGTAAATTACATCTTTGTTTGCATAACTTGCTCTTGATCAAACAAATTTAACTGGAAACTTGCATGCATGTCAGGAGTGTGTGAGTGTGTGTGAGTGTGTGTGTGTGTGTGTGTGTGTGTGTGTGTGTGTGTGTGTGTGTGTGTGTGTGTGTGTGTGTGTGTGTGTGTGTTTCGGTGCAATTTATATACACGTGAACCCACCCAAATAAAGCTCTTGTATTGAGTTTCTCGCAACCCTCCGTCTAGCCAGTGCAAATACTGTCACAATAACAATACCTCAACGTCTATAATAACGCAACTTTCTTCCACGCGAGACAGACTTATGGCAAGTCTCTGCACCATTAAGAGTGTTTGTCACAATGCCGCAAAAAAAAGGAGAAAAACAAGAGTACGTCCCTATTAGGAATCCCTGAGTTAATGGTGAAAATCCTTACGCAACGCCAT
>JAPQNM010000020.1:8137031-8142031 GCA_029783475.1 Metacarcinus magister
AATCATTCAATCAACACTCACTGTCAAATCACTTATTCACCAAGTTTGTTACTCATAAATCAGTCTCACTCTCTTCTCTCTCTCTCTCTCTCTCTCTCTCTCTCTCTCTCTCTCTCTCTCTCTCTCTCTCTCTCTCTCTCTCTCTCTCTCTCTCTCTCTCTCCATAAATATTCGAACTCGTGCAGTAAACAAATATGAAACATACATATATACGATGGGAAATAAATACAAAAGAAATATTGCCATTAAACGAGATAGAGAGGTATAGTGTGTGTGTGAGAGAGAGAGAGAGAGAGAGAGAGAGAGAGAGAGAGAGAGAGAGAGAGAGAGAGAGAGAGAGAGAGAGAGAGCCAGAGCAACACAAATACATCGGCACCAATTTCCTTCACGCCTCAATTAGGAACCATTCCAATTACTGGCAAGCACCATAAGAACAGTGAGGCGCCGAGAGCAAGGGGACACCTAAGCATCCTCACCACGTAATCAAATCAATTCGGTGAGATGAAAATATACAGGGATGAGGGAAAACAGCTTCACCAACCCTGGCGGCGCATTTATAAAACACCATCAAACTGTGTTCCAATCGTTGTTTTTACACTCATCAAAGAGGTAGCAAAGGAGGGGAAAGAGGAGATAAATTGAGAGGGAATGAGAGTTGGTTGGTTAGTAGACAGACAGGTAGGTAGGTAGGTAGGTAGGTTGGTAAGGTAGGTAAGGTAAGGTAAGGGAGGGAAGGAGGTAGGGATGAATGGATGGAAGGAAGAGAAGAAAGGTGTGCCAGGTTATGTAAAGATATGATGTGGTGGCTTTATTCTCTCTCTCTTCATCTTTTTTTCTCGCTCTCTCTAAAATTGCTCCCGCTGATGTGAAGAAAGAAATGAAGATCGTGGTGATGGGACGCTGATGAAATGACTTGTTTGGAAAAAGAGAGAGAGAGAGAGAGAGAGAGAGAGAGAGAGAGAGAGAGAGAGAGAGAGAGAGAGAGAGAGAGAGAGAGAGAGAGATAATAATAACAATAATAATAATAATAATAACAATAATAAACAACAATAGAGAGACCATTCCTAAAACACCTCTTCCCCCTTAAGCCTTCTTCTCTTCCTCCTCCTCCTCCTCCTCCTCCTCCTCCTCCTCCTCCTCCTCCTCCTCCTCATCTTATTTTTGCAGGCTCTCCATCTTCCCATAAATGCTTGACCCTCCATAACTCCCCTATATTAACCCGTAAACCTGTTGCCTTCACGTTCAAAATGGCAGGGGAGGAGGGAAGGGGGAAGGGGGGTAAGGTGAGGGGAGGTAAGGTGATTTGAGGAGGTTGAGCTGGATAGTGAGTTGTGACACGTCTCCCTCTTTCTCTCCCCTCGATCTTATTCTCCCTCCTTGTACCTCCTTTCCTCCCTCCCTCTTCCCTCCCTCTTTCTTTACTCTTGCTTCCATCTTTTCTTCACTGTCTTGATGTCGCAAATATTTCAGTGACCTGTGACCTTTTGTACCTTTAATCTCCTCCTCCTCCTCCTCCTCCTCCTCCTCCTCCTCCTCCTCCTCCTCCTCCTCCTCCTCCTCTCTTCTTCCTCCTCTTTTTAAACATCTTACTTAGTTTCTTTTCTCGTCTGACATCATATTTCCCATTATTATACTCTCTCTCTCTCTCTCTCTCTCTCTCTCTCTCTCTCTCTCTCTCTCTCTCTCTCTCTCTCTCTCTCTCTCTCTCTCTCTCTCTCTCTCTCTCCAACGCCCTCATTATTTCACTCTTTCCTTCCTCATCTCTCCACAAGTTCTTTTTCCCCTTCTTCCTCTTTCCTTAATTACGTTTCTTTCCTTTCTCCTCTTACCTTATTCTTCCTTCACTCATTATTATCCTTTATTTCATATTTTTAATCCGCCAAAATACTCTAACTCTTCGCTTTACCCTTTTTTTTCCCCTTTCAGATCCCACATACTTATTCCTTTCCTTCTCTTCCCCTCCTCTCCCCTCACTCAAAATCCCTCTCATATTCCCAAATTTTACCTCCACCTCTCCACCTCTCTCTCTCTCTCTCTCTCTCTCTCTCTCTCTCTCTCTCTCTCTCTCTCTCTCTCTCTCTCTCTCTCTCTCTCTCTCTCTTTTCCTCCACGAATGTAAACATGTCACCCTAATTTAAGGCATGTGTCGGGGTGGACGCCATTAAGGGTGACACACTGAGTGATAATGGCGGATATTGAGCTTTGTGAAGGATGCTGGCAGGGTGAGGGAGGCCAGGGTGAGGCAGGGTGAGGCAGGGGAGGTAGGGTGAAAGAGGGAGGCCAAGAGGTGCTAAAGTAGTCAAGGAGCGAAGGATATTGCTTATGGTGAGTCCTAAAGTGGTCCTTGGCTCCTGGAATATCTCTCTCTCTCTCTCTCTCTCTCTCTCTCTCTCTCTCTCTCTCTCTCTCTCTCTCTCTCTCTCTCTCTCTCTCTCTCTCTCTCTCTCTCTCTTTCTTTCTTTATCACTCTCTTTATGAACCCAAACAGATTTATCCACATTCAAATATATTCACTCTCATTTTCGCATCATCATCATCATTTCTCTCTCTCTCTCTCTCTCTCTCTCTCTCTCTCTCTCTCTCTCTCTCTCTCTCTCTCTCTCTCTCTCTCTCTCTCTCAATTTATCTATTTATCTATCTACCTATCTATTCCACCTGCTCTTCACTTCATCTTCCTTCCTTTCACACTTTCCTCCACCCTAAGTAAACACTAACACCACAAACCCCCCTTTCCTCTCACCTCTATGCCACCCCCCTTGAAATACCTCAACCCACACCCACACACACACACACACACACACACACCACACACACACACATACACTTTTCCAAATCACAACAATAATGACAAAACTTTAGAAGAAGGAGGAGGAGAAGAAGGAGGTAAGGAAGAAGAAGAGGAGGAGGAGGAGGAGGAGGAGGAGAGGAGGAGGAGGAGGAGGATAACCCGATAGACCTTTCAGTTCAATAAATACGGGGATCATTTTGGTAATTTTCTTCTGTAAAAGTTTATATTTATGACGAGCATCCAAGGTATTTAAGTTTCTCTCTCTCTCTCTCTCTCTCTCTCTCTCTCTCTCTCTCTCTCTCTCTCTCTCTCTCTCTCTCTCTCTCTCTCTCTCTCTCTCTCTCTCTCTTCCCCTCCATGATGCCTTAATGATCATTGGTTCAAACTTCAGTCCTTGAAATCGTCTCGTTGTTATGGATGAAAAATAAACAACGGGTTGAAAAATATTTGATTTATAAACGAAGTCTTTATGATTTTTTTTTCTCGTTTTCTCTTTTATTTATAGTCGTGTTTATTTTTAAAACGATTTCAAGCGTGTGTGGTCTTCTTCGTATTGGTCTTTTGCCTCCTCCTCCTCCTCCTCCTCCTCCTCCTCCTCCTCCTCCTCCTCCTCCTCCTCCTTCTCCGACCTGGAATCTGCAGCAACAATTTCGGTTTGACATCATAAGAATCAGATATGAAATAATAGTGATAAATACATAGACGAGATCAAAACAATGGTCACGGTCTCTCTTTCTCTTTCTCTCTCTCTCTCTCTCTCTCTCTCTCTCTCTCTCTCTCTCTCTCTCTCTCTCTCTCTCTCTCTCTCTCTCTCTCTCTCTCTCTCTCTCTCTCTCTCTCTCTCTCCCTCATTCCCACAAATCCCTCGCCACGTCTTCCCTCCCTTCCTCATCCCCCTATCTCCCTCCCTCCTTCCCTCCCTCCCGTCTTCCCTCCTTAAGAAAAACCTGATCTTGTATGTAAATCTGAGTCAGGCTGTCAAGGGGTGAGGCTTGCGAAGGCTTCTCTTGATGCCCGTCACCGAGAGAGAGAGAGAGAGAGAGAGAGAGAGAGAGAGAGAGAGAGAGAGAGAGAGAGAGAGAGAGAGAGAGAGAGAGGGAAGCCTTCCTGCTTACCTTGGCATCAACATTACCGTCACCCTCAAGTCTGCACACTCAATATATGTTACGTCCCTGCCATCACCTCCTCCTCCTCCTCCTCCTCCTCCTCCTCCTCCTCCTCTTTATCCTGATTGACTGCTGCCTCCCTAGTAAGCGTCAGGCAAGGCTGCAGCACCACCCCTATGCATCCATACTGTTCCTACACCCACACTATGCACACACATTATTAAACCACCAGACTTTTATATCTTCCCCTTCTCATTGTCCTCGTAAATTAATTTCACTTTTAAATATTACATAATTTCGCTTTTTTTTCCCGGCCAGCTTTGGTTGGAGAAATTTGTGGGTGGGGAGGAGACTTCTACTGTGTTATCTTATCTCTCCTAAAAGTAGTTAGCTTATAGTAGTGAAATAAAACCCCCAAATATGGACTTAATGGTCTGTTGTATTTTTTACGATCCTCCTCCTCTTTCTCCTCGCCTACCATCCTATTTATACCTTTCCTTCCCTTGTCCCTTCATAATCACACTCGCCTGCAAACCGCCCTTCACTTTTCTCACTTCTACACTTTCCTGGCAGGTAGCTAAGTACCCTCCCGTTGTGTGTGTGTGAGGAACTCAA
The DNA here is from genome assembly GCA_029783475.1 of Metacarcinus magister. Lineage (NCBI taxonomy): Eukaryota > Metazoa > Arthropoda > Malacostraca > Decapoda > Cancridae > Metacarcinus > Metacarcinus magister. Next base: position 8,141,541 of record JAPQNM010000020.1, read on the forward strand.
AACACATTCAATACACGTAATAAAACTGCATTCAGTTCACAAATTCAAACAGACAAGCAGACTGACAAACAAACAAGAACAGAGGCACAGTGATACGGAAACAGTTAACCAGATACCGACGGACAGCCAGACAGACAGTGATACGTGTACAGTAATAGAGGCTTTTATACACAATGACATTCACTGCCGATCATATAAATATACATATAAAGTTCTGAACAGCTAAACAATTATAGATAATAAAAAGGTATAACAGACATGCATCCACTACTGCAATTTCAACAACTACATATTACCAATAACTTGTGGTTCCCTTGAGTAGCTCCCTGGCACAGTACACCCACGTGCTCACCTGCCTCAGCCCGGAACACATGTCGTACAGCTACACAGTATTCTTTTCTCTACAGATGAGTGTGTCACCTCACACTAACCTCAGTCTACAACCACCACCAACATCAAGGAAAGACAGTGGAGGGGTTGTCACTGTGAGC
>JAPQNM010000020.1:8144531-8152031 GCA_029783475.1 Metacarcinus magister
AGGAGGTGTTGTTTCCCTTCTCAATGGATGGGGTGGTGTGGGGGGGAGGTTTAAAAGCGCCTGTGGGGGGGGTGCACCTGTATTTATGGGGTTCCTGCTACGTGAGGTGAAAACAGGTGCTTCGTTATAATTACCTGCTGAAAAATAAGTCGAGGATATTATGAAATGTTAAGCCTTGGAAATGTTGTGTGTTGGGTGTGTGTTTGTGTGTGTGTGTGTGTGTGTGTGTGTGTGTGTGTGTGTGTGTGTGTGTGATGTTGATTACGTCACAACATTACAATACCAATTATCATTTATCAATTACTAATCATTAAATTGCATTAGTATCTATTAGTAATCGCTCATCCTGATCCCCATTACAATTATCCCTTGATTAATGAGGAGGGAAGGGAGGGAAGGTGTTCAGTCATTTACTATTTGCTGTACGTGTCTATGATACTAATTACTCTACCTGCCATTTTTTTTTCTCTTGATCTCCTAAGGCTCAAAAATCCTCCATCATTTTACCTGTATCTTGACACCACCTGGAGAGACACTTACATTATTTTCTCCTTTATCACTAATTTTCAACTCATATGAATTAATTAAACGTTTATTTTTTTCAGTGTTTTGTTTCATGTTAATTACTGTTCTCGGGATTACTATTATGTCTGTGACGTACAATGCTCTGAATGTGCTTGATAATTTCCTGCATCACCTCCGGCATGTGTGTGTGTGTGCGTGTGTGTGTAGGCGTGTTATCCTCAGTAAGCTTATGCACAAACACATACATACACTAAAGTCTCCATCTCCCTTACTAACATAAACAAAGAATGCCGCTTTTCCCAATGTACATTTTCATTTAAAGCGGAAGATTAGTTTAACATACAAGTTCTAGCATTAAAAGCACACATTGTTCGCTATATTTCTCTTTTCAACCTCTGACAAAACACATTATTTCATATACAAGTAACAAACCATTAATCAATTTTCTCTCAATAATAACAATACAACAACATACATTAATCCACATCATCGTTGCCAGTTGTGTGGATCACCTCCTGGCAACACTGCAGGCTGGATCAAGGGTTAATGTCACACTATGAAGCAGTTCGTCTTAGTGTGTTGTTATGAATCTGAGCGTCACACTGCCTCGCCCTTAACTAATAAAGGCGAGCGATCGTCAATCATGTCAATCCCACAACACAACTACGTCAAACACTTGTTACAGTCACGTTAAAGACGCGTCACACTTACACTACACGTCACAGTCTAACGTAACACCCACATCACAACCATTCTCAGTCACATTCTCACCACGACACGTCATGATCACGCCACACCCTCGTCTCACGCCACAGTCACGTCACAGCCACGTCACGATGCTCAGGCAGTGTGCAGGTAACTCCCACTACCGACGAGACGCTGCTAATTAACACCTGGTGAGGCACCTTTAATTAAGCTGGCAGGTGGAGGCAGGTCAGTAGAGTGGAGGGACAGCAGTACGAGTTTATGTGTGTATTAATGGTGTGTGTGTGTGTGTGTGTGTGTGTGTGTGTGTGTGTGTGTGTGTGTGTGTGTGTGTGTGTGTGTGTGTGTGTGTGTGTGTGTTTGTGTGTAATTATATATATCTATTTATTTACTGCACATCATTTAAACTGCATACATAACTATTACAACGGGGGAAAACATATATACTTATTCACCAGGATATTGTTTGCACACACACACACACACACACACACACACACACACACACACACACACACACACACACACACACACACACACATACACATACACACCCACACATAAACACACACACACACGCTTGTCGTCTCTCTTGAATTTCATACAAAAAATAGCTGTAATAATAAAACCAGCGACCTGAAACTCGTTAATTACCACTTAATAGAAAAAATAATTCAAGCATAATGTTCAAGCTAGTATTTGTATATAAAAACTTTCTAATCGCATTCATTTTCCATCATGATATAAAAACTACCGAGCCAAAAGTACAGTTTGTTTTCATATTGAATTTACGTGAATATGTTGTACAATAAGACGAAAGTAAAGTCAAAATATAGATACTAACTCAGTGATAGAGATGACAGGAGGAGGAGAAGTAGGAGGAGGAGGAGGAAGAGGAGGAGGAGGAGGAGGAGGAGGAGGAGGAGGAGAAGGAGGAGGAGGAGGCGGAAAGAAGAAGAAAACAGAAAGATCAATAAAGAATGTCTGATTGGAAGAAGTTGATGAGGATGACAACAAAAAAAGAAATAGAAACACGAATAATGTGTGTGTGAGAGAGAGAGAGAGAGAGAGAGAGAGAGAGAGAGAGAGAGAGAGAGAGAGAGAGAGAGAGAGAGAGAGAGAGAGAGAGAGAGAGAGAATCAAGAACGATAAAAAAAAAGAGAAAAGCTGTAACGAAATCCTACCATACAACGATATAATGAACACAATAAAAAAATATAAATAAATAAAAAATAGATAAAAAAAAACAAAATAAATAAATAACAAAATAAATCAAAATAAACACATAAATAAAGCCATCTCAACGCAGCATCCAATCACACAGCAAGGCAAGGTGATCAGCACGAGACATCACAGATAATACACAGCATCTATCAGTCAGTCACTTGCTCATCTCCACCAACTCCAGAAGGACACACCATCCACCCTCAGGCACTTCAAATCCCTCTACCACACCACCACCTATCCTCCTCCACCTACCCTCCTCCACCTTCCTTCCCTCTCTCCCTCTCTCTGGTACAAAGGGTTAGACCACCTCCACTTTGTTTGACTTGAGGTTGGTTTCTCGTATTGTGCAGTGATCTGGCAACAGAGAGGATTGAGGAGGAAAGGCAGAGTAGGAACAGGAGAGAGAGAAGGGAGAAAATGAAGGACAAAGGGAGAAAAAAGGATGAGTGTGAAATGAAGGAAGAGAAGGGTGAAGCGTAAAGAGGGGGAAAAGAAAGGGTAAGGAAGAAAAAGAGAGGGATTGTTTTCCGGACAGCAGCGAGGAAATAAAAGGAGAAGGGAGAGAAAATGAAGGACAAAGGAAGAGGAAACGATGAAAGAGGGAGTGTGAAGAGGAAGGATGAGAAGGTAAAGAGAATAGGGAGAATAGGAATAGGCGGAGGACGAGGAAAATGAAGGAATTAAGAAAGTTTTTAAATATATCAATATGTGTGGAAAAATGAGAAAACCCAAAGAAAATTGAAAATAAAGAGAGAGAGAGGGAGAGAGGGAGAGAGAGAGAGAGAGAGAGAGAGAGAGAGAGAGAGAGAGAGAGAGAGAGAGAGAGAGAGAGAGAGAGAGAGAGAGAGAGAGAGAGACAGACACAGGCAGGCATAAAGACAGACAGACAGACAGACATATAGACAGACAGACACATATAAAGAGATAAAAAACAACTAAAAAGAAATAAAAAGAGACATAGAGAGAGAACGAAAGGGAATAGGAAACATGCAAAGAGATGAAAAAGAGAGAGAAACAGGGGAGAAGTGAAGGAAGATGGTGAGAGAGGAATAAAAACGGAAGAAGAGTGAGATGAGAGGAGACAGGGAGACACAGATAAAAGTAATAACCGTATAAAAAAAAGAAAAAATTGAAAAAAAGAATAACGTAGGAAGGAAAGGTAAACATAAATGGAAGGGAAGAGAGGAGAGAAGAAAAAAAAAAAAAAGAGAAAAAGATAAGAAATATGTGACTCAGGGAAAAGGGAAACAGAAAGACAGTCATAAAGAAAAGAAAAAAAACTAAAGAAGAAGGAAAAAGAAAATGCGGAATAAAGAACATAAATTGATACACATATATAAAGACAAAAAGATAAATAAAAGAATAAAAGTGAAATTAAAGAAAGAAGGAAGTACAAAGTAGAACAACTGTAGAACTAGAAAGAAACACAGAGATGAAAGCGAATGGAAAGAGTATAAAAGAAAGACTAAAAAGAAAACAATGAAACTCGATCAAAACAAGGGAAGACAGAGGAAGGAAAAAAGAGAGAGAAAGAAAGAGCAAAGCCAGGGAGAGAGAGAGAGAGAGAGAGAGAGAGAGAGAGAGAGAGAGAGAGAGAGAGAGAGAGAGAGAGAGAGAGAGAGAGAGAGAGAGAGAGAGAGAGAGAGAGAGAGAGAGAGAGAGAGTACAAAATAAATAGAAAAGGACAACTAAAAAAAATAACAAAGAAAGGAGACGAGATAAAAACAAAAACCAGAAAACAAAAACAAAAAAAAAGGGAGAGAAAAAAAAAGAAGAAAAACACTCCAATCTCACGTAACATCTTTCCCTTCCCTCCACTACCTCCCCTTTTTTTTCCCTCCACTCCCCCCCCCCCCTTTTCCCTCACCTGTGTCTTTCTTCGGACACTCCAAAAGCCAGGTTGTCGCCGCGCGGTTCCACATAACTAGGCAAGTGACGAGGAGTGGCGCGGAAGCCTAGTCCGTCTTGCTCCTGCGACTTACTCAGGAGAACAGCTGTCTTTTTTATCTTTTAAGGAGAGAGAGAGAGAGAGAGAGAGAGAGAGAGAGAGAGAGAGAGAGAGAGAGAGAGAGAGAGAGAGAGAGAGAGAGAGAGAGAGAGAGAGAGAGCTGGGGACGTTGCGGTCAAGCGGTAATGAAGATAAATGTGTTGGAAACTTTGAACTCCGTTGGATGAAGAAAATATCCTACAGTCAACCTCAACTTTAGCAATTTAACAGATGATTGTGGGCGTCCTGCTGGGGAGGGCTCTCTCTCTCTCTCTCTCTCTCTCTCTCTCTCTCTCTCTCTCTCTCTCTCTCTCTCTCTCTCTCTCTCTCTCTCTCTCTCTCTCTCTCTCTCTCTCTCTCTCTCTCTCTCTCTCTCTCTCTCTCTTTGTATTATTTCCTGTTTCAATCTCTCTCCTTCCTTCTCTTACCTCACTCCTGGTTTTCTCTCCCTTCCGCCTCTTACTCCTCCCTCCTCTGCCTACCCAGCCATTACCAACACCCTCCCTCCTCCCTCCCTCCCTCTTTCCCTCCCTCTCTCCCTTCAGGGGTAATAAAGAGCGGCACACACCTGAGCATGGCCAGGTGAGGTATTACTTCAGGTGCCACGTTTAATCTCTTACTCACGAGAGGCTCTTGTACCACCTTGATTTATGAGAGAGAGAGAGAGAGAGAGAGAGAGAGAGAGAGAGAGAGAGAGAGAGAGAGAGAGAGAGAGAGAGAGAGAGAGAGAGAGAGAGAGAGAGAGAGAGAGAGAGAGACGGGTTCCTATGTTCTTAAGTGTTTTCTTTTCTTGTTAATTGTCAAATGTGTTACAATCTGTGCATGGTTACTGCACACACACACACACACACACACACACACACACACATACACACACACACACACACACCCACACACACACACACACACACACACACACTCCACCGCTATGCACATCCCGCCACATCAAATGAAAAATATCTTCTTTGTAAACTATTTACACTGAAGATTAGAATGTCACCATTATTTTCGTATTCAGTGAAATAAGAGTGAACCTGTGTTAAGAGGATTTGTGTAGGAGGAGGAGGAGGAGGAGGAGGAGGAGGAGGAGGAGGAGGAGGAGGAGGAAGAAACTATGAATAAAAAAAATAGTAAAAAGATTTATTGTTTTTTTTTTAATTCCTTCCATCAAAGGTTACCACGTCATCCTACCTGTCCAGCCCAAGGCCATTCAGTATTCAAAGCCCTACAGGTAACACTATCTACCTCAGCCGCTATCACACACACGGCACACCTCCTAATTGACTTTGTATGGCTAAGTAACTACCGAACACTTCTTTGGTTTCAGGATCAGGGGTTCGAATCTCTCACCTTTTGATTCAATTAAGTATCCTTAACCCCACCTGGAGGCTCTTAATTACCAGGTATATGTAAAGGTAATACAGGCGCTATGGAGAAGTTATATAAATACTGTATACTTATTGGTATAGGTCAGATTCATAGCACATAATGTAAATAGTAAAAAATATTAGATTTATACTTACGTTAATATGATGGTGGTGGTGGTGGTGGTGGTGGTGGTGAGGCCTGGAAGACAAAAAGGTAAGTTATTGAATATATTCATTACGAGTGTAAAGAATGATTCTATATTAATTATTCGCTTCTTTAATATTACAAGAAAAGAAAGGAAAACACAGGTGTAATTATGTAAATAGAAAAGAAAGCAAATTGGTTTAGTGAGTAGTGTTATATATCTAATAGTTCAATAGTTGAAGTGTATGTTTAGTCGTTGTATTGTTGTTATGACAGTGTTGGGGGAGTTAGGTTGTTTTTGCGGAAAGTAAGAGTTTGGCAACGAATTCAGTGATATTATATAGTTATTCTTACTTATTTCATCTTCTCTATCATGTTTGCTTCATGTGATAAATATGTTTTAAAACTATTTCATTGCATCATTATCATATTAAGATATTTTTATTTATCGTTTTAGTTTTCCTTCCCTTTAACTTGTTACGTTTTCACTCACGGCAGTTTCTCTCTCTCTCTCTCTCTCTCTCTCTCTCTCTCTCTCTCTCTCTCTCTCTCTCTCTCTCTCTCTCTCTCTCTCTCTCTCTCTCTCTCTCTCTCTCTCTCTCTCTCTCTCTCTCTCTTTTCACCCGTCAAAACTTTCTCCTTTTCACTGATTTTCTTACTTTTCTCCTCTACTTCTTCATAAAGTTTTTTCTTCCCCTACACTTGCTCCCTTTTCCTCTCCTTTTGTTACTCTTTCTTTTGATACTTCCTCTTCCATAAACTTCTTCTTCCTCCTCCTGTTTCTTCTCCTCCTCAGACGTTGTTAAAAAAGCTAACAAACTGGTCGGCGTCATCGGTAACATTTTTTAGTATAAATCTGAAAAAGTTATCCTTACACTATATAATGCACTCGTACGCCCTCATCTAGAATATTGCATTCAATTTTGGTCATCATACTATATAAAAGATATTAATAAGCTGGAGAGAATACAAAGAAGAATTACTAAAATGATCCCAAGATTGCGAAACAAGTCTTACGAAGAACGACTAAAGGAGCTGAACTTATTCAGTTTATCCAAACGTAGTTTACGAGGGGACCTAATTGAGGTTTTGAAATTTTCCATTGTGTTGATTTGCTCAAAGGATTGCTCAATATAATCCTGGCTCGGCACCTGCTAGGACAAGGTAGGAGGAGGAGGAGGAGGAGGAGGAGAAGAGAGGCAACATCGATTTCATAGTTTTCATTTAGTTGTTTTTAATATTTTTTCCCTACTAGTTATTTTCACTTTCTGTCGCTCAAGGCTCTTCTATCTGCAAGTGAACCAGGTAGATAAAAGAAAATGGAAAATGGAAAGGGGGGAACAATCGCAAACCAAAAGAATATAAAATGGGAACATGTGCATGAAATCAAAGGAGAGAGAGAGAGAGAGAGAGAGAGAGAGAGAGAGAGAGAGAGAGAGAGAGAGAGAGAGAGAGAGAGAGAGAGAGAGAGAGAGAGAGAGAGAGAGAGAGAGAGAGAGAGAGAGTAAATAATTAGATTATAAGGATAGAGATAAGGTGACGAA
>JAPQNM010000020.1:8157031-8172031 GCA_029783475.1 Metacarcinus magister
CTCGAATGCAAGGCAGGACAGTGGGTCCCGACGGGCCACATTGATGACTGTTGTAAGTAAAACCTTGCTTATACCCCGATTAGTGTTAAAAAATAGCTAGGTGTTCAGTGTCACTCTGTCTATATCCTTTTAGTTTTGTGTACTTGTCTAAAGTTTAAATTATGTTTACAGGCAGCCAGTGCTCGATGTATTCCGCCAGTCACTTTATGACCTACGATGGTCACCACTACGACTGGAATGGAATCTGTAACTACACACTCACGCAGCAGGGCACCTCTTACAAACCTGACCTGGGTGTTTTTATCGACCTTGAAAGATGCTGGGGTTGTGCCTCTTGTCCTTCCCATATAACCTTCCGTAACGGCCCCCATACTGTTCTTACCATCACCAAAGGCTATCTCTTCGACGTAAGTATAAGGCTCTGAATGGACTCTAACTTATCTCTTATTTGTTTCTTGTTCTTTGCCTCTAACTCAAACTGAATATTTTTTCATTTGCTGCAGATTTCTGTGAATGGCGAAGCATTCCATGTACCAGCGAGTGGCGTACATAGAGTAACCTGTTCCTACGGCTCCCATGATGTCTTTGCTTGGCGGCGGGGTATGTGCGTCGTGCTGGCGGGTTCATCTGGGCTGGTGCTGCAACACTGCCATGACCGCGTGGACGTGTGGGCACACCCCAGCCTCGCACACACCCTTCATGGCCTTTGTGGTCACTACAATTTTTACGTTAAGGATGACTTCACCGACCGAACCGGTCAAGCGCACTATCTCTCTTCATGGCCCCAAGATGCTTTCCCAATGTCCTGGAGGGTAAGAATTTGCTAATGCCTTTAAGTGTATTTTGTGTGGAACTGATCGTGTATATTAGACTCTTTCCATCTGTTCTCTTATGTGCATGATTTGTATAAAGTTTAGCTTTCTACTGTATCTAAATACTAACTGCCAATTTTCATACAGACTGACGTGCAGACTGACTACCAATGCAATCAGCTCCATTCTAGTACTGCTGTGTGTAACGGGAAGAAGGTGAGTATCTTTAAAAATTTTAATTTTTCTATTTCATAAAGACTGTTAGGACTGAACGTGAATGTATATATGATTAATGCAAAGATACGTAAGCAAAAAAAAAAAGTTTTCTAATTTTTTGTTACTTGCAGGGTCCTCTGTGTCACGCTACAGATTATACAAAGTCTCAGTACCTCCAAACCTGTAAGGACTTTTTACTTCCTGTCCTCCAACATCACACGGACCTCTTCTTCTACGTGGACACCTGCGTCACTGACCTGTGTGTGGTGTACCAAGGCGGCGCCAGCCATACAAAGGCTCAAGAAGTCTTGGCAAAACTTTTAATCCTCGTGAAAGTGCATATTGAGGATAAGCTACGAACCCTCAGTAAGTATAATTAATTTTTACATTCAAACTTAATGTAAAGTAAGTTTGTCAATTCAATCTATAGTATCGCTTAATATTCTGGACAGCCTATTACTAGGAATAGGGTTACGCTGAGCATAGTAACTACTAAATGTCCTTACAAACTATCTTGCTTGCCCCACAGGTACGAACGTCGGTGATTCCCCTGCTGGCCAAGTCGTATGCCACACCACATCCACTACCACATCCATTACAACATCCATTACCACATCCTACATTCCTCCCACCTACATTCCTCCCACCTACATTCCTCCCACCCCCACCTACACCTACATTCCTCCCACCCCCACTTTCACCTACGCTCCTCCCACTGACATCTTCACCTACGCTCCTCCCACTGACATCTTCACCTACGCTCCTCCCACTGACATCTTCACCTACGCTCCTCCCACTGACATCTTCACCTACGCTCCTCCCACTGACATCTTCACCTACGCTCCTCCCACTGACATCTTCACCTACAGTCCTCCCACCCCCACCTACACCTACAGTCCTCCCACTGACATCTACACCTACACTCGTCCCACCCCCACCTACAAGCCCTACACGCCTCCCGTTGACACCTACACGCCTCCCGTCGACTCCTACACGCCTCCCGTTGACGCCTACACGCCCTACACGCCTCCCGTCGACTCCTACAAGCCCTACACGCCTCCCGTCGACACCTACAAGCCCTACACGCCTCCCGTCGACTCCTACAAGCCCTACACGCCTCCCGTCGACACCTACAAGCCCTACACGCCTCCCGTCGACTCCTACACGCCCTACACGCCTCCCGTTGACACCTACAAGCCCTACACGCCTCCCGTTGACACCTACACGCCTCCCATCGACTCCTACACGCCCTACACGCCTCCCGTCGACACCTACAAGCCCTACACGCCTCCCGTCGACACCTACAAGCCCTACACGCCTCCCGTCGACACCTACACGCCTCCCGTCGACACCTACACTCCTCCCGTCGACACCTACTTGCCCTACACGCCTCCCATCGACACCTACACGCCTCCCGTTGACACCTACAAGCCCTACACGCCTCCCGTTGACACCTACAAGCCCTACACGCCTCCCGTTGACACCTACAAGCCCTACACGCCTCCCGTTGACACCTACAAGCCCTACACGCCTCCCGTTGACACCTACAAGCCCTACACGCCTCCCGTTGACACCTACAAGCCCTACACGCCTCCCGTTGACACCTACAAGCCCTACACGCCTCCCGTTGACACCTACACGCCTCCCGTTGACACCTACAAGCCCTACACGCCTCCCGTTGACACCTACAAGCCCTACACGCCTCCCGTTGACACCTACAAGCCCTACACGCCTCCCGTTGACGCCTACAAGCCCTACACGCCTCCCGTTGACACCTACAAGCCCTACACGCCTCCCGTTGACACCTACAAGCCCTACACGCCTCCCGTTGACACCTACAAGCCCTACACGCCTCCCGTTGACTCCTACACGCTCTACACGCCTCCCGTTGACTCCTACAAGCCCTACACGCCTCCCGTAGACTCCTACACGCCTTCCGTTGACACCTACAAGCCCTACACGCCTCCCGTTGACTCCTACACGCTCTACACGCCTCCCGTTGACACCTACACGCCTCCCGTAGACTCCTACAAGCCCTACACGCCTCCCGTAGACTTCTACACGCCTCCCGTCGACTCCTATACGCCCTACACGACGCCTGTTGACACCTACAAGCCCTACACGCCTCCCGTTGACTCGTACACGCTCTACACGCCTCCCGTTGACACCTACACGCCTCCCGTTGACACCTACAAGCCCTACACGCCTCCCGTTGACACCTACAAGCCCTACACGCCTCCCGTTGACACCTACACGCCTCCCGTCGACTCCTACAAGCCCTACACGCCTCCCGTCGACTCTTACACGCTCTACACGCCTCCCGTTGACACCTACAAGCCCTACACTCCTCCCGTTGACACCTACACGCTCTACACGCCTCCCGTTGACACCTACACGCCTCCCGTTGACACCTACAAGCCCTACACGCCTCCCGTTGACACCTACAAGCCCTACACGCCTCCCGTTGACACCTACAAGCCCTACACGCCTCCCGTTGACACCTACACGCCTCCCGTTGACACCTACAAGCCCTACACGCCTCCCGTTGACACCTACAAGCCCTACACGCCTCCCGTTGACACCTACAAGCCCTACACGCCTCCCGTTGACACCTACAAGCCCTACACGCCTCCCGTTGACACCTACAAGCCCTACACGCCTCCCGTTGACACCTACAAGCCCTACACGCCTCCCGTTGACACCTACAAGCCCTACACGCCTCCCGTTGACACCTACAAGCCCTACACGCCTCCCGTTGACACCTACAAGCCCTACACGCCTCCCGTTGACACCTACAAGCCCTACACGCCTCCCGTCGACTTCTACACGCCTCCTGTCGACTCCTACAAACCCTACACGCCTCCCATTAACACCTACAACCCTTTAACGCCTCCCATTAACACCTACAACCCTTTAACGCCTCCCATTAACACCTACAACCCTTTCGCGCGTCCCACCACCACCTACAACCCTTTCGCGCGTCCCACCACCACCTACAACCCTTTCACGCGTCCCACCACCACCTACAACCCTTTCACGCCTCCCACCAACACCTACCAAGACTTTTATAATCCAAGAGTTGGGTCTGAAAATACCAACTCTACATCTGCTACTGCTACTGCAACCGCAACTATCCAAACTGCCGTGACCAGCCCCGCCACCCCTACCAACACCACCACCACCCCTACCGGTACCACCGACCAATCTACTACAGATAACTTGAGTGATTAAGTTCATCTCCTGCCCTAAAGAATATATGGAAGCCAACTGAAACTGCTACTTTACTGGACTCTTGCAAAAAGAAGATTGAATTATTTGTTCCTCTTCCTCAAGATTGATCCAGCGGCCTTTGATCTTCAGGTGGTTATTTAATTTACCAAAGAATGTATAATTGAATAAATTATTGTTAACATATGGTTGTTTCCCTGCACCGGTTTCAAATCCTTCCCAACACCCAAAGAGTTAGTTTAGTCTATGGAAATAGATAGCTTAATTCAAATCTACTTTTCTCAGTTTCTGAAGTGACAGGTTTATATTTTAACTGGTTTATATTTTAAGCAGTTGAAGATTTAAGTTATCACATTTTAAATAAAAATAAAAAAAATTAAATACGAACTTTACTCTCCAATGCCTTTAGGCCGGGTGCCACTCTGGTCGGCTGGTGGCCTGTAAGTTGAGAGTTCTATCCTGGCTCACTGCAGAGGCTTGGTGAGCGTTAACGCTCTCTTAATTAACCCTAGCAGAACTATATGGTTTATATAGTTACCGAATTCGGGGGTAATATTTCTTGTTATTTCCTGGTTTTATGTTTTTTCCACATCCTCCATTTCATTATAACCATCCTTTCCGTTCCCATACTTTACCTCGCCGTCATGCTCTGCAGTCTGCCTTTTAGTTCAATGGCGCCATATAACTCTGATGCTTGGCGCTTACTTATTTTATTCACATTAACCCAATCACTTTGGATTATTTAATAAAAAATAAACTATCCCTACTTACAAGATTGTTAAACTATCTTGAAAGCTGAAGTCAGACAGTGAGTTGACATGTATCCATCGCAAAGATCCTCTCGAGGCTGAATACAAGTCTTTCCGCATCACCTTGACTACCCCTCTCACCTTCCTCGCCTAATCACCAACAGCACCTGCACGTCTTGGGGGAACACTCCTCGGTGTTAATCCAAAGGTGTCGCGTATCTCCTTAACGAGGGCGCCCCGTTGATTGGGTGCCCATAACACTGCGCCACACACACTCTTGACGCTGATTGGTCTTCTTGGAATGTGACGGTCGCGCACCTGCCACCACAACCTCCATTCCCCAGGCCAAGAGGAAGAGACGCGGGGGAAGGTGTTCGTACAGGAGGAACAACACGAAAACAAAACCAGAGGAAGAGATGCGAAACACAAGAAAAATTAACCCATGCGAGGGAACGTGTGGTGCTAAGTGAGTAGTAGTTAGCAGTAGTTGTTGAAGCACCGTCAGTAAAGTAGTAATTTTAGTTAGATTTTCCAGAGTTTCATTTTTTTTTCAGTTGTGTTTTTTTTTTTTCAAGGGCTAGACGTAAATTTAAGTTGACGTGACAATTCAATGATGCTTTTGAATCTTTTCTCTGTCTCTGTCTCTCTCTCTCTCTCTCTCTCTCTCTCTCTCGGAAAAGAACAAGGATACAGTACAATCACCACCATTCATCCCCACCACCACCACCCAGGTAAGCTCGTCAGTATCTTAACAGGAAGCAGTCCAGCTTCCGACCGTCCTAATGACCGCCACCACTGACCACACCTTTCCTCATCTCCTTTCCTTTCACGGAGAGAGAGCGAGAGAGAGAGAGCGAGAGAGCGAGAGCGAGAGAATGTGTGATGAGATATCACAAGACCAAGTAAGCGAGGGAAGGAAAATACATTAATAAAAAGAACACAAGCGCTGTAATATAAGCTCATAATGTCTTCAAAACCTCAACAAAAAACAGACAAACAAACAAACATTCCAGCGAATCAGACCCAACTTTTCCTCTGCCTCCTTCCTTCCCTCCTTCCCTTTTACCCATGATGGAGGGAAGAGAGGAAGGAAGGAAGGAAAGAAGATACAAAGTAGAGGAGAATGGAGACGTACTTGTGGGTTTTCTTAAGGCAGTGGTAGAGGAAGCCAAGGTGTTAGGGGCGTGGTGATGGTGGTGGTGGTGGTGGTGGTGACCCTAATCCTTGTATAATGAAGTGGTGCGTGCGTGCGCTCACACACCCACTAACACACACACACACAAACACACACACACACAAACACACAAACACACACACACACACACACACACACACATAAGATACATATAGGATATGTAGCAAACTTTGGCCATGATACCGACATAGAAACAACATATAAATATACACATACAGATATATATACACAGACACAGACATGCACAAATGGATTACGTACATGCACAGACTAAAACAGACACGTACTCAATTGAAGACAAACACGCACACACGCACACAGGCACAGGTGTTACAAAGATGCACCTGAGGTTCATCACAACCTTGAGACAACATTACATTGGATTGTGTTATGCTCTTTTTTTTATTTTATATGTAACATTTTTCGTCTTCGCTCTCTTTCTTATGTATTCTCCTCCTCTCCCACCTCCTCCTGCTTCTTCTCCTCCTTTCCCTTCACTTCCTTCTTACCATTTTCTCTTCCATCTCATTTCATTTCCTACTCCTCTTTCATTTTCACCCTCCATTCGTTTCCTCCCAACACAGACCTCCTCCTTCTTCTCCTACTCCATCATTTCCTGCTCCTTTCCTTTCTTCCTTCCTTTCTATAACCTTCGGCTCCTCCTCAATATTATTCTGCCGCTAACACATCGACGCCAAGAACGACTCCGTGTCTTAATATGTGAATTAATTATAGCAATAAAGTGACATTGACGTCCAGCGAAGCGATAACCAGTGATCGACGCAGGGCGGAGGGACGGAAGAGAGGAGGAAAGGAGAGAAAGAGGCAATTTTCCATCCTTCCTCTTACGCTTCAGTGAGAGAAAGAGAGAGACAAGGATAGCGACTGAAGAGGAGGAGGAGGAGGAGGAGGAGGAGGAGGAGGAGGAGGAGGAGGAGGAGGAGGAAGAAGAAGAAGAAGAGGAGGGAAGGAAGATGGAGATATATTGCTTGGTTCTTCATATATATTTTTTCACCCTGGTTTCTTTCCTCTCTCTGTGTTTATTTAGATTCATATGAGATGCGCGCACACGCTCACGCACACCCACACAGACACAGACACACACACACACACACACACACACACACACACACACACACACACACACACACACACACACACACACACACTAAAGTATAAGTATAAGTATAAGAATGAAACCTCAGAAGTATTAGGAAGAGTGTGAAGCAGAGTGAAAGGGTGAAGTGTGAGGGTGAAGTGTGAGGGTGAAGCATTAGGGTGAAGTATGAGGGTGAAGTATGAGTGTGAAGTGTGAGGATGGAGTATGAGGAGTGTGAGGGTGCAGCAGGCAGTGGTCACTCCTCCATTCAAGTCATTGTGACCACTTAAACTTTGTGCACATTTTTCTCTCCAACTCCACTGTTCCTCCAACCCCTCCATTATCTCTGGACCTCTTCATCCTTCCTCCACCCCTCCCGTACCCCTCCATAATGCTTCCATCGAACAATACTACTTCTTCAACTCTCCTCGTCTTCTTCTCCTCTTCTTCTTTCTCCTCCTCCTCCTACTACTCCTCCTCCTCCTCCTCCTCCTCTTCCTCCGCACAAAATGTCATTAAACTCACCTCAGGTTCATCTCCGGCATGTGTTTTAATTCACCTGTTGTTAATTAAGGACCATTACCCAGGTGCACGGCGGGGAATGTAATCGTTTTGAAACATTTTGCATTTTAGTTCTCTTTTTTTTCTGGTCTTCAACGTGTAATTGCATGTTTTACGTCCAGGCGAGTTGTATATTAAGAGCAGACGGCGTATTTCATTCATGATAAAACGATGTTATATTAAAACGCATTATGTTGATGAGTTTCATTTTATAGAGAGATATTGTGTAGATATTGAATAAGTCTGACTCGTCTTTGTTGTGTTGGTGGTGGCGGAGGTGTGAATATTGTTGGTGTTGTTGTTGTTGTTGTTGTTGTTGTTGCTGGTATTGTTATTGTTAGTATTGTTCTTGAAGATAATGATGTTGATGATGATGATGATGATAATGATAATGATAATGAAGGGGACAACACGTAAAAGATCACAAACCAATCAGCACATAGCGGCATCGAACCCTGTCCCATCGATATCACGTCTAATGCCATGTACACTCAGCCACCGCTTTAACATTAGGTATACAATAGTACCATTAGAACCATCCATCTCGAGATATGTTTGTCGATGGCTGAGTGCATAACTAGAATCACTAATTAAACTAAAGAATTTGTTTGAATATGCATCAAATTAATAAGAGGTTACAATATTTTAGTAAAGGCAACGCGTTATGGCAACTTACAATGGACTAAACTATGATATGATAAACACACACACACACACACACACACACACACACACACACACACACACACACACACACACACACACACCATCACCGCCATTACTACTCTATATTGACAACATTACCATCACTATCACCGCCACTGCTCCTATTTCCCAACACCACCACCACCACCACTACCGCTACCACCACCACCACCACCACCAACACTGCCACCACCACCACCACCACCACCACCACCACCACCACCACCACATCTCCCAAATGGACCACAAACACACAATCCAAAACCAACGATTTGGAGCAGTTTTCTGGCCTGATATCACCGGCCGTTTAATTAAGCGAGACGAACTGTTGCTGCGAGAGAGAGAGAGAGAGAGAGAGAGAGAGAGAGAGAGAGAGAGAGAGAGAGAGAGAGAGAGAGAGAGAGAGAGAGAGAGAGAGAGAGAGAGAGAGAATAAACAAATGTTTTTTTAAAAATAACGCCCCGGGGGCCAACTGTGGAAATCATCTGCATATTGCTTTATTAAACGTGTCTAACTGCACTATACCGATGATATTCTCCTCCTCCTCCTCCTCCTCCTCCTCCTCCTCCTCCTCCTCCTCCTCCTCCTCCTATTATTTTTTTTCTTCTTCTAATTCTTCTTCTTCTTCTTCTTCTTCTTCTTCTTCTTCTTCTTCTTCTTCTTCTTCTTCTTCCTCTTACTCCCCCTCCTCCTCCTCCTTCCTTACTTCTTTATTATGCTCAAATCTCCTTATCCCTCCTGGTCACCTAATTCCTTCTCCTTTTTTTTCTATATATTCTTCTTCTCCTTTCTTTATTTTTTATATTATATCAATATCTTATTAATTTATCCATATCCTCCTCATTCCTTCTCTCTCTTTCATTTCCTCCTCCTCCTCCTCCTCCTCCTCCTCCTCCTCGCGACCCCTACCGTATTTTTCCTCATTTAGCTTAGCTCCCTTCTCTCATCTGTATATTTTTTCTTTAATATTCTTCCTCTTCCTTCTTCTCCCCTCTCCTTTTCTCTCCCATCCCCTTTCTTTTATTGTCAACTACTTCATCTCCTTGTCCCTTCTTCCCTCACCTCTTTCACTATCTACCTTTTTTCCTCATACATTTGCTTTGTTTTTCCTTTCTTTCCCTTGGACTCTCTTCCTTGCTTCTTTTACCTCTCAGTTTCCCTTAATTCTCTCCTTTTATTAGTTTCTTCATCTGAGTTATTGCATCTATTTCACACTTCTTTCCCTTTTATCCTTTTGTCCTTCTCATTTACCTAATTTGCTTCCCTCTCTTTTATCACCTTCGTTGTCATTCCTTCATCTTCCGAGATAATGAACAGCTGGGAATATAAATACTGGAATGAAATGGGAGTTGCGGGTTTTTTTGTTGTTTAGTTTTCAAATCACGCCCAAATAACCGCCCAAGCCATCACGCCTTAGAATCCGCCCAAATATGAAACAGCATCAGTTAATGGATGAAGTGAAGCTCCAGTGTGATGGTTATAAAATGATAGGTGGTCGATGTCGCTTCCTTTGTCTACCCAACATGAGATAAAGAAAGAAAGAAAGAAAGAAAGAAAGAAAGAAAGAAAGAAAGAAAGATACAGTAATCGTGGAAAGTAATCATTTTAATCGACAGTTTATTCACACACGCACACGCACACACACACGCACACACACACACACACACACACACACACACACACACACACACACACACACACACGGCAGAGATTTCCATTAATGCATTTTATAACTAATAGTAATCTTGTCCTTTTGTCAGTATTTTCTCATCTCTTAACAACTAACTTCTTCAAACTAATCTTCTGCCTCATTTTTTTTCTCTTCCTCAAATCATCACGTTCTTTCAATCTAGTCAATCTTTTTTCATCTAATTTTGTTCACTTTTAAATGTGGTTAGTCTTATTAATACAGTTGGTTATTCTTTGTTTACAAGCACCAAGTTGACGCTTACAAAGATAGCCGAGTCTGTGGTAGTGATGCACTGTTGCCAGCACGTCACCCAAGGCTTAGACGAGGCATTGGTAACACTTGATGAGACTGAACTTTGTGGTGAAACTTATTCTAAAACTTGATCATGTCTCAGGATGCAACTAAATAAAATAATAATAATAATAATAATAATAACGTATATACTGCAGAAAAAATTATACCCTTCAACTCTTTTTCCAATCAATAATTCATTACAAAATTAACTTCACTCTCAACGTAAGACCAGCGCCAAGAGGAACACAAGATGAACACAAGAGGAACACAAGAGGAAGGACAGAGGAGACAGGAGTAACCCCGCCACCCCAACCCCTACCTTTCATTTTCCTGTTGGCACCCCATCGCTCAGTATTGGGAGGTAAAGAGGGGCCGGGGTGTTGGGGGGAGAGCATGTGTCACCCCCAACCAAGACTATGAATCATGATGCCAAGATTGTGTCACATGTAAGAGGGAAGTCACCCCACCCCCTCCACCTCCTCCTCCTCCTCTTCCTCCTCCTCCTCCTCCTCCACCTTCTCCTCCCCCTCCTCCTCCTTCTATTCCTATCCCACAGCTGACAGAACTAGACAGATGGCATTGTTTGAGTGTGTGTGTGTGTGTGTGTGTGTGTGTGTGTGTGTGTGTGTGTGTGTGTGTGTGTGTGAAGGTTATTGGGTAGGTATATAAGAGATAAGAAGTAAGGGCGAAAAAAAAGAGAGAAAGAGGAGGTACAAAAATGTTCAGGTAAAAAATTGATTACCTCCAAGGAAAAATATTTGATCTTTTGACCTTTTTTGACACTAGAGGTGCCGCTGACGCGCCCTTCCCTCCCCCAAAGCTACAAGTGTGTCCTCATTACCTTTGTTCTTCCTTTGTACTCCTTTGTATACCTAAAGGACAACGCCTCACTATCCTACCCCCAGAGGTCATCTAGAGCGGGCATCTTTCTAACACTTCAAGCCCTTTCATTTTACTTTTATTTTCCATTTTTTCTTCCTTCCACTCCTCTCCTATTACCCTGTCCTCCCTTCTACTCTTCTTTCCTTGCCTTCTCTTCGTCCTCCACTTCTTCCTACTTAAGAGCCTCCACACAACCTTACTTTTCTATTCAAAACCTCTTTTTTTTGTTTTTATATACTCTCCTACTCTCTTCAACTTTCCTTACTTCTCTGCTTTATCAAATATGCCATTTTTCACTTATTTTCCCTCTTCACTCAAAACAATCATATTTCCTTCGATCTACACACACAATTCAGCTTTATCATCCTTACCTGGTGACTCTTCTACCTGTCTTCCTTAACTTTATTTGCCTCTCACTACTTTATGTCTCCAGTTCAGACCAAAACATTGAAACTCAGGTGCATTAACGTTAGTCTTCCCTATGAGGCCAATTGAGAGAGAGAGAGAGAGAGAGAGAGAGAGAGAGAGAGAGAGAGAGAGAGAGAGAGAGAGAGAGAGAGAGAGAGAGAGAGAGAAAGAAAAGAAATTGCTAGTATGATGTTATATATATTGTGTGTGGGGTGGGTGTGTGGTGGTGGTGGTGGTGGTCGGGGGTGTGAGTGGGTGGGTAGGGGTTGGAAAAGAAAATTTGAGATGCTTGATATTAATATTCTCTCTCTCTCTCTCTCTCTCTCTCTCTCTCTCTCTCTCTCTCTCTCTCTCTCTCTCTCTCTCTCTCTCTCTCTCTCTCTCTCTCTCTCTCTCTCTCTCTCTCTCTTTGTTATGTAAGAGCTGAGGATTCCGCCAGTGTTGGAAATTCCTATTCCGTCTGATTCAATTTAATAACATCGAGAGAGAGAGAGAGAGAGAGAGAGAGAGAGAGAGAGAGAGAGAGAGAGAGAGAGAGAGAGAGAGAGAGAGAGAGAGAGAGAGAGAGAGAGAGAGAAAGTTAAATTACAGTGACAGAGAATATCACACAAACTTTACATAAATACCTATACATTTCACACACACACACGCACACACACACACACACACACACACACACACACACACACACACACACACACACACACACACACACATAATCATCACCTCTATCAACCCTCCAACCCACAAATACTCTCGCCTATTATAAGTACGATAAAACCATTACCTAATATACCATTTTCACCCTTAGCGTCCTGGAAGGCATGAGAAGACATTAAGGCCTCTATATTTTGCCTTAATGCCCGCCTCTTCCAGTACTTTTCTTCCAGGTTATGCAAACGCCTGGTGGTAATGACCTGGTTGCCTCACTCTCTATATATTTTTACGTCTTATATATCCAGTTTACTTCAAATTTACCACCTCTAATAAATCTAGTGTTTGGGTGGAAGGGAATGTGTTGTTTGTGTGTGTGTGTGTGTGTGTGTGTGTGTGTGTGTGTGTGTGTGTGTGTGTGTGTGTGTGTGTGTGTGTGTGTGTGTGTGTGTGTGGCTGTGTGTGTGTTGTTATATATGTATGTGTTTACTATGACAACCTGGTGACTTATTTTAGTGTTTCTGTGTCAGTGTTGCTTTCTATGTGTTGCAATTTATTTTTCGAACATAAAACACTTAAATAAAATCCATGGGAAGCTTCTTCTTTTTTTTCTTTCTATTTTTTTAAGTTAATTCTGCCATTATTTCCATCTCCCTCCTTTTTTTCCCTTTCCCTGTCACATTTGTCTCTCCCTCCCCTACCTACATGTATTTTTTCCCTCTCCACCTCTCTGGATTTATAGCATTTATTCTTATATTTTCTCTCTTTCCTTGCATTCCTTCTCATCTCTTTCTTATCTGATATTTTCCTTTTATTCTCTCGCATTCTCTCCTTATTACTTTCTTTCATTCCTCGCCATTTATCTAATTTACATGCCATTCCTTCATCCATACCTCTTCTCTCCCCTCCCTTAGCCTCATTTCACTTTTCCTCCCTCCTCTTCATCCCGCCTCTCCCCTCCTCTCTCCCTCTCTCCCACCCGCCCGCCACACCTGAGAGAATGACACATACAGGTAATTTCCTCTCCCCGTTCCTTCTTGTTACTTGCATCCCATTTAACACGGCTCCCACCCGTTCCCTCACACTTTCCTCCCTCTCATCTTCCCTCCCAACCCCTTCCTCCATGCCCCTCTCTCCTCTCCTCCTCCTCTCCTTCCTTCCCTCAAACACTATTCCCTTTTCTGTTCCCTCCATGATCCTTCCCTTCCCTCTCCTTTCTTTATTTTCTCTATTTCCCTCCTCGGTCCCCTTTTTCGTCCTCTTTCTAATCCGTGTTTCTCATTCATTATGTTTCCCTTCACACGTTTTCAAATATTTTTAAGGATCATTATTTCGTGTTTTAATTCTGGTTCTGCGTAATGATGCCTCGCCTTTACAACAGCATACGAGACAGAGAGAAAACTGTATGAATTCATAGCGTAAAATTCAAACAATATGTGTAATCTAACAAAAACATTTAAATAATATGACATTGATGACTCAATGTAAATATCTAAATGCATCTCAATTCGTTTAGATACAATACGAATGAAAAACAAAACAGACGCAAATAATTGAAATATAACCAAAATGATCAATACAAAGCTAGATGTATTTACCACAATGACTATAACTTACTTAAATAATTATACACAGGTATTTCAATTCACTCGGGAATATCATAAACGATAAATGGATAGGCGAACATAAACATAGGAGAGTGAGATAGACAATTTAAAGCTAGATATATATACCACAATAGCTGCGGCTTACTGAACAAACTCACAACAATAATAACACTGCACTTAATTAACAATATTCAACAACACAAAAGGTTTAAAGGTCCAGTGAATCAGTATTATGTTACGTACGTTAAAAAATAAAGAGAGAAAAGGTTATGTGAATGGACACAGGAAAAAAGGAAAACAACTACTGCATCGTAAACTTTGTAAACTCTGCCACTCACGTCTTGTTGCCTTAAAAAGCTCTCTCTCTCTCTCTCTCTCTCTCTCTCTCTCTCTCTCTCTCTCTCTCTCTCTCTCTCTTTCGCTGGGTTGTATAAAAATTTAATGATACCCGATCCTCCTTCACCTATTTACCATCTTCTTTGCCTTTGTGCTTTTATTACCTCCTCCTCCTCCTCCTCCTCCTCCTTCTCCTCCTCCTTCTCCTCTTCCTCCTCCTCCTCCTCCTTCTTCCTCTCCTTATCTGCATCCTCCTATTTCCTCTTCCACACTCATTTATATATTTTCTTCGTTGTTCTATTTCTTCCTCCTCTTTCTCTTCCTCAAACAAAAATGTCACTGTAACCTAATTAATTGTGGTTAATATTATGACCAAGAATATTTGATACTTTAAAGATGGACCCAAAGTGACGGTAATTACTAGAGGAGGAGGAGGAGGAGGAAGAGGAGGAGGAGGAGGAGGAGGACGACATGGACGAGGAAAATAAGGATAAAGATGAGAACAAGGACGACAACAATAAGGAAAAGTAAGAGAAAGACAAACAGGAAGACAAGGAGGTCAAG
>JAPQNM010000020.1:8177031-8179531 GCA_029783475.1 Metacarcinus magister
GTGAACCACCAATATTTATGAAAAGTATAAAGTTAAGAACGGAGACATACTGCCCCTCTCTTGGGTCCCGACGTCCGCGAATTGCAAATTATCGGTAATTCTAATGAGATAACCTTAAAAACAACATTCCGAGCCATTACCAACCCGGCGAGGCTCCCACGATAAGCACTCGAGCCTGACTTACGAATGATATTACTTTCCTCATCTTACTTCAAGGACATTCTTCAGGGCGGACGATGAGGTTGGGGTAGGGAGAATAATAAACAAGGGTGGCAGTTTATCTTGGTTATCAGAAAGCGTTCGATAAAGTTTCGCAGTATAAATGGTGAGGTATATCAGAAGCTTGACATGCGGGCTGCGGGGACCAAAACAAACAGGGGCTATAAACGATAAAACATCAAATCGGCTGAATGTGATGCTCTTTTGTTTCTTTCACTTTTTTATTCCCCGCTCCTGTCAGTTGATTGGCATGTGTGGTATTGGAATCATGTTACTTATGAGTACTTTTAATCCGTTGTTTACTGAAATATGGGAAACACTACAATTGGTCGTGTCTGCTAAATACAAAGATAACGAGAAATAGGAAGTGATAGCGTAGGAAATATGTAAAGCATTGTCAATGTTACTTCAATCATAAAGAGCGAGAAATTGGCATTGACTTCTTGGGTAGTAAGTACTTGAATAAATTTTTTGCTATTACTTACATTACAGAAAGTTGCTCTTCCTTCCATGCTCCTACACTGAAAAGAAAATTTAATACGTCATTTAGAAACAAGTTGTAAGATTAGTGTTTATTTAATACTATGACAGGGAAAGTTTTAAGAGAAGAAGAAGAAGAAGAAGAAGAAGAAGAAGAAGAAGAAGAAGAAGAAGAAGAAGAAGACAAACAAGAAAAACAAGAAAAAAACAAGAAAAAAACACCTGCAACAAACACCACACACCACACCTACACACACCACAACGCTGCATGCACCAACACCCACCAAGTGACCAACCAACTCCACACCACAACGCACCACTGAATCCTCGTTTTTGTCATTTTTATCCTGGATCCTTTTTTCAAATACGATAAACACGGGCCACGCAGCAGGGACTTTTGAGCCTCACAATAACCTGAATTAGAGATGATGTGGCGGCCATTAATTGCAATCGATCGGCGGAGATTCATCAGATACAAAGGTAATAGGATCATCGGTAAACGCTTCGCCTCAATTGATGGAGAGCGTTTCTTTCTGAACCTCCCCGTAAATTTTTGAAACAAATTTGGCTCAGGGGAACGCAGTCGATGGTGATAGTTCTGTGACGCCGGGGAATGGTGGGGATAAATATTGCACCCAAAATACGCACCCCCCTCCCCTCACTCCCCTCCTTCCACCACCTCCACCTCTCCCTCTCTTTCTCTCTCTCTCTCTACACCATTTAAATGTGTTTGTCACTCCTCTCATCCCGTCCCTCTCTCCCTCTCTCGATCAGATTGTTTATTTTTGGTTGTGTTAATTTTTATTTTTATTTTAATGGGATTAGAAAACTACTTATAACATATACAAGAATTTTCAGCAGGGTTTCTCTCTCTCTCTCTCTCTCTCTCTCTCTCTCTCTCTCTCTCTCTCTCTCTCTCTCTCTCTCTCTCTCTCTCTCTCTCTCTCTCTCTCTCTCTCTCTCTTCCATTCTTTCCTCCTTACAGCCTCACACCTCTTCCCCTTCCCTCTCGACTCTTTAAACCTTCCCCTCCGTTTCCCTCCCTCTGTTTCCCTCCCTCCCTCCCTCTCTCTATCTATCTTCCCTAACACTTTCCCACATACTCTCATCCCCCCTCCCACTTTTTTTTTAGCCCATTCCCTTCCTCTCTCTTTCCCTTCCTTTTCCTAACACCTCTCCTCTTATCCTCACACCAATCCTAACACTTTTCACCCCAATCCCTCCCTTTTTCCATCCTTCCCTCCCTCCCTTCCTCCACCACACACCTTTCCCACCTCAAACTATAATCCTGAGTCACCATTGTACCCTTAACATTCTCACAATACCTGATCCTGTGATTCATTATCCTTTCTTCCGGGACCACCACACACCTCACCTTACCTCTGTGTGTGTGTGTGTGTGTGTGTGTGTGTGTGTGTGTGTGTGTGTGTGTGTGTGTGTGTGTTAGAGAGAGAGAAAAAGAGAGAGGTCATAGCCCTATTTATGGGTAATACAATAGGTAATGATTACTCTTTATTTGCTGTTCTGCCCTAAAAATGAGAAAAAAAAACAAGAAAATAAACATATAACATTATACAACGGCTATAAGAGTGTTTTTTTTATTCTCTCTCTCTCTCTCTCTCTCTCTCTCTCTCTCTCTCTCTCTCTCTCTCTCTCTCTCTCTCTCTCTCTCTCTCTCTCTCTCTCTCTCTCTCTTTTCATTTCTTGTGATATTTCCATGAATCGCATAATTCTCTTATTTATCACTTCCTTCACACTCACTTTCCTCATTCCTTGAACTAACTTTAACAAATTCTTCTTA
>JAPQNM010000020.1:8187031-8189531 GCA_029783475.1 Metacarcinus magister
TGATAACCCAAAGGAGTAGAGAACTAAGAAGGATGAGAGAATACTAAGGCTGGAAATGGATATGTAGCAGAGAAGAGAATAATTAACCATAAGGAGGCGAGAGAGAGAGAGAGAGAGAGAGAGAGAGAGAGAGAGAGAGAGAGAGAGAGAGAGAGAGAGAGAGAGAGAGAGAGAGAGAGAGAGAGAGAGAGAGAGAATGTAATAATCACCATCGAAAAGGGTGTATGAAAATAGACAGAATGAAGGAGATGAAATAAAGAAGATATCAATTTATAAAACAAAGAAGAAAATTGTAGAAAAATGGTAAAAAAGAAACAAAGAAAAAAATATCCACCACAGAAGCAGAAGTAAAGAAATTATGAAGGAGACATTTTCACTTGTACATACAGACTTTTATGACGATTCAAACATTTTATAGGAATACTTTGGCTATACATTGTTTCTATACACGTTTATACACCCAGAAAGAGGTGACTGTCCCTGCCCTGCACACTCACCCTTCGCCTCAGTCTTGTGCTCCCTGCCGCTGCAACTTTCCCAGACTAGAGCGAGTAATAGCACGACAAACTTTTGGGGGAGGAAAACTAATTCTGAATTTTTCTTCGGCACATAATCTGCGAACCACACACTAACGGGCTTCCCTTTCCCTCATTCCCTCGAGTTTCCACGAGGACAACCTTCTTTTCTCTCTAAACAGGAAAATGCACACCCAAACCTCCTTCCACACACACACACACACACACACACACACACACACACACACACACACACACACACACACACACACACACACACACATTTGGGGTTATGTGGGGTAAAAAATCAACACTGTAAAATCACTTCGGGATATTAAATCTATCAATAGTATGGCTCCCTCTTGGTCTAGCGCTCCCCAGTCTAGAGCCTTGAATTCCCACAACACACGTTACCTCCAGGCCCGCAGGTGAGGGATGAATGAGGGAAGGATGAGGGGAGAATGAGGGGAGGATGAGGGGAGGATGAGGAGGAGGATGAGGGGAGGCTAGGGATAGAGTGAGGGGAGGTATAGTAAAGAGGTAGCCGTCCCTTATGAAATCAGAAGAAGTAATTCAATACAGAGAGGTTAGGTTAGGTAAGAATGTTAGGGATAATTTCTATATTACGAATTAAGAGACTTCCACTCCTTGTGTCATTAGTGGTTACCTTTCTTCTCCTCCTCCTCCTCCTCCTCCTCCTCCTCTTCCTCCTCCTCCTCCTCCTCCTGCTCCGTTATTTCTCTCTTCCCTACGCCAAATCTCAATCCTTTACCTTTTCACTTTCTCATTTCAATCTCTCTCTCTCTCTCTCTCTCTCTCTCTCTCTCTCTCTCTCTCTCTCTCTCTCTCTCTCTCTCTCTCTCTCTCTCTCTCTCCTCCCCCCCTCCGCAACACGCCACAGACGGCACAACATGACCGACGAACATGGCAGTATTGCGGTATTGTGGCAGAGAGAGAGAGAGTGGGAGGGAGAGAGAGAGAGAGAGAGAGAGAGAGAGAGAGAGAGAGAGAGAGAGAGAGAGAGAGAGAGAGAGAGAGAGGAGAGAGAGAGAGAGAGAGAGAGAAAGAAGAGTCGTAAACAGACGAAGAATCATCATCATCACCATTATCATCACCATCATCATCATCATCATCATCATCATCATCATCACTATTTTCACGATACAAAAGAATATAAGAAAACAAGTAAATAAAACACAAGACCGTGAAAAACAAACACAAAACTCAGAAATATCAAAATCCAGGGATCTACGACGGAAGGGAGAGAGAGAGAGAGAGAGAGAGAGAGAGAGAGAGAGAGAGAGAGAGAGAGAGAGAGAGAGAGAGAGAGAGAGAGAGAGAGAGAGGGAAAGAGGGTTGAGCGTCCTATGAATAAGTGAAGTCCAAGAAATCTTCCTCACACGATACTTCTTTGAGAGAGAGAGAAAGAAAGAGAGAGAGAGAGGGAGGAAGAGAGAGAAAAAGAGAGAGAGTAAGAGAGGGAGAGAGAGATACAGGCAAACATACAGACAAATACACACAAACAAATAGAGATAAATAGACATAGATACAGAAATACAAACAGACAGAGGAAGACAGACACAGACAAACAGACAGACAGACAGACAGATAGACAGACACTGAGTAACAAATTCTATCAGATACCACCACCACCACTGCCTCATGAATACACAATCAGCGGGTATCGAACTGAGGTAGTACGTCGAAATTCTCTCTCTCTCTCTCTCTCTCTCTCTCTCTCTCTCTCTCTCTCTCTCCTCTCTCTCTCTCTCTCTGATAAGAATAAGAATAAGAATAAAGAAAGAAAAAAAAACTGGTAGATAGTGAAGCGGTGATAGCGTCTTGGTCGTCACTTTTTCTTCTTTCTTTCTTTTTTTCTCTCTTTCTCTTTCTACTTTTATTTATTTATTTTTTTGTGCTTCCCTTTCTCCAGGTGAGTCTCGACGCAACAACAGACCGCAGTTGTAAAATGAAAAAAGTTGGAA
>JAPQNM010000020.1:8194531-8197031 GCA_029783475.1 Metacarcinus magister
CCTTCATCCTTTCCTTTACTCCACGTCATCATTCCCTCATTCTCCACTAACTCAACTTCCTTATTGCTCCCTCTCTCCTTCCCTCCAAGACTCTCCTCCCTTATACATGTCTCTTCCTGACCCTTCCCCAACCTTGCCCTGCTGACCACACACACGTATCGTACACGTAAGGGTGCGTTCTGTCCCTCACGAGAACACGCAAGGAGGGTAAGTTGAGGGAGGAAGATGGATTGACGGGGAAGGTGGAGTGATAGGGCAAGGGATGGGGTCTGAGGAGGAGGGAGGAGGAGGGATGGATATATGGAGGTAAAGAGGGGTATGAGGGGGAGAAGGAGAGAAGGATGGAGGGAGGGAGGAGGGAGGGAGGAAGTCATTGACGGTAGCATGATACGATGATGTAATAAAATGGGGCTAAAGAGGAGGAGGAGGAGGAGGAGGAGGAGGAATGGCGAGGACGAATGAGACAATAAGTGAGAAGGAAGATAATGAGGAAAAGGAAGAAAGAAAGAAGAGAAGACGAGTGCATGCAATGATAAGAAGTTATGTAGAAAAGAACAACAAATGATAATGTACGTAGTAATGGAAGAATAAAACAAAAGAATAACGATAAAGGAAATAACACTACATGGACAGAGAGGGATAATAAACACGTATACACAATGGAAGTAAGAAACAGGTGATAAAGCAGGCGAAAGAGATAATAATGGAATAATGAAAACAAGATAAAAGAGAAATAAGAGGAAAATGGAAGTAACGAACTAAAAGACAAAAAAAAAAAGATGATTACCAGCAAATAACACAAAGAAAACACAATTTACTGCTTGAAAAAGTAAATTGATGCCAAAGAAAAAAATTTACGGAAATTACAATAACAAAGGAAGACATGAGGGACCAAAAAAAAAAAATAAATAAAAGGAATATAGATGAAGGAATAATTATAAGTAGACACATTTTATACGAAACAAAAGAATAAGGAAAAGCAACACGACGATAAACTAGGAAGGACAAAAAACCCAAGAATGAATGCGTGTCAATGATGAAAAGGAATTTTGAATTGTAACAAGGGAAGTACAACGAGAAAATGCATGAATGATGACGAGAGAGAGAGAGAGAGAGAGAGAGAGAGAGAGAGAGAGAGAGAGAGAGAGAGAGAGAGAGAGAGAGAGAGAGAGAGAGAGAGAGAGAGAGAGAGAGAGAGAGAGAAGTAAAAAATGGACAGTTGAGACGTTAGAAAGGAAAAAGATAAGAAAAAATAATGTAACAGAGAAGAGAGTCAGAATAATAAAGCTACACGAAAATATAATAAAAGAAACAAGTGAAATATAAGAAAAAGTAAAATTTCTCACAAAAAAGAAAAAGTTCAATTACAAATTAGTGCAATCAATTATTACTATTCATTAATATTATTACTATTCTTATTACTATTATTATTATTATTATTATTATCATTTCATAGCAAAATAAGGTAAATATGCTGTACGTAGCGTTTCCTTAATGTCACCTAATGAAGCACAAGAACATAATAACGTGAAGGTAAACTGTTACTGATGATAATGTGTTGTTTTTTATAGCATAATCATAGTAATTAAGGCTTGTTTAGAATTTCAGATACACAGGTAAAAAAAAAAAAATTGTAAGATAAGAGAATAGAGTTGAAGAAGCAGGGATAAGAAAAAAAAGAAAGAGAGAAAGAAAGAAAGATAGAATAAAAAATAAAAAGCATATACATTCGAAAAAAAACTCATGACAAGAAAATAGAGTTGAGAAAGCAAGAAAGAGAAAAAATTACAAAAAAAAAGAAAAAAGAGAGCAAAAAATATAATGAAAATAATAAAGACACAATTATTTTCCACAACAAAACAACCTCTTTGTGTATCCCTCTGTTCCTTCTAACCTACCTTCCTTCCCTCCTTCTTACCTTTCTTCCACCCCTCCACCCCTTCCACCCCTCCACCTCCTCCACCCCTTCCCTTTCTTCCTTCTACACAAAGGTTTCATAATTAATTCCCCTTATCATCACTATTTTCCCAGCCTCCACATCTCGCATCATTATCATTATCACCATCATTATCATCATCATTTTCCTCTTGTTTCCTATTTTTCTTATTCAGTATTCTTTCTATTTCATCCAATTTTTTATGTTTGTATTTCTTTGTCATTGTCTATTTTTTCTTCCTTATTAATTGTTTCTACAGTTTTTCTCTCTCTCTCTCTCTCTCTCTCTCTCTCTCTCTCTTTTTTCTTTTTTGTCTTCTCTGCCTCTATCTCACTTTTTTTTTCTCTCTCTGTTTTATTTCTCATTCGTGTCCTAGTTTATTTTTTCCTTTTAATTTATTTATCTTCTACTTCTTTTCACTCCAATGCTACCCTCTTCCTCTTCCTCTTCCTCTTCCTCTTCTTCCTGCACCTGTATTATTTTCTTCTCCATTGTTCCTCATTCATTACTTTCTCCTCTTGATTTTGTTTTTTTTATTTCTCTTCATTATTTCTCCTCTATACA
>JAPQNM010000020.1:8211961-8214461 GCA_029783475.1 Metacarcinus magister
CTATAGTATCGGCCAGGCAGCCACAGGTAGTCAATAATCACCTATAGAAAGATGTACAGGTAAATGTAGGTAGGTATAATTTTTTTCTAAGTAGCTTCATCAACTATTACTTAAGGCAGCAATAAGGTTAATTTGTCAGTCAGTCAGTCAATCGATTATTCAGTCTATAAGTCAATCATTCAGTCAATTAATCAGGTTACAGGAGAAGCAGTAAGATAGTTAAGTACTTTTTACATTCTTCCTTCAGTTGGTCAGTGAAGTTTCAGTCAATCAGTCATTCATTCAGTCTATCAACAAGTCAATCAGGTATTCATAAGTCAACTATTACACAGGAGAGATTAAAAGAATAGAAGAAAGAGGAGAAAGAGGAAATGGACGAGACAGAAGTGGAGAGAGAATGTAAGAATGAGAAAAAAGAAGAAGAGGTAGAATGATAAATACAAACCATATGAAAGAGAAAAATAATGCATGTAAGAAGAGAAAAAAAGAATAAGAAAAAATAATAAGAGAGTAAACAATAGAAAGAAAACATTGTCTAAGAAGAAAAAAACTGGAGTAACGGAAAACAAATAAAAAACAGAATACAAACGAAAAGAAATATTCACAGGAAGCAAAAGACAAGCAAGACAAAACAAAAACACAAAAGAAATATGTATGAATAAATGAAGAAAACACAAGAACATGCAAAACAAAACTGAAACACACACACCACACACACACACACACACACACACCACACACACACACACACACACACACACACACACACACACACACCTGTTCTCACCTGTGCACCATATTCTTCCCAGGTGGAGGTGGAGAAGAGCTTTCAAAATTTCAATCCTAACACCCAACTCTTTCTTTCTCTCCTCCTCCTCCTCCTCCTTCCTCCTCTCCCTCCCTCTCTCCCACCCTCCTCTTCCTGCCCCCCTTTGCCTCCACTCACTCCCTCCTTTCCTACCTTTGTCGTCAATATCGAAGAGGTACCAGAAACGGGAGGGAGGGAAGGATTGAGGGAGGGAGGGAGGGAGTGAGGGAGAGACAGGGAGGGAGGGCAAGACAGAGGGAGGGATACACACCATTGCCCCCCCCCCCCTCCCTCCTATATCCTCGAAGTATTGGTCCGATGTTCTCCTTGAGGTTTCCAAAGTGTTTCAAAAGCGCGTCTCCTCGCCACTATTATGGAGGCAATGGAGGTAGGTCCTCTCATTCCCTCTCCTCATTCCCCCTCTCCTTCCCCGACCCCTCCACCCCTCCACACCTCCATACCTCCCTTCCCCATGGCCACATTTCGCACGCTGCTCCCGAAATCCTCCACGCCCTCAGATTTCGCGAAGGGGAAACGGGTATTATAGAAAATGTAGGAAGGGCGCTGGTAAATGAGAGTATGATGGTGAGGGAGAGAGAGAACAGGAAGAGGGGAGAAAGAGGGAGGGAAAAAGAGAGGGAAAGTGAATGGTAGAAACATGGGAGAGGGACAGGGGATAAAAGGGTGGAGATGGAGTAATGGGAGAAGAGATAGTAAAGAGAATGAGGGAAAAAGAGAGAGAAAGAGAGAGAACTTGTGGAGAGAGGTGGGAAAGAGAGGAAGTTAAAGGTTTAGAGAAAGGGAGAGTAAATGGAAAGGGAATAGGAGGAAAGATGGAGATGAAGAATGGAGGGAGAGAAGGAGGAGGATGCGGAGAGCAGAACAGAAAGAGAGAAAACATGAAAGGGAAATAAATAGAGGGAGAGAAGAAGAGTGAGGTACACCAAAGAGAGGACAGAGAGGGGAGAGAGGGGAGAAAGGGAGAGAGAGAGAGAGAGAGAGAGAGAGAGAGAGAGAGAGAGAGAGAGAGAGAGAGAAAGAGAGTGTGTGAAAGTAAAAGAAAACAAGGGATCAAAGGACTCCTATGTCTATAAAACAACAACAACAACAACAACAACAACAACAACAATATTAAGGGGGGAAAGCATCAAGACTTGCTAACATCTGTCCTTTCTCTCCTCCTCCTCCTCCTCCTCCTCCTCCTCCTCCTCCTCCTCCTCCTCCTCCCACGCTTCACATCATGCATGACGTCACACCGGATCAACCAATAGCGTGTAAGCACTGAAAACAAAACACTGTTGCATATCATAAAGAAAACGAAGCTTTAATCAACACATACTAAAGAAAATGAGGAAAAAAGGAAGAAAAAAAAAAAAGCAAATAATAATAATAATAATAATAATAATAATAATAATAATAATAATAATAATAATAATAACATACGAACGTTATACAATACATATAATAATGGATAATAAGAAGCACGATAATAACAGTGTAGAAGGGAGGGTTAGTGGATGATAATAACAGTAATAATAATAATGAAAAGACAAGATAAGTTATGCATACATTATAACAAAAGGGCTTAGGGTAATAAATGGGTCTTTTTTTTCTTTCTTTTTTTCTTTTTTTTTTTGCTTTCTTTGGGCAATTTCAAGGGAAGGTAAACATAACGGAGACCAAACACAAGGA
>JAPQNM010000020.1:8221961-8251961 GCA_029783475.1 Metacarcinus magister
CAGAGGTGCGTACTGCTGCTGGGAGGGGAGGGAGGGGGTGGAGGGAGAAATGGAGGGGGGAGGGAAGGGAGGAAAGTATAGAGGATAGAGGAGAGAGAGAGGAAAGGAATGGATAGTTGTGTGTGTGTGTGTGTGTGTGTGTGTGTGTGTGTGTGTGTGTTGTGTGTGTGTGTACCTGTGAGTGTTTCCTCCTTAACAGATACTCTAGTTATACAGCAACAGGTCTTCTGGTATGTGTTCTTCCTATGTATTCCTGTGTACTGTAATCCTCCTCCTCCTCCTCCTCCTCCTCCTCCTCCTCCTCCTCCTTTTGGTTTGTAGACACACACACACACACACACACACACACACACACACACACACACACACACACACACACACACACACACACACACACACACACACACACACACACACACACACACACACACAAGGGAACCGAAGTCTCTTGTCGATACTAACCCCATAAAAACAAACAAAAATATGTAAAAGAAATTTTATTTTTTCATCACAATCAAATAGAAATTCCAGTTTAATTATAGGAAAAAACGAATAAAAAAAATGTCAAGCACACGCGCACACACACACACACACACACACACACACACACACACACACACACACACACACACACACACACAGAATGACAGAGATAAAAACAAAAAAATAGAATGCAAGAGAAAGAGAAAGAAGTGAAAGAAGTACGCAAGACTAAGACCTTTCTCCTCTTCTCTTCTTTCTTCTTCCTTCTTTTATTGGAGCTGCCCCTTACTATCTCTTCCGTTTTCTGTCACACTATTTTTATTACCATCTTCTGTTTCTTACGGCGTGCAATTTCCGCTCGATGATGACTTCTTTCGTTTCCTGATAATTAAATTTCCGTTTTCTGAGGGATACACCTGACACTTTTTTATAAACTAATCTCCGGTTTTGTCGCCAGGTGCGCCGCCCCTCTCACTGAAGGCGGGAAAGAGGAAGGAAGGGAAGGAGAGGGAGGAAGAAGGAGGAGATAACTGAGGGGGGAGAGAGAGAGAGGTTACGGGAGAGAGAGGTAGAGAGGGAAAGAGGGAAAGAGGGAGAGAAGGGGGAAGGTAAATGTTTAAATGTTATTTTTTTTCATCCACAACGTAAGTTCTTGTGGGTTTTTTCTTTTATTTCTTTATTATTCTATTATTTATATGATACTTATTTTATCAACCGAGTTTTAGTTAATTTTTATGCTCTCTCTCTCTCTCTCTCTCTCGCTCTCGCTCTCGCTCTCTCTCTCTCTCTCTCTCTCTCTCTCTCTCTCTCTCTCTCTCTCTCTCTAAGCTCACAGACTAGCCAGTGAATCCCGGTTAATTGGTCCGTCAGGGCAGCGAGACGCACCTCCTCGCTGCAGCCCACCACAAACGGCGGTGGTTTTCAATTAGAACGAAAATCTACGTGCCTGTTTCTATTCCCTTACGAAGAGAGGCTGGCACAGCTTAACCTGTTCTCGCTCCAGGAACGACGTCTCCGAGGTAAACTTATAGTGTGTTTCAAAATGATTAAAAGATTCCTGAATGTTTGAAGCGAATAAGATGTTTTGAATTGATAACTCATGACAAACGTGGAGTAACGAGGATATGAAGACAGATTCAACTTGACTACACTAAATTCTGCTTTACTAATGACGTCGTTAGGGAGTGGTATAAGCTCCTGTCTGCCAAATCATGCAGTGTATTATAGTAAATTCATTTCAAAACAAATTTGACCACCATCTCCTCCAACAAGGTATTTGATTGGGCAATAAGACCCGTTGTCCTACTGGTTGTTAATAAGACCCGTTGTCCTACTGGTTGTTGACTGCTTTTAACTTCTTCTCATAATGTATATTTTTTTATAATGATTCTTGTGCTGCGTTCTCGTATGATATTCTCTATTCTAAATTAAGGACAGACTACATAATGTTGGATCCTAGGATATGTGTGGTGTGGATTTATATGTAATTGTATGTAATTCCTCAACTCTCTCTCTCTCTCTCTCTCTCTCTCTCTCTCTCTCTCTCTCTCTCTCTCTCTCTCTCTCTCTCTCTCTCTCTCTCTCTCTCTCTGTATGTGATCCCTTTCCCATTTCTTCCCCTTACTTTCTTTTCACCAAATATTTCCCTTTTCCCTTCCCTCCCTCCCCTTCACTCTCTCTTTCCCCTTCATCCCCTCCCCTCCCTCCTTACCTCCCAGTCTCAGGGCGGCATACATACATAAGGCTAGAACTCTAAGGACACGGTCTTCCAAATTTAAGAGGCAGAGTCTAGAACGCCGTGTGTGTGTGTGTGTGTGTGTGTGTGTGTGTGTGTGTGTGTGTGTGTGTGTGTGTGTGTGTGTGTGTGTGTGTGTGTGTGACAGAATAAAATATGGAAAACTACATGACATTTAGTTTTTTTTATTGTTGGACACTATACACACACACACACACACACACACACACACACACACACACACACACACACACACACACACACACACACACACACACATACACACACAAACACATGCCTGTCATCCCCAGTTGGCACCTTCAATACCGGGACAAAGGCTTCTCTGCAAACACACACACACACACACACACACACACACACACACACACACACACACACACACACATACACACACACAAACCAGTCATACTACGTACATCCTCTCCCCTCCACCTAACACTCTGTTCACATATATCACTCCCTCTCTCTCGCTCTCTCCCTCCCTCCTTCCTTCCTTTCTTCCTTCCTTCCTTCCTTCCTCTCTTCTTTCAAGCATATGAACAAACTTCCCAGCAGTGCATTGTTGCGGAGAATCGAGAAGATGGAAGGTAGATAGGAAGGGAGGGAAGAAGGAGAGAGGGAGGAAGGGAGGAAGGGAGGGAGGAATGATAAGGTAGGAAGATTCGGGAGGGAGAAAAGATATAGGGAAGGTGAGGAAGCGTAAGAAACATGGATGAAAGAGTAGAGGAAGAGGAAGTAAATGGGATGTAAAGAGAAATGAAGAGATAGAAAACAGGAAAGGAGTACAATTTCAGGAACTTAGAATATAAAAAATAATAAAGCACGTAATATTACTATAATTTTTCTGTGATCTTTTTTTATGAAGAAGAACTAAATAGCCATGATTATTTTTTACTAAGATTTTGTTTTATCTCTCTCTCTATCTCTTTTTTTTTTCTTCTCTCTCTCTCTCGCTCTCTCTCTCTCCCCCATTAAATCACGTGGTGTCAAGAAGAGAATGATAAGAGTGATAAGAGTAGCGTGACATTTTTATTGTTTTATTGCATGCTCTATTTTTGTGTTGATATTATATTTGGTTAGTTAAGTTAATGGGGAGTAATTTTTTTTTCATATTAAAGTTAACTGATGAAAAGTCTAAGGGAAATAATTAGTCATTTTCATATTAGTAAGCTGATGAAAAGTCTTGAAGAAAGAATTTGTTTTTTCTTCCTATTAAGTTAACTGATGAAAAGTTTAAGGGAAAGAATTACTGTTTTACGTTAAGTATCTTTTCTTTTAACAATGTATTTGGTTATATAACTCAAATTCAAGGGACACTTATCTGTTTCCTGACGTGAATATTAATAGTAAAAAGTAATACAAAAATAATCCCTTCAGAAAAAGCAATTGGATATAAGAAAATAAATTGTAGAAGAAAATTCATGAAAACGTAGAGATAAGCGATCGAAGAAGAAGAAAAAAAGGCAAAGAAGACGAAATATAAAAAAAATATATATATAAATAATAACAGTTTAGAGAAAAAGACTATTACTTAAACAATGCAAGAAAATAAAGACTATGCAATAAAGGAGGAGGAGGAGGAGGAGGAGGAGGAGGAGGAGGAGGAGGAGGAGGAGGAAGAAGAAGAGGAGGAGATAGCAAATACAAAAATATAGAGGGTACATAAAAACAAGATAAATGGAAGCAGATAAAAAAAAAGGAAACATATGAGACGAGTATAAAGATAACAAATAGTAATTGGAGGAGGAGGAGGAGGAGAAGGAGGAGGAAGAAAAGGAAGAGGAGGAGGAGGAGGAAAAAGATAAAAAATTGAAAAAAAGAAATAAATGAAGAGAAAAACATATGAAAACAATAATTATGGAAAAACAGATACAAGAAATGAACAGAAAAAGAGAGAGAGAGAAAGAGAGAGAGAGAGAGAGAGAGAGAGAGAGAGAGAGAGAGAGAGAGAGAGAGAGAGAGAGAGAGAGAGAGAGAGAGAGAGAGAGAGAGAGAGAGAGAGAGAGAGAGAGAGAGAGAGAGAGAGAGAGAGAGAGAGAGAGAGAGAGACTGTCACACTAACAATAGAACACATTCCTTCATCTTCTCTTTCAGTCATGACACACGAGAGAGGACAATGGAGAGAAATTCTTCTATCCCCCAGAAAACCCACCGGAGAGAAGAGAGACATAATACCTCCATCCTTCCTTCCCTCCCTCCCTCCTTCCATCTCTCCTTCCCTCCTTCACCCCCCTTTCCCTCTCTGCCCTCTTTGGCGTGCCAGATTGAAAACTAGAGAGGAAAAAAAGAGAGAAAGAAAGTATCCCAGATTTTTTCTCTCTCTCAGACATACCAACGAAGCGCACATTTTGTTTTCCCTTCTGCCCTTGACGAAAGAGAAGAGAGAGAGAGAGAGAGAGAGAGAGAGAGAGAGAGAGAGAGAGAGAGAGAGAGAGAGAGAGAGAGAGAGAGAGAGAGAGAGAGAGAGAGAGAGAGTTAATTTTTTTCGATTCACAAGAAAGCATGTCTTTATTGGAAGCTAAAAAAATACTGAAATTTTATAAAGAGGAACAGATGGAAGAGAAGCAGATGAAGTACAGCGACAACGACGACAAAGAGGAAGACGACAAAGAAGAAGACGACAAAGAAGAAGATGACAAAGAGGATAGATAGATAGATAAGACAGAGTGAGTGTGAGTGTGAGTGACTGGATGAATAAGTGAACTAGAATGAGTGAGTAAATGAATGAGTGGAGAAAAAAAAAAATGTAATATATTAATGAGTAAGTAAATATAAAAAAAAACAATAATACAAATAGAGTCAACAGATAGAAAAAGCTCAACAGATTTTTGGGAAGAGATAAAACTGATTGATATATTTTGGTATAACAATGGATATAAAAAAAACCTGAATCAGTGTAGGATATAAGTAGATAGATACATAAGAATACAATTTGGCGTGGATATGTATCAGTAAAAGTGGATGAGTGTAAGATGGATAGCGGAGTAAAAATATAAGTGTGAGTGAGTGTGGGTAGGAGTTAAGAAATAAATATACATGAGTAAGATGTGAGTTTGATCGAATTTGGATGAGTTTAAGTGGGTGTGTGGATGCAAGTGGATGTGGATGGGGTGCGGGTGGGTGAAAGGGGTAATTACAAATCCACCAGCTGCAGTATTTCACGGAAGGTTTAATTTTACGCATCTCTGAACGGGCGTCAATCAGGCTGTGAGTAAGGGAGAGTTACTTTGGTCAGTGTTTCCTCCCTCTCTCTCTCTTTCTCTCCCTCTCTCTCTCCTCCCTCCCTCCTTCCCTCTATTAGCCTATCTATCCTTCACCTCCCTCCTTTTTCTCAGTATGTACCTTCCTGCCTTCCTGTCCGTGTTTCTTCCTGCTATTCTCTCTCTCTCTCTCTCTCTCTCTCTCTCTCTCTCTCTCTCTCTCTCTCTCTCTCTCTCTCTCTCTCTCTCTCTCTCTCTCTCTCTCAGACACACACACACACACACACACACACACACACACACACACACACACACACACACACACACACACACACACCTATTTGTATATTTAAATTATGTCTTATAAGTTTATTTCTATTCACCTTTTAAATACAAATAAATGTTAGAATTATTGAGAGAGAGAGAGAGAGAGAGAGAGAGAGAGAGAGAGAGAGAGAGAGAGAGAGAAGAGAGAGAGAGAGAGAGAGAGAGAGAGAGAGAGAGAGAGAGAAAAAAAACCAAAGAGAGAGGGATGGGGCACATGGTGGGAAGAATTATCATAATCATAATAATAATGATAATTATATCATCAATAATACTAATAATGATAAGGATAATGATAATAATAATGATAATGATAATAATGATGATAATAATAATGATATTAATAATAATAATAATAATAATAATAATAGTAAATAAAATGATATTGCTAATAATAATAATAGTAAAAATAATAATAATAATAATAACAATATAATACAGATAACAGGGTGCTACTTTGGCTTGTTATCTACAAGGAAAAAGTATCTACACCGTATAAATCTTATTTTGGAATGATATCTACATAGTAAAAAATATTATAACATATATATAACAATATATAACCTAACCTCTAGATCACCTACCAAAGTAGACGTTCATTCTATTGAGCTATAATTAAATTGAATTGGAATGTAATTATAGATGTAGGAGCATAAAGTATTATGCGGGTGGGCTGGGGGAAAAGTGAGTGGGTGGGCGGGCGGACTTGAGGGAGGGCGGGCGAGCGGGCGGGCGGGCGGACTGAGGGAGGGCGGGCGAGCGGGCGGGCGGGCGGCCGGGCGGGCGGGCGGCTGGGCGGCCGGGCGGCCAAGCGGCCGGGCAGCCGGGCGGCCGGGCGGCCGGGCGGCCGGGCGGCCGGGCGGCCGGGCAGCCGGGCGGCCGGGCGGGCGGGCGGCCGGGTGGCCGGGCGGCCGGGCGGGCGGGCGGCCGGGTGGCCGGGTGGCCGGGCGGCCGGGCGGCCGGGCGGCCGGGCGGCCGGGCGGCCGGGAGGCCGGGCTGGCAGGGAGGGAGGGAGGGAGGGAGGAGGGAGAACGAGAAAGAGCGAGAAAGAGCGAGAAAGAGCGAGAGAAAGCGAGCTAACTACATCAGGAAAGTTCTCGAAAAAAAAAAAAACTACCTTATTATAAATTTCTTTCATACATACCTACAAACATACAAACAGAAACACACAACTACCTTATAATCCAAAGGGGGCGGCGTTCCCTCGGTGGATGTTCTGGTAGGGGGGGAGGGGGGGCGCCGCGCCACACACATGTGACAGAGACGTGGAGAGATCCCTGCCCGCCCTCTGCCCCCCACCCGTTCTTGCCAAGACAAGGATGGGCAGGAGGCATAATGGCTACAGACTCCACGCCCCTGCCAGGCTGTGACGCAACGACCCTTGTAGTAGTAGTAGTAGTAGTAGTAGTAGTAGTAGTAGTAGTAGTAGTAGTAGTAGTAGTAGTAGTAGTAGTAGTAGGAGTCTAATGGCGGCAGCTGTAATATAAGAATAATCACATTAATACCACAATCAGAGAGATGGGAGGAGCAGTATATTTATATATATATATATATATATATATATATATATATATATATATATATATATATATATATATATATATCCTGCAATGCTCCACTAATTGTTCTCTAAACCAAGCAAATAAAATAACAAATAAAAGTGTAATAATGTAAATAATTACCGATAAATTGTCGTCATGGAGTCTTTTCCATAATGACACAATGTGGTCACCTTATCTTGCTTCCATTATTACGGTAATTCATTATTCACAACACATATTCTATACTCAATCTGATCACTAATTACTCGGGATTATAATGGCGGTGTTAATAAACATGTGAATGTCTTAATGGCGCCGATGATTGGTGATTAAATAGAATATATAACTATTTTTCAAAATGGCGGACATTCGACGCGATAAATCGTACCTCAAGACGTATTGTCATACTTGTGAATTTTAGTTTATTTATTTCATTAATTATTTAGTTCATGATTTAATAAAATGTTAGAAAATATTGATAAAATTTTTTTTAAATCATAGTTGTAGGTAATTTATTTACATAATTTAATTTAATATTAATTTATTTATTTTCTGGAACCCGTGCACGTGGCCCCGTACCACCATCACCACCATCACCACCACCACCACCACCACCACCACTTATATCACCCTTATATCACCCTTATATCACCTTCATTAATTAACACACAAATCAGTACATAAATAATAACGTGGAAGTAATCTCAATACACCAACAAAATAACAGATTACAAGGTTATTAATTAAGGTGTTAAAATTACCTGCCTGCCTGCCCGCCGCCATCTTGTATATAAATCCCTAATTATCACTACCATCCACCTTCCCTCGCACTAAGCACAGTAATCATCACTTAAATTAACTTTTTTTGCATCTACAATACGTTATCTTAGCCTAAAAGTCATTTTACTTATTTAATGTATAACAACGTGCAAATTCCCTCCACGTACCTAAGGACGTCCTGCCTCCGTGCTGTCGCGTCTCCAAGTGCTTTCCAATGGCGGAATGGGACGCTACTTTCGTACACTTCGAGAACTAGTGTCGTACTTGACTTATTTCATTGACTATTAGGTCATGATTTAATGAAAAAATTTTGTGCATATATATTAATAAAATAAAAAATAAATAAAAACAGTTAAAGATCATTTATTTTTACAATTTAATCTAATATTTATTTAATAAGTGGACCCGTACAACTGGACCCCGTAGGACAGGAAGGCAGGAAGGCACTCTCTGCGTAATAAATCTTATGAAGAGAGGCTGGCACGACTA
Source organism: Metacarcinus magister (assembly GCA_029783475.1). Lineage (NCBI taxonomy): Eukaryota > Metazoa > Arthropoda > Malacostraca > Decapoda > Cancridae > Metacarcinus > Metacarcinus magister. The sequence continues at coordinate 8,230,535 of JAPQNM010000020.1, forward strand.
AACATGTTCTCTCTCGAGAAATATCACCTCCGAGGAAACCATATACAGTGTTTTAAAATAATTAAATGGTTTACAAATGTTGATGCATATAAGCAAATAAACTGTTTATATTTGATGACTTATTACGAATGAGAAGTAACGGAGTAAAACAAAGATGTAAACAAATACAACTTGACTGCACTAAATTCTTCTTTATCAATGACGTCGTTAGTGAGTTGAATAAGCTTCCACCTTCCTCGCGGCAGTGTAAATCCCTTCAACACAAACCCGACTACCATCTCTAACAAGGTTTCCGGTAGAGGCTATATGACCCGGCGTACTGCTGGCTCTTCGACTAAGTTGCCTCTGACTTGTTGAATTGTGATCATGTTTGCATTAGACAACATTTACTCTAAGTTAAAGACATACCACCTAGTTTGGACCCTAGAATCTGTGTCTAGTTTTCTTATGTAATAATTATATGTAATTTTAGTACTCCCTCACTCCTCTCTCCTGTCCTCTCTTCACTCACTCTTTTCCTTCCTCTCTCCTTTCATTTCTCTTCTCTCCTTTTCTTCCTCCCTCTTCTTTCCGTCCCACTTTCTCAATTCCTGAATCTTTCCTTCCCTCCCTCCCTCCCTCCCGCCCTTCCTTCTTTCATCTGTCTCCACGCCCATTAGTTTCTCAATTCACGTTTTTATGTGCGTGTATAAATTCTTCCATTTCTCCATTAATTCGTCGTCCTCCTCCTCCTCCTCCTCCTTCAATCTGAGCCTGTTTCCTCCCTCCATCCATCCAGCCTACATCTAAATTAGCCTATTCACAGTTTCTTCCATACATCTCCTTATCTCATAGCATATTTTCCTCCACTTCTCCATCTCCCCCTCACTCCCTCTCCCTCTTACTCCTCTTTCTTCTCTTCCTCCACAACGAAATATGTAAAGAACCAACCTTGTTTACCCTGGCCACGCGTCCTGATCGGTGATTGGCCCGAGGCTCATCCAATCATCTTTATCCACGTCAGAGAGCCATCGCGGGCTAATGAACGCGGCAGACTCTAGTCAATCAGGTTTTGAATTAATTTACAGCGGCGGCGGTGGTGTTGGTGGTGGCCTCAGTGTGTGCTTGAAGGAGGGAGGGGGAGGACGTGTGGGTATCAGGCTGCCGCAGGGAAAGAATGGTGTGGGAAGGGAAGGGAAAGGAAAAAGAAAAGTCAGGAAAGGTGTAAGGTTAGGTAATACAGGTAGGAAGACAGGTAAGAATGACAGACAGACGAATAAACCATTAAAAAAGTATATAAATAAATTAAATACACGATACATGGAACTAATCTAAAAATAAACATAATGAAATAATCAGAAGAATATCACCATTTTGAATCTACTGAACGACAAAACTAGAAACCAGGAAAACGAAAAAAAAAGGAAGAAATCTCATGATAACCCATTTCTCTCCTTCTCCCTCCCTTTCCTCCCTCCCTCCATCCCTTCCCTCCCTCCCTCCCTCTCTCCATCACTCCATTCCTCCATCTCACCTCCAGAACAAACAAACCTCTTTGGCTAAATTTGAATTATAAATATTCATTGGTATTTGTGAAGGATTTTGCCAAATTTCCATGGGCCACAAATAACCCGCAAGAGGGACGTGTTACTCAGGCGGGTGAGTGGATGAGTGGGTGAGTGGGTGAGTGGGTGGGTGGGTGAAGGAGTGGGTGGTTTCAATACTCATGCAGAATTCGTCTTTCATTACCATTCTCTCTCTCTCTCTCTCTCTCTCTCTCTCTCTCTCTCTCTCTCTCTCTCTCTCTCTCTCTCTCTCTCTCTCTCTCTCTCTCTCTCTCTCTCTGGGTTTCTCCTCCATTTCGTTGGACAACAGTGTATCCATTTAGAATTTTACGTCCTGTGCGTCTTTTTATTAGTCCCGAAAATATGAACTTGTCCCCGACGAGAGAGAGAGAGAGAGAGAGAGAGAGAGAGAGAGAGAGAGAGAGAGAGAGAGAGAGAGAGAGAGAGAGAGAGAGAGAGAGAGAGAGAGAGAGAGAGAGAGAGAGATAGACACACTTTATTCATATATACATAACTTATCACTAAGAGATTCATTAATCAATTCATTCAGTCATTCATTTATATATATATATATATATATATATATATATATATATATATATATATATATATATTTTTTTTTTTTTTTTTCTATTAATTCACTCGTAGGTTAATTTCTTCAGTTTTCTACGTGATATACTTTTAAGCAGAGACTGTCATAAAGTTGATAAAAGTATAAGGTTCCCCACTCGCATTTTGGAGTGAAAGACTCAACTTTTTTTTTTATCTGTCAAATCAGTTCCGTCCAGACTTATTCCCTGTAAAATAGCAAAATAACTAAACATAAATTATATATATATATATATATATATATATATATATATATATATATAATAATAATAATAATAATAATAATAATAATAATAATAATGATAATGACAATAATATTAATAATGAGACTTAACATTGTATTTTTCATTCTATTTTTTACTCTTGCTCTCTTTATGTCCATTTTGTTATGACCTTTCAGTTCTATTTTGTCACCTTTATCACTGAAAACTATTAGGCTATATATCTACTCTTATCAGTTTGGGGTTATCTCCACCACCACCACCACCCTCCCACCCCTTCCCTTTCTTCCTCTGCCATTACCATTACGATCACCACCAAATCACCACTATCACCACCACTACTACTACTGCTACTACTACTGCAACTACCACCACTCGCAAAATGAATGAGTAACGTTAGGGGGCGAGAAAGTAATACAAAATCTCAATCCTTCAAAAAATAAATAATAAATGATTTAGAAATACAGGATTACTCTCTGCCTTTCCGCAAACCACCACCACCACCACCACCACCACCACCACTGACAACAAAAACAACAACACCAACCACAACAACAACCGCAACAACAACAACAACAACAACCACAACAACAACAACAACCACAACATATAATAACACCGTCACCCTCGCCCATAAACAAAACAAAAAAAAATAAATAAATAAAAATAAATAAAAAACATTCACGCCACCACCACCAACACCATCACCACCACCACCACCACCACCACCACCACACGAGACACCAAATATATACATACATATCCCTAAAACCACCACCACCACCACCACCACCACCACCACCAATGGCTACTACTATTTTTTTTTCCTCCTCCATACATTTTTTCCCCAAGGTCGTATTCTGACAGTGGATATTTCTGGGTGTATCATATCTCGCGGCGGAGTTTTATCAGCGCGAGGGATGTCGAAGGCAGGTGGCGGGTGGGGGGGAGGAGGGGGAAGGGAGTGAGGAGTGGGGGATTGATGGAAGGAAAGAAGGAAGGAAGGAAGGGAGGGAAGGAGGGATCGAGGGAGGCCTGACTGGAGATTCTGGCCAAAGATTGCGTCCCTTGGTAAAGCTATTGAGAGAGAGAGAGAGAGAGAGAGAGAGAGAGAGAGAGAGAGAGAGAGAGAGAGAGAGAGAGAGAGAGAGAGAGAGAGAGAGAGAGAGAGAGAGAGAGAGTAAAGAAACATCTCCAAATACACATATTTCAGGAGGAGGAGGAGGTATTTAGGAGGAGGAGGAGGAGGAGGAAGAAGAAGAGGAGGAGGAGGAGGAGAGCTTAATGAACAGAAGGCATCACCGTGACGAAATGGCATGTTGATAGGGAAACGCCGGAGGAGGAGGAGGAGGAGGAGGAGGAAGAAGAAGCGGAGGTAGAGGAGGAGGAAGAGGAGGAGGAGGAAGAGGAGGAGGAGGGTCAGAGGGGAGACAGGCAGCAGACATGTAGTAGACAGGTAGTAGACAGGAAGGCCCGTGGTGGAAGGGAGTAATGCAGAGCTGGTCCCGCTGTCTTCGGGCCCCGTCAGTCACCCGTCAGGAGAAGCAAAGGACACCCTCTTGCAACACAATGGATAAGGAGAGGTAGGTAGGGGCAGGGTCGGATGGGTGACAGTGGTGATGCTGGGTGATGGCTGGGATGGTGACAGGGGCTATTAAAGGAGATGGGGTCCTGGTGGTGATAGTAGTGATAGTGGTGATAGTGGTGGTGAGTGCAAATAACAAAATATCATATGAGTGAATTGGAAATATGGTGATGACGAGGAATTGGAAAAAATATGAATAGATAGGAGGAGACAAAATTTATATTGAGATAACTGTGAGGATGAGAGAGAGAGAGAGAGAGAGAGAGAGAGAGAGAGAGAGAGAGAGAGAGAGAGAGAGAGAGAGAGAGAGAGAGTGCAGGAGACACGACGACAGGTAATCAGAAAGGGTACAAGGGGAGGGAAGAAAGGAGGGACAGAAAATGGAAAAGGAATCTCTCTCTCTCTCTCTCTCTCTCTCTCTCTCTCTCTCTCTCTCTCTCTCTCTCTCTCTCTCTCTCTCTCTCTCTCTCTCTCTCTCTCTCTCTCTCTCTCTCTCTCTCAAACAATGTATAAACACAGGAAATGCGTTTTTTTGTTTTTTTTTGTACGTACGTTTCGAAAAATATTCCTAAACTTTTACCGATGTCTTATGAGCTACTCCTGCTCCTCCTCTTCCTCCTCCTCCTCCTCCTCCTCCTCCTCCTTCTCTTCCTCCTCTTCCTCCTCTTCCTTCTCCTCCTCCTCCCCCTCCTCCTCCCCTTCGCTCCCTCATGACCAAGGAAAAAAGAATATAACAAAATTATGCAAATAAAAAAAAAGGGTCAGTCCGGCTTACCACTGTTCAAATTGCTTTCCATACACTCCCGCGGTTAAAATATTAAATTATGCATTCACACAAAAAAAAAATGTGTATATAAATAAATAAATAAATAAAATAAAAATAAAACTGTAAACACGGTCCAGCCAGCCTACGTTCCAGTGCTAATATTGGGTAATATCAACAGGAATATTAAAAGCACCATTTTTGGGGAGCAGTATTTAGTGTGTTAATTTTGTCGCGGGTTGGTCACTGCGGAGGCTACAACGGCTGCCACCACAAGTCAGGACGTGGGTTGGTTGCTTCATACGCTCACTGATACGTTAAGTCTATTACCCTGTAGATACACCTGTTACTCGCTACCTGGTGCTGGTGTTATTGGTAGTAGCAGTAGAATTAGTAGTGATGGTGGTGGTGGTGGTGGTAGTGGTGGTTGTATTTCCTTGTTACACGTTCATGTATATAGCATCACCGTTACAACGCCGTACTATGTATATGAATCTATGTGTCTCAGTCCCGAATACATGACGGCCAGCCTACTGAGTGCTTCATCCTGCCTTACTCCCTTGCTTGATGAATATTAATGGCCTGAAGGCGGCACGGCAAGGTCACACAGTACTACATTGTAAGACATCCTTTACACATTACTATTCTAAACAGATACAGATATTTAGCTTCTCTTTGTAAGCAGATGATGTTAGAAATTAAATGGTGAACAACTTTACCCTATATTGCAGCTGTAGCTATGTCCAGTGGGACTATTTTTTCCAGCCAATATGTAATAAATGTAATAAACATATACACAAGTCAACACATTCAGGTCATTAGTCCTGAAGGACATTGCAATCAAGGTTATGTTTGCATCACCATTACTGAATGATTATGGGAAGAACAGTGACCATCGACCTCATGTGAAAGTAGTGTTCAGAGTGTTCCGTCCACAGGAGAATATTTCACGTACTGGAATGTTTAAGACAAACTATGCAATGATTTACACATATTGATGACTAGGATCAATAGTAGGAGTTTATCGATACTATGCCTATTAGAGTCTATTATGCATGATTCAAGGAAAAGGGATAAATATAAAGTTTATGACTGCAAAAAATAATTAAATCAATTGACTAAATCAACCATGAGGATTATGGTGAAGATGTAAAATAATACCCATAATATTTAGTAATTTCTTCATTATGAAATATATCTTATAAAAATCAGTATTGGATACTTTTATGATACTTTTTGTCATGTGGTACTTTGTAGGGAGCTGAGGTATTATATATATATATATATATATATATATATATATATATATATATATATATATTTATCATATTATATTCATATGTGGCGCGCTCATGTCTATAATGTATGTGGCAACTATATTGTGACGTCTGGCAACTGCGACCCAGCGCGTCGCCTCGCCTAACCTGACCTCCCAGCCGCCCAGCAGTCTGGGCACGACCTTTACGCAGCAAAGGTCACGATCATCATCTCCTCTGTCCAGTGTTCATTGTTTATTATACAATAAACCCACAGCCACGTCTCCGAAGCCTTATTCACCCAGCTACGCTACCATACCCACCTTACAACTTTTTTACGTTTTAGGCGTTGGTAATGGTACGTATTTGTTTTTTCCACTGAGAACACTGGGTTTGTGAAGGTGTCCCCGACAAGACTATAACTGACTCATTGGAGGGAATCAGTGAATTGCGGAGCTTTTAGTAATCAATACAAATCCTATTCTTCCACTCGCTAAGTCCATCCGCTTTCACTGCTCTATCTATCTCCCTTTTCCATTTTCTCTCATCCCACTCTGCCCCCTCTCTGTTTCTATCTGTCATTCTCCATTCAACAACATTCTGTCTATCCTCAAAAGGTCTGTGCACCCTCCTAACTAACATGCGAGCGAGTGCTATCAAATGAGGGTCTAGAAGATCTTGTTATAATTTCATTAAAAGTATTCGTGTATGTTGTTTCCGGCAGAATTTATTTATAAATCAATTCTATACTATTATTTTTCGTATGATGTGAAGTATAATATTTAAAATAATATCTATAATAATTAATAAAATAGATCCTTTGTTTCTTAATTCCAACCTTGGATGGCAAACGATGCGAGATATTTTCACAATTTCCAAGCGAAATGCTACAAGGTTGGACGAAAATCAAACTCTACAGTTGGATCCAAGCATTTTTTGGCCAGTGCGACCGCGGCTTAACCTCGCATCTCATCTTCCTCGTCTTATTGTCTTTCTCGTGATTTCTTCCCCTTTTCCCTTTTCCTTCTTCCCATCATTATCTCTCTTTCAGTCAAGTCCTATGTATTTCTTTTCTCGTCTTCATTAATACATTTTTTTCTTGTTCATATTTTTTTCGTTGCTTCTCATCTTACTCTTCCACCTCCACCTTCTCCTATTACTCTTCCCCCTCCTCCTTTTCCTTCTCCTCCTCCCCGTCTTGCACTTTTCATCATCTTCTTTAAACTACCTTCACAATCTCACACAAACCTTTCCACACTGTTTATCATCCTTAACATTTACCTCCACCAGCATTACGAATTTCACCTTAATTTCTCCTCCCTCAAAAATAACCTGTCCACGTAGCAGCTGGACCTCCATAATTAATATTCATGGCGCATCACACTTGGGGGAAAATTATTCGTCAGGAAAAAAACGGCAAGTAAGGCTAACTTGAGGGAATATAATGGGCGTACTTCTAGCTCTCCATTGTTGGTGGCCGTCAACACCTGCGAGAGAGAAGCATAATTCATAAAGTCGAGACAGACATGCGGTGAATTGTTAGACCAGGAGAGAGAGAGAGAGAGAGAGAGAGAAGTGGGCGGGGGCACTCTCACTGTAATTTGCTCAGAATATCAAATGAAGGCTGATTCCCAAATGTACATTCCACATGACTGAATAACCCCAATATGAACAACTTACCAAACGGCACTCGGTATAAAGCGTGCATACATTACCTACGCATTACTCAGCTACCCACAATTCAGCTAAAAGGGTTATGGGAATGGTATGAAAGCGTCTATAGTCAAGAAAAAGTAGAGGCGAGGATAATACACGGAAATACAAGCTCTAATAACAGCACTCTAAGTTAGATACAAAGTAAAGCATAATACGTGGGTTTTCTATATAGGGTGTTCTTCAAACTTCCTTTTATTGTGACCGAGTTTGTTCATGTAATACCAAACCGAACAGAATCTTATCATGACTAATTGCAGCTAATTGCAACTATTATTGGATACCAATTCCAGCATAGCCAACCTGACATTTTATTTGCAAAAAAACTTACACATTGTGTCCTCTGGGAACACTTTGTCACCTACAGACTTTCCTCCCACCCTGCTGGCCTGCTGACACACGACCAGCCGTCATCCGCCTCACCTACGCCTTCCTTAGGAAGCGGGGCAGCTGCTACGCCTGTAACCTTCACAAGAATATGCCAGGGTTCATAGGACCGTAGAGTGGTTCTGGCCCTAACACAACAAAGAAGAAGAAGACTTTCCTCCCCCAGATGACATCCAACAATATCCTTGCAATAAGAAGACTGGTAGAACAAAGGAACAAGCACTGCATTGACACGACTTCCCGACCTCGATTGGCACAATAAGGTAATACACTGCCACAGTTATTTTATGTAAGAACAAAGGATGTCTCAAGACGATATGAGGCTCTGAAGTTAGGTCTCCCTTTTTAATATCAATTCAAAACGTTCATGGTTATAAACATGAGTGTATTAAGATATGAAACATACGTACTCTTTTTTTTTCATACAGCTGGGGGTGGAGACATTTTTTATATCAGACCATACTTAATATTAGATTCCAGAGACCTTCGTTATGAGACTGTGCAAAACCTGCGTTATGTTTGTCATTGTAGAATATTTGGTTCCACTTGACCAGTCTATTCTAAGATTCCGTCGGTCTACCGGGCCTTAGGAGTGATTACCAACGCTATTCAATCATTGATGCTTTATAAAATTAATTTACCCAATAAGTCATAACGCTGTGGCTTCTCTGCAGCTCTAGAATAAGGTGTTAATTTAATTTCCATGCATAATTTCCTGAATGTCATCACGCCCTCGCGCCACGCTGCACTACAATCTAATTTTTTACCACTGTGCCGAGAAACACATTCCTGCAGATCTACAGTACAATAGTATCATAAGTGACTACAGGGGAATGATGGTAACAACAATAACTACTGTAAGGCTTGTGTTGTGTTGAATATCTACCCGTAAATGGCACAACAAATTGCTAGGTATTATTTTACATTTTCACCAGAACGCTCTAGAGAATTCAGGGTTATATTTTTGCATTACCAGATGCATTTTGAGAAGGTTTCTTAATTACATTTCCGTCGCAATTTCTTAGTTTGTGAGATATTCAATGTTTTCTGGGAGACCTTCTCTTCGAAAAGTAAAGTTTAGTTTGGTTTGAACAAGGTTCTGTGATTTGTCAATGTGGGTTAAGGTTTGGTTAATTTAGGTTATGTTATGTTAGGTTGATTTAGAAAATATAAAATGTTCTCTATGACCAAAAGTAGGGAGTTTGGCGAGGTGCAGACGCCATTTTTTATTTTAAACAGACACCATTATGGTGAAGATGTAAAATTTTACTAATTGCTACGTAGACAATAAATGAGAAGATATGAACTGCAAACACAAAGACACAAAAGAGGAACAAAATGCTGGTAACATATGCAAACATGACTCTAATCATATATGCCTAAAATTTTGCAAAACCACCTCATCCACTCTTACTCAGCAAGCATGTCAATAATTTCCTACACTTTCTTTCTAATTGGAGAGACTGATTCAGTCCTAGAGTAGGATGCTTAACTTCCAAAAATTAAATGTGGAATGTAGGTATACATGCCACATTTTATTTGCCATCTTAACTCTTAAGGTATAGGTAATGATGCTAAAATGAGGTCACAGCTATTTAATTTCTTAAAACAAATAAGATTGCTTTAGTTGGGACAAAGAATGTGTTGTAGTAACAGGACAGTCAACGTTAACCAAACTCCACTTGGACCTTGGTGATCATTATGGTCCAATTGTAAACTTTTTTGAAACTTTTTATTATGCCTTAATTACATACATGTTGATAAATTGAATAGTAGTCATAAATATAAGGCAGCCCATTTAAAGCTGTATAGCTTTTCAGGCAGATGGTCAGCCTCCACCCTTTAGTAGCCCGGGTTAGATTTTTTAAGTGACGCCTCGTTTCTCATTGAGAGGCTCATGCTGCCTGTGGAAGCTCCTCGAGCATATAGCTTTGCAGTCCCGTCGAGGATAGTGTTATGGCAGCATGGGGATGCGGTGGCCTAGTGGCTAGTGGTCGGGCACACCAACTCATGATATATAAATAGACCAAGACATGGGAAATGGAATTTAATGCAAAAAAATGCCCTGTATTGAAAATGGGCAAGAGTGAAATGAGACCCTCATGGACATACAAGTTAGGACACGATATTATATCGGTAAAACAGAAGAGAAAGATTTTGAGTGGTAATACAGGACTATCTATCACAAGAGAAACATATTGATCAAATATTGCAAAGGAATATACAAATGGCTTTTCACTTTCAAGATGAATATATATTAGCCCTGTTGCGCCTCAGTGGTGCAGTAGTTAACACGTCTGACTACGAATCCACTGGACCGAGCTCGATCCTGGATGAGGGCAGTCGGCACACAGCTCATCCAGCTGTCTATCCTTCCAAACGGGTTAGTCGATAAATGGGTACCTAGGGAAACCTGGGGAAGGTAAACTGTGAAAACTCGGATGTCACAGTGACCCTGTGTCCCGGCGTAACAGATTAATTTCCACTACAGGGTCAAAGGCCTATGTGACGGGAGATAAGGTCCCGCAGCTACGCACAGCTATAGCGTATTACTCCACTTTACCTCACCTGTTGTGGGGGTTACAAGAATTTTACCATCGTAATCCTTGGGGTTTTTAAAAGGCAACAAAAAGGACGGAACGAAGGGTCTGGGAAGCCTCTCCTCTGTATATAATCCTATGAAAAGACAAGGCACAAAGGGGCTGGAGAGAGTAATGTCTCCATGGGCTGGATATATGTGGGGACACAAGAAAAAATGTTAAAAAGGAATTTCCATGAATGATACAAAAAAAGAACAGTTTTCCCTAAAGAAGTATAGATACCTAGAATGGACTGAAAGAGGAGGTTATACTGGCAAAGAATGTACAATAACTAATGGAAAAGCTGGACAACTATTGATACGGAGACAAGACCACACAAGTGTTGTTCAGGCCCTGTATACTACAACTAGGTAAATACATCACTTCACAACACTGCTTGGTAGCTCAGTGGATAACATCCCATCCTGCAACTCGGCAGGCTGAGGTTCACGCCTCGGTTTAGGTGCAAAATTTTCACTGATGACCAAGCAGTTACTTTCCTCCTTGACCAAGAAGATGGGATGTGTGGTGTGTCAATTGTCACATCCTTACCCTTATATCGGGCTATAATGAGCTCTAAACTCTCTCCGGAAAGATAATGGCTAACAATCACAAGTCCAGTGCACGATCCTCAAGACCATAGTGAATTACACAGTTAGATATTTTAGATTTTTCAATAGTTTAAGTCAAACAGACTGCAACCCAAGACATGGACTGTAGAATACATGTCTCTGTATTCCTTGCTGGTTATAAGAGGCAATCAAATAGACAAGGGTGGAGGGCTGGAAGTCATTCTCTCTGGTACTTTTCTTCCTACACATTGAGTATAAGACCTGTATACAAATAAATGTTGATTTAGTGTGAGAAATGTGCGATGGGACGTTGCTCTGAATACATATATTACCCACTATACTGAAGTACTGATTTGATTGGAAAAACCCTTCCTTGGTTCTTAAAAGAGAAACTCATTCTATGAAAAGACTTTTAATGACAAATAGATATCTGAAAAATACAGGGAATCAAGATACATCTATACAGTAAGCATTCTACAGTGATGTTAAGAAATGAAGTATTGATAAAACAGACCAATGTTGCAAGTACAGTGCTCCCTTCAATTTTGTATAAAATTGGTCAACATTGTAGGCCACAAAATGCGAATTCACATGCTTTGATTATCTTTCATGAGTTTATCATCGATGTCCTTTAATGGCCTAATTCCACTTCTGATATGCATTTTATTGTTAATGTATCTATAAAAAATTTGGCATTATTTTGTTTGTATTGACATTTTGCTTACTGAATAAATCATTTAACTCATTGCCTAGATTCCTTATATAATCTGATGTTCTCAAATCAATGCTGCGCTTTCATAAGTTCATGTAATCTATTTCTCACCAAAAGCAACTGCTTCATTTCATTATCAAACCAGGGAAAACTTCCTATATTGTTAGGTCTTCTCTCGCAGTGCGAGAGAGGGCAGAGAGAGGGCACCAGTATTGGTGCATAACAAGCATATCACTCACACACACACACACACACACACACCATGAGATTACTCCCCTCCCGTAAACTACAACTAGGTAAATACAACTAGGTAAATACCACACACACACACACACACACACACACACCACACACACACACACACACACAGGAGGATAGTGTTTCCAGCTTTTCGCTTCTGCCGTGATTGCAAGGTCACAAACCCTCGGCTTACTCCCGTACCTATTTTACTGCTGGGTGAGCAGGGGTTACAGCGTTTAAGAACACAAACCCATTTTGTCTTCACCCGCCTGGGATTCGAACCCAAAAATCTCGGTTGTGAGCTGAGCGTGCTAAGTGCTAGGTGCTAGAAGGCTGGGATGAGATTCTGATGACCTGTAAAGCAAATGACTTGATGAACAAGTTTCAAATAGTTGTGCATCTTGGTAAGCTGTCACCAAAGACTGATTTAGGTAAATATAGAACTTGCTTTTCAAAATGATGATGATAATAATAATGTTGCTCCTATAGAATTTGTTAATCTAACTCAAATTATTCCATAAATGCTTTCCACCTTCCTAGATACATATGTAGTCTTCTATGACTCAATGCTTCAGAGTAGTACTTTCTCATAAACCTTTTAAAGATGCAGAAACCTTCCTCCCCTTTGAAATATTTTTTTCATTATAATTATGCATACAACAGTCTAAGTGTCCTTTCCCCAAAGTCACCTTGCGTCTCACTAATCCTGTTTCAAGTTTTCTTAACTGAAGTTCATATTGTAAGGGTATTATGTTCATCTTTTTCTATGTCATGTACCTTGTTCAGTGTTATAACTACTGCATACTGATTACTATAGCTAATATTATCTTGGTTCTGAAAAGTTCCTTAAAACTAACCTCCCAGATGACATTGTGTTGGGGTGTTAACAAGGTGTAGGTTACCCCTAGTTTACCCCGGAGCCACCGGGACCAAGGTTAGGCAGTTCAGCCCTAGCAGCCAGACAGGACAGATGCCCACCCACCAATTGTACTCCTCACTCGCAGTAAACCTACATTGGCGGCCGATCAATTTTGATTCACCTTCACCATTCACCACCCGAACTTGGTGCAGTGAGTGACAACCCACGCTGACATGGCCCTTACTGCCCGTACAAGGTTCTCGCCAGCCTCTAGGCAGTACAGGGCTGGTCCAGCTGTTCCACCACCTACCCTAATCCTGTCCAAAACCACCATCACGGCCCTGAACCGGGACACGTTGACGAGGAGCGAGGGTCAGCCACACCGGGCACTTAACATCAGCTCATTAGACAAGTGAAATCAAGACATGACCTCTGCAGACTTCCGTACGTGGCGCCACTTTGTGGAGGACTGGCTCAGTCTTAACGAGGTGAAGGTGAATCAAAACAGGTAGGCAGCCAATGTGGGTTTACTGCGGGTAAGGAGTACAACTGGTGGGTGGGCGTCTGCCCTGTCTGGCTGCTAGGGTTGAACTGCTTAACCTTGGTCCCAGTGGCTCTGGGGTAAACTAGTGGTAAACTACACCTTGTTAACACCCCAACACAATGTCATAATCTTGTTGAGCTCTTGACTGGAAACGGTGTTGCTGTTTCCTGCCTTCTCTGTTGATAGACTTCACTTCTTCCACACTGTAGATCTGGCACGTACATCCTTCACGGTTGTTTAGTTTGTCTTTTCTGAGGACCATTACAAAGTTATATAATGTCACGTGAAAGTTGCAGAGTTTAATATTCTATATATCTAAGCTAATGTTTGTTCCTTAAAACTCTGTTAAGGAGTGGCCTCAACAGAAGTCTCTACTTGCTCCTCACCATTCACTTCAACCTAGTACAATTCAGTCCTCACTCTTAGATATTCTAACAATGTCTTCATATAAAATAGAAAATCAATTTAGTCATAAATGTGAATAGGGTAAAATATTGTATATCCGAAACCATATTACCAAGCCAGAGTCAGTTACCCAAAGTTTCTGGATGTGTGCACTTCCTTATACCATGCCATACACCTTAACATAATCATAAATTCATATTGCCAAGAAAACAACAAAATTATGTCTCAATGCACTGGAGCTGGATGTGCAAAGATTGACGAAGGTTTACTCTCAGTTGTGTGGAATTCCTGTTATTATCATGTATGATCATTGGTACTGCATGATGAATAAGGAAAGTTTTTTTTTTTTTTTTTTTTTTTTTTTTTAAATATTGGTGCAAGCCAAGCCTTCATGAAAAAATGATAATCCACTGACAGTGCATTTACCATCCCATAGAAAACCTGGGTTGTCCTCTCTTGCCCATCACAACAGCTCAATGGAGACAACACATCTTAGAGGTGAACTATTCTTCTAAGGAGACAGCTGTATATCAGCTTACAAACAAATTATGGATGGCAATCAATGTAATGTAAAGCTGACGACTTAGATTGAAGATTGTTAACATCATTACAGAACAGTGAGGTGCTTGAGAAGCCTTTCACAGGTGTATAAGGACCTGCATGACCACCACTTCCTGTCAGGATAGAGAAATAATTGGAAGTGGAAAGGTATTGTTGGGAACTGACTGATTGAACAAGATGGTTCTTAAAACAGAAAAGTGCACATCGTCGACATGTTTCTATCGTATTGGTGTGCTAAGTCCACTACGCGCACTTCTCTCCCATGTTTTTTTATTATTTCCTTTTTCAACTCTATCGTAATAAGTTTTTTCTTCTTATCAGCACTATACTTTGCACTAACTTTCTTCGGACTCATGGCTAACACAAATAATTAGAACAAAATAAAAACCAAAAAACGCACAAAACAGATAAAATTCACTTGAACAAAATGATCGCGATGTTACCTCAATTAAATGAACATGTGAACTGTATGTGCGGAGTCTGTTACTGTTGGGGGAGCGTGTGTGAGCTCAGTGCGACTAGCAGCAGCTAATATGAAGCTCGCTCGTACTGTGAATTTCCACTCGTATTTCAACACAAAAATACTCACAAGTCTCAGCTCGTAAAACAAATTACTCATATAATGGTGCACTCATATTGTGAGGTTCTACTGTAGTAGAAATGAGTTACCTGAGAAAAGCCTGTGATGGAAGATGAATGGGCAATGAAACTAATGAAAGTGTGCATCGTAAATTTTGTATGTCTAGTATAGGTGAAGGAATGGAATGGGTAGTGATTGTAAAGGTCCAATGCAGCACCCTCTCATGGTTTGGTCACATTGAAAAAATGCCAGAGTCAAATGACAAGGAGTAAGGTACAGGCGGTCGATGCAAGACTATGTGAGAGAAAGGTAAAAAAGGAGGATGAGAGAATTAGAGCATGCAAGAAGGGAATGTAAGGACAGGAATAAATATTGACTCTTCTGCCTTGGCCATACCTTTGGGGAATATTCTTCAGAACATGCATCAAATATATAGAAAGATAGATTAAGATTCATTTTCAGATCATATCTTTGTTAATTGAAATTCATATCAATTATCCACAAGAAAACAATAATTACAATTTTCTTTAGCATGCAGACTCCTATCTAAATAACTCTGGAAACAATTAATTGAAAAGCCTCATAACTAACTACCCGTTTGGGTCAGGTTCAGCAGATACTGAGCTTTCAAAAGATACAAATCCACCAAAGCAACACAGGTAACATGTAGCATGATGCTACTTGACTGGCTTTCAACGAATATGTTGGCAGCGGCTTTCAATCAGGAAACATGTTGCCTGCGACAAGGCAACATCGTTGTTACTTGTAGCATACTACATCCTATGTTGACTGTTGAATGCCACAAAACCTTTTCCACCAAATCAACAAAAACTAAGCCAGTTGTCAACACGATGTCTCAGCAGACGGTCACTGCTGCTGCATATCTAATGCTGTGTAATGCTCGCATAAAAAAGAAAAGAAAAAGAAAACACGTGGTGGAAGAGAGAACTTTTTATGGGCAGTAACATTGCTCATAATCATTTTATTGAAAAAGTACGAAGTACATCTAGTTTAGTATGGTTATTCTTGTAAACTGTCAAGCGTATATCCCGTAGAACTGCAAGTTTCCTATATTCTTCTAAAAATTCTATGTTTTTTCTTTGAGACCAATTCATCTCGTTACTTTCAACATGGAATCCTTCTCACGACTGGTGGGAAGGTGTTCAACACTAGGCAACAGGCTAAATCTTGTTGCATGCATCAGGTTGTACAGCAACATATTAACACATGTAGCATGCAACATAGTTGCATGCTACATGTTGCCTTCTGTTGAACTGATTGAAACACACTTGGCGTATGCGACAATGTAGCATGTTGCCAAAATGCTGCCTCCGTGGATTCATGCCTTAAGAGCTTATATCTAGCTTTAGGAAACTAAATCCACTTAGGATTGAAATTACAGACACTTCCATATTACAAAAACTTAACTTTACAGTAAAAAAGAATAATGGAATGAGAGCAAGATAAATTCCTTTTCCTGGCTGCTGTTCCAATGCTTCTCAAATGGCTTCTTTTCTCCAGCAAAGCCAAATCCTTTCCCGGGGTGTCACCAGAAACTTTCACCAACCCAACCATAGAAGCAACTGTAAAACAAAAAAGTATATGAAGAACAGCAGATTAATAGCATTATCCATAATACAATTCTAAATATTTGATAACAAGCCTAGAGGCAGCGAGAGACTTATGTGTTTGAGTATTGACATTTGTCACCTCAATCACGAGATGATGAAATACTAAACACTGGCATAAGCACAAAGTTCAACTAGATGGGCACCCAGCAGAGCACAAGTACCTCTGCTGCTGCCACTGATATTCGTGAATTTTTCCTGACCTTCACCTTTAAACAATTAATGGAGTGGAGCATTAGGGTAGGGAGCCATGTTGGTAATTTTGCAAAGTTGTGATGTTTTAATAGTTATGAATTTTTAAAAATCCTGCTGATCGTGACAGTCAGTTTCGTGTTGGGCGAGCCACAAGTGGTGCCCAACATAACCTAAAAAAGGAATACCATTGGTGACGTGGAATTTCATATTTGAGATGTGCTTGTGGTGTGAATAGGATGAATGGTGAAAGCAATGAAAATATATATGGAAGGTTTGACATTCCAGTTGATAGTGAAGGAACAAATTGTTGAGTGGTACAGGTGGTCAAATGCAACATCATCAGATGGTCTGGTCATGTGGAGAGAATGAGAAGAAATGAGATGACTAGAAGGATATACAAAGGTGAAGCGGATGCAAGAGAAAAACTCCTCGACAGACTGTTGGAATACCTGGGAGAGAGGAGGAATCAAGGTTGATGGGGATGGTGTGCAACAGTGGAATGCATGGGCAGGAACAAATAAGAACTCCTCTGTTGTGGCCATCTATATGTTGTCATGTGCCCAACATTGGTTCCCAGTCTATCCATTCATTCATCATGGTCTGACGGATCACGCGCTGGACTCGTGATTACCAGCCATTACCCTCCCGGAGAGAGCTTACAGCTCATTATTGGTCGATCTATGGGTAAAGCTGTGACCTTTCACACACTACACACCCCATCCTCTTGCTCAAGGAGGATAGTAACTGCTTGGTCATAAGTTAAACTTTGCACTTTGAGCGAGGCACAAACTCGAGCCTGCTGAGTGATAGGCCGAGACGTTACCACCGAGCTACCAAGTAGTGTTTCAGAAGCACTTTCCAGACCATGATGCAGCAAACACTTTCTCATCATTTGCTAACATTTCTAAATTATCATTCTCACAATAAAGATCAGATCAAAAGATTAAAGATCAAATAATCTCATTGAGCTAGGTAGCTATAGACCATATAGCTCTGCTAGGGTAACCGAGAGAGTGCTTCCCCTCACACCAAAAAGCTGCTGTGAGCCAGGATCGAACTTGCAACCTATAGGTCATCCTGTTCCTTGCCTATTTTGTCCTTTATAATTTTCAGCACTTTCAACTAGATTCCACTTTACACCTACACTAACTCCCTCTTTTCCTTTGTAGACCGGTAAATTGCCTTCGTACAGCCTCTAAACACTTTTGTTTCCTACTGAGCTAGGGTTCAAGTACAATATCCAATTAATTACAGCTTCTTGTCGATATTCCAACATCTCAGCTATTACCCCATCTACACAGGAGATTTTCCCACACAAAAAATTTCCAATCACCTTTCAAATTCCTCTATTCTTAAGTCATCATATTCACATTACCTTCTCCAACATTCCTCCATATCCATAAATTTCAATTTTTTTTTTACTTGATAATCCAGTTTGTTCTTTAAGATATGGTTGATGAAAATTTTTAATTATTCCAAATTATTGGACAAATAGAAGTTGAATATCCTGATTCATTGCATGAAATCTAAAAAAAAGCTTCACACATTTACATTGAGGTCCCCAAAATCAAAATAAGATCCATTTGGAGACATCAAATATACTATGTTAAGTAAAATGTTGCATATTTAGTGAATTTGTTCATGGATCTAACTTTATGAATCATTATCACAAAATCATATACATCTTCAGAAACATACCTGCCTGTCTGCAGAACAGGCATATAAAACAATCCTTGTAGCTAATTTCATTCTGAGCTGGTAAGAGAAGACAAGTAGATGCAGGTACCTTCACCCTCCTGTTTCACCATCAGGCATCTATGAGATGGCAAACATACTGCTGAAAGGATAGTGAAACGTTAAAACATACACACAATATATGCAAAAGCAGAATAGAAGCTAGGAATGTGAGTGGACGACCTCCAGCAAAGTGAGAAGATAAAAGTTTTTGAACATGAGAGAAAAGAAAATTACATTGAATTACATAGAAAATCAGACCACACAAACCCTACGGTCCAAACTAGGTGGTCTGTCCATAATATAAAGTAAACACTATATAATGCAAACATCTATCTATCTATATATGTGGGCTTATATTCCCATTAAAAAGGGTAGCCAAGACAAGATATTTACGGTTCAGTGAGACTTTACACTCCCCTCTCTTTCTGCGCCCTGTCTTTTCATATGAGAAAATACAGAGGAAGGGCTTCCCAGACCCTTCGCTCCATCCCTTTTCGTTGCCTTTTATGTTCTGCAGGGGGCCGGGTAGCTCTGTGGTGCAGTGCTCGGCTCGCAACCTAAAGGTTGCGAGTTCGATCCTGGCTTACAGCAGTTTCTTGGTGAGAGGGGTAGCGCTCTCTCGTTAACCCTAGCAGAACTATATGACCTATAGATGCCTAGTTTGGGGGGATTCTTTAATCACCTTTTTATGTTCTGCAGGGAATACGATAGTATAATTCTTGCAGCCCCTACCACAGAGCTAAACGTAATCACAAGTAAACAAAATCAGAAACAATATAGTCAAAGAGCCAGCAATACCTCGGGTCACATAATCTCTATCAGAAACCTTGTTGGATGACGTCGTAATCGAGTTTGTGTTTTAAAAAATTTATTGTGTTTTAAAAAATTTATTGTGGTATTCTGCACCACAGGTGGAAACTTCTTTACATACAAGAAGAGAAAGAGGAGATATAATAGCAGTCAACAAGGTGATGAAATGGACAAAAGTAACTGAGATAACTTGTTTGTGTGGAGCACAGAAGAGATAAGTTATAGCGAGAAACTAAACAAAACTACATGACTATCAAGAAACACAGCTTTCCCTACAGGTATATCGATACCTAGAATGACCTCAATGAGATAGTTAATGACAAAAATGTTCAAACTTGATAACATTATATTTGGAGATAGAAACCAAAGAGTGTTGGTATCTCACTTCTTGTATATGAACAACTAGGTAAAAAAACACATTTTGTAAATTAAGTAGATGAAAGAAAATAAGTATTCCAGTGTTACACCCGTCTAACTGCGAAGGACATTTATGTGTTATATGAAGTGCTGTATTGCTTTTCCGCTGAAAATAACTCATTCCTAAGATACAAATATTATATTAATAACTGATTGAGGCGTCGAGGGGGCCGATCGCTCCATTAGGTTAGGTTTGGCTGGGTTAGATTAGAAAAAGTAAAGCTAATGGAAAATCTGAATCAAGCAACAACAACATGACGGGACACTGATGGGTGTAATGACAGAAATTTACCAAAAAATATAAGCAAAATTACCGCCAATAAGGTGTTTCAACAGGTTAGGTATATTGTCATGAATACAGAACTGTTGTCAGGAATCATAGGTAGAATATAAAAAAACAACATGCATTTCCACCACAAAACACTTGTTTAATGTCCACTAACTGTCACCGATGCAGATATATTTCATGAAAACTGATATCTAATAGACTTTGGAATACAATTGGACAGCGCCAGTTCTCCTTACTAAAAGGGGCTCAATTCTCACGTATATTCAGATTAACCTCCTAAGTTTCAGCGTTCAAGCAAGCTAACAATTATTCTTATCATATTGTTATTATGTATCTTGCCAATTTAGATGAATTAGAGAGGTTGTGTAGGTGCTGTGTAGTGAACACTTGTCCAAACATGTCCAGCAGAGCGACTGTCAAACTCAAACAGCTGATTACGTAAACACCGCCATGGCTGCGTTGGCTTGGCCAGCCTGCCTCCTCCACCTCCACACCACGGGCTAGGCCCAGGTGAATACGTGAATTTAAACCACAATTTTAATAGATATATACAACCTTATAATATATACCAGTGGACTGGGGATAACCAGCTTGCATTAGTATATTATGTTGTTAACTTTCTACGTGTTTGAAAACTTGGTATGGATATGACCTTAGTGCATCAAGCTTCAAGTGTTTTGTTTTTCTGCCACTACATTTGTTTTGCTCTTCATCACTGATTCCAGGGTCTGGCAAATTAGATATAGGTGTATTACGTAAGTGTTGGGTGATACAGGTAAAGGTCAGTTCTCACTTAGAATTGTACAGTAACATTATGGTGGCCGAGTGTCTGATAACTCATATAACATGATATGAGTTGATTTATATATATATATATAAAAAAAAAAGTATTCGTGGTTTTATTTACGAAACTTTTATTGAAAAGTTTTTGGAGTAGACTGACCATTTTGATTCCATTAATCTTATATAGGTATTGATTATAAGTCTGTTTGTAGTGTTTCTGGACCAAACTATTATAAAATTATTTTGTATATCTTAGCATTATCTCCAAATTATTAGTCCAACATGAATCTCAATATCAAAGTAATGGTTACGTACAAGAACAAAGATTAATGATCTAAACAAATGTTACCTTGAGTGATGCAATTTAATTCGTCCTGCGTTGTGTTAATTAACTGAACTAATAAACCCTGTGAACCTTAGTAAAAAATATGATATTTA
>JAPQNM010000020.1:8256961-8259461 GCA_029783475.1 Metacarcinus magister
AGAGAGAGAGAGAGAGAGAGAGAGAGAGAGAGAGAGAGAGAGATTACATAACAGGAAGAATATTGGCTTACGATGTTACTTGCATAAGGAGACTATTAAAATGTACTACGTATGTTCTATGCTAGTGAGAGAACAGGACTGAAAACCCAAGAATTCCTCCCCACCTGCCCCTTCATTTAACATCGTTGTGAAACATTTTCAGAACACAGAAAGGAAACTGTATTACACACTTGTATATGTATTCAACCAACATCCTACTTGACAAAACCTGAACAAAATATGATAATGAGGAAAACTGCGTGAATGATAACAAAAAACTAGTGATAATTATCATGATATAAATGATAATAATAATAACAAAGTCTATCCGTTGGTGCAATAATCTTTCCAATATCTCTTATAGCTTTGGAGATAATGAGGAAGAAAGTCATATTTTTTAAAAAACACATTGCCTTGTCGTCCGAAGACAATCTGAGCCATCAGGTGAAGGATACTGCCTGATGAATCTTGTATGTACCTCAGAAAAGAAAAATAAATACATAAATACATAGATAGGCAGACAGATACAAAAGACAGACAAAACAGACACGTGTGATTAGAACAGATAACTGAAGGATGCGTCATGTCCAGTACCTTGGAATATTTGTATGAGCGACTCTAAATGACGAATACGTTTTACATTCAAAACGTACGCGGGTAATTTATTCCACGGAGCAACGCCACGGTCAGAGAAGAGAGAGAGAGCGAGAGAGAGAGAGAGAGAGAGAGAGAGAGAGAGAGAGAGAGAGAGAGAGAGAGAGAGAGAGAGAGAGAGAGAGAGCCTACTAACATCTGTGTTAGGCTTCCTTTACATGCATGCTGTTACTCTCGTCACTCGTTCAAAGACCTACGAGGGAGACGAGGAGGAAATGAAGGATGAAGAGAGAGAGAGAGAGAGAGAGAGAGAGAGAGAGAGAGAGAGAGAGAGAGAGAGAGAGAGAGAGAGAGAGAGAGAAAAAAAAAAAGAGAAGAGGAATAGGAGGAGGAGGAGGTTGCACTTACATTGTAGTAGGGATTGCAAACTGCCCCCGGGAAGGATTTGAGCGTCGAGATGAGGGTGCAACTTCCTCCCTTTGAAGATATAACAGAGAAGGAGGAGGAGAAAGAGGAGGAGATGGATAGGAGTGAGAACAGGAAAAAAGAAAGAAAAAAACCTTGAACAATGTAGGCCGAAATGTAAGGTGGAGAGCGTCATTGTACCGTGGGTGAAAACAGATTTTGTTGTGACTTGTTTGTCATTGCAGTTAATTAAGAAAATGTTACCTCTGTGTACAGGTGAGTGGAGTTCTCGTACACCTGTATGGAGGACCACCCAATAATTCGTTGTTTTGTTTCTGTTTTGTTCTTTATCAGATTATGTTGAATATTGTTTGACCTAAGTTTATGCCTCATTATGTGATTTATTTTTCTTTTAACTGTATTCCCTCCTTCCGTATTTTAGTTTTGTACTACGGTTGTTTGTGTCGTTTCATTGTGTTTTGCAATGCAGTTGGTAAAGTTGCAAGTTGTACTGGACTAAACAGAAAAAGAAAAAAAACGTGAGCGGGCTTGACGACAATTCTTCTCCCTTTCTTCCTCCTTCCCAACCAAAATAAATAAATAAATAATAGATTAGCTAAGGAAGAGAGGAAAGTGAAGTCATAATTCATAAAACTGCGTCTCCTCATTTTATGCAAGGGGACGAAAAATGGTGGTGCGGGCGTGACCGTGAAGACTGTAAGTTATACTCGACAGGTCCATCAAGGCAACGCTGGTATGAATATGATTATGCTCCTCACACTTTAGCATCCCTGGCACCCCTTCACGTGTGTGTGTGTGTGTATGTGTGTGTGTGTGTGTGTGTGTGTGTGTGTGTGTGTGTGTGTGTGTGTAAGCGTAAACTGCTCAGAATGCAGGAAGGAAGCGCTTCTTCTGAATTTACTAACATTGCAAACCTGCATGAATAGGCGAGCGCATGCACACACACACACACACACACACACACACACCACACACACATAAACACCTGCTTGATGGGTCAGTGGATAACGTCCCGGTCTGTCACTCAGTAGGTTCGCGCCTCGCTCAAGGTGCAAAGTTTCCATTGATGATCGAGCAGTTACTGTCTTCCTTGGGGGATGGGGTGTGTGGTGTGTGAAAGGTCACAGTCTTACCCATAGATCGGGCTATAATGAGCTCTAAGCTCTTTCCAGGAGATAAATGGCTTGCGATCACGAGTCCAACACGTGATCCTCAACAAATTGGTGACATACGCACACACACACACACAAAAAAAAAAAAACCACGACTTTGCTTCTAAGGGGCAACATAATTTCTGGCTCAGGTATTGAGTTTCTTTTTGTATGAATATTAAGGATAATTGTGTGGTGGTTTGTGTGTGTGTGTGTGTGTGTGTGTGTGTGTGTTGTGTGTGTGTGTGTGTGTGTGTGTGTGTGTGTGTGTGTGTGTGTGTGTGCGCGCG
>JAPQNM010000020.1:8269461-8284461 GCA_029783475.1 Metacarcinus magister
TGGCGATGGTGCGGCGTAGAACACGTGTTGGGGGTATGGTGACGTTGTTGAGGCCAGACTGGAGGGAGGATGAGGGAGGGAGGTGAAAGGTGGATCGTGTGTGGCATGTGCTATGTAGCCCTGTGTGCGTTTAGTGTTGCTCGTGTTTCATGGTTATTTTTGCCCGTTGTGTACGCAGTTGAGGTGTTGCATTGCATGATTAGCAAGTGAGGGTCGTGTTACCAGGGACATGAGCATCAATTGCAGGACGAATATCATGCCCAATAACGAGCTGCTATGTGTGTGTGTGTGTGTGTGGGTGTGGGTGTGGGTGTGGGTGTGGGTGTGGGTGTGGGTGTGTGTGTGTGTGTGTGTGTGTGTGTAGAGGTAATTGATGATGAGGGAAGGCACTGTGACGAAAGGGATAAAAGAAAACTGGCGGAGAGGAGATGAAGAGTAGATGTAATGAGAAGCGGTTGTAAAGAGGGAGGTGCACGGAGGACTGGTGTGTGTCAGGAACCAACGCTGGTGAACGTAAGATGCGGACATAACGCAACGCAGGACTGAAACCTAGTGACAAACGAATAGAATAGAATGTGAAGGTAACGAAGAGGGAGGGAGGTGATGGTGAAGGGCGGTAACAGCTAACAAAGAGGCGTAGAAGAGGAGGCTTGAAGTGGAGGAGAGGGGAGAGAGGTCGGATGGAGGGTGAGGCTGGGGATCCTGTGTTTAAGAGGGAAGGAAGGCTTACTTAATACAAGAGTGTAAACTATACTTGCAATGATGATGACAAAAAGGATAGAGAAAATATCTAAGCAGACAGAGAGGATAAGAAAAAGAGAGGGGAGGGGAAATTGGCCTTGGAGAGAGGTGGAGAGAGGAATCCTAACCCGAGGGAGATGCACAGAGTGAGAGGGGATCTTGCCTAGTACGATGAGGTGGGTCGAGGGTAAAGCAGTGTGACCTAGAGAGTAACAAATAGATGTCCCAATTATAACCACTCCTCGAGCCTGTTGTATGTAGGAGTAGGAGTAGGAGGGAGAGAAGGGTTGGCAGTGAGGAAGGGTAAGACGGGGAGGGAGGGGCCGGCAGGTCTTTCTCACTTCGTCTAGACAGAAAAGGAAATGAAATCGTCTGCTTTCATACGCAGTTGTTTTATCCGTATCCCTGTTCTCTCGGCTACAAATGATGTGAAGAAAAAGTAGAGGAATGTAAAAGAAGAGAGAGGGAGTAGGAAGAGGAAGGTGGAAGATCATAAAAAAGTACTAACAGAATTTTAAATGTAGTTCATGGAGGAGGAGGAGGAGGAGGAGGAGGAGGAGGAGGAGGAGGAGAGGTGGTGGTGGTGATTGTAATTGTTTAAGTATACATGTGTTCTGCCACGTGTGCGTATACGTGCGTAAGTACAGAGGTGTGCGTGTGTATGTCTTTCAAGGAAGCACCACCACAACACGCACACACCAACGAACAAAAAAAAAGATTGCTTGGCTCTTAAACAGAAATGTGAGAAAGAAAAATAATTTCTAGGTCATTTTAGTGCCTGGAGGTGCGCGTCTTGGCTGAGTGGCTTGAGCAGGATGGTGAGGGGAACAGAGGGTGAGGGGGAGGCACGAGGGGAGGACGAAGACCTGACTTTTGCAAGACAAACTTTTAGACATTAAAACTCCTCTTTCAAGTTTTTTTTTCGTGAATGTGTGTGTGTGTGTGTGTGTGTGTGTGTGTGTGTGTGTGTGTGTGTGTGTGTGTGTGTGTGTGTGTGTGTTGAATGTTTCCTCGAAGAGACCAGCAAAGGTCTAAACCACACCCTGTGAGGTAAAACAGGCAGGGTATATATGTAAAAATAAAAATCATTATCATCAACATTATCATTATTATCATCAGTGTTATTATTGTTAATGGTGTTGTTGCTGTTATTATTTTTTCTGTATTTTCTAATCTTCATAATGAATATTTACATTCAGTCACCTTAACCAAATACACACACACACACACACACACACACACACACACACACACACACACACACACACACACACACACACACACTCACTCACTTACACACACACACACACACACACACACACACACACACACACACACACACACACACACACACACACACACACACACACACGTCAACATCATAATGAAATCAGAATCTGTTTTCCATCGCACCGCGCAGACGCTTCTTCCTCTTCTCCCCAAAATAACACAACAGGGAGTACATCCTCCTCCTCCTCCTCCTCCTCCTCCTCCTCCTCCTCTCCTCCTCCTCCTCCTCCTCCTCCTCCTCCTCCTCCTCCTCCTCCTCCTCCTCCTCCTCCTCCTCCTCCTCCTCCTCCTCCTCCTCCTCTTCATCCTTGACAGCCTGCACCTCATAGACTGTGTGGGGCGTCAAGGGAACGTCTTATTAAGGGGCAGTGTAAAGGGAAGGCGTTACTTCAGTGTACGAGGTGACAAGGTCCGTCTATGTTAAGTAGTTTAAGGGATTGGTAGCTTTTTTAGGAATGTTTTAGGGTGGGTGTTTAGGCTCAATATATGACTGAAGGAGGAGGAGGAAGAGGAGGAGGAGGAAGAACTTAACTTACATCGCCTCTTCCTGCGTCACCTGCTCCTCCTCTTCCTCCTTCTCTTCCTCCTTCACTTCCCTTTCTTGTCATCCTTTTTTTCTCTCTATGCAACGTTTCTAGTGTCTCCTTCACCATCCCTTCCTTTTGTACTGTAAACTAAGCTTCGTCATCCCTCTCTTCCACCTCTTCCTTCTACGTCTTCTCCATTATTGTATTCTTCACCTTTTCCTTTTACAAACCTCCTTCCTTTCAGTTACTCCTTCACCTCTTCTTGCTCTTCCTCCTCTTTACCTCCTCCTCCTCCTCCTCCTCCTCCTTCATTTCCTCCGCCATCTACTCCACCACCTGGCTTAAGATTGCTCTAATTCAAGCCCCATTGAAGTCAGGCTTAAGCTACACAAAGCCTAAAAGCAGTAAGGCGTTGACTGCTCCCCCTCTCCTCCCTCCCACAAGCACACCCTCAGCTGGTACCCCCAAAGCCCTAACAGGAGGCCAGCTGCTCCTTCCACAGTCCTAGGGTGTCTTCTCTCCCTCTCTCTCTCCTCTCTCCTCCTCTCCTCAGTGCTTGTCATTTGTGAGGAAAATATGAGACAGATGAAGATGATGGTGGTGCTTGTGGTGGTTAGATGAGGATGTGTACATGTGGATAATATCTCTCTGGGGTGCTTGTTCTCGAGTTGTTTAGGGAAATATCGTATACACTAAGACGAAAATAAGGATGACCTGTGACCATGATGTTTTTTTATTTTTTTATTTATTTATATTTTATTTTTTTACTTAATATATGTGTGTTTGTGAGGAAGGACGAAGAAAATCAAACAAAATAAAATAGATACAATGCGTGACTGAGGATGGACACGTGTTTTAGAGAGAGAGAGAGAGAGAGAGAGAGAGAGAGAGAGAGAGAGAGAGAGAGAGAGAGAGAGAGAGAGAGAGAGAGAGAGAGAGAGAGAGAGAGAGAGAGAGCCCACAGGCTGTAAAGTTAATAAATGTGAGGAAATTGATTTATGAGAAGCGAAGTGCCATTTGTGGAATGAGGATGAAGTTCAGTGTGTGTGTGTGTGTGTGTGAGGGTAGGAGGCAGCTGGTGAGGTCGACATACGCACCGTTTACTAAGGTGGAAGGATTAATAGGAAGACACCAAAACGTCACATGGTACCTCCATCTTCCAATCACACACACACACACACACACACACACACACACACACACACACACACACACACACACACACACACACACACACACACCACTGAAACATAAAATGGTGGAAAGGGAATAGGGTATGAGCCATTAGGATGTTATTAAGGCTGATGAGCTCTGATTGCCGGCACTCCAGAATGTCTATCATCTGGCCGGCAGGACCCACACTATGGTCGCGGCTCCCACGCCTCCCACACTCCCCCCTTAAACATCCTCCCTTGTCTTACCCCTTAACCCCTCCATAACCCTTGCATCCACCCGTATCTCCCTCCTGTGCCTTCATCCCTTCGTCTTGTCCTTCCACACAGTGTCATCTCTCCCTCACCCTCCCCGTTGTCCCTCCCTCCCTCCCTGCGGCGCCTCCATCTCTCCATTGAGTGCTCGAGGTGAGGTGTTTATAAGTGAACATTGTGAGTGGAGGAAAGAGGAGAGGGAGGGAGGGAGGGAGGTATTGAGTCGTAAAGGAGGGAAGGAAAGGCGAAGATGGAGTAAAGGATGGTAATAGGACTCCTTGTGCCCTGAAGGATTGAGAATCGAGGAGTAAGAGAGGACGAGGGAGAACGTGTGTGGGCGGTGGAGATAAGGAGGCTGAGGAAGAGTGGTGGTGAGGGAAGGTGGTAATGACCTGGTGTTGGTTACAGGAAAGGTGGTGGACAGGGCCGAGCGAGGCAACTTGACCTGACCTGACCTGCTGTGGGGGTGAGTTATGGGTTGTAGGTGAGTGAGGTTGTAGAAGGAATTAACATTGATGGAATTGATGATGAGTGTAGGTCTAGGTGGTGGTGGTGGTGGTGGTGGCGGTGGTGGTGGCGGTGTGTCAGACAGCTCAAGATATTGTGAACGAAATTGACTGAGAGGTCACTTCGATTGGTGATAGGGAGGGAGAGGCTGTGGGTAGAGGAGGAGAATGAGGAAGTGGAGGGAAGGAGAGAAGAGGAAAGGAATAAGGAGAGAGAGAGAGAGAGAGAGAGAGAGAGAGAGAGAGAGAGAGAGAGAGAGAGAGAGAGAGAGAGAGAGAGAGAGAGAGAGAGAGATGGGTGAGTTGTTTGGCATCGTTGTCGTCATGAACAGGTGACACCTAACACCAGCTTGTCTAGTGAAATCACCTTAGTCATTCCTCTTGACACCTTTGTTTTTTCAGTTCAGCATCACCAGAGAGAGAGAGAGAGAGAGAGAGAGAGAGAGAGAGAGAGAGAGAGAGAGAGAGAGAGAGAGAGAGAGAGAGAGAGAGAGAGAGAGAGACTCATGCTTCAGGGATGGGAAGCAATTACTGCAGGTGATATGTTGTTACAGGCCACGGACATTGAACAGACAGCCAGATTCACGGATAGAGGATGATGGACAGGCGATGGGCAAACACTGGCAGACGGGCTATCAGGCTAAACAGACGACCAAATGGACAGATAAAGAAACAGAGAGTTAGATCACCCAATACAAAGGTGGACAATTTCATGACGACACCGATAAAGTAGAGTGATAATGGAACAGATAGCTAAGCTGATAATACGTAGTCGGTTCAGCCAACATGCTCATAGACAAGCAAATATATAGATGAGAAAGAGGCAAACAAGGAGTCAGACCAAACAGATAGATAGGTAGGTGGACAGATAGATGAAAATAAGATATAGACAAAGAAAGACTGACAAAGGCAACACACAGACATACAAGCAAACCGAGGAGATGTACCTAAACAAAACAGTACGTTGTGAGACACATGAGTACACACAAACAGTCAGACGTACAGGTAAATGGATGAGTCACAAACACATATAATACTGGTCTCGTGCCTGTCTTCACCGCGGCTCAAAAGGCCACATAAACACCTCTGCACTGACACCTTGGAACAAAGAGTAAGAGAAATGAGTAACCTTGGGAAGGCACGAGGCTACCACTGGAGAACGCAAGGTGATAACTAAGGAGGGAATATTGTTTCTTGCCACGACAAGCCACGGAAAGAGAAGTGGAACGGCCAAGGGGAAAATCGTAGTGGTACGCTATTTCCCCGCACGTTGGTAAGCTGAGAAGAGAGTAGCATGAAAGCTGAGAGAAGACTATTATGCCAGCCAAGGAAACAGTAGTCAGGCATCGACAGAAAAAAAAAATGACAGGCAAGGAAGTAAAATTATGCTCCTCACTTTGTCACGACAGACCAAGAACAAAACAGCGTGAATGTGTAGACCAGCACTTTTGAATTATGGCCGAAACTATGTTATAATATTGCGTTGCTTCCTGGTTGTAACTTGACAGCTTGGTGTTACAACTCCGGAAATTAAATTTGTTATTCTGAGGGTATTGCTGCCCGTAACATGTGTAAGGAATGCCAAGACTGTGCATGAGTGTCAGTTAAGAGAGGAGCGTCAGTAGGACACTCAACACTCATAAGAGGTGTTAAGAGTGGCACACCCTCCTGTCAGTCGTGTGTGCAGCCCATCACTCAGTTTACGCACAATTGAGTCGAGTTAACCGTAAAAAAATGGTAAACATGGACGATAAGAGGCGAACACATAAACTCAGATTTGAACATAAAAACCTCCAAGTTGGGAGGATACATTAATATACGAACCAACATACAAAAAAAAAAAAGATATACGAACGTAGTAGCTTAACTTACTTATCTTCCTACTACTTACCTACCTACCAACATACATACATATATATATATATATATATATATATATATATATATATATATATATATATATATACATATTAATATACATACATACATACATATGTACGTACTATTGTACGTACAGTGTAAGATAAAAGCACTACACTTGAGTTATGTGCTTGTTGTAAGGATGAATGAGGTCACAGAACAACTAGAAACACTCCCATCACGCGAGGCTTAACCTTTCCTATTGCTAATGGAGAACAAAGTATTTACCTAATAGAACCAAGTGAAACAACAAGGGTATTTGTTCAATAAACTCGAATTAGAAAACGGGTATTTGTTCAATAGACCCGAATTAGAAAACAAGGGTATTTGTTCAATAGACCCGAATTAGAAAACAAGGGTATTTGTTCAATAGACCCGAATTAGAAAACAAGGGTATTTGTTCAATAGACCCGAATTAGAAAGCAAGGTATGTGAGTCCTACAAGTGACATCGGGAAGTGGTGATGGTGTCTTCCTCGTGGGAGCGTCGCGTGGTGTCAGCAGCCTTTACGTAATCAACGCTAAACTCAGGACAGCACTAAGTGAGGCAGCCAGGCTGGAGGGGTGGGCTGAGGTAATGACGCTCTACTTGAGCTGTCTCACGGTTCCTTCCACCTGTCTTCTCGCCTTCTTCCCTCTGTCTCTTGGTGTTATCGCTGTCTCCCCATCATCTCGCTGCCTTCTCGTCTGCCCAAGGTCTTCTCGCCTCTTCAGTTGGCATCTCCTCTTTAGGTAATCCTCCTGCGTCGTATTGAGAGAACCTGAAGCGGCACGAGCCTCTCCTGCCCACTGAGGCGGTGGTGTTGAGTTACCTGCAAATGGAACAGCCCATCACCACCTCCTCCTTCTCCTCTTCCTCCTCCTCTACCTCCTTCCTTCGCCTTCTCTTCCACCTCCTCCTGCATCACCTCCATCAGTCATTTTATCGTCTTCCACCTTCATCACTCATTTCTCCTCTTTCCTCTATCTATTTCGGGAACCTCCATCTCCTCCACCTCTTCCATCGTTCATTTTCTATCGTCCTCCACCTCCACCTCCACCACCTTCTTCGTTGATCTTTATCTTGAGACACGTGTGTTGCATATTTCTTCCTATTCACTTAAATTCCGTCTCATCATCACTTTTCACCTATTCCTAATAAAGATCAGCTCCTCCTCCTCCTCCTCCTCCTCCTCCTCCTCCTCCTCCTCCTCCTCCTCCTCCTCCTCCTCCTCCTCCTCCTCATTTTTGGTAATGGGTGTAAATGGAACAACACGGGAGAGTGTGATTCGCTTACACGTAATTTTGACTTGAACCATTGGTACTGAGCATAATTTTTTTTTTTTTTAAATAAAATGTCATTACGTGGTTTGACATACAAATGCACTATAATGTATTTGGAAATAGATGTTAAAGAAAATAGTTTAGTTGCATTAATAATCACTATGGTTTCTGACAGTGATGTGCTGAATAACTTATAATATTCATATTGAAAAATTATCGTAATATTATTTTGATTAATTATGCATTATTCACTGTTACTGTTACAAAACAGTATATTAATGCATCACATCCTCTTCACGAATTGTAGCTGTTAGGTAATTATAGTGTTATGCAAAACTCTCTCTCACTCTCTCTCTCTCTCTCTCTCTCTCTCTCTCTCTCTCTCTCTCTCTCTCTCTCTCTCTCTCTCTCTCTCTCTCTCTCTCTCTCTCTCTCTCTCTCTCTCTCTCTCTCTCCCTCCTTCATCCACCTTGACCAATCATGGGGGCCGAAACTTCCTGAGTCACAACTGCCTTGGGTCCTAATCGTCTTGAGTCCCAACTTATCTGATGCCCAATTGACCCACGACCAGAGATTCTGAGGCAAAACGTCTTGATGACTAAATGACCTCAATTACAATGTCTCCAGTATCAAATGACCTGCGAGGAAGTTACTGTTCTCTCCTTTCACACTTAACCACTCACTCCCTCTCACTCTTATCTCCAGGGCACGCAAAGGGAGTGGGGGTGAGATGAGGAGTTGATGTTAATGTTGATGTTGATGTTGATGTTGATGTGTTGAATTAAAGAAAGGTGAGGGAGATGTTGTTACTCACTCCTCATGACATACTCTGCTTACTAACTCTAAATTCAGACAAAGATGGTAGTGTGTGTGTGGGTGTGTGTGTGTGTGTGTGTGTGTGTGTGTGTGTGTGTGTGTGTGTGTGTGTGTGTGTGTGTGTGTGTGTGTGTGTGTGTGTGTACTTTACCAAACGAAGTATACGCACAAGAAGAAAAAGGAGAGCCTTGTCATAGCCTCGAGGGACACACACACACACACACACACACACACACACACACACACACACACACACACACACACACACACACACACACACACACCAACCTTTCTGTCTGCAGCTATTTTCGCTATTGTTTGTGACCTCATTGCATAGACTTGTAAAGTAGTAAGAGTGGGAGGAGGAGGAGAAGGAGGAGGAGGAGGAGGAGGAGGAGGAGGAGGAGGAGGAGGAGGAGGAGGAGGAGGAGGAGGGAAAAGGAGGTTGTATACTGTATTACTAGTCTAGATTCGACTAAAAGGGTTTCTGTGTTATTCTGTAAGGTCATTTGGAGGCGGGAGGAGGAGGAGGAGAAGGAAAGAAGGGAGGAGGATAGGGAGGGAGGGAGGAAGAGAGAGGCACCCTAGATGACCGTATCTGGAGGGAGGGAGGGAGGAAGGGAGGGAAGAAAGGAGGATGCATAGAGAGGTCACCTGGTTAACATGTAGAACGGGAGGTATTAAGATTAGAGAAAATGATGATGATAATGATGACGATGACGATGATGATGATGATGGTGATATTTATGATGATTTAGCTGAGTTGTGGACTAATTGAGGTGTTTGATAAGATTGGCAGATGAATAACGAGAGCTAATACTCCCAAAAATTATGATGGAAAGAGGGGGTGAGATGGAGCAAACAGACGAGAGGGAGGGAGGGTGGAGGGAAAGGAGAAGTGGTTATTTTTACACACTCACTCACTCATTTTTTTTTTTCTCTCTCTCTCTCTCTCTCTCTCTCTCTCTCTCTCTCTCTCTCTCTCTCTCTCTCTCTCTCTCTCTCTCTCTCTCTCTCTCTCTCTCTCTCTCTCACTTACTCTCTTTTAAGCCTTATCATCTCTACGTCTCATTATCTTTTATCAACGTTCCATTCCTAATCAAGAACACGGTACTATTTCCTTCATCCTTTTTCCCTTCCTTCTCTCCCTCTCTCCTTCTCTCCCCTTTCCTTCACTCCATTCCTCCCTCCCGCAGGCTATTGATCGTCTTGCACCTCATTACAAATTTTCTCTAGCTGATTCTAACCCTTTCCATTCCTTTCCCTCCTCCCCCCCGCTTCTCATTCTTCCATCTCACCTTTTCTCCCTTCCCTCCCTCCCTCCCTCCCTCCATATCTCCATTCAGTGTGCGTTCTATGTCCCTTGGTTAACCGTGTACTGTATTTTGAATGAGTTTGTATGTATGTTCGCCTGTTTGTCTGTCTGTGTATATGTTTGTTTGTGTGTGTCAGTGTGTGTGTGTGTGTGTGTGTTTGAATGTTTGTGTAAACACGTGATTTTTATTCCAAACACAGATGTTCATGGACGAAGCAGTTGTCTGTTTGCTGCACACACAACAAAACAATTGTTCACTGTACACACAACCATTAAACTATTCATTATACACATCATCAACTGTTCACTGTACACACAACCACACACTGTTCTCTTCTCACAACAAGCGGCTTGCAGGGGATTTAATGGATTGATGAAATTAATAGATGAAACAGTCAAACGATCATTCTTCTTTCCTTGATAATCCTTCTATAGAAACAAATAACTACATGTATGAAAAACAGCGAGGTAGAAAAACAAGGGAAATAGATCTCCACTTGTATGTTTGGGAAAGCAAAACAATATCATACACTATTATATTATATGAATTATTGTACTCGTAATGCCAGGTATTTGAGCAGATCTCACAGATTTTATGACAATTTATTTACTATAATCAGTAAATTGTGTTTATTCATAATTTACAATTCATGAAGCGTGGTAGTAACATTTTTAGAATGTGAGGATACTGGTGGTGGTGATGGTAGTAGTAGTAATTGTAGTAATAGTAGTAACAGTGGTAGTAGTAGTAGTAGTAGTAGTAGTAGTAGGAGTAGTAGTAATAGTAATGGTAGTAGTAGTAGTAATAATAATAATAATAGTAGTAGTAGTAGTAGTAGTAGTAGTAGTAGTGGTAGTAGTAGTAGTAGTAGTAGTAGTAGTAGTAGTAGTAGTAGTAGTAGTAGTAGTACAGGTGGCCCATCACTAATCCGGCAACCACGGGACATGGGACTGCCTGATTTTCGAAATTTCCGGATTATTGATGTCTTGTTCTCAATATATGCTGTATATATTGTAACAGAAAATTATTATAATTCTTAATTAAACTATTGATATAAATTCGTTCTCCCATATCTTCCTCATTTTCATCACTGCTTTCTTCTTCCCTGCCATTTCCTCTGGACTTACAACCATATGTACGATTTCAGAATCAGTGTAATGATGAATTGTAATCACATTATCATCAGCATGTAGCCATTCCGTTACAGCATCTTTATTTATACTTGATGCAAGCTCCTTGGCAACAGGATTAATTACATTCTTAGCGTAAGCAAGAAATTCCTGTATAAACTGTTTGTCTTTTGAAACCCTAACCCACCGAGTCCATGATGGGGTTATACAGCAGCATATTTTAATAATTACGCCAAATAAATGAGAAAGAATGCCTGTTTGCTGTCGGAAGTGTGAGCATACACTTGATTCTAGGTACAGCACCACCAAAACATAAACGGCGCCTCCCGAAAACAGTGGCGCGCCAACCCGGGAAATTTGAAACTGCTTTCCGAAATTCATGCCGGAAAACTGATGGAACCGGAGTATTGATTGCCAGATTAGTGATGGTCAACATGTAGTTATATTTGCAAAAACAGTAGTATCAAGCAGTAGAACCAGCAACATTAGCAGCAGCAGAAGCAGCAGCAGATTTAGACATATTTATATAGACATTAGTTGTTTTGGATGGTGATGGTGGTAATGGTGTCATAGGAGACAGGTGAGGAAAGAGATTGAGAGAGGCTATTATATGATGACGTTAATGATGCTGATTTAATAACGGGCAGGGAGATGATGGTGTTGATGCCATTAACACGGTGTGATAATTTTTGGTGAGGATGATGACTATGATGATGATGGAGTAACGTTGTTGTGATTTAAACTTTTATATGCCGGAGCCTTATTATTCACGTCTCTCTCTCTCTCTCTCTCTCTCTCTCTCTCTCTCTCTCTCTCTCTCTCTCTCTCTCTCTCTCTCTCTCTCTCTCTCTCTCTCTCTCTCTCTCTCTCTCTCTCTTTACACACACACACACACACGTATAAAGACTACCACTGGCTTTTGTCGATTCTCATTAGGCAAGGAAGTAGAACCGTCCTCTTTAATTTTCACATTTGTCACATTTAACCGTCTATTTCCGTCACTTTAATGTGAGTTTCATGCGTAGTTACTCTTCCATCCTATTTCAACATGGAACTGCGAACTGTGTGTGTGTGTGTGTGTGTGTGTGTGTGTGTGTGTGTGTGTGTGTGATTGTCATAGATAGATAGAGATAGATAAATAGGTAGATAGATATTTAGTTAGATAGAAAGAGAAATAAGAAAACGAAGACAAACTAGAATAATAATGATAATATAAAAAGGAATACCCAGAAAGTGCATAACATTAAACATTTCACTCATCAGGAAATAACTTTACATACAAGCAATAGATAAATCAAATAGTGAATAGACAAAATTACTCTATAAGATACCTGTCCAGAAATCAAACCTGGTCACCGGAAAGAGATGGGAGGGGAGGCGGGGGGGGAAGGGAGGAGGAGGAGGAGGGGAGATGGGGTCAGGACGGCAGCCTTAGGTGGTGTTTGTACCTGGAAATTGAGTAATATTGCATTTCCTGGTGTGTGTGTGTGTGTGTGGGGTGTGTGTGTGCGTGTGCGTGTGCGTGTGTGCGTGTGTGATTACAGTTTAATGGCACAGTTACATCCGATTTATATAACGACTTTCTCCTTACCTGAATGAAATAGCTTCACTTTAGAACACTAAAAGATTAAAAAAACAAACGAACTTAAAGTCAAAACATGAAGTGGAAAGAAAAGAACTACCGCATGTACGTGTGTGTGTGGGTGTGTGTGTGGGTGTGTGTGTGTGTGTGTGTGTGTGTGTGTGTGTGTGTGTGTGTGTGTGTGTGTGTGTACGTGGTCCTTGAAGTCATCTCATTGCCCAGCTGAAGAGGCAATATCACGCTCGCTTCGCCTCTCCCAATAAAGCAACACACATACTGTCACAAACCTGACCTTTCACCTATGACCTGTGCGTCTCCTAACACCACCTGAGCCCCTGAGGAAGGAAGGGAGGAGACCGTGACTGCCCGTGACCTTCTTGCCTTTCCTCTCTTTCTTTCCTTCGTTTAAAGAGTTAGAAAAATACAAGTTGAGTATCTTAGTAATTCCTTCCTTCATTGGTGGTCGATCCTCTTCTCCTTCGTCTTGTTTTGACCTTCTCTTGCCTTGACCTGTAAATATAAGGAGAGAGAGAGAGAGAGAGAGAGAGAGAGAGAGAGAGAGAGAGAGAGAGAGAGAGAAGAGAGAAAAAAAAAGGAGAGGAAGTGAGACAAGAAGGCAGGAAGTCATTGAGTCAGACAGACAGGCAGGCAGGTAGAAAGGTAGGCAGATATACAGACAGATAGACGACAGACCACAGACAGGCAGAAAGACCAATAAACAGACAGACAAGGCCACAACCCCCACTATCAACTCCTTTTTCTCCTTTTCCTCCTTCTCTTCTTCAGCTGCCATCGTAGAAGAGAGAGAGAGAGAGAGAGAGAGAGAGAGAGAGAGAGAGAGAGAGAGAGAGAGAGAGTGAGAGTGAGTGAGAGTGAGTCTTGTATACATTATCTTGCAATGAATATGAAACGCTGCTTCTGCCACCTTCCTAGTAAACAGTGTAAATTGCCTCAAGTCCAACGCTGCAGGAGGTCTTCAAGGATTAATTTCATGTTTATAAAGCAACACGCAATGCTTACAACACCACCCAGAGAAGCATAGAATAAACTTGCAAACAGGAGAGTTAGAGAAATAGACTAACAAATAGATGAGGCACTCTAAGGCGACACTAGCGGGGTGATTTGTGTTATACTGTAGAAATGTGTGGATGCAGAACCAATATAGTGCTGTGAATCCTCAGTGCCAGTGGGGAAGGGAGGAGGAGAGGAATGGTCATTTTATGCAGAGTGACTGGCGGCACTGGCACTGGCTGTGGGAATGGAAAATGCTATGACCTTGTGGATCTTTGGAAGTCCCAGAGAGCAGGAATGCCTCAAAGTAGTGCAGGAAGGACCTCAACACACGAGAAGAGATGAGATATTGAGTGGTGTTAGTGTTTCTATTTCTAGTGTTTTTTTTACGTACTGGAATTTATCTTTGAATGCGAGTCGGGAAGGCGAAGCAGCTATTAAGAGTCAATGTATGTATTCGTTTCTTTTTTTGTGTGTTTTAAGCTGAAAAGTGATCACAAAGTAAGTTAGAGTGTTCATGTATTTTTATTATTTTTTTTACTTGGAATACAGAAACGTCATTAGGAATTGAGTTACACTGTTTTTCGTCTTGTCTTTTACCTTGTTTGCGTGTGTCCTTCTGTCTTGGTCTAGCCTGGCCGTGTCCTCCCCTTCTATTTTACGTCAAACAGTGACAATTTTGGAACCTACGAGCACCTTCACCTTTCTGGGAATTTATTTCTTAATTGGAAAAAAGCTCAAAATACTGACTTTTTTTTTTTTTCCAAGCACCTCTTTGTCTTCGTTGGTATGGTTAGCAATGCAATTTTTTTTCGTAACCTTATCACGAAAAAAAAATGCCTCGTTTGAAATGCGTTGGTGTGTACTTTAGTGTTTTTGTGTGGTCGAATATCCTGGAAAAAAGTGTTGGACGATAAATATACCTGGTCAGCGTGTGAGATAAAAAAGACGGTCGGGGTAAGGGGGTGCGGATCAGATTAGAGGACGGAAAAGGGGATGGCACTGAGCGGAGGAGGACGGGGCTTCGGCGGCAGGGGTAATTGGCAGGGTTAGTTGATAGGAATGAGTGATGGTACTGAGGCAGGGGTGAGAGGTAGTGTGGTGCTGGGTGGAGGCAGGAGTAGTTTTGGGGCGTAGTGTAGAGTGTTATGTGGTATGGAGGCAGGAGTGGATGTGGGTGTGAAGGTATGGGGTAGGTGGGGGTTTGGAGGTATTGATGGGCTGCAGAGTGAAGGAAAGTGGCAGTGGAAAGGGTGGATGAAAGGAGCAAAGATGGGGTCGGGAGTGAGATGTGTGGTAATAAATAAGAGAAAAAGTAATGTGTGTGTGTGTGTGTGTGTGTGTGTGTGTGTGTGTGTGTGTGTGTGTGTGTGTGTGTGTGTGTGTGTGTGTAAACACTTTTGCCACATAAAGAAGAGACAGGCTAGGAAAAAAAAATAACCGCTCTCCCAAAATGCAGGCAGCAGGAAAAT
>JAPQNM010000020.1:8289461-8321961 GCA_029783475.1 Metacarcinus magister
ATGTTGGGCTAGATACTCAACATTAAGATGTGATAATATTAGAAAACTTCTTAATGAAAACATTTTTTAGAGTTGTACAGCTGTATACATAAGTTATTCAAAATTTATATTTAAGATTTATATTTATAATGTTATTTTTTTTCCTGCTTCAAGTTTTTATCCTAATATTAATCTAAATTGGATATGACTAGAATAATTATGTTTGTTCTGTATTTTTTTTTAATTTTGTGTTTATAATTATGTCAATAAACTACACTTACTATGGCAAGGTTGTGTTAAGGATCG
Source organism: Metacarcinus magister (assembly GCA_029783475.1). Classification (NCBI taxonomy): domain Eukaryota; kingdom Metazoa; phylum Arthropoda; class Malacostraca; order Decapoda; family Cancridae; genus Metacarcinus; species Metacarcinus magister. Next base: position 8,289,747 of record JAPQNM010000020.1, read on the forward strand.
GTGTGGATGTGTTTTAAGTGTGTTTTCCTTGCGCCACACGAGGCTGAGTTTCAGGCTAATGGCTCGTTCATTGGATACTTGAAAAGAATTGGATCTTTGCGTGTTGCTTAGTCCTCTCGGTGGGGAAGAGAAGGAAGAAGATAATAAGAACAAGCAGAAGAGAGTGGATGAGAAAGAGAAGAAGGAGGATGCGGTCAAAATATACCATTTCCTCAATAGTATAAGAGCACGCCTGTGTTGGTGTTGTTGGGGCGTTAATTTGATTTGATAGTGGGGGCGTGCACACCACCCTCGGGGCATGGCCAAGAGTGCCGCCCATGCCCTGTAAGTGAGTTAGGAGTGCGGGCCGTGTGCTGACAGAGGAAAAGGGAAAAAGGGAAACATGAGGAAGAAAGGGAATGGAAACACCTAAAGTAATGTTTGAGTAGTAGTATTTTCACCTCAAGCTGCATACACACCAGTACTCGTGTTTCTGTTTATCGTTGGCATAGGTAGCAACTGAAGCTGTAATTATAGTAGTAACAGTAGTGACAGTAGTGGAGTAGTAGTGGCCACTGTAGTGATAGAGGATGTGGTTTTCATCTTAACGTCACAGCCACACTGGTACAGCTGGGGTGAGCGGCGGTCCTGGGCAAGATCATGCTCGTGGGTTCGTCTTCAAATGTTTTAAAAAATGTACGAAATGTGAAAGTTCACCAATGAGGCTAAAGCGCTGGGTCGGCGGGGTGGTGGGTGAGGGGAAGTGTGCTGTAACGGTTAAGGGGAGTGGGAAGGGGTGAAGAGGACTGCAGTGGGATGTGGGTAAGGGATAGGGATATGCTTTCAAGAGAGAGAGGGATGTGAGGGAACGGGACAGGAGAGAGCGAGGGAAGCTGTGTGGGTAGGACGAGAAGAAGGAAGAGGAGGACGTGGAGGAAGAATAAGAGGAAGAGGAAAAAGAAGAAAAGAGATGGAGAAGGAGAAGGTGAAAAATCGGGGAAGATGTAGGGATCTTGCTAATGAAGAGGAAGGAAAGTGAATGACTAATATTGCTGCAGGGAGTGTGAGAGGAAAGAAGTGAGGAATACTTGTGCTGTGTAAAGGAGTGGCGGTGGAAGGAAGGTGAAGGATGGTGCAGTGGTGCTAGGGGGAGATGACCCCTTGGATGCTATGTCAAGGTACACCCAGCATACACAAGCAGCTACACTATTACATGCAACATCCCTCTTGTATCCAGCCAAGGTAGAGAGATAAAAACATAGAGAAAAAGAGAACAAACCCCTTTGCTAGTTCAGGAAGTATTGTCTCGCGAGGCCATGACGACATAACTGGTGACCCGGTACACTTCTGGAGGTCACGAGGTCACCAGGGGAAACAAGGTCAAGGGTCACAGCACTCAGGTAACTGCTCCCCTCCAGGCGTGGCTCGCGGCGCAACATCCGTTTGTTTCTCTGGCGCGATGATTAATATTTTATTTTTTTTAAGGAAGGCTGTTGTTTGATACAGAATTTTGTCAGTTTTTACATTTTTATACAAATGGGAAGTGCATGCATAGCGTGAGTTTGCGATCGAAGAGGGTAAAGGTGAAGTGCTCGTTTACATTGCCTTCTTTACGTTTTATTAATGTCTCTCTCTCTCTCTCTCTCTCTCTCTCTCTCTCTCTCTCTCTCTCTCTCTCTCTCTCTCTCTCTCTCTCTCTCTCTCTCTCTCTCTCTCTCTCTCTCTCTCTCTCTCTCTCTCTCTTTCGCGTGTTTTATTTTAGTTGGTTTCATCATCGTGGTCTTTACATTCCAGCAACAGCGAGGGATTGGTAAGGACAGTGTTTCCACCAATCACTCGGCGTGTCTCTCAGCGGGTCTCTTGGTATTTGAAAGGCCGTGTAGCGTTGGATTATCAAGTGCAACCAGAAAGCGTCACGTGTACTAATCAAAGAAACAATTGTGTACCAAGTTGACCGTCAGCATTTTGAGAAGATCTATATATATCACTGCAGCGTCGAAATATTTCCTTCACTCATGTCCTTTTCCTCAATTCGATCCTGTTTCTATTCTTTCTCTTACTTTTTATTTAGTTGCTCCGCTAACTCTTCCAACACCTCTTCCTCCTCCTCTTCCACCTCCATCACCTTTTTCTTTTCTCTTTCCTCCTCCTCCTCCTCCTCCTCCTCCTCCTCCTCCTCCTCCTCCTCCTCCTCCTCCTCCTCCTCCTCCTCCTCCTCCTCCTCCTCCTCCTCCTTGTAATCTTTTATCATATTTTCTATCCTCTTCTCCCTACGTAAAGCAACACAAAGCGAAATCCACGGTCAGGTTCATCTTTTCGGTTCCTTGTGCAGCATCGCCTCATAAGGAGAACGGTGCGTGTGTGTGTGTGGGTGGGTGTGTGTGTGTGGGTGTGGTTGTGGGTAGGTGTGTGTGTTAAGTGGTCCCATAACTCAGCACGAGGAAAGCGTTTTGTTTATCTTGTTTTAGCCGTCACCTCTCCCTCTTTTTGTCCCTGCACGAGCGGGCGATGAGCTTGCAGATAAACCTAGAGAGAAATAGTGGTGTTTTTTGCAAGTATCCTTCCCCTCTGGTGGGACTGATGTCTGCTGGAGGGTTTTTCTATTTTTCGCTGCCCAGTGTGAGGGGAATGCACTAGGGGAACAGGAAGGGACGACCAGGGACGTATTTTTTCATGATTGTGTTCTGTAGGAAGGCCAGCAAATAGAGGTGACTAAAGGAAGAGTGGGAAGGATGGAGAGACAACATTGGGTGTGGAGGATGATGGGAGAAGCATTTACGTGTATAAGGTACGTTAGGAGGAAGAAGGGAGAGATGGGAGGCTGTACTGAGTGTCATTTGGCGTAATGGTAGATGTGAACAGCGGTGCGTGGGGCAGGGTAGGGCAAGGAGGGGAGGACACGAGGCAGGGCGCAGGAAAAGCGGTGGAGGTGAGATGTTATGTGAGTCTGGAGATGAGATGTTAGGTGATGCAAGGGGGTGAGGAGGTACTTAGAGAAGAGGTGTAGGTTGTGAGGTGCTCTGTGGGGGCATGGAGTAAGGAGTGGTGTGAGGGGTAGTAGGAGATGAGTAAGCGTGTCCCGAGGGTCAACCGTGGGGCAGCGCAGAGACTGGATATGATAGATGTGTTGACCAAGAAGATGAGAAGATAACTACCTTGGAATATAATGTTTGCTGACAACGCGGCTACTTGACTCAGTGTGCGAGGAAAATACAGAAATCGGAGGGGAAAAGAGTGAGGAAAATAAACGAAGGAGACGAGAGAAAGAGAATGAGAACAAGGAAGTGAAGAGGGAAACGGAGAGAAGGGAATAAAAAGGAAGAAATGGTGAATAAAAAAAAAAAAAACCAGGAAGGAAAGAGGGAAATGAGGGTAAGGGAAAGGGAGTAAAGGGACAGGAAGGGAAAAACAGGGAGGATAAGGGGAGGTAAAGAGAAGAGGAAATAGAGGGGAGAACAGTTAGGGAATTGGAGGGGGGCATTTCTGGTCTCGAGATATAAAACGAAAATATATGCGATGTGAGTTTTGTGCGGGGAATGGACGGCTGTTGTGGAAGGGAGGCAGGCAGGCTTGGAATTTCCCCGAAAGTTGACCATGCAGAGAGAGAGAGAGAGAGAGAGAGAGAGAGAGAGAGAGAGAGAGAGAGAGAGAGAGAGAGAGAGAGAGAGAGAGAGAGAGAGAGAGAGAACTAATTTCCAGGTAGTATTAAGAGTAACACACGTAACATTCACTTTGATCTCTGGAGGGGTGGGCGGGGGTGGAGGTGGTTTTAGGGGGGCACGCCAACACCCCAGAGAGCAGAGGGCGAGGAAACAGAGACAGAGACAAGCGGGAAGGCTGACGTGGCTGACGAAGGGAAGCTTGCGAGTGTCACCAGGGAATTGAAATCATCAGACACTCAATCTATGCACCGTGGCAGGAAATATAGAGGAATATATAGGGAAACGTATAGAAGAAATAGATGAATATTACAGAAAAAACAGGTAACATAGAGGAACATATGGAAATGCAATTAAACACGGGGGAAATAACAGGAAATTTAGGAAAATATAAGGAAAATGCAAGGGGACATGTGGGAAATTGTATGAAAATAGAAGGAAATGCAGAGAAATGGTGAAACTGAGGTAATCCCAGAGGAGGCTGAAGGAAAAGACGGAAATTATTATCGCAGAGGAGGAGGAGGAGGAGGAGGAAGAGGAAGAGGAAGAGGAAGAGGAGAAGACCTATGCCTGGGAGGAGAGGGAAGGTAAGATCGACCGTGCCCTCAAAAGAAAAATGAGAAAATGAGGAAGAGAGAGACAAGTGCAATTTCATTTTCTCTAATTTCGTGATAACGTTATGATGAGTGTTGTGTATTATATATATTTGGCTTGGGTAACAATTCTACGATTATTATTGCTGCTGTTATTGTTATTATTATTATTATTATTATTATTATTATTATTATTGGTGGTGTTATTACCGTTGTTCTTGTTATCATTATTATTAGTATTGTCTCCGTTTTCTTAGTTATTTCTAAAGTGTGTGTGTGTGTGTGTGTGTGTGTGTGTGTGTGTGTGTGCGTGTGTGTGTGTGTGTGTGTGTGTGTGTGTGTGTGTGTGTGTGTGTGTGTGTGTGTGTGTGTGTGTGTGTGTGCTCATCTGCATCTGTTAGTCTTTCTGCGTCAGTCGGTCCGTCTGTTTGTCTTCTCTCTCTCAGTCTCATTCTCATTCTCTCTCTCTCTCTCTCTCTCTCTCTCTCTCTCTCTCTCTCTCTCTCTCTCTCTCTCTCTCTCTCTCTCTCTCTCTCTCTCTCTCTCTCTCGTGCATTTTTCCACCTCCACTCACGTCCCTGCGCCATCCTAGTCGACATTTCCCGAGCAGGATACTTTCACAGTCCTCTGAACACTGCCTGTTTACATTTCGTTATACGCCTGCAGTGTGCTCTTACGCCACTCTTTTTCTTGCTTTATTTGTGTCATATTCTCTCTCTCTCTCTCTCTCTCTCTCTCTCTCTCTCTCTCTCTCTCTCTCTCTCTCTCTCTCTCTCTCTCTCTCTCTCTCTCTCTCTCTCTCTCTCTCTCTCTCTCTCTCGCTCATATTTGCATCTCATAATTATCCATCTTCCTCATTCTTCCAACATCTTTAAGCATTTTCATCCATACACATCCACACATCCCTTTCTGTCCCATCCACTCCCTCCTCACCCTTCCATCCTGACACTGCAGACACCAAATCGAAGGGTAATTGGTCTGATAACGAGCAATTCATTACGATAATTGGACTTTCGGGAGTCTCGAAGCTACAGGTGTGATTACGTGCAGGAAGGAAAGAGGGAGGTAGGGAGGGAAGGAGGAAGTAAAGGAAATGGATGCGAAGGAAGGGCGCGATAGGAGAAGATTTAAGAGAGAGATTCAGAGAGACAGACAGATATAGAAAACAGAAAGAAAGAATGATAGTAAAGGTAAATATAATGGAAAGTCAGGTGAAGAAGGAACAAAAGATGAAATGTAAGAACGGAAGAAAGATTGTAAGAATGGACACGAAAAATACAGACGATGATGAAGAGAAGGAGAAGAAGGAGAGAAGGAGAAAGAGTTGGAGGAGAAGGGGGATGGGAGGAGGAAGAAGTGAAAGAGACCAAGAGAGAAAGGAGGAAATGCTGGGAGGGAAAGTAAATATGAGCAGGACAAAGAGAGAGAGAGAGAGAGAGGAGAGAGAGAGAGAGAGAGAGAGAGAGAGAGAGAGAGAGGTGGAGGTGGTGGATCCAGCTCGTGGCGTAAGCTCCACATAAGCTCCACATCGATAAAGATTTGAAATGGCACATCCTGAAGCCTCCGTGATCATGGTTTGCCTCTCTCTCTCTCTCTCTCTCTCTCTCTCTCTCTCTCTCTCTCTCTCTCTCTCTCTCTCTCTCTCTCTCTCTCTCTCTCTCTCCTTCACTCTCTCCCCCTCTCTCTCTCTTGGAAATGTTAGTGTTGTCGTAAAACTTGCCGCCCTTCCCTTCCCTGTCGTAGCCGGATATCTGTTTGCAATATTGGAAATGCGTGTTGCTTTGTTTTGTTATTGGGATGAGGCAGGAAAAGGGGACAATCATAGGAGGATGTGGAGGAGGAAGTGGAAAGGGGAAAAAAGTAAGGGTATTTAGAGTTATGAGGGGATAAAGGAGGGTATGGCGTAAATCTCTTCCCTTTCCCTTTCCCCTCTTTCCCATTTGGAGAGATGCTCACCCCATACCGTTCTTCGAATAACCTCCGTGGCTCCGTCCTCTCCTATTCCTTACCCATCGTGTTATCTTGTTTGCATAGCTTGCGTACGTCCTGTTGCCACCTTCTGTGTCTGAGGAAGGAAGAGAGAAGAGAGGGGAGCAGCGGTGGTGGTGGTGGTGGTGTTGTTGACAGTGCGGGTTGCCTGAGCAAGGAATCATGTGTGACAACAAATGCCGAGGGAGAACGAGGCAAGGAGAGAGGAGGAGAGGGAGAGAATTCTATGTTGTACATATTGATTCCTTCTTATAATATAGTGTCAGGGCGCGGGAGATAACGAGGCGGTATTCACAGGGCAGCCGATAGTGTGAGCAGGAAAAGGAAGAAGAGAGACAGGCATAGGCCGATACGGAATTGAAGAGAAACCAACACGGGGTGAGATAAGGGCCGCGGGAGATGTGTGGTGTCAACTGACAGGCTCGTGTGGTTGTTGTTACCTCATGCTCTCACCCTCAAGGTCTCTCATTCGCTTCCTTACTCTCTCCCTCCCTCACTCCCGCACTCACTCACAGTCACCATCCGTTACTCTCACTCCTTTTACACACTCCGTCACACGTCCCCCTCACCTACCCCCTTTATTGATTGCTTTTGTTAACTCAATTACTTTTCCCCTCTCTCCTTACCTACCACCTCCTCCTCTTCCTCTCCTCACCTACTTCTGAGAGAGGCAAGAGGCCTCAACGTGAGCCAAACAGATCCAGGTGGTCCCGAGGTCCTCTTGCGGCTTCTCTTCTTATTATGGAATGTCCCCTTGACTTGCATGAGGCCATTTATGTCCGGCGTGGTTTATGCATGTTGAAGTAAGTGCATTTGTGGGATTGAAGGGACGATGGTACATAAGAACACAATGAAGAATGGCTTTGTCAAGGAGGAAAATAGATGTGGTAGTAAAAGAGGAAACGCTTTTAGACGCGGTAAAGGAGATTGCACAGTGGAAACAGAGAGAGAGAGAGAGAGAGAGAGAGAGAGAGAGAGAGAGAGAGAGAGAGAGAGAGAGAGAGAGAGAGAGAGAGAGAGAGAGAGAGAGAGAGAGAGAGAGAGAGATCATCAGACCAGTGCATTAAGACGTAAAGCAAATAGCCTCAAAGTAAAGTGAAGCTCAACACTCGAGGGTAAACAGTTAAGAGGCGGATTATTTATTTACCTCTTGGACGAAAATGTTGAGTGAGCGAAGAGCAAGTTTCTTGGCCGTAACTTTGAAGGCTGTGCGGAGAGTGTGCAAAGTGTGTGTGGAGGAAGGAGCGGATGGTGCCCTTTAAGAATCCCGCAGCTGGTGTTGAGTGATGTTCGTGGTGGTGGTATTGGTGATGATTGTGGTGCTGGTGCCAATAGTGGGTGAGAAAGAAATGTGTGTGTGTGTGTGTGTGTGTGTTTCTTCTAATGTTCAAACAAACATTGACATGCACATTACGAAATTCTCTGGACATTATCTTGATGAACATTATCTTAATGAATGTTAACATAATTAACTATGCTGCAGATAAGATTAATTTTCCCCTCCGCTCCCACCTCCTAGCCTTACCCTAACTTGGCCCATCCCTGCCCCTTCACCACCCATCCACCCCAGCCGCGTCGTTCCTAGTTCCGCCTTAGCCCCGCCCCGCCCCGCCCCGCCTCGCCCACATCCTCCTCACTCCAACACCTGACGCAGCGTAACTTTGCCTACCACCTTGCACCACCTCATCCTACCGAGCACCGCTTGGTATCACGTCTTACTACATCACCCTGTCACGCCCTACTTTGCACCCCACCCACTACCGCCTTCCTACCACCTGTCAGGAGGTTACCAGGCTTCCAGGTGCCTCATGCACTCATCTGACGCCAAGACTTATGATAATTTCCCTCGGGAAATCTCCTGTTTCCGGAAGCTAACCATTTGTTCTGGAGGTCACGTGGGGCTAAAGGCAACTCATTCCCCGGTGGAGAAGGGGGGGGGGAAAGGGTTTGTCTGTTCAGGGGGGGCGGGGCAGGGATGGACAGGGTGAATGGGAGGGTGGCCTAATTCCCAGCGGCTTAGCCCACTAAGCCAGGGGCCCGTCATTCAATCAGTGAATGCTCTGTTGTGTTTCCATTCAGTGTGAGCACTACAGCAGAGGCACATTCAGTTGTCTACGCCCCTGCTTTATCCTTCTTTTATGCCTCCCTCCCATCATCCATTCCTTCTTTCTCCCTCCTATTGTCCCTTTCTCCCATTTTATAATGTTCTCTAGTTCTCTCTCTTGTTTTCTGTTTCCCTATAACACCCCTTCCTCTCTCTTTCTTCATCCTTTCTTCTCTCCCTTTCTTTTTTCTTCTCCCTCCTATCCCTGAGTCCCAAACTCCCTCATCTCCTGCAGAGTTTCCATTAACTCTCGCCTTGCGTCCTTACCCACTCTCCCTGCCGTGTCCTGCAATGCTCTCCCTCTTTCTGAAACCAATTATGTTTTCCTCCGAAACATTTTTCAATATAACCATTATAAAACTTTGTAAATGTACGTGTGCAAGCATGTGTGTGTGTGTGTGTGTGTGTGTGTGTGTGTGTGTGTGTGTGTGTGTGTGTGTGCGTGTGTGCGCGCGCTAGCTCACTAGAAGGATGCCGCTACACATTGAAAAAAGTCTTGGGGACAGGCTACCCGCATTTCACTGCCTCTGTCTTGCCTTGCTCTCGGGAAAATGTATAAAAAGAGAAACCAAGAAAATTGAAACACGAAGATAGGAAGTAAAAAAGATTCAAACAAAGAGTCATATAAGAGAAAAGGTAAACAGAAGAAAATGCAAAGGACAAAGAACTAAAAACACAAAGTCACTGCAAAGACGCCAAACAAATCTTTACGCTGTTAAAGGATGTTTCCTCCTTTTCCTTTCTCTATCCTCTTTTTTTCCTTCTTTTTTCATGCTGGAAAAGTTTTAAAGTGAGGGGACGGCCGTGAGCTCCTCCAGGCACTAGCAGATGTAGGTTAGCGTGCCAGGCAGCGAGCGGGAGGCGGGTGAGGAGCGGCGCTAAGCCAGGGATGAGAACCTTTAACTGGAGGCTCGAAACCCCAGCTGACGCGTCGCTTGCAACTGAGGGACTGAAGGGGTGTTCTGGAAGCTGGAAAAAAAGGAAAGGGTGTTACTGCAGGGGTACTCTGGAAAGGAGGAATGAGGAAATGTTACTGAAGGAGGGTTTTTTTTTATTTTATTTATTTTTTTATTGATGTTTTCAAAATGGGACGATTTGACCAGATGTGCCTTAAGAATGTTTTTGAAAGGAAAAATCTGAGTGTTCCTAAGCAAGGGAATTCTGAGATGGTTCCTCTGAGATAGAATCCGTTATGTAGTTATTTTGCATGTAAATACGAAGTCAATGAAGCTGTATCGAGGTTTAGTAGCCAATGTTTAGGCATCGTAGTCGGTCTTACGTTCTTGATGTAAAATGTCACCACTAGAGGCTTGCAATTGAAGGAGACAGAGATTGGGGCTGCGGCTAAGCGAATGGCCTCACCTTTACCTGGTTTTCAGCACAGGTAGCGACAGACGTGCGGCTGTGACATGCTTTTATTTCACAGAATTCAAATGTGACTTTTTTCGTTTTTGAAGATCATGAACTCGTATTTTAGCGGTGAGGGACGAAGGGGTGATGAGGGACAAGCAGAGATGACTGGAGGAGCAGCAGGGGTGACGTGAAAATAACAAAGACATTAGAGATAGTGCCAAGGGAGGTGAAAGAGCAGCAGAGGCACTATGGGAGTTGCAGTGGTGACTAAAGAGTGGCAAGAGTAGTAACGAGCTGTATGTGAACAAGTGGGGTGAAAAGATGAGAATAGCAAGACAGGAGAAAGAAGAAGTGAAAACGGACAGGAAACAAGAGACAAGGAAAACACAAACGTGACAGGAAAATAGCAGCGGGGAACGAGGAGGAAGATAAAGAGACAGGAAGATAGCAACGAGGGGTGAGAAGGAGGAAAAAGAGGAATTAAGAAACAAAAAGATAAGAAAGAGACAATAAAAAGCAGGTAAACGACAACAGGAGACAAAGGGAAAGATGAGAAGCAGGCGTAAGAAGGTGAATAAGAGGCAGGAGGCTGGAGGAGGAGGTGAGGAGGTGAGGAAACAAGCATCACGACCCTGCCAGGCGGACGGGGGGCGGGAAGAGCGTGAAAATAAGGGTCCCGACTGATCCCCTTTAACCGGCAGGTCCCAAGGGGTAGCGTATCAACCCTCCCGGAAGAACCCCGACCCTGTCTCCTCCTCTTCCTCCATCGCCTCCTCCACCTCGTCCTTCTCCTCTTCCTCTTTATTCTCCTTCTTCTCCTTCTCCTACACCTTCTCCTCCTCTTCCTGTTTTTCTTCCTTCTCTTGCTCCTCTTTCTTCTTCTCCTCTTCATCCTGCTTCTCCACCTTCTCTTCCTCCTCCTCTTTCTCCTCCTCCATCTGCGACAGGCACAAGTTAGGACACCTGCGGGGCACACTCAGAGTACAAGGGGAGGGGGCGGGGCAGGAACAGCAGGCAGGCGACCAAGGGCACCATTACTGGCATGAAGGAAACAAGGGGCGAAGGGGAAAGGAGTAAGAAAGAAAGAAAGAAAGTATAAAGATATGTTTGAAGGGTTGAAAAGAGGTAAATATAAGAAGGAATGTAATGAAATAAAAGATTATACAAAGCAATACAGAGGAAAATGAGGATAATAAATGCAAAAATGAGAGAAATTATCTCATAAATTAAATGAGGTAAGGACAGTAATGAAGGTCGTGGTGGTGGTGGTGGTGGTGGTGGTGATGATGATGATGATGGTGATGTCATTATCCTCCTCTCCCTTCTCCACTCATCACACTTTTTTCTTCTCTTTTCTTTCCTTTTCTTCTTCCTCTATATTTTTTCCCCTTTTTTCCCCTTTTTGATCCTTCAGCATCAATGAAAATCAAATGTTAAGTGAAAAAAAATATTGTAAAAGATTTTTGTCCTTGTCTTCCGCCTCTCTCTTCCTCTTTCTTTTTTTCCTCATCCTCTTTTCTGTCGAACTGTTATTCCTCCCCCTTCCTCCTCCTCTTTCTCCTTATTCTCTTCCTCTTCCTCCTCCTCCTCCTCCTCCTCCTCCTCCTCCTCCTCCTCCTCCTCCTCCTCCTCCTCCTCCTCCTCCTCCTCCTCCTCACCTTACCTGTCCTTTCCCTCCTGGCTATATTAGGAAAAACCAATGGAGGAGTTAAAGGTGATACAGAGTGACACAGATAAGAGAGAGAGAGAGAGAGAGAGAGAGAGAGAGAGAGAGAGAGAGAGAGAGAGAGAGAGAGAGAGAGAGAGAGAGAGAGAGAGAGAGAGAGAGAGAGAGAGTGAGAGAGAGAGAGAGATAATTAAATTATGTAAATGTAGAAGAAACATAAAAACACTGACGAGGAAATACTATGTAGAGCGAAGGAAGAAAAAGAAAAAGAAAAAAAAGAAAAAGAAAAAAAGAAGAAAGGATAATGTCATGAGACGGAATTATTGATATTTTAATTAAATGTATGTCGTTGAAAAAACAAACAAATTCTCCTCAAGACGAAAAAAAAAAAAAGAGAAATAAAAGGAAGAGTAAGAGAAGGAAGAGGAAGAGGAGGATGTGGAGAGGAAGAGGAACAGGAAGGGAAGCCCATAAACTGAATATTAAATCACCTGTTTAGAATATCTTTCGTCGTTTCATGTTGTGGTTCTATTCTTCATCTCTCTCTCTCTCTCTCTCTCTCTCTCTCTCTCTCTCTCTCTCTCTCTCTCTCTCTCTCTCTCTCTCTCTCTCTCTCTCTCTCGCTCTCTTTCTCTCTTTGTCTGTCTTGCAATTTATGTGTGTGTGTGTGTGTGTGTGTGTGTGTGTGTGTGTGTGTATTCTCTTGTTTTATACATTGAGAAGCACACAAGATTTTCGTGATATGCTTTATCCTCATGAAATGTTTTTTCTCTGTTTTCAGACACTTCCAGGATATGCCTGACAGAGGAATGCGTAAAAACAGGTGAGTCTCCCTCCTCGTGCAGGTAATAGAAAGGGTCAGGATCACCCTCGTGTATCAAATTTATCTCTTACTGATGTGTGGGGTCAGTGTGATGTGCGTTATATCAAGATCACCTGCCGCTGCCAGAACACTGGGTCAAGGTCATGGTGGAGGAGAGGTAATTGGGTGTTGCCGTGGAAAGAGAGGGAAGCCATGTGTGTCTTGCGACCTGGTGGATGGCAGGATCTCGACGGCGTGAAGTCCTAGAGGCACAGGAAGGGCGGGTCCTGCTGATGAAACTTAGGGTGTGGCGGGCTTAAGGGGTGGAGGAGGGGAAGCGCGTAAGAGGAGGATGGTAGTAGGAGGAGAGAGGGGGCCTTTGGAAGGATACACGATAGCAAGGGAATGGGAACCTGTGTAGGGAGGGAAGGAAGAGAGATTAGCCCAAAGAGAGGGTTGGATGGGGTGATAAAGGGGTGACCTTAGGGAGGGTACGAAGCAGCAACGGCACGGAAACCTAAGAGAGCAAGGTTATGACGGGAGATTACACAGGAAGAGGTATTACGAAGGATCAGAAAAGAAGAAGAATAGGAGATAATAAACTAAAGAAAGCTTAATATTAATGAAGAACAGATAATAAAAAAGAGATCCTACCAAGCACATTAATGGTGAAGAAGAGCAGTGAAAAGAAACAAAAGAAAAAAAAACTAGGTCATAGAAATAAAAGAGCATTAAAAAAAAAAGATAAAACAGACGCAAGAAACAATTAGAGAAGCGAAAGAATAGGAGCTTGGAAGAAGAGAAAGAAAAAACAAAAGAATAAAAGAACGTTCAGGGCAGGAAGAGGAGATAACAGGCTAAGAAAGGAGGAGGTAATAACAGGTTAGGACAAGAGCAGATAAAACAAGACCAAGACAAACAGCACCATTAGCAGGAGAGAAAATAAAAACACAAGAGGAGGAGGAAGAGAAGAAAGAGGAAGAATAGTGGGACAGGAACAGTCTTGGTATAAACAAAGGAAAACAAGTGGACAGAAGAAGAAGAAGGAGGTGAGAAAAGCCAGGTGACAGAGACGAGGTACATGGACGGTATTCAAGACGGGCGTCACTCTTGGTTACTGATGGGTGGGTGCTCGGGTGTTATTGGGTCGAGGGAATATTGGCTTCTCCCTCATATTGTTAGGCGGGCAATAACCTGCCACCCAGGTAACACATGAGCTTCTGCCACACTCTCTATTACGTCACGGCACCACTCAGGAAGGAATTTTCTCAGCACCTAACCTGTCTTCTTGCTGCCTCCTCCTCTTCCTTCTTCTCCTTCTGCTTCTCTTTCTCTTACTCCTCTTACTTTTTATCCTCCTTCTTCTTCTTCTTCTCTTCCTCCTCCTCCTCCTCCTCCTCCTCCTCCTCCTCCTCCTCCTCCTCCTCCTCCTCCTCCTCCTCCTCCTCCTCCTCCTCCTCCTCCTCCTCTTTTTCCTCTTCCTCCTCCAACTCCTCCTCCTCCTCCTCCTCTTTTTCCTCCTCTTCCTCCTCTTCCTCATGAATGGGTGGGGAGGAGTTTTTCTGTTATTCTGTAGGTCTTTTGCTGTTTGTATTCCTTTTTAATCCTTTGTAATCTTTCTGCTTCTCCTCCTCTTTATCCTCCTTCTCCTCCTCTTCCTCCTCTTTTTGCTGTTCTTGCATTATTCACTTAGGATTCCGCGTCGCATCCTTCCATCCCCACCCCCCCAGGAAGAGCTCAGAGTCTGTCTTGCCAACTCTTTATAAAAATGAAGGTGTTTGCGAGTCAGGGTGCCTCGTGCTGCATTTTGATTTTATACTGAAAGCTTCCTCCTTCCTTGCTTGTCGCGTCGTTTCCTCAAGGCTGGGCTGAGAAGGTAAAAAGGCTGGCGAAGAATGATAAAAGGAAATTGAAAAAAGAAGAAAGCAATTGAATATTCTCTTTAATGCATGGATTTGTTAAGTGTAAAGGAAGAGAAGGATGGTTTGTACCTTTCAATTCAATTTTTGACATTTTCTTGCCGTTTTATTTTGTGTAAATTAAATAGATAAAGTCAATGAAGAGATAATATGGATTCTTTTTATGATAATGAAGACAGGAACTGAGAATGGCTACGTAGTTCAAGTTTAATACTTTCAAAACAATATAGTCTTTGAAGAAGAAAAAAAACATGTTAAGTACATTATCAGTGTAAAGGAACATTATAATTATTGAGTATTATTGCATGAAATGTATTTGTATATTTTTATCTGTCAGTAATTAAAACATGTCTCATCTTCCTCCTCCACCTCCTTGTTCTCATCTCTCTTCCTCTGTGTCCCTTCCAGCCGCGTCCCTGCTGGAGGCGATGGACCAGACGGCAGACCCTTGCAAGGACTTCTTCCAGTTCGCCTGTGGGATGTGGAACCGGAAGCACTTGATCCCCGAGGACCGCGCCTCCATTAATACCTTTGAAGTCATGGCTGACCAACTGCAGAAAATCCTTAGAGGTGCCTAGTTCATTCCCCTTCCTTTTCTTCATTCTTTATTCTCTTTCTTCTTCATCATCGTCTCATCTTCTTTCCGCTTCTCTTATGTTTTATATTTCTTTCATTATTTTCTCTTATTTTCATGTGTGGGTTAATCAGGTTTCTCATGTCTTGCTTCATTTCTTAGACTTGTGTTATTGCATCATTCATCCATCTTCTTTTCCTTACGCAATGCTCTCGTCGCTTCTCTCTCTCTCTCTCTCTCTCTCTCTCTCTCTCTCTCTCTCTCTCTCTCTCTCTCTCTCTCTCTCTCTCTCTCTCTCTCTCTCTCTCTCTCTCTCGCTAATATCTCTTTTTCTTTCTCGTCTCTCTGTTCGACAAGAATTTTCTCTCAGTAACTAGACTTAAATCTTGTAACACTTTTTTTCTATTTAAACTCGGTGTTGCAGTCTTGGGAATGATAGAAAGTTTCTCTCCTCTTTGAATGCCAACGTGACTAAGAAACTTTTGTCGCAGCTTCAGTAATGCTATTCATGAACCTTCACTTAATTTTCACTCTGCTGAATGATAGAAATTTACCATGTCGAGGTGGTGTTGATCTTCCTTGTCTCCTCCTTCTCCTCCTCTTCCTCCCTTCCCTCTTCCAGGCCTCCTTCAGGAACCGCTCTTGGAGGATGAAGGAAAAGCCACGAAGA
This sequence comes from Metacarcinus magister, assembly GCA_029783475.1. Classification (NCBI taxonomy): domain Eukaryota; kingdom Metazoa; phylum Arthropoda; class Malacostraca; order Decapoda; family Cancridae; genus Metacarcinus; species Metacarcinus magister. Next base: position 8,305,055 of record JAPQNM010000020.1, read on the forward strand.
AAGCCAAGTTATTCTACAGCGCCTGCATGAACACTAGTAAGTCACCCTTCAGCGGGGGATGTGGGGGGATGATGGAAGGGAAGGGGGCGGGAATAAGAAGGAAAGGGGCTTATAAATAGGAGAAGAGAAATATAATTAGAAGGGTATTAGGAAAAGAACGCGGTTAGGAAAAATGCATTAGAGCATAAGAAAATGTGTCAGATAACGAAAATAAAGAACAGAGAAGAAATAAGAGACACAGGTAGGAATGGAGAGAATGGGAAAAGGGAAGAGAGGAGAGGGGGAGGCAACGAGGCAGAACAGGATTGGAAACGAAATAGAATTGGAAAAACGGATGAAAGTGGAAAGAGACATTGAAGGGGAATGAGTGGGTGGTAAGGTCGGTGTCAGCACGAGGGCATCAGGTAGAAAAAAACATTGTGGCAAAATATATATGAAAAAAAAAAATCATTGAGGGAGAGATAAAGAGATGATGATGTGATAAGGGAATACTGGATAACATTATGGTACCAGGAAAATGTATGAAGGTTGAAAAAAAGGGAGCGGATGAACTCTCTACGTGAATGTATGAATCCTGATGAAAGGGAAGGACGGAATTACGTGCAGATTATGTAGTGAAGGTAAAGGGAAGCGACGGGAGCTCAGGTATGAAATGGGGGAGAGGAACATTGGTGGAAATCCGGACTTAGTTAGAAATAGGGTTTTGGAATAGGATTTGAGGAATTGAAAACCATGAATCAGGATGAGGAAGGCAGGAATAGGAACAAAAAGTACAGGCAAAAAGAATAATGAATATAGGTAGAACACGACACATGAATGACTGAGAGAATGGTACCCACATCAAAACAGGAACCTCAGAAGAAGAAAAAAACTGAGAAATAAGTACCTGAAACACGAGACATGTATCAGAAAACAGAAACATTGAAGAAAAAAAATTATAACAGACATGGATAAATACAGGGTAGGGGGAAAGGAAGAGGAGGAATGGGGACAAAAAAAAAATGGATAACAAAAAATGCGGTTAGCTAGGAACATAGAACTAGAGAGATGGGGAGAAAAAGATGGGAACAAACATAGAGAGGAAGAGATAAGCAAAAATCCGAACACAGCAGCAAGGAACCCAAGGGAATATAGGAGGACAGGGACAGGAGGAAAAGTGAGACGGATGCAAGGAACCTGAGGGATGGTAGGAGGATGGTGAACAGGGGCGAACAAAACCTATATGGACGTTTCCAAAAGTTAACATTGCGTCAGGCCAGATCGAGGAGACAGGCGATGCGCCATTGGTGGAGGTGTTGCAGTCCCTCGGAGGCTGGCCTGTCACCACCCCGAACTGGACGACTCCTAACTTCACGGTGGAGACTCTGATTGGGCGGCTGCGAGGCGAGCTGAACCAGGGCATCCTTATTGATCAGTGGGTAGGCCCCGACGATAAGAACAGCTCGGTGAATGTTATACAGGTGAGGCCACTCAGCCCGGACACACCTTCACAACACACTGACACCCACACTACCAACATTAACATCACCTGACCCATATTCATTCACGGATTTGCTTCATCTCCCCCCGACCTGCATCAACACCACTGCCACGACACCACGATTCCTGCCCCGACCCTTCCCCACATGACCTCGACACCATCTTGACCTACTCTGACGCTCTCTAACTCTCACGCGACGCCCCTGATTCTTCACTGTACTTCAGGTAGGTTTAAGAGCGCTAATTAACCTCAGAGTTACCTGTGCTTTAAGTGCTGCCAGGTGCTTCTTCCCACAAATTTCTGAAATCTCACTTGGAAAACATTCGCATCAGTACTTCAATTTCGTCGACTTGAAAAGAAGTAAAAATAAAAATGTTGCTAATCAGACACTCGTCAAAGAGATTCTCGCTCATAAAAAAAAAAAACTTCAAATATGTCCACTTTTAATTAGTAAGATGTGAAGAGTCTTGGTAGTCTCTTGGGGAGTTACGAAGTGAAGCTCGACTCACCATTTCATCGAAAAAGACGGAATTACTGACGTGTTCCCTTCCAGCTTCCCTTTCCCTACACGACCAATCATGCTACTTTTACTTCCTTCACTCCTTTGATAACAAAAATAATTGAATTTTTATCATGGAACTTTCGAGTAGACGTATATTATATTTCAAGACCTAGTATTTGTTTATTTGAATGTAACTTTTGCTTATTTTGTTTTGAAAAGACTAATATTTTGAAGGATAGAGTTGTGTTAGTGATTAGGGATGTGTGGGTTAGAGGCGGCAGCTCAAGCCTCACCTCACACGTACATTAACATTGATCCTCTTGACTTCATTCACCTCCTTGAATGAAGTCATTGTCGTTGAAACAAATCAATTCATTCTTTGTGTTCATATGTGACTTAATTCATTTGTTTAAGGGATTGTGTAATATTTTGTAATTATATATGAGTTCATGTGTGTGTGTGTGTGTGTGTCTCTGTGTGTGTGTGTATGTATGTGTGCGTGTGTGTTGACCTGTTGTACTCTCCAGCTAGACCAGATGGTGCTTGGACTCTCCAGTCGGGACTACTTTCTGAGAGCCAACTCCTCCCTCAGAGCACTTAACGCCTACCTCAAGTAAGCACCTCCTCCTCCTCCTCCTCCTTCGTTCTTGTCATCATTCTTATCTCGTCCTTTTCCTGTTCATTTATTTTTATGTCCACTGCCTTTCAGCTCGCAAATGTATGTTTATCAGAAAGAAGTGATTGAGTCAGTGTGAATCTGTAACATTAATACGTCGGACAGTGTAACTCTATAGTGTGAGTTTGCTGAGGTGATCCAGAGCCTTGAAATGTGACCTACTTGTGTGGCCATGACAAGTTACTGAGATAACATGTGATTCGAACCTTTAATTTGAGGGTGTAATGTGACCCTTACTTTGCTATGTAATCTTAGGATGTATGTGCATTTTTTGGCCTTGAAATCCAGTTTTTTGGGGCTCGAGATGTGACCTATAGAGAAGGTGCATTATGTTGCTTGCCTGTAAGATGTAGCTATGTGATATGACCTTAAAATGTACTTACGAATCTTAAAACTACCTGAGATATGACCGGCGGTGATGTGGCTCTGAGGCGAGGATGTGTGGTGTATTCCTATGATGCAAGTTCAAGTCCTAGAGTATGGTTCAAGATCATCTATGAAGACCTGTGTTGGTGTGGCTCAAAAGTGTGTCTCCTCAGGTTCATGGAGGATGTGGCGGTGCTGCAGGGAGCGGATAGAGAATCTGCCCAAAAGGAGTTGGCCGACGTGCTAGCCCTGGAGATGCGCCTAGCTAACGTGAGTACCCGCTGTGGCACCCTGGATTGTTTTTACCACTTTTGGCACATCCTGGGCTGTCCTCACGTCTTCTAGCATACCTTGGCATCATATTATGGCACCCCTAAATTGTCCTTGTCCTTCCCAAATACCAATAGTTTTCCTTGTACACCCTTTCTCATGCTTGTACTTAGGCATCCTCATTGTCACTGCTTCCTTTACGACTGTCTGCTATCCTTCAACCTTTATATCACTGCTTCCTCAGTTGTCTTCGCTGTCTGACACTATCCATCATCCTTGCGTCTTGAAATTACGGCACCTGCAAGCCCTTGATCCTTTCTCTCGTGGCACCTTAACTGCAATAATCACTTTTAACTTTTTGTAAATCGATTATGTTCACTTTAATTGTTTCCTAATTCAGTATGGCTTCTAACAATTACATTTTTTTCCATTTGAACTAAGCGGCTGTTGAGGTATTATTAATTGTAGAGAGTGTCATGTAGCCCATTTCTGTTTGTAAAGGTAAAGCTTAAAGACATGAAACAATGCGTTGGAAGTATGTCAATAGTCATCCCTCAAAAGTTTGGGACAAAGTCTTGCACCAGGAAGTTAGGAAGCAAAGACTCGAGAACGTGCTAGGAAGTGTGGTGGTGCTAGGGTGTGTGCGTACGTTCGTGCTTGCTTGCACTGTGACACTGTGTTTGTGTTTGTATGTGTATTGTGTGTGTGTGTGTGTGTGTGTGTGTGTATACATACATATGCATATTATGTTTGTTTATCTATCTATTCATGGTATTCGCGTACTCCATTTCCCTTCAGCTAATTTTAGGATCGCTCCATCTGCTTCTTCCTCCACCAGCCTTGTCTAACTCAATCACTCTTCCAACATTCGTGGTGCTTCATCTTATTCCGCTTTACGACTTTTTTGTCACAGGAACAGACGCGGCTGGCTTGCATCCTTTTGAAGGAATGTGACTCATGAGGAAATACTTTTTGTGATATTTTCATGTAATTTCCTGTTAACACTCAATTCCTACACCATTTTTTGCACGTGCAAGGCATCCCAGAATTTGTGTTTGTTTGTTTGTATATTCAGCAGCAACAAGCGCGTTGCAAAGGTAAGTTTTCTTGGAATTCTTATTTCTTCCCTCACCCAACCTTTCTGAGACGCCTCGCTGAAATCCCTTTCTAAAATACTCTATTCAAACGACCCTTCACACGGGACGCCCCAATAATGCAGGCACCACCATTCATCTTCACTTTGTACCTACAGGCCACCATGCCGGAGGCCGACCGTCATGACACAGGCGAGAACTACATGAAGATGACCCTGGCGGAGCTGGAGCGACAGGTGCCAGAATTCAAGTGGACAGACTACCTCTCCGCTTTTCTGGACGAGAATCTGTCAAAAGAAGAGCCCATAGTGGTGTACTCGATGCCTTACTTGAAGCGCCTGGCCAAGATCATGGTATCCGCGGATACGAGGTAAGCAAATGGTGTGTGATTATGTGTGTGGTGTGTGTGTGATGTGATGTGTATGTGTGTTTGTTGAAAGAGTTGTGTGGTTAGTACATTTGTTTGTATGTGAGTGTATACGATATTCTCATGTAGTGAGATTATTGTGAAAATATGAGGAATAAACAAATGCTAAATGACTATAGGATGTCCCGAAGAGTGAAATGATACAGTAGAATGAAATAAAGAATGGAATGGGAAGTGAAGTGAAAACATGAAGGAGGTACAGGTAGAGTCCAACACAACGTAACTACAGACACGTTGCAAGAAACAGTCTTTTTTACCTTAACTTTTGAGGAACTTCTTCAGTGCTAATTAATAAAGAGGTTTAGGGAAAGTTACTTTCTGTCCCCTTCGTGAATCACTTCCCATAGTTTACCATTGTGAAGAAAGAGGTAAGCGAAAATACCTTTATTTTCACTTCCTCATCACTTACACATCAGTGATAGAGACACGAAACCCAGATACATTGAAATAACTTAACACTTGATCAAATAAAAGATAAAAAAAAAAAGATAATTGACTTCTCTCCTTCCTGAGCACAATATTCCTATCATTTGCCATCAACTATAAAAATTAGTCGACTTTCACTATCACTCTCCACACTGACAACACGAGAGGTGACAGACACATGCCTTGCTGGGTAAACTAGTGTTCTTCTCCTATAGGGTGCTGTGGAACTATGTACTGTGGCGTCTGGTGCTGGACATGACACAGCACCTCAACGATGAGTACCGAGCCCGCCGTCACGAGTTCCAGAAAGTACTGTTGGGCATCCAGTCAGAACGTAATCGCTGGAATCTTTGCATCGACTGGACCAACAAGAGACTGGGCATGGCTGTTGGGGCAATCTTCATCAAGGAGAATTTCAACCCAGAGAGTAAAGTAAGAGACATAGGACTACAGATTGGCTGGAGAAGGGAGTCGGTTGTTGCTTGTGGTGTGTTGTGTTGTATCTCCCTTTCTTCCATCTTTGTCTCTCTTCCACTCTTTTTTTTCTGTTTCTTTTCTTCTTTCCTCTTTTCGTTATGTTTGTATGTGTGGTTCTGTCTTTTGCCTCCGTTTCTTCTTCTATCTCTTTCTTTTGTGTGTATTTGTTAGTCTGTTTGTCCTCCTCTTTCCTTTCCTCTCCCTCTCTTTCATGTTTGTGTCTGTGTTTGTCTCTCATTACTCTCTTTCCCTTTTTGTCCTTACCATCTCGGCTTCTGTTTTGTTTGCATCTTGGTTATCACCTTTTTTCTCTCTCTTTCTATCTATCTAAAAAATAAAGTAAGGACAACTAATTATGTGTTGATATATAATGTACGAATTTTTTTTTTTTTTTACTATTCTCTTACAAATAGTACAACTCCATCACCATCACCACTACTACTACTACCACTACCCAAGAAGGTAACTAGCAAAGCACACACACGCACGCGCGCACACGCACACACACACACACACACACACACACACACACACACACACACACACACACACACACACACACACACACACACACACACACACACACAGCACCCCCACCTCCTCTGACCCTCACGTTACAGGCTCATACATAAGGGACTCACCTCCATCCCCTCTGTGCAATATATTCCCAAGTAAACATGTTTGGGAAGCCATAAGAAAATTGCCTCGGAGAGAGAGAGAGAGAGAGAGAGAGAGAGAGAGAGAGAGAGAGAGAGAGAGAGAGAGAGAGAGAGAGAGAGAAGCACAACATCACTCTTTTCCCAAAAATACACAGTTTCTCAGATACCTTAACTTCAATTCGTGTACCTTGGCCACAGGAGACAGCCTTGGAGATGATACACACCCTGCGCTCAGCCTTCTCTGACCTGCTGGAGGAGAACGACTGGATGGACGACGAGACGAGGATGGTGGCGAGGGAGAAAGCAAACGCAATGAACGAGAAGATCGGATACCCGGAGATGTTGACGAAGCCACAAGAGCTTGCCAAAGAGTATGAGAATGTAAGTGAAAGAAAGAGGAAAAGGAAGAGGAGTAAGAGAAGGAGAGGAGAGGGAAGGCAGGAAGGTATACTGCACCTGTGTGGGATATTTTTGTCATTTATTTGAGGTGGAAGCATAGTTTTTATTGTAATGTTCTGTGTTTCAATGATTATATGTCGTTTTCTTTACATTAGCTTTAAGTGATGAGGTTATTTTTCATGGCTGTGAAGTGCATGAGATTGTTTGAAATGAATGAAGGAAAAATAACATGTTTAACGGGCTTTTTTTTCTTCTTACATCCTCTACATACACACACACACACACACACACACCTCCTGCAGCTAACCATCGTGGAGAACCAGCACCTTCAGAACATCTTTAACTGGCTTCGTTACGACGCCTCAAAGAATCTGGGTCGTCTGAGGGAGGATGTCAACAAATCGAAGTGGTCCACCGCCCCTGCTGTCCTTAACGCCTTCTACAACCCAAACTTCAACGATATAGGTGGGTGGTGGTGGCGCTGGTGGTGGTGGTGTGAGTGGTTGGTGATGTGTTGGGTGTTGTTAAGGGGTGTGTGTGTACATTGTGATTGGTAGGTGAGAGTGGTGATTAGTAGGTGGGAGTGGTGATGTTATGTTATGGTAGATGTGGAGGACATGAGTGGAGTGGTTGGGGGTCTAGTGATGGCGTAGGAAGAATGTAGTAACTTCAATGGGCGGTAAGGGAATATACAGCTTAATTTCAGTATGTAATTGATGGTTGATTTTTCTGACGTCAGGACTTCTTTTCTTGACGTCACTTTGCCACATCTTTGTCTTCTCAAGTGTTGGATGAGACGTCAGACTCATGTATCGTTTGTCTCGTTATCAGTTTCTGTAGCTTTGTATTTGTATCTGTTTGTCGTATTGTAGCAATGAAAATGTCCCTTTATATCAAGGTTATTTATCTATATCATTTCATGTGGTGTTTTAACTATAATAACATTGTTTTTAGCACTTGAACGAACTCTAACAATCTCGGTCCTGTCTGGGTCACACCATATCAGTCCTAATTACTTAACAGTTTTATCGCCTCCTAACTTTCCTCTTCCTCACCCCCCAACCCCAGACCTGTTTTGCCCCAGATTCACCTTCCTCTCCATCCTACCTAAGCTACTTTTCATGTCCTTACCCTTGGCTCCACTCCGCCTCGCCCCGACCCACACTGCCTTGCTCCGCTCTACCCAAGCTACTCTTCATCTAGTCACCGTCATCGAGCCCCGCCCCGCCGGCCACTAAGGGTATTTTAGGTCCGGCTCAAGTGTCTGGAGGGCCGCTGGTTCATTATGCTAGGTTGCCTCACCCTCGCCGCGTCGCCCATCTAAGGTTACGCAGCCAGACAGGAGGGACGACGGCCTTGTCACGCTGGCTCATTGGATCCCCCTGAGGCTCCTGGTGATCTGGTTCAAAGCTGTGTTTTCTTGATCTCTGCAAAGGATGAGTGAGGCTAATGTGGGGCGTATTGGTGACTTGGTGTTGGCTTAGGAGAGAAGGAAGGACAGGCTGTTACACACACACACACACACACACACACACACACACACACACACACACACACACACACACACACACACACACACACACACACTGGAGACAAGGAGACCCGACCACTGACCACTATCGATTGTCTCTTAACCTTGTGTCCCTTTTCTTGTGTGTCGTCAGCTGTCACCCCTTGTGTCTCTGACTGGGGTTATATGAGTGTATAAATTTCATGTATACCTATGTACCGTGTATGTGGTATAGTATTTAACTTGTTTTTTTTTTCCACTTTCTGAGTACTTTCATATTCCATCTCATCAAGCAGTCAGTACATACACATACATGTACTTAAACCGCTCATTAATTCCTCGATAATACATTTCTTGTACTTGAAAACTACATACAGATGAGGTCATGGAAAATTGCAGTGGCTCTGTATCCTCATATGGTTGAGGGATAACATACTACACCTCCTCCCACCCAAAAAAAATAATGGCAACAGAGATGAGCAATATGTCAAGGCACCACCTGTCGTACACCTTTACCTTTAACCTGGTCCTTCTCCGGCAGTGTTCCCGGCGGGCATCCTGCAGCCGCTCTTCTACTCCCAGCATCTGCCTAAGTCCCTCAACTACGGTGGCATCGGTGTGGTGATTGGCCACGAGATGACTCATGGCTTCGATGACAAGGGTCGCCAGTTTGACAAAGAAGGGAACCTGAAGCAGTGGTGGAACAACAGGACTATTAGTGCATTCAGGTGAGGCCCCACACACACCTGTCCTAAACTGCGTGGCGTCTGTTGTGTGTACCTGTATGGCTAAGAGGAGTAAAGGGAGTGTGTGAATGTGTGAAGTGTCGTAAATTAGTGGATGAGAACGAGGAGTAGAAGGAGAAAGAGGAGGGAGGAGGAGGAGTAGGAAGATGAATAAGAAAGGTAAAAGAAGTGTCTTGTAGTATCTCCCTAACTCCTCTTTACTCAATTAAGAAACAATATTTATCTTTAGCTTTCAATTGCTCTTCAAAATTTACTGAGATGAGGTTCATGATATGATACTTATGTAATGTATCTAATCTCATGTGTTACTAAGGAAAAGGTCAAATGTTTTCTTACATTATGTTGACAAATAAATCCCATCCACGTTTCAAGGGCAATGTTAATGTTATTTCCACTTTGCGTTATGTCATACACTCCAGTTTAGATAAGACACTTAGTAATCATGTGTAACCTTGAGTTCGTTGAGATAACAGCCTCAGATGACCTTGATATATATATGATAATAAATGCAATATTTACTTTTGCTATGATAGTAATGATAAAGATAATGATAGTATAACAACAAGGATAATACTAGTAGTAGTAGTAGTAGTAATGATAATAATAATAATAATAATAATAATAATGATAATAACAATATACTTACGAGGAGAGAATTGTTACTTTTACTTTATGTATTGTTGAATGTCTTCTGAATACTAACACACACACACACACACACACAGACAGACACACACTATAATGGACATCTCTACTCCCACACAGAGAACGAGCGCAGTGCATCATTGACCAATATTCAGGATACATGGTGGACCAGGTGGGCCAGTTCATTAACGGGAGGATGACACAGGGAGAGAACATAGCGGACAACGGAGGCATCAAGCAGGCCTACAGGGTGAGTCAAGGAGGGGGAGAGGGAAGGAGGGAGAGGAGAGATGTAGGTGAGTCAAAGATAGAGGGAAGGAAAATGGAAAGTCCAGATTTAGTTTGATGGAGGGACGAGGGTGAAGGAAGGGTGACAGGCAGGCAGGGAGGGTGTACAGATGACTCAGGAAGATTAGATAGTTGAGATTTACCTATTGGTTTGTATTTTTTATTTTGTGGAGTTTTGTATGATGAACACATACTCCAGCTTTGTGTTCCTCTTTACTCCTCGTGTGTAGGTTTGTGGTTGGGTGAAGCAGTGTGCATGGTAGGGTGTGTCAAACAGGGTTCAAAGAGGTTTGTTATGCCCCTTCACATAGTATCTTTATCTCTCATTCTCTTTCATTGAATAAGACAAAGTGCAGTTTCAGTCATTGAGTAGTTACAAGCAAGATATATAGTAATACATTTTCTTCATATAAGCGAAATGATAACAAAATGATGTGTTAAATGATGTACATAGATTAAAAAATTATGACAACTTCCTCATTGACAACTAATTAAAACACACTTATCGTGTAAATGTTCACATATGGTAAATATAGTTCTCAAGAGTTTATAAAGTACATTCAACCTTATCAAAAAGTGCCTTCCACATCCCTTGGTGTTAATCCCCGTCCCGTCCTTGCAGGCATACAGGCAATGGGTGGAGAGGAACGGAGAGGAGAAACTACTACCTGGGATCGACCTCACCCACGACCAGCTCTTCTTCCTCAACTACGCCCGGATCTGGTGCGGCACAATGAGGCCCGAAGATGCCCTCTCCAAGATCCGCTCCTCCGTGCACTCCCTGGGCCCCATACGTGTCCTTGGGCCGCTCTCCAACTCCATAGACTTCGCCAAATCCTACAACTGCCCCGTCGGAAGTAGGATGAACCCAGAAAAGAAATGCTCGGTGTGGTGAGCAGCTAACGGCGGGTCATACAACAACCACGAGAGAAAAAACAAGAAACATGCTATATAATGTATCCACTCCCGTCGCTGGTGGAAGAGGCACTTTGTTGGCAGGCTGAGTTGACGCTTCCTCACTGTGGTGTCTGACGCTGAGGAGAGCGAGCGAGCAAGAAAGCGAGAGATAGACAGAGAGAAAGAAAGAAGAAAAGAGAGATCAAGAAAAAAGAAAGAGAGAGTCGGCTAGTCTCTTCTCTTTAGATTTTTTTTTCTTTTTTTAAGTCAAGTTGATCCGACTAAACACGGATTAAGGGGAACAATATTTTGCGCGAGGTTTTTAAGGACTTTTGATGGTGTGGGAAAGGAGTTCACTTATCGTTTCTTTGGGATCAAGAATTAGTGTGTTGGGCGATCGGGAGTCCCGCCGAAGCGTATTCCCTTGAAGAATAACAAAAACAAAAAGAACTACGCGATCTGCATTTATGGGAGGGTGTTAGGGACGTTAGGGACGCTGGGGACCCCTTAGAAGTCGCAGTTTGGTATTAAAAAAAAGGTGAAGGAAATAAGCTTTCTCGATATTTCTCACGTTCGTAGTTAGTTGTTCAGAGTGTAACAAAGAGCATATTTCAGGGGATAGGTTTTTAAAAAGGCGCTACACTAGAGTACAGACATTATCAATTTATTATTATTATCATTATTACCATTATTATCATTATTATTATGATCATTATTATTATTATTATCTTTATTATTATTATGTGTTGTTTTTGCTCCTATTTAGTAAGCTTTCTGACTTTTTAATAAACATTTCGTCAACAATTCCTGAGTCCCATTCACGTTAAGCAAACCATCTAAACATATCACTTTTAACATATCTAAGCGCCCGTAGTGTGTATCCTGTAGGACACTGGACGCTACATAAACTCCTGCATATCCTACCACGAGCCTCATCAATCACCCTAAAGAACAAAGTAATAAATCAATTTGTCTCCTCTCGCCGCCTAGGGAGCGATACTGTTTTCAATTCTTCGCCCGGGTTGCATATGTTTACGTCGACGCAGCATATCGGCGTCCTAAGCGTCTTCTTAATATATAATACCTAATTCCTACGCGAGGACTAGATAGGAGCATTCCTCTGTACATATCATGATACGCAAAGATTAATTTTCTATTTTTATGTATTATCATTTCCGTTCGTGTGTTTAGGGTGTGTCGTGAGGTGGCAGCACGTCTCCTCACCCTCCCACTACCCTGCTCCCTCCACGGCAGGTTAAGGAAAGGGAAGGAAGGGAAGGGAAGGGAGTAGGAAAGAACAGTGATGGATGGAGGAGTTCCCTGGGGATGGAGGGACAGAGGGGGATATCACTTGCCCTCAATCCATCGAGTAATCATCATTTGACACATTAACATATCACGTGGTGGACAGGTAGAATGGGGAAACCTGTATGGGATGTCAGGTAGTATGGTTGCATCGCGGGGACATGAGGGAGCAGTGGAGTTAAGGTGGAAGTTGTGGAGGCGTGAGGCACGACACACGGCATAATATGGAATACGTATAAGCGCTATTTTACACCTCTAGCCTCAGTATTTTTGACGTTAATGCCTCCTCTTCTCATGTTAGTGCAGCTCTACCTCCCACCGTCGTCCTCACAAACTATTTTTTTCATTTGTTATTCTCAAAGACGAGTTCACTGACTTATACTTTTCTAGAACATTAATGAAGAACACACGTAACCCAAATTTAGATTTTATCCTAAGTTCTCTAACTAATCCTTTAGGGAATTAAAACCCCAAGTAAGGTAACGTTTGATTTTATGTTTAGTTTAAGCCTTCAGGAGATAAACAAAAAGACAGACTTGATGCGCTAAATGTTAGTATTATACATTGTGCGTATTGTTGTTCACCTCAGGTAAAGAAAATACTCCCCCCAAAAAAGTAGAGTTGTCTTGTGTACTTCTACGGACGAAGGAAGGCCATAGTGTGTAGGAAAAACAATAAACCTGTACGTAGGAAGCATAGCAGTCACACACACACACACACACACACACACACACACACACACACACACAGACACACAGACACAGACACACACACACACAGACACACACACACACACACACACACACACACACACACACACACACACACACACACACACACACACACACACACACACACACACAGGTGATCACTATGGCACTTCCTAGGATGTACAAGGTTGATGCCTGGCTCCACTGTATCACTTCCACCCACATCACTCCTCTCATGGCCACACTACTACCTCCAGTCCTTCCCCAAATCACACCACCTCACTTATAGCCACATTTCCCCTTCATATCCCTTTCCCAGCCACACCTCTTCTCTCTAGACTGTACGACATGCCTCTCAGTCACACTAACCCAGCATTGAGCCACACTGCCCCTTCCTATTTTCCATCTCAGCCATATTAACCTACACAGAACCACTCCATCTTTTACTAATAGCCTTCCCAGCCCACTGCCACTTCATCCTGTTCCTCCTAGCCGCACTGTCCTTCCTCAGTCTCGTTACCTCAATATTAATCAGCCAGTGCGGTAAGTTCTGTTAAGGAAGGACGGGCAGGATTACACCACACCATCAACTAGATCTCGCAGAAGTATGTCAATGTAATGATCTGGAGATGGTGTGGCGGCCTGGAATGTGACCTTGAACCACTGAAGTACCATAACGGTTCACGGTCGTCAGATTCCAGGTGTGAGACTCATCCTCGGGGGTTGAAGAAGTTGTGCTGAAAACATTTGTGGAATCCTTCGTGCGTGGTGTTGAGCTCGTGAGGGCTTTTCTTTCAGGGTTTTTAGTTGTCTTTTTTTCGGGTTCAGCATTCGACTCGGTGACTCGTTTCCGTTCCGGTACAGGCTCTAGACTCAATACTAGTTATATGTGACGTCATGAAGAGGACTATTTTCATTTTATACTGATTTGTAACATAGAAACAAAGATTTTTATTGCACAGATTACTGCTTTGTAAATAAGTGATGCAATTATTGTCGCCATTTTAAGAAAATCCATGAATTATAAGTCAAACTCCTGAGCTATTGTTTTATTAACACCCAATGGATCTGTGGAGACGCTCTGTGCATATATATATATATATATATATATATATATATATATATATATATATATATATATATATATATATATACACACCCACATATACTAATTATGAGTGTAATTTCCTGCTCCTCATTATATAGTTCCCTTGGCTTCAACATCCAAGGGAACAATGACAATTCCAGGGATGTTATGCCTTTGCATCTGCACTGCGGGTCACTACTTATTTGTGCTCCATTAGTATATATTAAGTTTGGGAGTAAAAATATTGTATCTAGCGAGGTCTTACATGTAAATGAAAAGAAAATGGTAATAATCAGCAATCAGTGACCAACCGTCCCGGTGAGGAGAGGTTGTTAAGGAGCGTTTGGTGGAATGTAAGTATTGTTGGGCTTTATTCACTTTATTGACATTGCTTATACTAGATAGAGATAAAGGTAAGTAGTTTTATCTATTCATAAAATCCCGATATAGACAGTTTACCACGTCGATCTGCAGGGTGATTATTATATCACATTGAAATTACAATGTAGTATAGCTTTACAGTGGTTCACTTATGAATACTTTAAAAAGCACATGAGTAATCATGGCATTATGTGTATTACAAGGTGTATTGTCACTGCATGAAGGTAGATCATAATGCTTTACAAAAGTTTATTCATAACTCCATTGCCCTTACCAGGTATGGCCACAGTGCTGCCAAATTCGTTCCCATCAAATCTCATCCTTGTCTGCATGAAATATAAACAAAATCGTTCAAAATTCTATGGTAATATCGAATTTGAATTACGTGGGTAAAAATGTTGCTTACAAAACTAAATAAAAAAAAAAAAGGAGGGGGGGAGACGCTCCTTTGGATGTGGTACTCCTGCGCCGCTGTGCCACTGCGCGATAGCCTCGTTGCTTCAGTATGAGAGTTTTTAGAGAAGTGTTAGCGTGCGTCTCGTGTTGTGCGTTTATGTCCTGCCCAGGCACACCATGGAGCTGTGGTGCATCTGGGGACAGTGACACACCCGTCCTCATCATCTCAAGTACCTCCTGAGATCACCTAACACGGCTGTAACAAGGTAAATCATGGGTAATAGGATGCATGATGAGGCTGGAAGGCGGAGCGTTCATGTGGCGGTGTGTGGCATCTGTTCCCTCCCGCACCAGCCATGGAAGTTGTCAACACACACTCTGATCACTGTCTTCTGACCTGGTAGGCATTAATGTGGGTGAAAGGGTGGATGTTGATGTTAGTATTTGAACTTTAAAAATTAATGCAGACAATCAATTAAGAATATAAAATCAATTAGCTTATATGTGGCTGTTTGACTCCTCTACCTCATTACAGCGCCTCATGACAAACACTCTGTGGCGCTTACTTGACTCACATTGCCTCACTCACTCACTCAGGTTTGTGATGGTATACAACTGAAGCATGAATAACAGCTTTAACAACGTAAGGATCAGTGTTCTGTGCTGTATGTATTTATATCCATTAGTACAGCTTATTGTTACGTTGAAATAGCCTAGGAACGTCTGTGGCGCAAATTTTATACTATCTAATAATTGGACATTGTATGAAACATTTATAAAAGAGGCTTTAAGTTATGTTGTTTTTATATTAATTGCTGCCATATGTTTATTTGATAATTTTCCTTCCTGCACTAGATGTTAAGAGTATGCTAGTACCTTACCACCGGAAAGCAGTGCCGGTGGTTAGGTACCGTGGCGTCGTTGGGTCCGATCACGTGAGCCTATAGCCCCGAATAGTTAGCCTATCCCAGAGTAGTTTTACCCTGAAAAAGGAGATCCTTGTAACAAACCATCTGACAGACTGTGTGATACGGCGGAACGGAAAAAGACAAGCCCCAGAAAAACTTAACGCCTGATTTTTTCATCAACTAGAAACATTCTGTAAGTTAAGTAGGCTATTTGAAAATAACACCTTATGAGATGTAGCTACAAATGGTTTATCAAGGATGTACTTTTAATGCTGCCATCGTCTTGACAGCCGTATTATGCAGCATTTATTTTGGGCTAAAACTCCTTCCATAGTATTTTTTTCTAGCTAATAATGTATGAAGTAAATTTTTAACAACCATTACTAATTCATTATTTGTATTGCTCTCAGCCAATGGCAACACGTGCGGGCACAGGCTATGTCGGGGATCACATGGCACCTCTGCAAGCAACAAACATAATTAAGAAAGTAAGAGTAAATGGTACTTTCTTTAAATAGTTTGCCTTGTTGGTGGTATGAGAGGTGGTGATGGGGAAGGAGGTGGGGCTGGGGTGAAGATGGGGTAGGGAGTCACCGGGGTGGGTTGAGACTCGCTAGTTGGTTGAGGCTTCGCTAGTTCCCTCTTGGGCGTGACGATACCATTTGAAGGGCAACCTCTGTAGCAACGGGGGTGATTCTGCTTGATGCCTTAAGTATAGTGTGTGTGCATTGTTTTTTTTCTACTGGATAATGTATATTGATTGTTTTTATATGTTTATAAGTAACGTATGAGTATATTTCAAGGAATACAGTGCGTTACCTGTCTAGGTGTTATTTTGTAGTTTTTTGTAGTACACGATAGGTGACGCAGACATGATAATGAAGAGAAGAATAAGGAGACGGAACACATGATAGGAGTATGTTATCAGTATGGTATTCCTTTCGTGATGGCAGTTCCTTAACGTATTCTGTATGTGATTGTAGCACCGCGGCTCCACCCCCACCCAATCCCAGTGAACCTTTAATAAATGAACAGGTAAACACAGTTAGCCAGAGGTGATATGGCAACGCGACATATCAAAGGGATGAATGAGGCCAACAGTAGTAGTAGTTGCTTATCAGTGTTATTTTTTGTATCTATATTATAGTTTGTTTTAGTCTATTCAAAGGGAAAAAAGAAAGTTAGATCCTTACATGTCGATTTCTTTCTACGTCTGTTGTCTTCGTTACTCTCCGCGACACACACACACACACACACA
>JAPQNM010000020.1:8326961-8344461 GCA_029783475.1 Metacarcinus magister
CATCCATTAATTACTTTATTCATGCATTCATCCATTAATTATTTCTTTGTTCTTTCTTCTTCATTTAATTAATTCATTCATTCATTCCTTCATTCACTTTCATACATATATCCATACATTCGTTCATTATTTTAAACTTTCCTTTCTTTCATTCATTATCAGTAAGTCATTATTTCTTTCTATATTCATTTATTTAAATAGTTAGTTATTTTCTTCTTATTGTCTGTTTATTTATTCTTGTCTATCTATCTGCATGTTTGTCTGTCTAATTATCTGTCTTTTTATGATCAACCCATCTGTTTGTTAATCTCTGTACGTGTTATTCTCGCTATTATGTTTACTATAAGTCTTCCAGTGTGTGTGTGTGTGTGTGTGTGTGTGTGTGTGTGTGTGTGTGTGTGTGTGTGTGTGTGTGTGTGTGTGTGTGTACAAGTGAACAAAGTAGTCAGTCCAATCGGTTATAAGGCACCCAGGTCACTCACCCCTCGCTCTCACCCACGTGTCTTATCTCCCCTGTACTTGAGTGTGTTCATGGAGTCCCGGCCACCGTGACACAAATAGCTTGACCTCCTTACTTATCCAAACCTTTATCAATGGCTCGTGGCATGATCAGATTTATGGCTTTGGAGTTTTGTGATTTTTTATTTTTTTTTCCATTTGAAACTGTTTGTTTATTTTTAATGCAGAGTAATTTTTTTTTTTTAACTGTTAATGAAGATGAATGGGTTTCTTCACATGATTTACGTATATGAACTTATGATTTGTTAGCTTCATAATTTTGGTGTCAAGTAATGACTTATTTTTCGATATAAGGATATATATATTAGTTTACTATATTTCTTTGTTTATTGATCTATCTATTCATAATGATAATAATAATGATAATAATTATAATGATAATTGTAGTAATAATGATAACAATAATAGGGCTATTATCATTATCATCATTCTTATCATTACTATTAGTGTTATTATTTGTTCGGTTCAAAATTATTCTAACCGTAAATATTTTTGGCTACATTTATTGTGTAGACCAAGAATAACTTTTCACACCTCCTCCACTGCTTTAGGACATTACTCTGCTGTCTGCAAATATGTGTGATTTTTCTTGATGTATAAACACGTACAAGACGGTAGTTTGTTATATCCGGTCTGGTGACAACATGGAAATATTTCATTGGATAAGATTTTCCTTTACATATACAAATATAGAAATATAAATATGAATGTTAATGTTCGACAATGTATATGATTTCAATGTAAAGCAAAAAAGCGTTCATGACTTCTCTAGTAAGTACTTGAAGTAACTGAATAGTAGTGCAAACTTTGGAAAAGGACTCGTGTTCTTCAGAGTATAACTGGTTTATATTATGCATGATCTGCAGTGTACAATTGTTAACAGTTTGTGATATTTACAGTCGCAGACGATAAAGCAAAGTGAACCTTCCGTGTATTTATCGTGGAGAAGAAAGTGTTATAATCTTACCTTTGGCTGGTGGAGGTCGCTTGTTGCACAGGAGGAGGGAGGCAGCGACAAGAGCAAGTACAACAAGGGCTGCCACGCCGCCAGCCACCAGCACCACCGGCACCTTCTCTGGGGGAGGAAGGGAGGCTCTCAGTGGTGGAAAGGGTGCTCACAGGGGAAGGGAATACTAACAGGGTGAGGAGGGACTTACACGGGGAAAGGAAAGTATTGTAGGATTTAAGGAGGAAAGGGACTTAGGGATTTGGATGGGGAGGTTATTGAGGGAGGGTGGAGGGAGGCACTCTAATCGGAGCAAAGGATTCAAGGGGTAAGGAAAGTGTCCCAATAAGTAGGTATTCAGGGAGGGAAGTGAAGGAGTCGTGAGAGAGAGGAGGAGAAACTAAGTTGGGGAGGAAGGTATTCAAGGGAAGAGAGTGAGGACCAGACTGCGAGAAAGTGTTGGAAAATTACCATTATTATTGGACCGAGAGAGAGAGAGAGAGAGAGAGAGAGAGAGAGAGAGAGAGAGAGAGAGAGAGAGAGAGAGAGAGAGAGAGAGAGAGAGAGAGAGAGATCAGGATTCAATAAGTGACGGATGCAGAGTAGGCAGGAATTCGCAGTAACTTTAATAGTAAGACCAAATGAACACCTCGCTCCGTGTCTTGTGTGTCGGTGCAGCAGACAGACAGACAGACAGACATACCAGCAAACTAAAAGACAGGCAGGTAGTGAGGTAGACAGAAATATATACCGAGACAGACAGACATACAGACAGGTAAACATATATAGAAAGGTAGACAGCCATACATATTGAAGGACTGACAGACAGACAGACAGTGAGAAAGACGGATAGACATACAGAGAAAGGAGATATAAATAACAAATTGACAGAGCTGGAAAGAAAGACGGATATTGATAGATCGACAGACATACAGACAGACAAGCCAACACACACACACATACGCGCGCACACACAAACGCGCACACACTCACACACATTAATTGTTCAAGATTTAATTAGTTACCGTCAATAAATCATAGTGAAGACATAATAGGTTTAGACACAATCCATCATTCTTTATGTTCTTTATACAAGCTAATAAGCATTAACGTTAAATGACCAAATAGACGAACATGTGATCCGCTCCACGAGTGCTGAATCAATTGTTTTCAATCTTTTATTTATATTCATTTATGGTGTGTGCGACTCGATTCTTTAGTTATGTCAGGATACGTTAAGCCGGTTTAGGTTATGTAGGGTTAGGATTTGACACCAATGGAAACAAAAGCTCACCAACGTACCATTACAGACCAGGTTCACTAAGGTCACGTCTCCACGGGGAAATAAATAATCTGTAACCTTTGACCTACTGAATTCGGTGCTCGGTTATCCACAACAAGGTCACAGTGCAGGAAGTGTGTGTGTGTGTGTGTGTGTGTGTGTGTGTGTGTGTGTGTGTGTGTGTGTGTGTGTGTGTGTGTGTGTGTGTGTGTGTGTGTCTATTAGTTTTTCAAGGCATTCCGTCCACCAAGAGAGCGACAGTGGCCAGCTAGAGGTGCAGGGTTGAAGTTTGTGTTGCATTCACATGCCTCTACTATGTACACACATCATCTGCTGCTGGGCCAATAACACCTTCTAAATAATCCACAAGACGCAGGAAATCAATGTATAATGGCCATGTGGAGCTGGGATGTCCCACTTACAGCTCCGTGGCTCTCGAAGTGAGAAAAATTGATGCCTCACGTCTGTTTGTGTTCTTTACGTAAGGATTGATTTGGGTGTGAACATTCAATGCCTCTTGGGTGGAAAGGGAAGGTTTTTTTCTGCCGGTAGGGGTGGGAGTGGAGGGTTAATTAGAAAATGTTTGGGGACGCAATGGTTGAAGTGATACAATTTTCTGTATTGTGTTCGAGTTTGAAACGTGTGGCGATGGTTTGGCTGAGTGATAAACACGAGTTTGGACAATTGATCTGTATACATTTGGAGGTGGACAGCTTGAATTGTAGATGGTTCATTATAATGTAATGTGATGCAATATTCTGTGGTGGTGTCGATAGTAGTAGTAGCTGTAGTAGTAGTAGTAGTAGTAGTAGTGACAATACTACTACTACAACTATTTCTACTACTTTTACTACTGCTACTACTACTACTACTACTGTTATTACTATTACTACTACTTTTAGTAATATGATAATGATGATAATAACAATAATAATAATAATAATAATAATAATAATAATAATAATGTATAAAAACTTTTATATCCCGTGTTACCTGGCCTGCCCACTTTGCCTTACTCTGTCCCCTGTCAGTCACCAGAACCCTTCCACCTCCTTCCTCAAGTCGACTGTCCCCTCTTGGCCGACACAGCGGAAAGAACACGTAATGCTGAGATTTTATTCCGTTTTTGAGGACGAAATGGACAAACAGCGTTGTTGGTGGTGCCTTGTGCATGATTGTTAGTGACATTCTCACTTTGTTGCATCACCCACGCGACGCCCTCACCACCACTCCTCCTCCTTCCACTCCTTCCACATTCCACCTGAAACTTTTCTCTCTCATCATCCAGTTCAACTACATAACTCCATCACACTACGCCCACAGCACGCCCAGACATGCCAAACTCTGTCACGCCCACATTTACCAGACACCTCAACACACCCTGCTTTGAACGGACACAATGCTTTATACGTAAACAAATCCACGGGGAATACATCCACCCTGTAATCCGTGGGAGGTGTGGGTTTGAATAAGTATATGGGGATGAGGGAGAGGGAAGGGATGAGAGGATGGGTGAGGGGCGGGAAGGGGGTGACGACGGGTGACTGCAAGGGATAGATAGATAGTAGGTCTGTTAAGGTTTCTTACAGTGTCACGCTCTGGGCAAGAAGCCATCTCTGCTATCTTTCAGTTACTGTTTCCATAACTCCCTAGGGTCCGCTGTAAAGCTGACGGCGGCTGACGCAAACTGGTGCCTCGGAAGGGGGAGGGAGGGAGGGAGAGAAGCAAGAAACGGACTAAAAGAGAAGGAGAGAGAGAGAGAGAGAGAGAGAGAGAGAGAGAGAGAGAGAGAGAGAGAGAGAGAGAGAGAGAGAGAGAGAGAGAGAGAGAGAGAGAGATGGAAAGCGGCTGCTCCTCTTGTCCCTGTCTCCCCCCATCCTCCTTCCACTTCCTGAGGCTTAATAACTTCCCCAGTGACGCTCTTAAATCCTTGTTCTAATTTTTAGTGACCCATCATGGCCACAGCGGGAGAAGGCAACAATTATCCCAGAATGTGGCGGGCTCAGAGCGGCAGTGTGTGTGTGTGTGTGTGTGTGTGTGTGTGTGCGTGTGCGTGTGCGTGTATGTGTGTGTGTGTACCCAGGCATTTTTCGTGAAATATGAAGCGTCGACGAGTGGTGAGCAGCGTAAAGGCTTCTTTTGTTTTAGTTTTAGCTTCCACACCACAAACCAACCTTGACCGAATCACAGGTAACCTATATTGACTAAGACACTTAACTCCCTCACCGTGCACCAGGAGGGAATTTGTTAAAAGTATTGAATAGTCGTTTCTCTTCCTTTTCTTTTGCGTAACCATACTTAAACTGGTCTCTAAATAAATGTTATCTAGTAGTGTAGGAAGGACAGTGACGCATCATCAGGCTATTATACTCCGAGTTTAGTGTGTCAGGTCATCGCCAGGTTAGTGCCTCTAATTGGCTTGATTGGCAAAACAATCTTAAGTTTCACAAAGTGCAATGAAACAAGTGATGACTCCCCCTTGTGCATCCCATGACCAGAACCTTGACCCAGGCAAGCCGATTCTCTTCCCATCCTTCTGCTCCTCCTCTTCTTCTTCTTCTTTTTCTTTTTCTTTTTCTTTTTCTTTTTCTTTTTCTTTTTCTTTTTCTTTTTCTTTTTCTTTTTCTTCTTCTTCTTCTTCCTCATTCTCCTTCTCCTTCTCTCTTACAAACATCTTGGCCTCCCTCCCCACACCCACTACCCTTCTCGCCCCTTCACCCTCACCACTCCCCAAGGTGTAACTCCCACGCCGCCTCCGCCTGCAGCCCCCAACACCCTCGCTGGGACCTGCAGACGAGGCGAGGCGTGACTGGAGGTCTAACCACCCGTGCCTTCGCGGCCAGGCGTCCACCGCTGATCCTCGCGCGGCTGCACACGGCCGCTGCATCCCTGGTCGTAGGGCAAAGCGGTGCAGTCACCCGGAAGACACAAATAACTAAAAATATCCAGGAAATACACCAACAGTGTTAGATTCTAGATTTTTGTGTCTACTTCCGCATATTTTCTATCTATTTTTTGGCCACAACGATGTTTTGAATAGTCTGTCAGCCGCTGAGGGCATCTGTAGACTGAGGTGAACAATGAGGCAACGCTCCTCCTGGGGTATGAGCCCGACACTTTGCCATGACATGTTTAGTGACTGAATTGATTTATTGACATCACCAACGTCATCATCATCTTTGTCATCATCACACCCATATCTCTCCCCTGAATAGAGATTTTGCTATCATCATCATACCAATACATGTCCCCTTGGTGTGGATGAGCGGGGTGGGGCAGGGTTGGGCTGGGCGTGGCTGGGCGTGGCTGGATGGTCGTGGGGCAGCTTGCCGAGAATGAATATTTACTGCAGTGCCTGAGAGGACATCACGACCTCCTGCAATACTTTAGGTGGTGCCCGAAATGTGGCCGCCGTGGACATCGGTGTGGACGTCTGGTGGAAGCAGCGTGTATAGGAAATAAATTGTAGGAGAGTGAAGGGCGGTGCGGCGAGACTGTGTGAGCCTGGGACGAGGTGGCGGATGGCGACAGTCGCTGAAAGAGGAACGTGCACTGAATGTGTCGTTGTGTTGCGTCACACTTGGCCTCAAGGCTTCTGGCGGAGGCACAACAGAGCACAGCAATGTACAACAAACCAGCCCCGCGATGCTTCCCTTTCCTTCCCCCTCCCCTTCCCCTTCCCCTGGTGTTTGTCTCATTTGGTCGCCGCGAAATATAACAATAGTTTCACGGGGAAGCTGAGTCCCCTCTCCCCGGGGTAAGAGCCCCGCGTAGACCACAACGGTGTCGACAACCAGGTGCTTCCTCCTCCCCCTAACTCTTCTTCTCTCCGCCTGTGGACACCGTTCTCTTCTGATTTATGTACAACCACATGTCACACCACCGAGCCCTCCCCCGACCACCCTCATAAACACACACACACACACACACACACACACACACACACACACACACACACACACACACACACACACACACACACACACACACACACACACACACACTCATACATACATACATACATACATACATACATACATACATACATACGCACACACACACCCTTGCATGCACACACACACACACACACACACACACACACACACACACACACACACACACACACACACACACACACACACACACACTCATCCATGCACAAACACACACACACACACACACACACACACCCACACACACACACACACACACACACACACACACACATCACTTTATCAATGCACAACCTATGAGAAACACGACTTACTGCCCTCCACCCACCACATACCTTACAGGCCTCCCTCGACCCCCTCTCCACCCCAGCAATATGTCGGGGGTTTGCGAGGGCACGCCGCTCCCCCCAACACACTGTGGGTCGAAGCTGGTCTTTGTATTTGTCATAAAGTGAACATTGGCTGCCACTCTGACTCCCCCGGCCCGCAATTCCTCCTCCTAGCCCTTCTTATCACACAGATGCGGTCCTCCCACCCCGCCTCCTGCCCCCAGCGCCGCCCCCGGAATGCTAATGCTCCTGCGGGCGTGGTATTGGCAGGAGGTGCATAGTGGGGCTGGGAGGCTGGGAGGAGGGACGAGGGAGGAAGGAGGAGAGCTGGGAGGAGGCAGAAG
This sequence comes from Metacarcinus magister, assembly GCA_029783475.1. Taxonomy (NCBI): domain Eukaryota; kingdom Metazoa; phylum Arthropoda; class Malacostraca; order Decapoda; family Cancridae; genus Metacarcinus; species Metacarcinus magister. The sequence goes on from JAPQNM010000020.1 coordinate 8,334,335, forward strand.
AGGGATTGGAGAGAAACTTGGAGAAGGATAGAAGGCTGGAGGGGACGCCGGTAGATAGATGAAGTGCTTTGGGTTACAGAAGGAAGGAGGCAGCTGCAGGGACGCCAAGATGAGGGAAAGGTGAAGGGCTACGAGAGAAGGCTGGAGGGAGGCTGCAAGGCGTGTGGAGGAAGGGAGGGAATATAGGCTTCCTTGAGAGAAGACCTGGAGGCAAGCTGGGTGAAGAGAATTAAGCTAGAAGAAAGTGGGTTGGTTGGAAGGGGGTAGGAAGAAGCTTGGAGGGATGGAGGGAACTGGAAAAAGGACATGAGGGAGGGAAAGGAATTGGAAGGGGTAGGTACAAGGTAATGGAAGGAGGAAGGGAGGGATTAAGGGAGCTGCGGGATAGGATGGAGGATGGAGGGATAGGGCCAGGGAAAGGGGATGGCAGTGGAGGGAAGCTCGAGGGAGAAAAGAAAAAGGGGCATGGAGAGAATATAAAGGGTATTTGAGAACGGTGCAGGGAAGGGGAGGTGGAGGGAGGGAGGGTAAGTGGTTTTGGGGGGCTGGAGGGGGAAGGGGCATACACTGCGGGGCCTCAGCTGGGCCGCCTAACTTATGGTTCCGCTGCAACAGTTGGTCAGTTTGAGGCTCGTATCACAGCGGGTCTTGACTGCACATTAGCCAATCGTAGTGAGCCTCGCCTGCACATGACCCAATCACAGACTAGCGTGACTTTACTACTTAAACCAATCATAATAACCACATCTTGCACATTACTGCTATAATGAGTTAATCCGTTATTACCATACATTAAGCAATCATAATTCAACTTTTTTCTCCCACATCACCCAATTACAATACAACCTTGGCACACAATAACCAGCTCAAAACGACGTTGAATGTTTAGTAGCTCATTACATTGATCCTAACTACTGCTGGTAATGCTGCCACTACTACTCCACTACTATTAATACTGTTAGTGCTACTGCTTCTACTTTTAATGTTGCTATTTTCACTTTTACTGCTACTACATCTACTAATATTAATGCTACTACTATATCTACTACTGCTGCAATAACAATAACATCTACTTCTACTACTACTCCTACTACTACTACTACTACTACTACTACTACTACTACTACTACTACTACTACTACTACTACTACTACTAAAAATCCCGCTTACATTGTCGTTCTAAAATAGTGTTGCGAGAAAGATTCAAAAAGGGTAGGCCAATTTACTATTTGATACTCCTCTCTCGAAATTATTCAAGTCGTAGGAAAGTGGAAAACAGAATCAGGCAGAGAGTTCCAGAGTTTACCAGTGCAAGGGATGAAAGAGTGAACATATTGGGTAACTCTTGTATTAATGAGGTGGACAAAAAAGGGATGACTATAAGTAGAAAATCGTGTCAGCGAGGTCGCGGACGGGAAGGTATATGTAGTTACGAAGTTCAGTAGAGTAACCATGAATGTAAAGGTAGAAAACAATGAATGCAATCTTCCGGTGGAGCGTGATAGATTGAAGACAGTTAAAGGAAGGAAGTTAATGAGACGTGAAGCTTTGATCAACCTGTTTAATAAAGGTGCGTGAGTGGATTCCCCTCCCCCCCACCTCACCATACATTGCTTTTACCACCACCACCTCTATCACCAGTTACTACTACTACTACTACTACTACTACGACTACTACTACTATTAAATTTATATAAAGCGTTGGTCTCTAAAATTTCCTTTATTGTGTTTTTTTACTTTCTCACATAATCACGAAATATCCTCTTCCTCCCTTACTATCTTACTTCTCTTCCTCCTTCCCTCCTTCCCTCCCTCCCTCCACCTGATAACAAAAATCCAAGTGATTCTATTTAATGTCTTAATGGGTTTTACTTTCATTAGCCTCGTAAGTCATTATTATTATTATTATTATTATTATTGTTAGTAGTAGTAGTAGTAGTAGTACTATTATTATTTTTATCATTATTATTATTATATTATTACTATTATTATTAGTTATTATCATTATTATTATTATTATTATAATTATTATTATTATTATTTAATGAGAACTTAAAGTTTCTTGGTCTTCCTCCTCACCCTCGCGTTTCCTCCTTCGCATTCTCCTCCAACACGTTTCTCTCCTCCTTCTCCTCCATGCACTCCTCCTACCACATCCCCTTTCCTTTCTTCCTCTTCCTACTGCTTCTCTCCCTCCATCTCCCTTTCCACCACCACCACCACCATTATTTTCTCCTCCTCCTCCATCGCCTCCTGCTCCTCCTCCTCTCCTCTTTGCCGTCCGCCCTCCCCAACACTTGAGGGAACTTACCAACTTGGATTCCAGTGCAGGTCGGCGGAAAATTGTTAATCCCGGTGAGTTTGCCTCCGAGGGCCATCCAGCGAGGCGCGAGGAAGGCTCTCGGTTACTGTGATGGCTCAGAAATTGATTGGGTCTGGATAGCTGTTGGTGGGGAGAAATTCAGAGGAGGACTTTTGTTGCAAGGATTCTGCGTGTTCTTCCTCCGTGTATGGGTAGCCTTCTCACTTCTCTTTCTTTCACTCCTCCCTCCTTCCTTCTCTCCCTCCCTCCCTCCCACCTGTTTTTCCTTCGGTACCGGCTTGGTGTGTGGGAGGAAGGAGTGTTAAGGAAAGGGCCAGAGGGTTCAGGATTTGAAGGAAAGCTTAGTGTAGGAGGAAAGACGGTCTGGATGCATGGTGAAGGGAAAGAAGAAGGGAAGGGAAGGGGAAGACGATGGAAGGGAAGAAGGAGGTATGAATGAGCTGACGAAGGGAGTAAGGAAGGAGGATGGAAGTGCTGATCGAAAGATGAAAGTAAAAAGGGGAAAAAAACAATGATAGTAAGAAGTTTTAAGGAAAAGAGGTAAAGAGAAGGGAAGAAGGAAGGTATGAACGGAAACGGCGGAGGAGGAGGAGGAGAAGGAAGAGGAGGAGGAGGAGGAGGAGGAGGATGGTTATCACGCGTGAGGGAGGTTGTAGAAGTGGAGGATTATTTCACCGTGAGGGTTAGGAAGGTCGCTGCTTACAAGGGAGGATGTTATGGGCGGAGAGAGGCAAGGGTGAGTACTTAGAAGGAGGGAAAGTTGGTGCCTAGGGAGAGGGAAGGATGCCATAGAGAGGGGAGAAGAGAGACCCTGCGGCACTAAGGGGAGGTTACATTTCAGAAAAAGATGAACGGCAAGTGAAGGGGAGACTCACCCAGACCGAGGGGAGAGAGAGCATAGTTGAGGGCGGGAAGGGAACCACAGCAGGCGACGATGGGAAGGGCAGAAGGAAGGGGAAGGAAAGAAGGAATTATCAGGAAGGTAAAAGGGATGAAAAGACCTGAATTCCCTCTTTCCCTTTGGTTTTCCATTTTCCTTTTTCTCTTTCCCCTTTTCTATTTGCTCCCAAAATACTGTGACCCCTTTGCCTGTTGCTACTCACTCTGTATCCCTCCCCTCTCCTCTGATCCATCCCCTCTTCTTTCCCCTTCCCTCCTCTCTCTCTCTCTCTCTCTCTCTCTCTCTCTCTCTCTCTCTCTCTCTCTCTCTCTCTCTCTCTCTCTCTCTCTCTCTCTCTCTCTCTCTCTCTCTCTCTCTCTCTCTCTCTTCCCCTTCCTTTCCCCTTCCCTTCCCTCTCCCCTCGTCCTCGTGCTTGCTATCGAAGGCATGTCTGATAACTTTACAAAAAAGCTACTAACTCGCTAGCCGCTCGAAGATGCAACATACTGCTGAGAGTTTAATTACTTTCGAGAATTATGAGAATTTTCTCTTGTTTACGAGAGCTACTTGGCGAGGTGTGGCCTGTGGGGGCTCTGATGTGGCTAAGTTGGGGTCTTGTGTGGCGTATGAGAGGGTCTGGTTTGGCTTAGAGGGAACCTGTTGTGCTGAGGGGAATCTGATGTGCATGAGGGGAAGGGAAAGTAAGTGAGGGAAGATTGGTATGACAGAGGAGGATCTGATGTGCATGATGGAGTGCGTGATGTGCGTGAGTTGACCTTGGTGAGGCTGGAAAGGGGATGTAGTGGCCCCAGTGTGGTTAGGGGAGGTTTGGTGTGGTTAAGGGGTGGCCTGATGTTGTAGAGTGATGGTGTGGATGTGAGGTCTGGTGTAGTTGTAAAAAAAAACCAGATTGTCATGAGAGGAAACTTTGCTGCGAGTTGTATGTAAAGAATAAATTTCCATGAGATGATAAAGTCTTGAGAAAATCAATCAGTGTTGCCAAGAGCCCACGGGAATGCAACTAAGGAACTTCGTCACTTTTTTCTTCTTCTTCTTCTTCTTCTTTTTTTAGGAATGCAACGAAGAGGAAACTTTTCATCCCCTCATATTTTTTTCTTTATCATTCCGCCTCACATGAGTTTTTCTCTGAACGATCTTGCGACGAGCGAAATGCAATGCCACTCATGGTGTAGTTTTTCCTTCCTGTGTGCTAGTTTTTTGTCAATCATTTCATCTCCGTCTGTAAATGTTACGTTCAGGAATGCTCAGGTATCGTTTTCAAAGCCAGAATGTTCTAATTTCATAACGTAAACATTCGAACAAAGACTTAACACACTTATAATCTGCAATATTAAAAGGCATTCCCACATCCTAGTGAACATATATCAAAACTGGGCTTATCACTGTCTGAAATGCATCCTATCTAAGATTTACAACCTGAGACCTATAAAAACCTTGAAATTCTTACAGCCCAGAATCCTAAGAGCCGGGGATCCTACCGCCACGAGGCCTTAAGAACTCGAGATCCTTACAGGCGAGGATCCTTACAGCCCAGGAGCCCGATAGTCGCCTTGCACCTTTCAGCCCAGCGAGGCGAGGTGAGGCAAGGCAAGGCAAGGCAAGGCAAGGCAAGGCAAGGAAGGTCGAGGCGTTGTGACATGCTTGACGATGCAATGAATATGTTATAACAAGGGGAGAGGCCATCTGCATCTCCCTTCCATTGCCTCAGTTCACGCTTGCTGGGTACCGTCAGGCCGTTAGGTTTTAGGACTTTTGACGGTGCTAAGGGACGCCTGGAGAGCTGCGGGCTGAGAGGGATGAGGGTAATGTGAGGGACGATTTTCAGGCTCTTGAGTTTTAGGGTCATGACTAAGAGGGGCGGAAGGTTATGAAGAATGAGGGGCGGACAGGTGAGTGGAAGCACGGAGGCTGAGAGGGACGAGAGGGACGAGAGGGATGAGAGGGATCATAATCGGGCTGATGGATTTTAGGGGTGTAAAGGGACGAAGGGCTGCCCAGGGGAAGGTCAAGTGGGACGAGTTTGAGAATTACAACTTTGGGCAAGAGAGGGAGAGGAACTGGAAATATCAAGGTAATAAGATGATAAGGAGGAAGCGATACCAGGAGCAAGCACAGTGAGGAAGGAAGGAAGGAAGGAAGGAAGGAAGGAAGGAAGGAAGGAAGGAAGGAAGGAGAGAAAGAAGGAAATATACAATGAGAGAGAGAGGTTAAAAAGGAAGAGGAAAAGGAAAACATGTGGATATGAAGGATGTGATGAGGGAGGATAAGCAGAAAGAGAAAGGAAAACATAGAAAGATAACAATAACGGCAAAAACACAGCAGTGAGGGTCGTACGGAAGAAGCGATGGGAGGGAAGCACAGAGAGAGAGAGAGAGAGAGAGAGAGAGAGAGAGAGAGAGAGAGAGAGAGAGAGAGAGAGAGAGAGAGAGAGAGAGAGAGAGAGAGAGAAGGGGGGAACAAAGGACGTATACATCAGTGTTGTTTACCAGCGGCGCGCCAGAGTTATAACCCAAGTTGTAAACTCGTAAACTCCCTCAGATACGGCTGCCATGTTTTCTTTTTCCGCCGTGACAAAATGCATGCTTACGAGGCACTGTGGCCAGACTCTTGCGAAGGGCGGGGGGGCGGGGGGCGGGGAGGAGGGTACGGAAAGGAGACGGGAAGGAGGAAAGGGGACAGGAATAAAAACATAAGGAGAGGGAAAACGGAAGAAAGGCATAGAGACACGGGGGGAAGTAGGAAGAAAGGGGGACGACAGGAGGAGGGTGAAAGAAAGTATGAATGAATAGGTGATGGAAGATAGGAGGTACGGTGATAGAGACCTTAAATGAATGAATAGACCACTCACTGAGGTGCTGGAGGAAGGGAGGGATGAGTGACGATGTGTGTGGGTGAATGGATGAATGTGTGTGAGGGTGAGGGAGGGAGGGAGAGAGAGAGAGAGAGAGGAAGGATGAAGGAGCATGGATGGAAGTGAGACTGTGTGAACATGTAGTAGAATGAATGAATAGATGTGTAAGTTACTGGATAGATGGATGGATGAATAAAGGGAACAATAATAAAACACACACACACATACATACAAACACACACACACACACACAAGACAAATAAGTGTACACAGACAAGGAGGAAAGATAAAACACTAAGACAATGAAATGAAAGAAAAAAACACAACAAGACCCTAAGACCTAAACAGACAGAGCAAGAACTAATGAGTGTTGTCGTGTGGTTTAGAACACTCGCCTTGACACTTACGAGTACTCAGGATGGAGACAGACCCAGAGTTCGAACCCCCTTAAAGCCCTCCTCCTCCTCCTCCTCCTTCTTCTCCCTCCCTCCTCCTCCTCCTCCTCCTTTGTCCTCGCCCTCACCCTGTATTCCCCTCTGACCCCTCCAACACACACACACACACACACACACACACACTATTTAGAATTACTCACACGCCTCCTCCATTGCAACACAACTTAAACTGTGCCAAAAGACCGCTTGCTGGACGCTCGGGGATAAAAGTTCAGACTCCCATCGTAAAGAAATCACGGCTGGAAATAAATCTCTACAAAGAAAAATAATCCCACTTGTGGAAGTAAATTTCTGGTCATGAATATATAGTTTTTTTCTTTTAGTAAATTATCGAAATGAATGAATGAATGAATAGTTTAATAAATCAGTAAATTGGTGCAGTGAAAGAATGGTGTTCAAAGTCAACGGTATGACTCCTCACCGTTATGTCACGACTATTAATAAATCGGTGTTTGTACAAATAACAATAAACACTAAACTATCGGTAACGGAGGGTCAGGTGTAAAGCTAAACATTAGGACACGAGTTGACGCACGGACACACGTACGCACATACACACATACGTGCACTCAGACAAAGAGAGACAAAAAGGGAAGAGAGACAAGGACAGACAAACAGAGAATCAAAAGTCGGGGAGACAATGGACAGAAAGACATACAAATGATAAACAAACAGACAAAGGTGAGATAGTTACAGATAACAGGAACCTCAAGCAGACAGAGACAGATAAAAACAGACAGGGAGACAGAAGCAAACTATCCCAGAAATAAAGAAATGTGACATATCAGACAGGCGAGGCTGGAAGGCGACAGAAATATAATGCAGAGACAAAACGTCACACACAGACAGAAATCCGAAACAGAAACAGACAGGGAGACAGGCAAGCAAAGTCATGGAGATAAAGTAAGAGTAATACCGGAGAGCTTCAGGCAGGCAGGCGGAGGCACAGAGGCAAGCAAACAGTCATAGAGTCAGAGAAAGAGAGGCCTGAGATCAGAGGGCCAAGCCAGACCACAGAGGAGCGTGCCTCAGGGCCGCCCGAGGGACCCCGCTATTAAGCTGATGAGAACACTACAATCACGCGGGCGGCGGCTTGTTACGCTTCGTCTGTCTCCCGCAGAGCAAAGCAGGGGGCACGGGCACCAGGGTGGAGGACAGTTATGGAGCGGCATGGGATTGAGGAAAACACGGTAGGGTGGAGAGCTATAGGGACTGGAAGCAGGGTGAAAGGAACGGTCGGATGGAGAGTTATAGGTTCAGGAGACAGGATGGAAGGGACGGCGTGGATTATAGAGTCACTAGACAGTTAGAGGCAGTGAAGGGCGTTAAGGTGAGGAGTTATGAGGAAGGAGAGGGACGGGAACGGCTGTTTTACGACGGTGGGGAAGGAGATGTAGGGTGAAAGGGTAGGGTGATGCAGAGAATGTTTGGTAAGTGCATTGGAAAGGGGTGATAGGATGACGAGGAAGGAAGGGAAGGAGTGCATGGGTAGTAGTAGAGCAGGGGAGCAGCAGGGTGGTAGGGGAGGGGAAGCACAAGGTGAGAGACTACAGTGAGATGAGAATGATAACAACACAATGACTTTAGGGTGATCACAGAGAGAGAGAGAGAGAGAGAGAGAGAGAGAGAGAGAGAGAGAGAGAGAGAGAGAGAGAGAGAGAGAGAGAGAGAGAGAGAGAGAGAGAGCAGAGGGACATGACGAGCTGGCAGAGTAATCCTAGACTTACCTGTAGAAGAGAGTGTTACTGTGTTTGTTAATTTGTGTTCCTGGACGGGTCTGGATGGGTCGGGAGTGACTGGGGGCGGCTGGGTGAGAATGGGGTGAAGGCAGGGTGAGGATGGGGTGAAGGCAGGGTGAGGATGGGGTGAAGGCAGGGTGAGGGTGGGCTGCAGGGAGGCAGAATGATGGCCTCATCCTGACCGTCCTCCTGCCGCTGTTTCTATTTGGCTCCGCGACTTTGAAATACTCAGAGTGTGTGATTCGACGCAACTTTAGATTAATTGTGGAAAATAAAGCAATTGTCATCCCCCCTCTCTCTCTCTCTCTCTCTCTCTCTCTCTCTCTCTCTCTCTCTCTCTCTCTCTCTCTCTCTCTCTCTCTCTCTCTCTCTCTCTCTCTCTCTCTCTCTCTCTCTCTATCTATCTATCTATCTCTATCTCTATCTCTGTGTGTGTGTGTGTGTGTGTGTGTGTGTGCAGGTGTGTCGCGTTATCACGTGAACCATTTACCTCTGCGTGGAATTATGTTACCCTCGTGATAGGGCGAGCGTAGTATTGCCGCCGAGTATTTGTAGTAAATGTTGTGGGTGGCTGAAGCTGCCAGGCAAACCGGAGACCTTATACCTCCCGAAACCCTTTGATCCTATCTCCCTCCCCCAATCTCTGTCTCTCCTCTCCTCTCCTCTCCCACGCCGCCGCAGGACCACCGCCAGGGTCGCCGTCACCCCCGCCGCTGCTGTGTCTCCCCGTGCACTGCTTCACCTCCCCAAGCAACACAGACACAGGAATTCCTCCCTCTCAGTCACCCTCTCCCTCACCCTTTCCCTTTCTCTTTCTGTTTCTCTCCCTTCCTCTCCCTCTGTTTCTCCCTCTCTCCCTATTTCCCAGAGCCGGCCTGCCTGTCTGCCTCTCTCACGCGGAACCATTTCATCCTGTGAGGCCTGAATTGATACTCTCACTAACCCGACTTCGACTCAGGCCGTGACGCGGGAGCATGACAGCTGAAGGCGGTTCGTTTTGCTTTCTTTTGCGTCGTGGGTGAGGTGGGCGGATGGGTGGTGGGTGGTGCGAGGGGAAGGGGAAGGGATTGTGTTTTGGTAGGTTTGGAAAGGTTTTTTTTTAAGGGAGAGGGAGACTTTTGCAATGGTGACAGGCTTCTCGGTGGTAAAGAAAGGCTTCTGAGGGTTTGAGGAAATCATTTAGGGGTGGCAGGACTTTTTTGAGAGGTATGAGAAGGATTTGCAGGAGTGGTTAAGCTGTGAGGGAGCAAGGGAAAGACTTTCAGGGACAAAGAGGCTTGTAGGAACACTCACTCTCTTCGTTGAGGCGAATCTGCTTCCTGGCGACTCCGTACTCGTTCACCACCGAGCAGTTGTAAGCACCAAAGTCATGTGTGTCAGCGTCGTGAATCACCAGCACGTTGCGAAGCCCTTCCTCCTGCCGGTCCACCAGCACCTCGTAGCGCGGGTCGCCTGTGGGAGCACCAAACAGTAGAGCCTCAGGACACGAGCACAACCAACACCCTGCTGCTCTGGAGTCAAGATAACACAGTGTGAGTTGTGTTTACCTCGTTAGAGATACACAAACTTAACTCGTGCTCTTATTTCGCTTATTTTTGGCTACTTTTATATAGAATGGCAGCAAATGGCGTCACTTTTACCATGTTTTAGACCTTTGTAATTAAACTGCCTCACGTCCTCCTTGTTCCTGAAGGACTGAGGGCAGGCGCGAGGCACTTCCTCGGACTCATCACCTCCCACGTAAACACTAGACGTCCGTTCATATAACAAACAGGCCTTTATGCTGCTATCACGGAGGAAACAACGAGCAGAGTGAGTGCGTCGACCCTCGGCGGGAGACAAGAAGCGGCCATCACAC
>JAPQNM010000020.1:8349461-8356961 GCA_029783475.1 Metacarcinus magister
AAGGGTAAAGTTCAACCCATAGCTCTTTGTGTAGGGCTGTCTCCCACATCACAGAGCCCGTGCTAAGCTGAAGGTTGTGGATGATTTTATATTCCAGGTTTTTTTCTTTCTATTGATTAAGTGATGTGTATTTTATATTATTTGTGGATTTTTATGTTTCTTTAATAGTGTTCGCCTTATGGTTTTTCTCCCACGGGTTTCATCTTCAATTCATGTTCCATCAACGTGACTCGGGAAGGGCGCGTATTTTCTTTTGATGAAATTGATCCGTGTAATTGTGTTCGTTTATTTATTTATTTATCTATTTATCTATTTACTACTCGATATAATTCTTGTCATCTGCTCTCACTGGGCGGTGGAGCAGCAGCGGGTTCAGCTCATTTTTTACTGTGATGGCATTCCACAACAGCTGCGCCTTACCTTTCTCCCCTCACCCATCCATAGCACCTTCTTCACATTCATCAACCTCCCCCACCCCACTCTTTCTCCTCTCCCTACCGCCACCAATCGACGTAGACACACCCACCTCATCACCTCCTCATTTCACATCACCCCACATCATGTCACTGCACTCTCTTCCTCAACTCTTTTTCTTCCTTTTCCTTTCCTAACACACCACCCGGTAAATATTTCGTCTCTCTGGAGTCCGTTCGGCATGTTCGTGTTATCCGGATTTCCGTTTGAGCTTCGTGCAGCCCTCCCAAGCCACTAAAAGGGTAAGCGTTGGGGCTGTACCCGACCTTCACGAATTTCAAGTTGCTCTTCACTCGTTCTTCTTTCAAACCTGTCGTGTGCATGATTTAAGAACACCTTCTCGATCACATCTTCGACCAGAAAAAGGGAGAGCAAAGAAGAGAAAGAAGAGGAGGAGGAGGAGCAGGAGATAGTGGTACAGAGAAGGGACAAAGACGAAAAAGAAAAAATAGAGCGAATAATACTTCACATTCTTGTCTCCTTTTATGCATCAGGGTTTTATTCGTCACAAATTTCAAATCACTCTATCATTCATGCATGTTCCTTTTTTTTTCATCGCCTCACCAAACCGTTCCTCGCAAGGACCCATATCGCCTGCCACGATTCTCCTCCTCGCTGGTAACCCCGGGCGACGCGTGGGAGCGGACGGGTGTGTGGCGCTGAGAGGGCTGGGACGAGGGTGTATTGCGGCATATTACTTAAAAGATGTATTTGTGTGTGTGTGTGCATGTGAGAGAGAGAGAGAGAGAGAGAGAGAGAGAGAGAGAGAGAGAGAGAGAGAGAGAGAGAGAGAGAGAGAGAGAGAGAGAGAGCTATAATGATGATGATGATTGTAGGACGTAGTAATAGTAGTAGTAGTAGTAGATAGCAGCAATGATCGATGCACCCCACACTAGTAGCCAAAAGTAGTGTTCGACCACAAAGAATACAAAAAAAGAACTATTGATATTCCCCGCTACTTCCCTGCAGTCGTACTTCACCTCCCTTTACCACTTGATAAACAGCCTCTTCGGTGATTTACTCGGCGACTACATAAAGCCAGCCATCCAGCCCCTCCCTTATATCCAGGAGGAATAATGGAGAGACACGCGGCATGCTGGGAGGGGGAACATGTGTAAAAGCTCTCTTAGTAACTTGTTTAGTGGGCGTTTGAATAACTTGCATGCACTTTGTCCTTGTCGTCGAATTTGTTCCCACTTTGTATTCCTTGGTTGTTTTTGTTTTTTTGTATCTATTTATTTATTTATTTTTATATTTATTGTTTATCGAGGCAGAAATATGTCTGTGGATGTGTGGTGCTTGTAATGTGGATTATAATAATTATTAAGAACGAGCGTTAGTGTAAGAGAAAAAGGAGGAGAGGAGAGGAGCAAAGATAAGGACAGAAAGGAGGAGGAGGAGGAGGAATTAGGAGAAGAAGAAAAAGAAGAAGTAGGATAAGAAGGAACATCTGCAAGAGTCTCATCAGTGCAGGATTTAACAAGAAACTGTATCGGACTAACTTGCCTGTAGGTCAAGATGTCTGGGTTGGCAGTGGCGGAGCAGACGAAGGTGGCGTCGTCTCCCTCCACCAGAAGGGGAGATCGGGCCCTCAGACGCACCTCCGGGGGGAAGTAGACGCTGAGGTGGACGGTGCTAAGGGCGGTGCAGGTGGAATGGAAGGAACCAGTCACAAAAAATAATAAAATGCATATATAAAAGGTATATAAAAGGAGGGAATGATGATATAAGGTTAAAGTTGGGAATAAACGGATATGAGGAAAGGAAAAGCGACTACGAATATGTGGATTAGAGGAAGAGGAACATAACACATGCGGACAAAATCGAATTACATGATATTGGAAAGTTAATTTGGGGAAGAGATTATAAGAGCAACAGGTTATAAAAGAAACATTGCACCATACAATATTGAAAATGTAAGTCAAAAGAAAATGGAGAGCATCGTTAAAAAATAGAAAAATCTTTCCAGAAAATTGAAACTAAATGTAAAAGTATCCACAGCGAAAATCTTGCCGGAAGAAGTTCAGGGCGAAAGTAAATGAAAAAAATGAATCTAGCCCAGCTTTCTCTCTCTCTCTCTCTCTCTCTCTCTCTCTCTCTCTCTCTCTCTCTCTCTCTCTCTCTCTCTCTCTCTCTCTCTCTCTCTCTCTCTCTCTCTCTCTCTCTCTCTCTCTCTCTCTCTCTCTCTCTCTCTCTCTTTTTTTCTGTGCGCCTCCCTTCGATACGGGACACGGGCTCGCATCGGGAATATTATTTAATGAAAGGTCTTCGTACAGCGGGGAGGCGAGGGATGCCGAAGTTAAGCTATTGAAACGAAAACTTCGAAAGACTCCCAGCCAATAGGAAAACTTTTAAGATTAAGCGAGAGACTTTGTAAGATCATAAAAGTATATTACAAAACTTGATCATGTACTTAATGAAAAAGAGCATTTCCAAGCATAAAGCAGCTCTAAACCGTTTAGGAAAAGCTACAGGACACAATATCACAAGTTTAAATAAGTCTACCCGACCCGGAAAGAAAATGTATTAAAATGCCAGCCTTGTGTTATTGTGTGCCCTGGAGTGTTTGGGTTGCAGGAGAGGCTGTAGCGAGCAGGATGGAGGGAGAATGTAGCTTTGTGCGAGGGAGGAATGTTTGTACCCTCCCCTCACCCTCCCTTTGTGCCCCCTCGTGGAGCAGCACCAGGTAACGAGGTCATTAAGAGATAACTGCACAACATAATAACCACCACCTGCAGTAATAGTCACTCAGTGGGGGGAGGTGACTACTGGGATCTGATGCTGCACAAGTATTGGTGTTGGGGGCATGAACTCACCTGGTAAGAGGGGAGCTGAGGGCCTGATTGGAGGTGAGGCATGTGATGGAGGAGTTATGGTGTGCCCGCCGCGGGGTGAAGGTAAGGCGAGATCGAACCCTCACCCTCTTGCCATCCTTCAGGGGTTCTGTCTCCACCGAGGACCCCGTGCGGATGGTCTCCCGCTTACTGTTGTCCATCCACTGGATCTGTAGGTTGACGGGCGTGAGTGTAGGTGGGGTGTGCTGGGTGTGTAGGGCAGTGGTGGATGGGTTTTAGGGTGGAGGGTGGGTGGGTAGTAACATGGTTTGGTGAATGAGTAGGAAGGTTTAATTAGAGACAAAGAAGAGGTAAGGGATGAGTTACCTTTACATGGGAATCTGGGCGTTACCTTAGCATGGTAGGTGGTGTCAAGAGATAGGGAAGGGGCGTTACCATAGCCTATTACAGTAAGGTTAACATGGTAGGCATTATTTAGTCCACATCTTATCACCAAACCCTCCACACCTCGCACGAGCCTCACCTCAGGAGCCGGGCGTCCCCCGGAGCTCTCACACACCAAAGTGACAGGAACCCCAGCCGTGGCGTTGAGGGCGGCAGGGGTTAGGACGGGCGGGTCTGGGGGCACGTGGACGGTGAGACGCGCGACACGGGAGCGTATTCCTGGCACTCCGTCACTGGCACTTACTTGGCACTGGTACAGCCCGTCATCCAGGAGACTCACCGGCCGGATCCTTAAGCTGAAGTCTCCTGTGGAAGGTTGTGATGAGTGGTTCTGCTTAGTGAAATGTGATTACATAGCATTACATAAGATGAACAGGTACCAAGAGACCTGTTGGTAACGAAGGTGTTTGCTCAACTACGTACTACTATAGCGCATTCTATCTCAGGGAAGGAAATGCCGTTCGGCAACCCTCATCTAAACTGTCTCAAGCCATGCATTCTTTTTTGGCATATAGGTAACTGAAATACAATAATACTAAAGACAACATGATTCATTGAAATCCACTAGAATACATTGTATGCAATTGTTGTCTAAACACATAAATACATGTAACAAATGTTAGCTGTCTGCTGATAAAAAATGCAAACAAAAATAGATAAGATTTTTCTGTCCGTCCGCGTAGTAAAGTATGATAGTGTATTACACCCACAGACGTCTCTTATTATAATAATGATATTATTGCAACTATTATAATTATTATGATTATTATTATTATTATTATTATTATTATTATTATTATTATTATTATTATTATTTCACCTTGTTTCCTTATATACTGAAACTATTTGCTTGAATACTATTTCCCATTATAGAATTTGACAACCTTAACAGTGTCATGTGGTGGTAATGAATGTGTTTACTATCAAGGGCGAAGGTGTGTGTGTGTGTGTGTGTGTGTGTGTGTGTGTGTGTGTGTGTGTGTGTGTGTGTGTGTGTGTGTGTGTGTGTGTGTGTGTGTGTATACATTTTTTCATGTTAGTTACCCTTGACCAAGCTCCATGACTAGCCAATCATAAAACGAGGACGAAGGAATATCGAATAAAGTACACACACACACACACACACACACACACACACACACACACACACACACACACACACACACACACACACACACACACACACCTTCGCCCACGACAGTAAACACACCCATTACCACCACATGACTGAGACAAAGTGTTCGTTCAGCGAGAGAACAAGATTTCGTCGATCACACAATGGCAGAATCGTTCAACATCACAATCACTTCGTTCTTCCTTGGCGTTCCTTCCTTCACCTACACGGAGACGCTTGGCTGCGAAGAGCAAGACGGCTATCAACCACCCAAGCACACAAAACTGTCCTCGTGTAATTGCCTCGTTCATCCTCGTTTGCTATAAATGATACTGCGTTTATCATTATAACTCACATGGGGGACACAGGAAGGGAGCCAGAAATGATATGCGAGGCACAGAATTAATGATCTATATATAATCTGAAATATACTCCAGCGATCTAATTTACCAGTGAAGGAGAGAGTGAGTGAGAGAGAGAGAGAGAGAGAGAGAGAGAGAGAGAGAGAGAGAGAGAGAGAGAGAGAGAGAGAGAGAGAGAGAGAGGCAGACAGACAGAGAGGCAGACAGGCAGGCAGACTTAAGGTGTTGGGTTCCGCGAGGCGTGTAAATCATATAAATGTCTGGATAGCGTGATGGCATTCGTTTATTTGACGACAAACTCCTCCCCGCACACCTCCGCCTCGGCTGCCTCCATTACCCCCGCGACGGAGACAGTCATCCACTTGTGACACTACCTTACCATGTCAAGGAAAGCGAAGGAAAGTGATGCGTCAATTTCACACTTTACTTTCACATCCACACACACACACACACACGCAAAAAATTTATTGTTAATGCCAAAATGTGTGATACTATTTTCTTTACATTTCATATCCAAAGTGATGATATAGAATTCTGTTTGATGTGTTGGATATCGTCGCCTCGCCTTTGTTACTCCTGCTAATGCAAGGTTTTGGTAATATTTGCTTTACAAGGAGAAGCAAGGAAGAATCTTGCTACTATACTGAGGCATTCTGCTTTCTTTTGTCTTACATTTTCCTTCTTCCTTTTGTTTTTCTCTTAATCCTCCTCCTCCTCCTCCTCCTCCTCCTCCTCCTCCTCCTCCTCCTCCTCCTCCTCCTCCTCCTCCTCCTTACTGGCCAGCTCACGTCACGGCTGTACCAAGAACGGACTCAGGCAAAGGGCAGTGAGGGCCTATCTGTAGCTTCGACTGTAGTTCCTGCACGCACAGCCTCCCGCCAGACCACCTTGTCACGCCACCACTGCCTTGCACACACACACACACACACACACACACACACACACACACACACACACACACACACACACACACACACACACACACACACACAGTTCCATCACGCCACACTCCTCACACACACTCCACCTCGCCCCCTTACACTGCTTAACACACTGCACTCTCACGCCGCTACACCCTAACACATCACCCCTGCCACGCCACCCTGTACGTCCTTAACACAAACCCTGCCAGAACATTAAATCATCCCTCCACTACTATACCTCTTCCTATGTTCATTTACCACCCCCTACCACCACCACCACCACCACCACCACCACCACCACCACCACCACCACCACCACCACCACCACCACCACCACCACCACCACCATCACCAGAAGTACCTTACAATGCCATCCGTGATATATCGTTACCACGCCCTCACCACGCCTTCTTCATTTTCAATCACCTACCATACACACAGCACCACCACCACCACCACCACCACCACTCTAGGCCTCTCTAAAGCCCCTTATAAGGTTACGGTTAGAGGCAGTGAGTTAAAGTACGAACACAGTATTGTATTGATTTTTCTTCCTTTTCTGTTGTGTTTTTATTTATTTTTAAGACGAAACTACAGGCAACGCTGCCGAAACCTCAATGGAAGAAGGACACAAGCCATGTTAACTTTTACTTTCGTGTCACACATACACACGCACACACATGCACACACACACACACACACACACACACACACACACACACACACACACACACACACACACACACACACACACACATACACGTACACACGCACGCATATGTAAACGTAAACATAAACGCTGGATTATCATTATTTTTATTTCGTTTATTTACATGCAGATCGAGGAAGGTTTGCAAAAAATTGGGCGACCTCGCTTCTCCGGTGAGGAAGGAAGGAAACATAATCAAAAAGAATGTTGAGTTTTCTGTTTGGAAAGTGACCCGAAAGTCCCTCTTTTGCAAATATCTAAGTCGTAACAAAGAACTTAGACTTTAGCAAGAATCTGAGTTGTAATAAAAGAGTTAAGTTATAAAGAAGGTAACGTATAAGTGTGTGTGTGTGTGTGTGTGTGTGTGTGTGTGTGTGTGTGTGTGTGTGTGTGTGTGTGTGTGTGTGTGTGTGTGTTAATGGGAGAAAGAAGTCTGTGTGTTTTTATATGTTCGGAGAAATTGTGTGTGTGCGTTTTTTTGTGTGTGTTTGGGTGTGTGTGAATGTATGTATTTCTGTCTGTGTCTGTGTGTGTGTGTGTCTGTGTGTGTGTGTGTGTGTGTGTGTGTGTGTGTGTGTGTATGTGTATGTGTATATGTTTGTATGAGTGGAGGAGGAGGGTGAAGAGGAGAGGGATAAAAGGTCGGGTGGGTGTGCACTGACCTTCATCGTCGGAGCCT